>CM036617.1:87637972-88837972 GCA_020746105.1 Trogon surrucura | reverse complement strand
GAAGGGAGTGGAACATCTCCCTTATGAGGAAAGGCTGAAGGAGCTGGGTGTCTTTAGTTTGGAGAAGAGGAGGCTGAGGGGTGACCTCATTAATGTTTATAAATATGTCAAGGGGGAATGTCAGGAGGACGGAGCCAGGCTCTTTTCAGCGGCATCCACTAACAAGACAAGGGGCAATGGGTGGAAACTGGAACACAGGAGGTTCCATAAAAATATGAGGAAAAACTTTTTTACTGTGAGTGTGACCGAGCACTGGAACAGGCTGCCCAGGGAGGTTGTGGAATCTCCTTCTTTGGAGACATTCAAAACCCGCCTGGACGCGTTCCTGTGCGCTCTACTGTAGGTGATCCTGCTCTGGCAGGAGGGTTGGACTAGATGATCTTTAAGGTCCCTTCCAACCTTTAACATTCTGTGATTCTGTGATTTAACACAGATAACTAGCCTCAACATGCAAAGTAAATCAGTCATGAACAATGAATCCACTGACAATTAGTGGCTGAATTAGTAGGTGGATATTTACAACAGTGGCATTGATCCAAGCCAAGTTTCCAAAGATCCATTTAACCATCAACTGTGATGAAAATGTAAACTCTATAAGGGAAAATATTATCTAACAGAAGCATCTGCCTGCATATCTGCAGATTTCTTTCCGCACCCAAACTCCTGCCTCTCCAGTAGGCAGAAATTATTTGAAATGAAACAGTATGACTGATTATAACCAATTTCTGAATTACGTAATTAATAAGGAAGTACTAGTGAAACTTATTCTGATGTTTCAAGGAGAAAGAACAAAAACTATTCTAGCACTTTTAACGAAGCAAAATAAAGGTGGTAATACTGAAAGGCTTGATCCATTTTTTTTTTTGAATTAAACTTGCATTTAGATCTCTCTTCACAGAACACTATTGGCAGAAAGAAGAGGAATAAAATGATCAAGCAAAAAGAAGTGCCCTGAATTTAATTGTAATGAGTTTCATGGGTGGAAGTTTACAAGCAAAGAAATAGAACAAATTAAGAGACTTCAATCACTCCTCTGTGTTCTGTTGTGTGGCCAAAGTATGCCAAATAGGTGACTGATTAGGTGAAAATATTTGAAATGCAAGTATCATTTATAGCAGAATCTGGACTGCTAATTTTTTATCTGCCTCTGCCCCATTCCCTGACAAACAAGCAAGAGGAAAATGTGCTTGCATTATTACAACACAAAAGTTGCTTTCATGCTGGACAAATAGACAAAAACTCAGGTAGGATGAGGTATGGATTTATAGAAAATGACAGAATTCATCAGTTTGCTTTGAAACCTCACATTGCTAAAAAAAAAAAAACAAACCCCAAAAGAGGAAATGTGTACCTCTAATAGTAATCCATGCTTAAAAACTATCATGCTATTCCAAAATGGTTCTTTGTGACGCTTTGTTTGCTACCTTTGATAGGTGTTGAGCAAAGAAGGATGTTTGACTTCCTCCAGCTCCCAAAAGGAAAAGTATAAAGAGATTGAAGCCATTACTTTTCTTATGGGTGTCAAATGCAAAAATAAACCCAAGAAAAAGTCACAAACAAACTCCCAGAAAATACCACCACCAACAATTTACCAGTTAAATCAGAGCAGAATAATCAGAAATATAACCAGATCTTAGACAACTTCCCCACACCCTTCTGTCAAACTGTTGCCCCTCAGTGGCACAGACGAATGAGGAATAGGGATTGTAGTCAGTCCATCACGTGTTCTTGCTGCTCTTTCTTCTTTGGCAGGAGGTCTCCTCACACCCTTCCCCTGCTCCAGCATGGGGTCCCTCCCACAGGAGATAGTCCTCCTTGAACTTCTTCAATGTGAATCCTTCCCATGGGGCTACAGCTCCTCATGAGCTCCAACATGGATCTCCTCTGTAGGGTGCAATCCTCCTAATGACAAGTTACTCCGATGCAGACTTTCCTCAGAGTCACAACATTCTTCGGACACAGTCTTCTGCTTTGGCATGAAGTCCTCCATGGAATGCAGGCAAATATCTGCTCCGCTGTCAATCTTCATGGCCTTCAGAGGGTGAACCTACCACATCACCATGGGCTCAAGCGGATTCTTTACTCATACTCACCTTTCCACCTCTTTTGGCACTGCTCTTTGTGCCTGCATAATTGCTTTGCTCACATCCACCGCCTCTCCCAGTAGCTGCCCAGCGGGTTTTTCACTCTTAAATATGCTATTGTAGAGGCACTAAGTGGCTGGGCCTTGGCCAGAGGTCTGGCTTGGAGCTGGGGTAGCTTCTAGAAGCTTCTTATAGGACTCCCTCCCACTCTATCAAAAGCCCTGCCAGACAAAATCTCAGCAGAAAAAGTTAGTATAGATGAGTCTGTTTTGTGGAACTGCAGCACAAATGGTTCTGACTCTGCCCCATGGGAGCAGAGTAGGACATCTCTAAGAGACACACAGACAGTGTCCCTGAAGAACTCCTAGGCTGCTGGTAAAAACCTCAGTTAAAAAGCTTGTGCTCCTGATGGGTTTGAAGTTTGATGTTATGTAAATGTTTACTGCTCATTGTTATCTTTGCTAAATTTGGTTGGAAAATGAGGGCCAAGAAAACTGCTCCTGGCAAGTGCTGGTTAGGAAAGCAAAGCTTCTGTTGGAAGAAGCAGCAATGAGAGCTGATATGATGAATGCAGAAGATCACTGTCAAATAGTTTGACTAAGAGCTATCATGGAGCTCCATAAATGCCATTAAAAATTTAGTTTGAAGTGTCTAAGCCATTTAAAACTGTTCCACATTCACTCAAAATCTCTAGAAAATATTGCTCTGCATTTGAGGGATTTTTGTGTTTGTGGAGTGTGATTGCAATCATACCCTGAAAGCAAGCTTAAGCCACCCATCATAGTAAGCAAAGGTTTATAAAATCTCTGTACAGAATTAAAATCACTCCCTGAGGAAAAACACGCTACATGATTAGAGCAAGGAAGTGCTTCAGTGTCATTACCATAAAGTCCCGTTCAATTTTTTAGACAAACATTAGTGTGTGTGTGATTTCTTCCCCTCCATTGACTGCACCAAAACGGGGTTAAAGCATTATGTTTTGCCAAACAAGCTTAGCAGAACAGAAGATGATTGCTCTCTGTACAATATAAAATTACAGACATCAGATGTTGTCAGTGTCATGATGCCACAGTAAAGCTACCAGTACCAGGTAGTGAGGATTATTTTAATCCTTATAAAACAAGAGAGAGAGAGCTCAGATCTTTAACAGGAAAGAGAAATGTGAGAGGTGTGTCATAAAATAGGTGTTTTTATAAAATATCAGGAGGGTAATGAAAATTCATCTCAGATTTTTAATTCCTTGCCCTTTTTTTTCAGTGTGTTCTTCCATGTAAAATAAAACAGCATTCATTATGCCTGTCAGAGTTATGACACAGTATAATAAATTGACCTATAAAACTCTCCTTATCCCTTTATGTTGATTACTGTATTTTTTTCTCTGATTGATAAACATGGTAGTAATCTATTTATTTTAACAATCAAACTAAAGGATAAGCAAATATCATCTGCTTTTTTTACATATATATATATATATGCAGTGATATTTTGAAATAATGTCAAAATAAATATTGCCTAGATTTTAAGATTATTCTTATCCTATTTTTTTTTCTTTGAAAATGTCCTGATCTGGTTTGAACAAGCATTTGTTTGTACATTTCCAACCCCTCCCCCCCAAAAAAAACCCCCAAAATTCTGGAGAAATACAGCATCTGATATGAAATACCGTAGTTTTTTACAATAAAACATTACCTAATAGGCTCTAAATTCTATGCAGAGTGATGGCAGGTCTTAAAATATGCATGAACACTCCATTGCTTGTTTTGGATTTAGCTGGGATGTGAAACATGGGATGTGAAAAACCCTTTCTCTTCCTCCTACCACTGGCCATTAGGTAGCGGGATTAAAATGTTGTTGCTGACACTCTTATTTGTATTTGAAACACTCAGACCTTTGAGAATGCAGAGAGCTGTTTCCCTGAGCTCTGGAAGTTCTTGTTTATATTAGATGATATATTGGTATCACTACAGGTTTACCTGTAAATTGGAATATAATATTTCACTTTAATGGCAAAAGTAAACCCCAGTCCAGGATCAGGCAAACCTGCTGGGGCTCATTTAGCCAAGAAAGATTTTGTAAAAATGGAACAGACATTTGATTGCAAATTCAAAAAAGGCACTAAAGTATTCATAACCAGTTCTACTATGGTATTTCCTGTAAAGGGTCATTTAGATATGAAGAATATGCATAATGCAAATGTATTTTCTCTTTTATCTGAGTGTTCCTATTTACTAAGGTTAGAGGACAAGACTTACGCCTTTTTGTGTAACAGAAACAATTACTGAAACTTTTTAGTTTGAGTACTATGGTATTTTCTGACCGTAAAGTTATCTGAATCCAAGGGATCGTTTCATTCTGCTTGATGTTCAGTTTAATCAAGTGAATCACTTGGACTGTAGAAGAGCAGACAGTAAAGAAACATCCAGGCTGAAAAGCATCCATAAACTGGGTTCAAATGTGAAAGCTAAGGGATGGTTAAGCCTAAATTTTTTAACCAGCTCAATTTTCTACAACTGTGTGTCTAGTATTGTTTCAAATTTTTTAGCACTGCGTTATTTCTTTTGCTGCACCCAAAGAAGCACAAAACAACTATTTCACCTTCTAAGGAGCATCCACCCCCAAAACCGTAAATGGTCATCATCAACCAAAATAAACCAAAGCAAGTTGCCACACTACTTGTAGGATAAGAAGCAAAATATGCAGTCTAGCACCATACAGTTCCATTAACCTGAACTCATGTTTCTTTGCAAGTTTTAAACACAGAATATGGTCGTCTTAAAATTAGCAGTTCAAACTGTGTCTTCCCCTTCTCCCAGCATGGAGACCTGGAGCCTAAACAACTTCAGGACCATGTAACACAAGTGTGGGTGCATTACGTGTTTGCAGCATGCTAGATTTGTTCTTCCATAGCCTTGCACAACGTCCTCTTCTTTTGTCTACGCTTTTTTGGAATAAAGAGATAGGGTAATGGGGAAAACAATAGTACTTTGCGTACATTGTTCATACCAAAGGACTAAATTCTGATATTCACCCTGGTTACTATATGGATGCTTCTGCTGAAGCTGAGCTAAGGAGACAACAATCACTGAAGGTTCTGTCAGGTGTACGAGCACCAAATCTGTGCTTCCTCAGCAATTTAAGCTGATGTAACCTGAGAGTACCACAGTGGTAGTCCATTCCTTCCTTGCCTGAGCTGATGCTGAAGTTAACCCAGTTGGATGGTGAGGTGTTCAGAGATCTCTTCTGGCATTAGACTGAGCACTACTTCATTTTGTTGTGTTAGATCTCAGCTGGATGCTTTCCTGATATTGGAAGCTGAAGTTGTCCGCTACTGTGGCCATCACTCACAGCCTTGTTTAGAAGGAAGGAGACCTTTTCCTAGTTCAAATTTCCAGTTGATTCAGGTGAGCATCCACTAAACAAAAACAATAAAAAATAAATCTGAGGCACAGGAGCTGAAACCCAATGCTCCATACCATCTCCTTAGCCCTTCCTATCTCTCAAGAATACTATAATTTTACACCAGCAGCTCAGACAAGACAATGGACAGAATCCAGATGGACATACATAGTTTTCCAGGACTTAAATTATTAACTTTGGTGTCAAAAAGAGCAGGTTTTTCTCATCACTGGGCAGAAATCAGCATAGCTTCATTCCATTTTGGGAATAAGTAAAGTAAAATCTCAGCCCTCTTGTAGTCGTCGGGATTATAGCTGTTAATGAAGTTGGGACTGCACCAGGAAACTTAGCTCCATCAGGCTACTGAAGGAAATGGAATAATGGGCCCAGATTCTAAATCTTCCCAGGGTTCGTTTTCACACTCTACACAGGATTTCAGAATTTCTTCCAGCAGTGACAATAAAAAGGTAACTGGGATTAAGTACCATTAACTCTATGTTTAAGGGCTGTTCTGTTTATTACTCGGTGTTCTCACATCAAAAATAATAAACATTGAAATGGTAGTTTTTCCAAGAACTAAACTAGTGAAAAGAAGATAAGTATTTGAGCTTTTGAAGGACCATAAATACTGTTGGCTTCCATTTTAAATAAATATGTGTACTTACGGTGTTTAAACCAACATAAATAAATCAGCAATCCAGAAAAATGGATTACTTGTGACATTCATTTTTCCATTGTGTATTTAAGCCCTCGGGAATATCCATTTTTTTGTGTTTAGACCTTGCTGTTTCTTTGCAACTCTTTTTTCTAATTTTCTTAAGATTGTTTCCATAGACATGGAGCTATTCGGCAAAAATGATAAATCAGCCTGTTAGAGATATTCCAAAACTCTATTCTTCATGTCTATCTATAGCACCGCAGTGCATACTTTTTGGAAGCATTAATGGCTGCATTTCATTTTACTATATAAATATTTAAAGTTTGTAATTTCTCAGTTGCTGACACTGCTAGTGCCAATGCAATGTAATGTTTCATTATCAGTTCCTAGTATACACATAATCTTGTCAGACTTTGTTTCCAATAAATATAGCATGATATATTTTGAATATTTGAATAGCTGAGTGCATTCATATTGCTTTCAGTCATGACCTGCTTACAAATTCTCAGCTAAGAAGTACAACCACATGGAACAATAACCCGCAAGTATTGTGCCAATATATTTTCATTAGTCAGTGACACTTAACTGCAAAAAAAAATAATTTAACTACCTCCTTCAGAAACAAGTCAACTTGGCTGCTGGATTTCCACATTAGGATGAGCCATATCTAGGACCCATGTTGCTATTGTTTCAAAGATGTAAGTGGGTAGTTCAAATTTAGTCTGCCCATGTCCACTCCTTCTTCAGTGATTTGCCAGTCTCTTTCTCCATCTTGAGCATTTTGTTCTGTATGAATATCCGGGAGAACAGTTGCTCTTTTAGCTGTTCTCAGAACAGGTATTTATTAATGGTCTCTGATTTTGAACTGGCTGTGAACTTGGTATTATTCTGTGCCTTTCTGAATGCTGCCAGATGTTTTATCAAAAGTGAACATAGTTTGGGAGAAGTCTCTCCATTCATACTAGATTATGGAAAATGTAATTTTAAGTGATATGGGAGCACTTTGTGAGACTTCTGCTGCTGCTTAAGTACATTCAGATCTACTGAATCGCTGTGGAGTAAAACAGTATTACATAGCATGTGCCCAGGCTTTAATGCAGAGGAAAGGAGGCAAGTACACAGGTAAAAATTTAAACTACTGTCTTCTCGATAAAGTATCCGAAACCATGGTAAATGAGAGCCCTGCCTGACCTTACAAAGATCTAAAAGCCAACTGAAGCCAATTGTTTCCTGATTCCTTCCCAGCCATCCTCGAGACTATTCCCCCATTTTCCCCTTCACACCCAATACCAGCATTCTGTATCCTCAGTTGTCTGCTCTTGCATTTCTAGACCACTGAACCTGGAGCTGACTAATGCATTTATTAATGTCTGGTTCTTAGAAATGAGTGATGGATGATAAGGGGACACTGTCAATGAAAAAGGTTTCTGGCTCACACCATGTTGAGGTTGTGAGGGGCAGTAGTTTTGAAACATGACTTGTATTCCTCCTAGCAAGTAAAAAACCAAATCTGAATGCTATTGTCAATTTGCAGCATTCTAAACCTGAACTCAACATTGTTGAAGTTTAATTTGCACTTTTTGAATGCTTCAGATTTTGGCAGTACTGCTCCTATGACCAGGTCCTCATTTTGAGAGCAATGCCTTGATTTGAGCGCCTCATTTTGAAGGCCAATGTCTTGATTATTGTCTGATTATTTTTCATCAGTTTGTTTTTTCATTTCATTTCATTTCATTTCATTTCATTTCATTTCATTTCATTTCATTTCTTTCTTTTTTTTTTTTTTACCTAGCAATTTTGTCTACATGTATAATTTATATTTTTCTGGAGTTTGTGCACATACAGCAACCCAGGCAGATTTACCCTACAATGACTCTTGCTGGCCGTCTGCAGTTCAGACTCACAGTTTCAGAAAAACAAATTTGCTGCTTGACAGGATCCAGTGGTGACTGCCTATTGCCCTGCAGCAGGTCTGGTAAGCACATACTTTTCACTCACGTAACTCATTCATGGGGAGTCCAACAATTCAAGGAGGAGTTCATCCCTTTCTGTGTCTGAACTACACTGCCCAGTCATGCACACACAGAAAATAAGACTCATTGGCAATATTGAAGGCCTGTGAAAATTGGTATTTGTAGATCTGACCCCTAGACACTAAGTAAAACATCTCGGTACCTGAACTGTCCCTCCACTGCAGTCCTCTCAGAATTGTTTACTTGTTAATTGTGTGCCTTGGCCTCCAACATTACTGAGTAGCTTCTGGTTATTCTTTTCTGTCATCTTAAATAATACTGAACTATAAAGAATGCAAGGGCTAGTTACACAAAAAAACAACTAAAAAGATATTTGGTTATGAGATTGAAAAATTTAGAAAAGTCCAAATTTACACTAGATTTAGATACTACTCAGCCATTCCATGAGCACAGGTAGGGAAATTTCCTACCAACCTAAATGTCTTCCACCTTCCATGTATGCAACAAGCCATGTCTCAGGAGATGGGTCATGAACAAGGCTTTCTCTAATGACAGAGAAACTGCAGCATCAGACCCTACCTGGAAATAAAGGCTAGTTAGATTTTCTCTCTGCTCAGTGGCTGTAGTTCATAGTCAGAGACCAATTAACACTGGATTTCCTCTAACTTCTCTGGAGTTAAAACTGAATGCTCTATATTTCACAGATGAAAAAAAAATCCATTTTCAGAAGTGAAATCTCTAACCTCCAGTATCTTCTCTTTGGTGCTAGGTTTTGTGCAAGAGTTGAGCTGTCCATAGACGATACTAGGCTTTCAGAGAAAATCCATGGCTGTATATACCATAACACATAACACAACCATAAATACCCTCCCCTAGCACTGTAGAAGTTGTTTTATGGGCAGAGATTTCTAAACCTAATATTTATATATAAATGTCTTATGTACTTCACTCTCCTTTAGCACTGAAGTAGGAGTAAGTCCAAAATGTAAGGTTTGCAGTCAAATTTACAGCGCTTAGCAATACTATGTAAAACTACTCCTGAAGTTCTGTTATACAATTTTTTTTTTAATATTTTTATGAAGCTTTACGTTGAAGAAACATATGAAGACCTGCAAGACTGCAAACTATGGTACCAAGAACAAACTAAAAAGAGGAGGACATATTTTGCACCACACAGTTCATCAGGCAATGTGCACAGTAACATGATGAACGCCATTTGCACCTCAGAGCTCTCCTCCACTGCTTGGACAATAATTTGCTCCTTGCAGCTTGTTGTTCAGCTCAGCTCCTCTCTCTTCTAAAACCAACTGATCTCTTACAACGATATTTAAATGGGTATTCTGAGCTCTACTGGGCAGCCTGGTGAATAGCCACATAGTAGGTGACAACGTCTTCTCTCTAGTGTCATATGCGAATTCAATTTAGATCGACTCTTTGGAGAAAAAAATGTGTGCAAGTATCTCCTATTCAGAGAAAGATAAAAGTTTCTGTCCCAAGGAGCAGACTGAGGGCTTGACCTCTTGCTGGATGAATGCAAATGCAACCAATGATGAATTATGATGCACAAATGATAGGAAATAAGGTAGAGAGTGTGGTGAAGAGTAAAAAATGTGGAAATATCAGAAAGGCAGTTCAACAATGACTAGTTTGCAATATGGTAGGGAAAGGAGCAGAAAACTTATTTCCAGCCTAGGTTGGCTTTTTTTTTGTTTTCACTTGCTGGATATTTCAACTGGTTTAACTCTTTATTGGCTATAACATTTAATCCAAGATTTATTTATTCTTTTACTATCCAGTAAAATGACATGAAGAGGAACTGAATAAACCTAACCCATGCAGGTCTAAGAAGCCAGCCTTGAAGTTCTTTGTAGCTAATGGAGGAAGCCACTCTGCCTTCTGAAATTCCGATCAAGTTCACATAAATCTTGTGTGAGGCTGTGGTGAAGCACTGCCTCTCATAGCAGGTGTCCACAGCTCAGAGCAGTCATCTTAACTTGCGCCAAATAACTGAATAAGTGATGCAAAAAAAGACCATAATAAGAAAATGTGACATGGGGGTAGACTCAGTCATTGGTCTGACTTCAGGTGCTTCATAACCTTCAGGTTTAGTACTAGAGGTTCTTTGTTAAATATACCCAACACTGTGCATAAATTGTGCCACAGGGTGCTGCTGTGGGTGACAGCTGAGCTCAGGGAATGGTGTCACCACTTGCTTTACTTTGCCTCACATGGAAAGATTTATCATTGCTGTCTGCAGCCTCAGGGCAGGAGGATCTTGCACAGTCAGCTGAGCTCATCCTATGTCTTCATCCAGGACTGTAGCAGTGCATTTCAAATGACCAAATGTTCCCTGGTGTGAATGTATATAACCCAAATCTGCATTTTTGTGGATTCAAGGATGTTCTGGTCCACCAGAAAGCAGATGTAATCTTCAGTGTGAGCCTGGTTGAGATACAGACCCATCCCCGATGCCTTCAAAGTTTACCTTAAGGGGTGGCCTTAGGTGCAGATATAGCACACACAGACCTCCCTGTAGAGTAGGAGAAGTTATTGGTAGGAGGGCAACAGAGCTCTGTTCTGACAAGTAGCATTTCAATGGTATGAAACACTTTCTTGTGAGCAGAGATGCCTGTAAAGGGCTGGTGAGACAGCCTAGGACTGATCCGGTCATTAGTGGGAAATGCTGTAGCAAGCACTAATCAATGCAATTAACATGGTTATTTAAACTTTTTGCTTACAAAGTAATTGTCAGGGTAATAAAAACTAAGGCTGTGAGGAAAATTAGCCATCTACCCTATAGCACTTCTACTTTTGCTCCATTATTTTGACTCCTTATTGCCTCAACCAAAATTACTAAGGCATGGGCCATGGTACATGGCTTAGTAATGTTCCAGATCATATCTTTCACAATAACATTTTTCCTCTTGCTATTAAATCTCTAGCATAGCTATAGTGCTTGGAAAAAATGTAAAGATAAAATGGCAAATAAAACTAAACTACATTCTTCTTATGAGTTAACATATTTCAGTACTAATGAATTCTTTAAAAATAGTTTCTTCAATTAGCTTATATTTATAGACTTTATAAAAAAGAGAATCTAGATCAATAATGGTAATGGTTATGGGATTTGTTGAGGTTTTCTTCTCAATAAGCAGCCTGAAAACCAAACCAAGTTGATTTCAAATCTCTGGTTGATGAGTAAGATATAGAAAAGAATTTTCACTGCAGTATTTAAATGCAGATTTCCTCATAACATAAATGGAAATAAAGTGTTTTATTCAGCAGAGTAAAGAGAATCAGTTTGCCGTTAAACTATTTTATACAAGACGGTGAGTGGATGATTTATTTTTTTTTTTTCATATACAGCTTTTTATTGTTTCCAAGAATCATTCTGCATCACTGAAGTGGAAAATGTGCGTGTGCTCTTCTGGACTGGTAGGGTTTCCCTGCTCCACTCCCTGCTGCCCGTTGCTCTCTCACCAATCTCTGTGCAAGGCTGTGTTGAAGTGACAGGCTGGTCTGACCTTAACCATCCTATCGTGGCCTTCCGGAAATGGTGCTACTTCATTTGGGGGATTTGAAAGATTACCGTAGATAAGTTATGAAATGAAGAAAGGATGTTTTCAAGAAAAAAACCCACTCACTAACATCTAGAAAGGTGAGGATAAAGAAGGCAGACGGCAAGGGATTTTTTGGCATTAAACTCTGTGTATTACAGCTGCTGTGTGGAGGTTCATCAAAGTAATTGCAAGTTGAAAAAAATCCATTTTAAAAAGGTGGCTTTTTAAAGGACCTATGGATACAAAATGTGATTTCTACTTGTATGTGCAGTTCATTTGACAGCACTGATTTTTCACACAGGTTTGTGTTAATAATTCATGTAGACACAAACTCTTACATGCCTTACAAAAATGAAGCACAGCTGGATTTGTACATTTACAATTCATCCTCTATACACAGCTCAGAGTGAAAAAGCTTTGTGTACTGAAGTAGAAATCACAGGGAAACCTCTCCGTAAATTTAGTTCTCGTTGTGAAGAATCTGAATGCACACTGAATTGAGACATGGGTAGCATTCACACTTCTTTTTTTGGTTGTTTGCCTTAAATTCCTGTGGAGGACCTTAAGGAGCTCTACATCATCTTGTATCCTGTAAACATCAGCAATAGTATCATTTTAATGGTCTGTGCGAATGCATGCGGTTTGTTTAATGGGGAAAAAAATAAATTTCTATAGCCGTGCCAGTCTTCCAGGTGCAGCCTGAAAGGCGCAAAGGAGGATTGACTCCTTTTGCCACTTAGCAGACCATTGGATGTGGTTATTATGCTACCCCAGAGTCAACCCAGGGGATCACAGCTGCTCATCTTAACATATCTAATGAAGTGCAGATGGAAAAATTTACATTACAATCTTCATCAAAGCAGGGAAAAGAAACCAGAATTTCCAAAATTAATTTGCTGGTCATGCTGATAAAGAACTGCTATACAGTCTAGGGATGAGCTTTCCCAGCACGGACTTCATAGCTGCTGGGGCTGTTCCAAAGCCCTTTGCAGTGAATGGTAGTCTCTGAATTACATGGGATTGCCTTCATTGACTTAAATGGTCTTTGGATGAGGTCCATAATTAATTATTGCTTAATATAGTCCACAAGCATGAGTAAAAGTGTTAGGTAAAATCCCAAGGAAGAAAAAGAGGCTTATTGCAAACTTTTGTCATTTGATTTCCCATTATAAAATTTCCCATTTAATAAATAGCATTGATTTCAGTTGGAACCAATGGCAGTCTGATCAAACATATCATTCATAAAAATAGGTCTTTTCATGTCACTCTCCTTTAGCTCAATTTTCATGGGGCAGTGATAATGGTGTGGTGCACTCTAGACTGTCTGCTGGAATTGACAGGGTTAAGAGGACACTTTTAGGCCTATATCATCACCTGTTTTTAATACACTGAAGTAAGTGGCAAAAGCTGTGAATAAAACAAAAGCTGCATCCAAACTCCAAAGGATCTCATTAGGTAATAGATTGTATATGACCTAAGTAACAACATCTTATGTGTGAGTATAAAGGTTTCTTGGTTTTATATTTCTTTCAAGTTAATGGGAATAATGTAACCATCCATATGATATCCAAACCTATCTGAAAACATGAATGTGGAACTCTTATGCCATTCTAATTCATCTGGAGTGAATGTTAGTGGACAATAAAAGACAAACCCTAGTCAATGTATTTAACAGAGTGTGTTACTGAAACAAGATTTTCGGGAACTTCTAAGTTCCTTTATTTAACATTTTTGCACTCCAGAAATTCCCACCTAATACTAAACTTTTACAGCATAAATGCACAGAAGAAAGCAATTTTTTCTATGTGTTGTCTCTCGGGGCTAGGTTTAGAATCACTTCAGGTCAACCAGAAAGTGCCTGTAACCAACTGGGAGGCTGAGTATTTGTGTCCTCTTCCTGGTCAGTGAATTTGAAAAAACACTGAGCTGGTCCCCAGCATAACCTGACATCCCATCCACAGAAACAAAATAGGCATGCCTGCCAAAATCTCCCTGTGAGAGGAAAAGCCCTCGCTGCTCTCAGTGGACACTAATGGCAAGCAGGCATTAAATGAAGGACAGCAGAGTCATTTCCTCTCCTTTTCCTATCTTCTCTTCCCTGCCCCAGGTGGTACATTTAGCCAGCGGTGAGGCTGAACACCGAGCAGCTTGGTGCTGCCCAAGGTGGTCTCCAGCCACTGTTAGAAAGGACTGTCACCACCTCAGTCTTTAAAAAAAGAGAATTGTAAGGACACAAATATTCAGCCTCCCAGGTGGTTACAGGCACTGATTGACCTGAACTGACTCTAAACCTAGCCCTGAGAAACAAAACATAGAAAAAATTGTTCCTCTGTCTTTTCTGCTAACCAGGAGAGGCAGTTTTCCCCACAGCATGACAGCTGGAGTGAATCACGCACTGTAGTACCTGGCCCTCTTTCCTGTTGTGTGTAAGAGAAGATACCTAGAGCAGCAGCTATGAATTCAACGAGGTTTAAATGTTAAGTGTTGCTGCTCTGAATATCGCGTGGCTTCATTCCTCCTTTGGGGATGCGTATCTAAAAGGGATGAAATTTCTCTTCTGTGGTCTAGAAGGCAAGACACGGGTCATTTTCACCTCCTCCTCATGGTGACTGAATAGATGGAGAAAGCTCAAGTAATGGATATTTGCACTGACCTGATGATGCCCTCTTAGCTTGTGAAAAGATTTTTGCAATGAGTTGTATGAAGATTTCCTGCTTAAATTCTCCTGGTGACTAAGAAGTAGCTTCAAAACAGCATTCTTTCTCTCTAAGTCCTCTGCATCAGTTGAGCCAATTTGCAAATGGAAGTATCTTGGTTTTTCCCCACTGTCACCTCTGTTAGCTTAACTGAATATGAAGCAGAGTTATTTTGTTCATCGTGGACCAAAATAAGAAAAAAAAAAGCTTGTGAACTGGTTCTCCATTTGCAGGTTTTTTACCAGAACTATTGATGGGCGTGAGACGGCACAGTAGTCAGTTCTTTCCCAATTAGCTGATTTGTTCCATAGGTTTTATAGAAAAACAAAACAAAACCAACAAACAAACAAAAACCAGAAGCTAATATTAGTAGTAAACTGAAATAACAGGTCACAGGCACTAAGCAGCAGGTACACCAAGGGAGAAGGTGGTTTACAAACCAGAATCCCAAACAAACCTCCAAAAACTACCCCAGGCTCAGAAAGGTGATACTGAAAGGCACAAAGCTGGCACACACTCCACTGTGCCCAAAGCAGGGCTGCCCCTGTTTGGCAGTGATGGGTTTATCATCAAGTGTCAAAGCCTTCAGCAGGGAACAGGTACAGCCCTAACCCTCAACTCAAACAAAATGTTGTGTGCACGTACTGAAGTTACATGAAGAGCTGATCTGTAACACACCCTGCTCTCTGAGAAAACAAAGCTTCTTGTGTGCCTTTAAGTACATTAAATATCTATTTACTTTATCCTAATGAGTTTTAGACTTGGAACAACACCCAAGTTTAACATAAGGACAACCACGTAAAAAATACTGTTTCTACCAATTTCCTGAAAATCAGTGCCTGACTCAGAGAGAGAGAGATGCACCAAATGATGCCATGGCTGCAAGGGCTGCAGAATGCACCACCCACTAACCAGGCAGCAGATGAGCCAAACTAGAGAGGCTTTCTTGAAGGGCTCCAATTCCCTACAAACATGTAGAGCCTTATTCTGATCTCAGACACTATTAAATATTGGAGCATTCAGCTACCCAAGCCATATTACTGCTGCACTCATGGAAGTAAGTGTTAACTTTTGTGGTTATGCAAGAAATCTTGAAAAGCCTGGAGCAAAAGACCTGAGAGGAGTGACTTTTCCCATTCATCTCCATTAACTATTAATCCTGAAATCAGAAAGTGACAATTTAATTACCAGTGTTAATAATTTCACTGCCAACAGTTTTCATGAAAACATACAATGATTTGCTTGTCTGAAAATCTTCAACTGCTTCATCTTTCTCTGAATTATATTTTTGCCAAAACCTCTTTAACTTCCCAAAATATCTAGTTCCCCCATCTTACATAACCCACAGCCTACTTGAATTTGCAAGAACAGATTAAAATATTCAAAATTTTAAATCAATATGAAATAGCCTAGGGTGACTGTGATGAATAGGACGTTCATTGGCTTTTTGGTCTGCCATACCATAGCACAGCAGAGTGTGAATACCACCATGGGACACAGAAAACTCTGGATTTGAGGTGGTTCTTGAGGCAGTCTGTTGAGTACTTTTTGCCTTCTTGCAGGCAAAGGTCCTGGAATTTCATTTTAACTGCTACAAGATTTGTAGTCTCTTAGTAAAATTACTTTTTTTTTTTTTTTTAATCCAGAATTGCTCTTTCTTACACACATAAACACACACACCTGATTAATTCTGATATATCTTTCTCACAGTGAAGAATTGTTTACTGGGAAGGATTTTTGGAAAAAAAAAAAATTGCAATAGTATTCCCAGGATTCTGTATTGCCAGATATGGCTAAAATGGGAATCCATCCAATAGATGCATCATTTTCCCCAAGCACTGTCAAGTATCATCACATCAGCCCTTCATTTATCATTACTCAGTAACAAAGATTTAATTCAAACTCAACCTTTTCCTATAAAAATGGAGTTATGACTTATTTGAGTTATGAGTTATTTGCCCCTGTCAAATTGAGTATGGAAATATTCAAGCTGTTAATGTTTTCCTCCCTTAAACTTGATGCACGTGAATTTACTTGAGGATATGACCCAGTATCTTACACAGAAATATGTTTCATCTTCATTGAGAAGAAATTAGTTAAGTTCAAAGTTAAAACAGTAATTTCTTCAGCATAATTCTGTGATGATGTTAATTTTGGCCTGAATGAGACATCATTTATCATCATTAAAGCTGAAAATGGAAAACACACAAGCTAATTAGATAGTTTTCTATAAAAAATATTGCTATTGAACAAGTAAATTTAAAATGTTTTACTGTCATAATGTATCCATTTAAAATTAAGGTGAAATCGATGTTTATGGTAACTCAAAGAACATTATGATTGTATCTGGAGCTTTTAGGAAATCATCCAAAAAGTCTTGCTTTGGAATATTTCTTCAATATTTTCTCCTTAATGCAGAAATGGTTGAGTGTCCTGGAGTTATGGGAGTAACAGGTTGATATGTTCCTCTCTGATCAATAAATGGCAGGTTTGACTATTAACAGCAGAATAAAAGAGGTGAATTCAGCACACATTTTTGTGAATGAGTGAATTTCACCCTGAACTGAGACTTCTCTTCACATTCGCATGTTACACTGTCCCATCATATTCAGCTGTTACATGTCTGAACACCCTCAGGTCACTAAGTGCCAGGAATTTCAGAAGCAAGCCAGTCAGAATTCCTAGAGCAGAAAAACAGCTTGGATCATTCACTCTAATCTGAACAAAATCTCCAGCTTCAATTTATGACTGATTCTGTTTGTTTGCCATTTAATGCTCTTGGCAGAGCTCCACTGAAGCCAGCATCCTACCACATCCTAAGGTCAGACCTCATATACAGTTGATGGTAACCCCCCTGAACCAATTGATGGATGCATAGGTCTCCTTCCTTGTCAGAAAATTGCAGTTGTAACTATCAGTCTGTACAATTGTCCATATAAAGTTGTTTTATCTCTTTGTACAACCTCAGTCACTGACCCTGCTTCTTAGGTGTGTGGGTGACACAGGAAGAATAACTCAAGAGAGCTCTATAAGAGCTCTGTCAAAGCCAGCAGAGTCACGCTGATTCATGGCAACTGCTAACTTCACCTTTTTCACTCGCTCCTTCTCCCCCTTTCTTTCACATGTCCATCCACAGGATGACAGAAACTCATTGCTGGTTACATCTGTTCTTACGCACTAAATCTGACAAAACTCATTTGCTCCTTAAGAAACTTTGTTACAGATAATCCCCTTGTTACTGTCTTCTGAACATTTGCTGTTTATTATCATTTTCCCTAAACAAGGGGTTGCTCAAAGTTGAGAAAATGTAAAATCCTGACAGTATTTTTCTCATTTCTCACAGACTTTTCTTGGGCATATTCAGAAAGAGATGAATGGTTTTTTGTTCTTACAGCATGTTGATTCTCACATCACTCAATTATGTGTTAGTCTCTAGTCCACAGAAGGTCTTTCTGACCTGCAACAAGGGAAGGGTTTCTCATTTTCTGCTCTAGAGGTGTTACTAGAGGTGTGTCTACGTGTCATGTAATATGTAACTCTTCCTTGGTCAAAAATGGCAAACTGGTGTCAGAAGCACATTTTTGCAGCTGATCTCTACACTCTGCATGTGTTGGGAAAAGAAATATGCCAATGATATTTTGAACAATCAATTTGTTTCACATAGAAAGCAAGCAAATGCAGTAAGTATGAAGATGGCACTTTGGCAGCAGCAGCAGATTAAACCGGGTGTTTGTATGACAAGAAACATCACCAGATGCAAGGGAAGATTTTGAGTAACAGAAGAAACTTTTGGAATTAGGAGAGCCAGATGACAAATATCCTTCCAAAAAGAGCATGGCAAAGTGTTGTAGACAGCCTTAGCCTGTCAGAGATATTATAGGAAAGCAGACGTGACCTAATTAAGCTTATAATTCTGATGGCAAGCATGGCTCCCATACTATCCTGCTGTGTTGTGATACCTTGTGGAAAGTTAGAGAATGGAATAAAAGAGCATAATGCAGTTGCTAGCATGGCTTTGTGCCATGTTACACCAGCAGAGTCTCAGTGTGCGGCTCTTTGAGGGCTCCTTTTTTCTTTCCTAGAAAGGCAATTCCGACTGTCACTGTGTTTGGATGGAAACTGGTGAAAGTTAAATAACCTTCACAAGCACAAAGGACTCTCTGCTGATGCCTGTGCTGTTTACACATAAACTCATTGCCTATATATGTAGAGAGTCTATTTGTTCTTGTGATGGTTTCAGGACGTCCCAGGCAATCCAAAAATGTACACATTCAACTGAGTCTTTATTCAAAGACTGAGTCTGGAGGTGAAAGAGAGTTCCCTGGAAGGGGCAGTATCTGCTAATATAAATGACATGGACTATTCATATTGCTGTTTTCATCTTTATTTCAGACAATAGGTGTTGGTGGATCCCTGCTCCCCACAGTGGGCTCTGATGTGCAAGCAGGAAGATATAATCACTTGAAGAAATCTCCTCTAGAGACTTAACCTCCTCAGAGCATTTATACTGCTCATTGCTAAGTCAGTCCATGGTCCAAAGATCACCTCTGACTGCTTAACACACCCAGGATGACAGTGTGAAATTCTAATAATAGTAAAATTAGCTTAAAAAATTATTCAAACATCCTGCCGAAGTCCAGGAAGTCAAGACGCTTGGACTGATAGAAGCAATTATAGGACAAGTTCATAGCATTGTACTGCTGCTTGCATCTGTATTCAAGGTGAATGATATGTTTGACGGGAGCAATCACTAACCTTGAAAGAGGACCCTAGCTCTAGTGCAGAGAAAGCTCTGGCTGGAGATCCCAAGGAGCATAGCCCCAATGTAGTTGGACTAGAGCACTTTCAATGACTACCTGCTGCAATCAAAGAGCTTTGCCCTCCTGCAGGGAACAGACAGCATCAGACTCAAAACGATACACAAATAAACCCACAGCTGAATGAAAAGTCTTTGTTTAACACTGTGAAGATTTTCACTGGAGTTAGTGTAACTGATATCCAGCATACATCAGTAAAATTGTGGGCTCTCTTGGGAGAACTTATTGAGCACGGGATGTGGATGCTGTATGTGTCTATTTGTCTATATTTGTCTATATGATCGAAATACAGAATTAAAGCAAAAAAGATTTCTTTTCCCATCCATAACAGAACTAGGACAACCAACAGTGGATTTAAACAACAACAAAGGAAATTTAGGATAGTTGTAGGATAATGTTTTTCTGATGGAAAGGACACCTAACCATTCCCCTGCTGGAGGATTGCAAAGAGTAGATTGGACAAATTGATCATGAAAGACCTGAGATCCTGTCAGGAAAAAAAGACTGTGAGTAGACAGTTTCTTCTGGCTCTGTTTTTTAAATTTCGAAGAGGTTTTGTGAATTTTTCTGTTGGACTGACTTTAGCTGCTTGAAAATATCTCCTTGGCAAGCCACAAAGCAAAGATATATTGAAAGCATCAACCAACAGACACTATTTGTACGGCCGCAGAATACAGACATAAAACAAGAAGATGCCAAATTCTTTGTGATTTAAAGCAAAGACATGAACAAAAAAAATGGACCTGAGATTTAAAAACTGTATTTCTATTCCTCAATTTTTCTAAATAGTACATCAGTTTTCCATTTTCTATTGTATATGTGTACAACTAGTATACCTAAAAAAATGTACAAGCAAACAAAAAGAGTGCTTCTGAGCAGCAAAGAGAAATGTGCTTTATAGCATTATGGTGTTTGCAAGTATGGGAAGTGCAGAGATGTTACAGTGATTGCAGTGCTGGATGGAAAAGGGAATTTATTCTGAAATTATGAGTGTCGTCTGTCCTTGATTCTCTCTTTCCAGGAAAACAGTAATATACCTGGCATTATGCATGATGCTAGATTTTTGGCTAGCTTTGTCACCTAGTTGTTTTCATCTTGTATTCAAGCCCTTAATTCATTACTTCCAATTTGCCCTGTGTTTTTGTACAAAACTTTTTTTCTGTATTTCAGCTTTTCTCATGATGATAATTGTTTGCTGCTTCACCAGGTAGCTTTCTGGCAGCTCTTGCGAAAGAACAAAGGATGGCTTATCTCCTCCTTACTGACAGTATCACCTTGATTTCAACATGTTTCCAAACCCTTGTGCTTTGTTTCCTGTACACTTTCAATTACAGCTCTTGTTCCTTTGGAAGAGCGGGGTTTCCTTCCCTCCCTCGCTCCTGGGGGCTGTCCTGTTTCCCCTAAAACTTTTATTCTCTTCTTCCATTGCTATCTTCCATTGAAAGGATCTTCATTGCTCTCTGATTCTGTCACCTCTCATTCTCTAATGACGCTGTCTCTGTCTCAGAAAAGTGTTTCGATGATCAGGTCTGTATCTAGGCAAGCGTTCTGGAGCAGAGTCTGCACCATCCTCAGACCCCCAGTCACTGTGCCCCTGCCACGGCACAGGAAGATCCAGCATAGCCTTACTCCACACATCAGGTGCCTCTAGAGCTGCACCAAAGACAGGAAGAAGTTCGGAAAACCTTAATTTAGCAATTAGTATAGCAGTGAGTGCCAGGAACATCTCAGTCCTTTAGCAGCTATTGCTGTTAGTAAGGGATATGCCTTAATTGCCAGGAGAGCAAGGATGGGCTGGAGGATGAGGGTTTTGTCTCCCTCATTCCCTTACTTTTAGAAGCATTTTCTTGCCATGCTTCTTCAGAGACAAAATTAGTATGTCCTTGCTAAGTGTACAGCTACCACAGGATGAAGTTGCCTAGGTAACATTCCTATGGAAAAGTAGACTACTGACCATTCTCACCTTGCTATTGTGAAGTCAAACAATAATTTCATTTATTATCCTTCAAAAAATGATGGCCACTTTGTGGGTGAAAAAGAAGACAAGGTAGCTATTTAAGAAGAGCCACAAGCTGGTCTTCACACACTGCTCTTCAGACAGTACAACTGTCAAAGTGCTCCATAGGCTCATAATAATTTCTATGAAAATTAGCGTCAGCTACTAGAACTAGGTGTTCCACAACTGAATAAACCATAATTAGTCTTCTTGCTTAAACTAGCCATAAAATCCACATGAGCAGCCCTAGATGGAGGTGATGATAATTTCCAAGCTCTGTTGCAGGAGGCTTTTGCTGATTGCTGAGGTCAATCTAACACACTTCAGATGCACACGGCTCTGTGCAAATGTTAAATTCTGTTATTGAAGTGCTCCCCTTGTCACTGTGTCTGTCTCTAGGGCACCGTGAAATTTATATTTTTATAAGTTAATTCAACTTGCCTTCCCGATAAGCATGGCTTTAAACTTAATTTTTCTTTTCTTTTTTGAGGAGGAAGAAGGAAAGACGTAGTGAAGGAAGCATTGCACACTGATGTAATCAGGCATGTGAGAAAAAAAAAAAACCTCTCCAGCAACAGGTGGCACCTAAAGCAATGGGTGAACAAGGCATTTAGTCAATATGCTGGTCCTGTGCTTTCTGGGCTGTCTTTCTCTCCTCAGATTCTTAACTTGACAGACCGTCGATTGCCCATTTTTTCTCAAAAGACATCACTAAAGCCTGTCAGAGGAACTTGCTGTGTCTATTCTTAGCCTCCAGATCCATTGCTGGAGAAGAGAGGTGGGGTTCTTCTGCTAGCTGACACAAAAAAGATTCAGCTGCCTGCAGGCTGATAAAAGCAAAGCTGCAATTTCCATTAAGATTTGGCTTATATTAGCAAAGCTCATGTTGCAGGGAGCAGCAGTAGGTAAGAGGAGAGCTATCGCCACTTTCTTATTAGAAAAATCAGTCCTAAACAAGAAATAACCCTCTCCTCACAACGGCAGCAATCATTCACCAGAAGCATACAAAGGAATGAAATAGGTGGTGTGTTTTAGATGGTTCAGCTATGCACATGACACTAAACCAAGACTATTATTTTATACCAGGAGGACAGGGATTCCTTCTTTTCTACTTTGTCCTGAGTAAGTCATGGAACAACATGAGCTGCAGAGGGCAAGATGTTGGCCATCAGCAATCCCCAGGGGATTTTTCTGCTCCAGCACCCCCAGATGAGCAACATTTACCATCTCTGTAAAATTATGCAACTGACTCTAGAGCAGAGTAGATCCATGCCATCCAGAGGCATTGACGGTGCAATTCTGAGTGCCTGCATGAGGGAACCTGTAGGCCTCACACACAGAATATGAGACAATACCATTGTCCCACAGGACAACTGCCTATGACCCTATGCATTTGACAATCAGGTGGAAAAACTCCCTCTCCTCCACACTCCCGGAGAGCTAATGCTGATCACACGTGAATGAAGGCAGATATTTCACACTTGGCTTGCAGAGGGCACAGCAGGCACATCTGGGGAGCGGGGAGAGGAAAGAACAGAAGAACGAGAAGAGGGAAGGAAAACAGTGCAACAGGATTTGAATTTGTCCTTGAATCATTTGCTCAATCTAAATGCAATTCACTGAAATGGCTTTGGGGTTTTGTTTGGTTGTTTGTTTGCTTTTATCTTTGTAACTCATCAAGAAAGATTGAAGCGTTTACTGCTTTCAGGGGCTTTTGGAGTTCATAAGTCATCTTTTGTCCTCTCTCTTTGGTTCAGTGTAGTTTGACACTGTCTAGTTTAACTCCAAGGCTAGGAAATCCCGTAGGCTGCCTTCCTAATCCCTTTTAAAAATTTGAGGTCACTTGGTAGATACATTGGAAAGTAACAAACTAGATTCATTTAGCAATAACCGTTCAAGGAGTACCTGGCAGACCAAACCCAGTGTAGATTTCGAAGAGATGCAACTGCTTTAGTTCATTCATGCTATCCCTGATTCTGCTGTACAGATTTTTAAACCAGTAAAATCCTAAATTTGGTCCCAAGATTGTCTCAGATAACAGGGAAGTAATGAGGATAATTGTTCATGACTCTTGATAGGCATGATTACAAGCCATGATGCTTGCTGCATGAAACTAGAGAGATGCAAAGCAGGCTTAGTGAAAACTGCCTGTCAGAGGTATTATATTTAGATACATTTGCAGCTCAGGTTCTTAAAACTTCCCAGAAAGAAACAGAAACAATGTTCAAGTCTTGCTGAGAGAACAAGTTTTGAACTATAATAATCTAAACAGATTTCCCACAATCACTATGTGTTTTGGAAAAAAAAAAATATATTTGAGGAGGAGAAAGAATATTCTTTAAAAGTGAGCAAAAGCATCAAATGAATGCAGATGTATAGTTCTACTCCTTTTCTGTTATGGGCTCCAACGCAGGGTTTAGTATGAGTGTACTCAGTCTTAGAGAAAAGTCACCTGAATGCAGCTTTTTTAACAGGGTATGCTCACTGTCTTGAGAATTTGTCACAGAATGCTTTGTCACAGGAAAAATAGCTTGGCATGGTAGAACTATTGTCATGTATTTCACATTGGTGGCACTAGGAAGGCTAACAGGTTTCTTCTTCTCAGGACCGATCTTACACTCCCTGCAGAGATTGGTATCCATGTTTATATCAGGCACACCCTGAGTGGGACATGTATTTGTCGCTGCAATGCTGTACTGTATCAAAGCCAGCACACATTAATTTTAATTCCTCTGTCTACACCAAACTGTAAATTGAGGTGGCTCATGAATCATTCAGCTGGGGAGGCAGCTCCCAGGCAAGAAGCAAGGCAGATCATTGTGACAGCTAAACCTCCCCAGTTATCCCAGGTTTAACTTACCCCTCTAGGGCAGTATTCTTATTTAGACTGCCTACTGCAGTCCTGCAAAGACAAAATATTACCGCTCCCCTACAGCTTGTTCAGCTTTCCTCCTCCCAGGAGCTACTCAGAGCTCACCCTAACCAGCTCCAGATGAAATGAGAAAGGAAAGAGAAGCAGCTTCAGCTCTATTAGGGCTGCAAGGAAGGAGAGCTTGTCTTAATAACTCAGGCAGTAATCCAAAGGGACAGGATCAAGCAAGGGCAGGGCATGAGCAGATGAGATTTCCTTCGGAAACCTGACCAGACTGGTATAAGCAAGATATTATCCCAAAAGCTGGGGATGAAGGTGGTGTGTCTCACTTTCTCAATGAAGGAGCAATGTACAAATGAACTAGAATGCTTCTGAAGACAGGAGAAAACATGAGCCAAAGATGTGGTGTTGCCTTATCTTTATATTGTTTGACTCACAAGTTAACTCCTTGCCTCCAAAAAGGAGTGGTCCTGAAGTGACTTGTAGAGATTTTAAGAAAACTCCCTTGAGAAGTCACACCCCTCATTTCTCCACCTCCCAAATATGAGGCTCTCCATCTCCCTCTCTATCTGAGAGAAAGAGGCCAGCTTCTCACCAGGCTTTGATGCACAGTGCATGACAATTCAGGCAGGGCTCTTGGGGAGCCTTCCTACTCCGAAGGTAACTCAGCCCTTGCTTGTCTCCTGACCTCTGAGAGGTAAAACATAGACACCCACACAGCTCCAGTTCTGGGAAATGCAAGAGCTCATCAGTGGTAGCAAGGTCCAACTCTCTGCTAGTTGTCCAAAGCTCAGCAGACCAGGGTCATCCTTGAATTCTCCTCAGCGTCCTAAGTTTCAAGCAAACTCTGAGGCATAGGCATGTACCCAAGGAGTGCCTCACATTGAGTGCCTGGTAAGGAACTGCTACTCCTGAATCAACTCTGCAGTGTAACCAGTCTTTAAAACCAATTAGCTGAAAAGCCGAGGGAAGCATCAGGATTTATTTAATTGGCATATAGCCAGAAATGTTGTTTCTACCCTCAGATAGCACTGGCTTTAAATAGTAGTGAGCAAAAAGTGAAGAAAAGGAGAAAACAGTGTTCTACAGTTGAGTTATGTCTTCTGCTCTTCAGCCAAACAACTCCTAGTTTTGAGTTCATGAGCATCTACTGTGCATATATTTTATGGGCTTTGAGTAACTCTTCTCAGACAAAGGATTTTTTTTCCAGCACATATGGGATTCCAAATATAGTGAAACCAATTTGCTTTGAAAAGCAGTATATCTGCTAAAGGACAGGTTTTTTTCCTTTAGGTAACGCACATCTTTTATGCACAGTAAGATCCTGAAATACAAAGCCCACTAATTGGAGGTAGAGAGAGAGTATACTAAAACTAGTTAAAAACTCAAGTGATATATTTTAAAATCTCAGAGGAGCTATTCCCAACTATTCAAACTCCTGCCAGCACTTCAGCAGGAATGAGCAATCACTATTTTACTAGCTGTGCGTCTATTAAACAGAAGAAAAAAATTGTTTATACATTTGAAGGATCATTTGTAGATGCTTCACTGAGAATACGTTCAACAATGACTAAAGAAAAGCAGATCTCCCAAGAAGTCTGCTTAGTAAAACAATGAGACCTCGTGTGCCACACCTTGTGGACTGCCCCATTCAATCCTGCCCCACACTTGAAGCTCTGCTCTCATGAAGAGCTGAAACCTGTTTTATCTTGCTGCTGTAACTCCAGGAGCTAAAGCCAAAACCTGGAGTTCAGAGACATGTAGGGTCTAGGTACCACGTCCAGCCAGCTGACCTGCAGTCTGAGAGGGAAATTGCCAAGAGTTTGCTAGTGGGAGATACTAGCAGTAAGATCTTGGTGCAGTGTGATACCTAAATCTAAGTGTGGTATGTTAAGTGTCAAGATGTGAACAACACGCCCAGACCCTGATTGTAAGCAGTGGGGAGTCATGTTCCAGTTCAGCTCCCCAGTGTCACTTCCTGGTGCCATTTGAGACACTGAAGGGTAACCAAGGCACCCACACTGGACTGGCTGATGTGATGTGGAGTTAAGGGAAGATCTCAGCCTCCTGATTCTTAAATGTACCAGAACAGCGGTGCATTTAAGCAACTGAACCTTGCCCCTACTCGGTTTGGTTGATAAGATCAGGAGGGATCACCTATAACAGAAGCCAGCATTTGTCCTGATCAGTAATTCTCCTGGCTCAATTAACCATATTGACAGTATGATCCACTGACCATAATGGGAACATAGGTGCCAGGCTGTAGACAGTTACATTTCGGTGTGTTAAATTGGAGCTAAATCTCGCTCTAAACATAGTAATGCATCCCAATTCCTACTCACCTCTGGAGTGTACTTGCCTCCGTCCGCATGGAACAGAGCATATGTCCTCTGCAGAAGGTAGGCATACATCTGAATGAGGTCCAGTCTCCTTGGACAGCTGGTGAGGCTGATAAACATGCCCTTCTTGGAAGCACTTGCCATGCACAGCCATGCATGGAAAGGCCACGGGACAGAAAGGTCCTTATGGTAGATTAATAATGTGGTGAGTACTCCCATAGGAAAAAGGATCTGGTTTGTGGGGCTTGGGGGTTTTTTTTGAGTTTGTCTGTCTGATTTTGCGGAGGAGGAGGGCAGTTAGTTGTGGATTGCAAAATGCATCATGAGTCTCTGTAACCGGAAACAATATCTGACTCTTTTTCTCTCCAAGTGACTGATTGAATAAACCACAAGGCTAGAGAGCTCAGTTCCTCTTCCCTGCTCTTATCCTGTGTCATTAGTATCCCTAGCTTCACTATCATAGAATCATAGAGTGGCCTGGGCTGGAAGGGACCTCAGAGATCATTTTAATCCAACCTCCCTGTTGTGAGCGGGGACGCCACCTCTCGACTAGGTCAGGCAACACACATGAGAACCGAACGGGAATCGAACCCGCAACCTTAGTGTTTCAAGCACCACGCTCAACCCACTGAGCTAAACCGGCCCTCACTATGCTGCAGTAGAAAAAGAAGCTTTGAGGCTACTCTTTCCTGGCCTCACTGCAACCTGGGGTCAGGAGTCTCATATCTGTAATTACACAATGAGAAGGAAAAACTAAGAGCTCATTGCTGCATAAGTTTGAAGAGACTACCAGGTTAGGAAAGATGTATATTTACTGGTCAACGGGTTCCCCAAGCAAGAAACATGAGCAATGCCCTAGTCCACCAGAGGGAAAAATACCCACTGTTATAAATACAGCACAACATGCAAACAAGGTCCGTGGAGTAATGTCACATCAAAGTAATGTCCTGTGGGGATATGAGAATATTTAAATCACTATATTCTGAGAACTTTTCTATGAAATCTGGAAAAGCTTCTTCTTCAAATTGTGCAGCATTTTGGACCTCAAAGATAACTTTTATAGCTGTATAAAGTGCCCTCTACAGTGGCTCCATCACTAGGGCTTGTGCCACCTCCAGCCAGGACAGGTCCGTCTGAATTGCTTCCAGGAAATTAAAAAGCTGTTGAATTTCAGTAACAGATCTTTTCTTCCGCAGCATTTTGACCTGTTCTCAATGTGGGAGAAAAGGTATTTTATTACAGTTCAATAGCTGCCGCAATAAATCAAACTCCCTATATCAACAATGGGCTCAGAGTAAGTTAAATATCAATTGATTACTAAAATATGACGGATAATGATTTCTAGCTAACAGAGGCATTTGTAATTTTATTGCATGTTTTAATAAACAGTCCTCAAATCAGCTTGTGAGGACAGCATGTATTCTGAATGCATGCTTTCTGCCTTCCCTCCCCTGCCCCACTTCAAAAAGCAGTGACTGCTCCTGCTGTGTGGTAGTGAACTCCTCTGCATGGGAAGCAAGTGCTCCCCAGTTATCACGAACTGGCACACAGCAGCTTCGCTGATGTGTGGATAATGTCAGCCTGGAAAGGTGGCAGGCAGCATCTTGTCCAGCCTTCCCTGTCGTAAGGAAAGATAAGCATCTCCAGCTGTCAAAAACCTTCTCCGTCCTTCTGTATGCAAAACTTACGTCCCATTTGTGGCAGCTGAGAATGAGAGATATGCCCTTGGTTTAACATGCTTTGCGGTTAATCCTCTCCAAAGTGTATTCTAAAGCCAAACATAGTAACTCAGTATATTAAGGGATTTGGTCAGTGACCATATTTTAATGGCTATCAGATTGATGGGGCCCCTCTTTATATTGTAATTCTCTTGTCATAGTTATGTATGCATTGCATGTACAAGCAAAAAGGGAGGAGGGAATTTAATAAATCCTGGGGCCTGAGAGAAATGTAACCCTGGCCAGGAATGAGATGTACACCATTTCATTAATTTTTGTATCATTCCTTATCTCAATTTGCAGAAACAAGATGCTGATAATTGTAATGAAGAGATCGATGTATGACTGTTAATATTTCAAGCACTTTAAATAGTACATGATGATATAAGCTGGAACTATTATATTTGCTTTAAACAGTGGCCTGACAAAATGTGATGGCATGAGGTGTTGTAAATCTAGCAAAAAACCCTCACAACCATGGGTACGACATGATACTTTTTTGATACTATAAGGAAACATTTAAAATCCTGGTTCTTGAGGTTTACCTGATTGCACTGAGTTCGCTTATGTCTGTATTCACCTGAAACCTGTTAAGTAAGCATCCAATTTCAACCAAATTTGATGCAGCTTCTAAGGATATCCTACTCTTGATGGTTCTGTGAACACTGGGTATCTGTACAGAGTAATAGAGACCCATTTAATACACTGCTGAAAGAAAAGGGGGAGATGAAAAAGGAAGCAAAAACCAAAAACGGAAAAGGAGAAAGGGAAAAGTTCTCATCTCACTAGGCATCAGCGCACTTGCTGCTGGGGGCAAATCTCAGCATATTTGCTACTTGCCTTGCCCCGACACCTGGTACCACCTAACCTAGCCTCTGCATAGCAGCTAAAAAGCAGCATCTGGATGTTAGACCCTGCCGAGAAGAGTCATACTCAACAGCGTGAACACACCTGGACTTTGTACTGCATCTGGTGTATGAGCCTCCATGGACTGAGGGGGAAACAAATCCATGGAAAAACAGGGAGCTGGAAGAAAACGTGTCCAACTTCCCTATCTAAGAGCTAACTAGTTTTAGCCACTGCAATAACTTGCCACTGGTCTCTCCTGAGTATTTGAGTGCTACTGGGTTGCAACCAACAGGACTCTGAGCAGCCTGTGCTCCCACCCCAAGGCTATAAATCTCTTGGAGCAGAGGAAGGGACAGAACCAAATCTCCCACTGACTGGGTGAAGAGATTTAACTGCTGAGTTATTCCACAGGAGGACAAGTACCTGCTTGCTTTTCTGGAAGAAAAGCTACACAAGTCCAGAGTATATTTTGTATCTTCTGTGGAGGCGGGCATTTGGCAGCAACTGAAAACCACAGAGGGGAGAATTTTGACATCCACACTCATACATGTTCTGTATAGACTACCATAGGTAGCTCTGATCTTGACACTGTAGGTCCCATGGATCCTTTCTGTCATACCTTACTCCTCCTGTACACCCAAGCACCACATTCAGATGACATGGATTTCTCCAGCAAGTGTGGCAGGTGCATCCCCCTAGTCTGCGATGCCTCCCCTCACAGTGGTTGCCAGTCAGATTTCAGAGAAACTGATAGAAGTTTCTGGCTAGTTTGGGTCTAGCCCACCAGCCTAGGTATGCACCCAAGAAGCTGGCTGGTAGACAATGGGAGGCCAGTATGACTTTGATTGACCACAGCTCAGACTTTAAAATAAGGTCCTGCCAGGAGTGTGTTGAAGCAAGTCCCTTTGGAGCAGCAGGTCCTGCAGTCACGGCACAGTTTCCCGCTTGGTCTGGGATGCCAGCCAGAGTAACTCCTTGAGGTTGAGAGTCCTCATCTTCATATGGGTGAGCGTGTATACAATCCAGATCATTATTCTAAGTTTAAGAGTTGGGTGTAGTGTAGTAATTGCTCTTCTCAACTGATACCAGAACTTGTAAATTTGTGGGAGATTTCATTTCTTAATAAATTCAGTTCATTTATGCTTGTGGATTAACTGAGAATGGGAGCACTCCTCACAGCAATTAGTTCCTGGAACTCACTGCCACATGTTAACATGCTCCTATCCGCGAGGTAGCAGTCCTGCAAATGAAGAACAGCCTCCCCAAGCCTGCAGGCAGGTTGAGGTGGGAATACACTTCTGAAGATGGTCAAGTTCAACCCCCAGCACTCCAGATGTGTGTCACCAGACTTAAGTCACCTCCTTTGGCCTGTTAGTGACATTTTGTCTAATGCAGCCCAGGGTGGTATTGGCCTTCTTTGCAGTTAGGGCACATTGCTGGCTCGTGTCCAACCTGGTTGGTGTCCACTAGCAGTGCTTCAACTTTTTTCAGAAAGCTGTGTCCTCGGCAGTGAGTCCTCAGCATGTACTGGTATATAGTGTTCTTCTCCAGCTGCAGGACTTGGCAGCTCGCTTGGGTGAACTTCACAAGGCTTCTGTCAGCCCATTTCTCCAGCCTGTGGAGGTCCCTCTGGATGGCAGCACGACCCTTTGGTGCATCAGCAGCTCCTCGCAGTTGCAAATTTTACAGTCTCACACAGCCAGTGCACTGCTGAGGACTGACACTGTGCTTCAACATGAGCTAACTGCATTGCTTCAGCAGTTCCAGCTGAGCTGAGCCTGCTGTTTGGGGTGGTGTGGACACTGAGATGCCAGGGCAGGAATCTGATCTATCTACTACTCTAAAAGTAAATCTACGGTTCTAGAGAATTAACAAATGAACACCCGAGGTCTGAAATGCCTCAAGTGTGCAAACACGGCGGCGGTGCCCTGAACTTTTCTTAAGTAGCTCACCTTAAACTGTTAGTATCTGCTTTGCAACTCCTTGTCTGAAACTGTATTTCAGCTGAACTAATTTCTGTGCAGGACCTAACCAGTATTTTGTTGTGACACGTGCTAGATATGGCAGAAACCACACTTCTACCTCCAACACAAATGTTTGCCTCCACCGTCCTTATGTTAACTCAGGCCCAACAATGTCATCCATCTTACACTGCTTTTTCTACTGATAGCCACCAAAAATTAGTACGAAAAAAAATGAAAAAAAATGAGAAAAACTCAAAATCTGAGAATTTTAGCACAGAGCTACCAGAAATTACTACTAAGTCATCTACATTTGGCTAGGTTCACACAACCAAATAGGAAGGTAAATGAAAATAATTATTTTGTTGGCATTGTGTCTCTGTTTTACCTTTTCACAAGCAATAACAAGTTCTAAAAGGTTTTTTGCCTGAACACATGGGATTTCAAACGTGCTTTTACTGCAGGTGTAATAAACAGAAATAATGGCAGGTAAACAAATTTGCAAATGTGTCTGGGGGAAAGGTAGGGAGGATGCGGAATCTATAATCACACCTCTGCCAGCCTGGCTGCTCACAGCTCAGATGGCACAACGGTGCTCTCTAGGTATAATGGAGATCTATAAATAGCTGCATCATTATATAACCCAGCAGCAGTCTCATTTTCTTTCTAAATTTAGGCTGTGCAGCGAAGGACAGTCTGGTGATGTGTTGCTGGTGATACCGATTAATAGCATGATTCACACTGCCCAGCTAATAAAAATGAAATGCGTGCCTTGGAGGTACTGCATTGGATAGGGTATACTTACAGGAGAAAAAAAAACCCAAACGTATTAGATTTGGTTTTGTAACCAGAAGAGGAGAAAGTGAAATCTAAGCGATTTCATAATGCAGGGCAATATTACATTATGATTGTCTAGTCACAATGACTTCAAAGAAATGTGAAGCTGTCGTTAATGAAATATTTAATGTTCTGTGTTCTGTTCACAAAAATTCATTTATTGCCTTTGAGTAATTACAGGAAATGCATTTGGAGGCTTGAAATTATCTCGGATTTCCTGGGTTAACCTGGCTAGCATACATGGGACAGCATTCTAAAAGGTGTGTCGTATTCACTTGAGGATGCATATGTAGAGCTCCCATCACCAAGCAGGGTTGCAAGTGTGAAAGTCAGGGATGATTCTCTGTTACACATAAATAGTTTTTATGCAAAGAGCTTTGAGTTCAATGAAGCAAATTACATCTAACACACACTTTCGTCTTTGGACTTGAATTATCAGAAATATTGAGGCATTTATACACCTATTCAGTCATATTGCCTCTGTGATCTCTCAGGTACAGTCTGTGCAATCAATATTGCCATTCAACACACAAGGATTTTACATTCACCTTTCGTACTTCCAGTTAGGAAGTAACTTTCTCTGGTGAAATCCTTGTTGATGTCTCTAGCTTATTATTTGGGGAAAGTGAATATCTCACTCTAAGCTGTCAATTTAACTTTGATGGAAAGTGCTGCAATGTTGTTCACGTATAGCGTAAGGCATTGGTCTTTGCTCAGGAATGAAAGACAGCCTTCTGCAGTGAAGTGCAGCATCATTTTGTGCCATCATCTCCACCAATTTGTTCAAACTTCTGCATCTTTCTTTAGAAACAGTTTGGTTGCCTTCCTGGGGCCTCCTTGTTCAGCAAAGCAGCTCTCAGCTGGAGTAAAGGTCCTGAATTGATGTAACATCTGTTACTAGAACGAAATTGCTTGGCGAATTGAAGCAATCCCCTCCGCCCTTTGCATTAGCTAGAGATGTAGTGAGGGAAGCTGAGCTCAGGTCTCCCATTTCTGCAGGGCAGCTGCTGTGGCTGCAGCAAGAGCTCTCATGCTTCCCTCGCACAGCTGCTGCTCCTGGAGGCAGCAGAAGCAGTGAGGGCTGGTGTGTGCCCCACTGCGTGCAGGCAGGAGCAGGGCCCAAAGCCACCCTGCCCTCCTGCACAGTGCAGGTGCTGCCTGGGGGCACACTTTTGTCCTCCCCCTTTCTCAGTATCTAGGGCTGGAGAATGATTTCTGGAAACATCTGGTTGATGCTATTTACCAGGATCACTATTTTCCTTTTGCCCAGCTTAGTATTGGCCAGAAGCAAAACTACACCAACCCCTGAAGCAGCAGGTACCTGAGTACTTTGGCCATTGCGTGAAGCAGCCACCAGGATGGTTCATGGGCCCCCCAGGAGACGTCTGTTGGAGCAACTGGGAAATTAAAGATCCCTGTGTAACTGAATGCAGGTGGCAGAGGTTCTGCTATGAAATAAGGGTACCCCCATCAGCAGCTCAGTCATCCCAGCACCCCCTCATCACCAGCGTCCCAGTTTTCCCACCTCCCCGTCCAGCGAGTGGACGCAGAGCCTGGCCCTTCCCTGTACCTTTGGGGAGACACACTGGCTTTGCTCAGCTCCTAGTATAAACATTACTGTGAGATGCTCAGTGTTTTCATGCTCATCTCCTCTGAATAATTCTCTATGGTACTTCACACCATCATTTGATTCCATCTTATGAGTTAAGAGGTGGATGAAAAGACCCCTTGGTACCTTATGTCAGGAAAGACATCAGGTTCTGCCAGCTCACCAGTTCACAGAATGACAGAATTGCTTGGATTGGAAAAGACCTTTAAGATCACCCCTACACCCTGACATGGACATAGTCCAGCCCAGGAACTTCTCGATGTCCTCGGCCAGTTGAGGTGGTGCTTACTCACTGCAAAAATAGATGTTGCTGTTGTATGAGGCTGAAGGTGCATAACTGTGAGATCACAGAGGCATTAAATTATACAGTCTGAAACTTGAGTCTGGACCTCCTTCTCTCATATATTTTATGCACTGCTTCCTCTGACTCTAATCCTATGGTTCAACAGTAAATTGGCCATTTCCTCACAGCACCACATGGTATTTTGATGAGGAAAGTCTTGCTAGGTTAGCAACCACTAGAGAAAAGAAAGTGTTACGATCTTTTTTTACAAAACTTCTCTGACTTTTCCCAGTCTCTTGTTTCAAGTAGTTAGGTATTCAATTTACACCTCCAGGAGGCACAGTGTCAGTAATTTTTAATTTAAACGGTTTAGTTGAGTTTGCCACCAAAAAAATGTTTTTCCTCTTTTCCTCAGGATGTAGATCTCTGCTCTAGCTTCTTCCCTTTGAGAGATTTACGTTAATAAAAAATAAAATAAAAGACTCTTACTTCTGCCTTCAAACACAAATCATTTGTGACAGATTAGACATGGAGGGTTAACCTACCTGGCTGGAGGAGTCAGGTATTTATCTGCAGGAGTGCACGGCAATATTCAGCAGATACATGATACCAGCAGCTTGATCTTGGTCATGTGAATAACCTTAAAACCTTTAAAACTCAGGGATATGCTAAAGAGATACTCAAAAGGAACTTGCACAAAAATGACAAGCCTTATCCATCAGGAAGGCTTCCACACCAAAAGCTTCACCTCTGCTACACAGTCCTCACCAGTTCCAAGAACCCACACTCAGCTGAAGCTGTGCACCAAGGTACCAGCAGCCAGCCCATGGCTACCCCACTCACATCACCGAAATACAACTTCTGCGGCCTTCCAAGCCTGAGAACTATCATGGACCCAAAAGCCTCTGTATGGTGAGCAAGAGCCAGACCCAAAGAGGAAAGCTACCACTCTGACGAAAAGTCATGTGCATAAAGATTTGCAATGTTTTTACATATTTCCATCAGGCTTGAATGGGCCTGAAGAGATGCTAACCCTGATGGACATCGGGGCAGAAGACCTACCAGACCCCACTGTAAGTGTTGATCTGTAAGGTATTTTTAGACCCAGCTTAAAACCTATGAACACTTTTGGGTTTATGGTAAAGTACAGTGGCACACTGCTGCTTGCATTTGAAGTGGGAGGAGGTAGAAGATAACATTTTAGATACTGTGTTGGATCATGAACTTTCCAGGGAAAGCCAGGCTGCTTCTTCAGAAGAGTGCAGATCCTGTAGGAAGGCCTTGGGACAAGTGTTCCTTGATGCCCTGAGCACATTGAACACTGTGCAGCAAGGAAAACCAGAGTAACTATGTCTGAAGGCACAAGCCGAAGGTAGCCTGATGGCAACATGGTAGTTAAGTCACTATGCAAGCACCAGGAGAGCAGGGATGCTATTCTCTGCTCTGCTCTCTACCAGAAAATGTGCTTGCAGGTTCTCCATCACTGGACATGTGGCAACACCATCTCACTGCCCCGTGCAGACCACTTCACAGACAGGATTTAAAGCCCACTGAGCCCTGGCATTGGGCCAGTGTCTAGCTCCCAGCAGCTGGGCAGGAAGCCTGCTATGGCTGCAGGCATCACCCTGCCAAGCCTGTTCACTTCATCCTCCTGAAGGCTCTTGGACTCCACTCATCCTGTCTGTAAAACTCCCAGCCATCTGCAGCCTCATCTTCTACACGAAGTCGCTGTGACTAATTTACCATCTCTTCCCTCATTACTTATTTTTGAATGAGTAACAAATCATTAAAACCTAGGCCTTTTATTGATAATTTGCAAATGGGAGCAATGGTTGGATTGATCGTTCATTACAGCCACTTCCCCATGACTGTACAAAACGTGCCATTTGTTGCTTGGGTCATGTAGGTTAAAACTGCATCTAGGAAGAAAACATGCCTCCCTGTGGCATGTTGCAAAGGCATCTTGTCTTACAAAACACTGCAGAAGGAAAGGAAAAGGAGCAATATGCTACTTAGAAGTACTATGCTCATGCTCCAGTGGAAAACAAAAAGGTCTTCTTTTATTGGCTGCAAGAAAAAATGTTAAGGTGCAGGAAACATGGCGATTGATTGGAATTTGTTGAATCTTTCAAGTTAATACACAAACAGCCAGGCCAAAGTAAAAAATTCTACAAATTTAAAAAACTTTCCTGGATGAATAAAAGGTAATTTACTAAAGCTGGGAACTAAATATCACTCTCACCCATCCCTCCATCCTGCTGAAAGAACCACAGAGGTCCTGCCTATGATCCACATATGTCTTCAGGATTCCTCTGGATTTGAAAGCCTCTCCCAGCCTCACCACTTCCTTCAGCAAGATGTACCATGAGACTGCCTGGCCCAGAGAAGCCCAGAGCATGGAGGAGTTTAATACAATGGGCTGACACACAGTACAACCAGACTACCCTGTCCAGCGGCACAAGTCCCTGGCAGTGTATCTGACTGAGCAACAGAGTAGGAAAATGTGAAAGAAAAGCAGTCAGGGGGAACAAACACTGGAGTTGGTTGTGAAGATGTCTGAAAGGTTCTGGAAGATCACAGGCAATGTGACACTTCCAAAACAGTTTACCTCTGTAATGTCAGCAGGTCCAAGTGTTTTCACAAGCTCTCTGTCCTGCACAGTCCCTCATGCTGTGGAGAGGGGAGCATCCTGCTCGGGGCCATTGCACCTCCCTGCATCTTCCTGCTGATGTCTCTCACCACTTACTGCCTGTTGCTGCCGTGTCCCTGCAGCGAGACAGGCTGCGCTGCTGCTCACTTTTAATTCCCTCAGTTTGCACTTTTATACCTTTATGGTTTCTGCCTTAATTCTTCCTTGGATGTTTTAGCACTGCAAACCAGCTACCCTTCACCCAGCATGCCACCCTATCACTCAATAGCAGAGGAAAATCCCTGTTCCAGTGGGGTGACCATTGGTGCTAAATATAAGTGAAACTAAGTGATGCCGCACAATTCAAAGCAATAACTTTGAACATTATATTTTCTTTCTGTGCTTAAAAATTGAATTTCTCTTTTTTCGAGAAAGAAAAGTCAACACCCTCCATGCTTTGCATAGCCAAAGTTAATGCAGCAGAGAGCATGTGCTAAAACATTCTAAGCCGGCAAGCAATCTTGGAAAAGTGAAGCTTGAGCATTTTGCCCTTCATGGTCAAAATACCATCACAGTTCATGCAGATGTTGGAACTATTTAAAACCTGAGGTGCATTAATCCAAAAGTAGTTCTAGGTTGCTCACTTAGCAGCTATATTCTGTGTGGAAGCCCTTGCTAAACATAAAATATAGTTAATTTTATTATAATAATAAAAACAAAACCAGATACTTTAACCTACCTTTGGTGTTTGAATGTACTAATGCTATAAAAATAATACATTGTAAGAAGGTCTTACACTGTGCAGACTATGCCTTGAAGAGACAAGAGAAAAGGAATAGTTAGGTGAAGAATTATCACCTTTATTATGTAGTGGAGGAACAGAGACACTTAGTGATTAGCTGTCTTGCTCAGAGTAGGGTAGGAAGGCTATAGCTAAGCCTAATCAGACCTAACAGGGTCTGGTTGTTCCAGACGGTATGTTCTCACCACACTGCCATCTTTCTTCACTAGTGTAAATGGCTTATTTTAAAAGTAGATTTTCATTGGCATCAACTTTGTTAACAGGCACACAAGTTCTTATGGCTGAACCATACATTAAAGCTAAAGAACTCTTCTTCTGCCACAGATTACTATTATGGACAGCTGTAGTTATAGGCTCTCTATCACTACAATATAAGAAATGCATTAAATTTAGTTAAATATATGAAAATCACTAAGGCCTCAAAACATGAAGATAACATTAAGAAAAGATCATCATTATCTCTATGTGTTCTTATACCGTTACGTGACAGGTATGTGATTCTGTACAACACTGCAGTAAAAATCACAAGATTAAAAGCACCTGCAATCTCCCTGACTTGCAACAGAAATACAATAACCTGGGGCACACTGCTCAAAATCTATCAGAGTCCAGGTGACTACAGTAAGAAGTGCACACTGTGTAAAGAGGTTGTTGCATTTGTTCTTTGGTGTTTTCCCTTTGCTGAGGAATTTTCTTTCATTGATGTGGACTGAGCTCTCAGTGCATGCTCAATTTAATCGAGCAAAATCCCTATGATAACATACTGTAGCAGGATAAATCTTCCTTTGTGCCAGCTGCTTTGTTTACATAGCCCTGTGCTACCATTTCTAACACTTATATATTTTATCATAATATTTAACAGGAACTATAATGTTGATTACACAGATTACAAATAAACTAATAGTGCATTAATTATACCTTTTTTTTTTTCTTTTTGTTCCTGAATTGCATCCAGGCTTCTAAATGATAATTTAATTAAATTGAGAGAAAGACAAGAAAATATGAATCACTGGAGTCTTACAAGCAGCTGTTAAGGAAAGGAGTGGTGTCTGGACACTAAAAATAGAGCAGACCTGAAGCTCCAGGTGGTCTATGCTCCTATAAAGCACCAGAAAGTGGAAAGCAACCACATCTTTTGCAGCTTCCCGGGAACTGACCCAGAAATACACACAGAGAGGCCCAAATTTATGTTGCAGACAGAGTTTTTTCTGCCTGGAAAATGGCTCTCCTTGAGATTTCTTACTCTCTAAAGCCCATCCATACAGACCACACTAACAACCATTTCTCTTCTGAGGACAGGGGGACAAATCACGGCTGACATCAAAGCTGGTGTCAAGACTGTTGATTTTCCTTGGTGGCAGATTTTCCTCCCGTGTTTCTGCTTTTGCCCTCAATTTGCTCACAAGCTGCAGGAGCTGTATCTAGCGTTGATGCCTCACAGTTGACTGATAGTAGGTGGGCAGAGCAACGGTCTCTTCTCTTCCTATTTTTACCCAGCATTTACTTCTCACATTAGATACCTACCTTGTTTATGAAATAGAACTAACGGCCCAGGTACAATGTATTCTAAGTCTTAGCCAGATAGCTGGTTTTGATAGCACTAAATATGAGTGTCAGGGGTCCTGCTTCCAGTTTTCAGCTTCTAGTCCCCACCAGGAGGACCTGAGCCACTTTTGTCTTTTTATACATACACATTGTTTCTGTATTCGTTGACCACTAGAGACCGCAGGCAGGTGAAAAGGCAGTTCTTCATCTCAGAGAGAATTCAGCTATGGATTCAGCAAAAAAGGCACAAGTGATAGCTCAAAACAATGTGGAGAGGACAAAGACAAGGCAAGGTGACAGGAGAACTCTGCTGGAACATTTCTTCCAATTCCCAAGCAGCTCCAAGACCCATCTGTGACCTCTTTGCAACACTCATCACACTGCAAGCAGTGACTTCAGGAGCACCACTTGTGTTTAAAATGTTATTCAGATGAGAAGGGGTGTCATATTCGTGTCCTCACTTGCCCATCCAATCTACCTTTTGCAGCAGACATCTATGCTTTCATTAAATTGCTTTTCTTATTCCTCTCTCAGTAGTTATAATTGTACATAAATCTTTATCACAGAAGTTTGCTACTCTAGCGAGACCACTTTCTCCAATTTAAAGAGCTGAAAAGCACATTATGTTGTTAGTCAAAAGGGCAGGAGAAAAAAGGTTTGAGATTTCTAACTTAATTTGAGCTATTCTGTGCTTGTGTTGTGCGATAACATTAAAAGTAAAGTGTGGGCTGACACTGGTTTTATAGTGCATGAACCTCTTCCAGCCCTCGTCCCAACAACACCACAATAATTCATTTACTGTATGAGCTTCCATGCAGAGAATGACGTTATGTTCCAGAACTGTGGAAGAAAACCAAAACACATAAAGAAATAGATTTTATTCTGTGTGTGTCAAGGCTTGAAGGTCAACTGATCTTTCAGAGAAGTCAGAAGTTATATGTATTTCTTCAGCATTTTGAAATCCAAGTCTACTGATACTTTTTCTCTGTAACTGTAGCTTCTTTCAGGATTTCCAGAACATATTTCTGTTGTTGCAAGTCAGGTTGCTTCATTATTTCTGATGGGAAAAAAAAAATATTTCTGGGGGAGTTGTGCAGCTGGAGAGAGATCAGATGGCAGCATTTCTCTAACCTAAACATTCACATTTACAGAAGGATGGATTTTCAGATTAACATGCACATTTGGAGAGGGACACCGTGATCTTGTAGTAGGAGGGTAGCACAGCTCCTTACAAGGTAATGCGGATGAAGTAGAGACAAAAGCTTCATACTGAAGCTTCTCCTCTTCAAATTTAGTTTAGGTTCCCCATGGTACCTGAGTCTTTCCTTTCTGTAATATGCTCTGATGCTTGGGCCAAAGCCATAGTGTCTGGATCTCTGTTAGGTTAAAGCTAAACAGATTTTCAAGCTAGAATTCCCTGCACAGGCAGTTTGCTGTCTGCCTTTGAAAACTGCTGCCATTTTAGATCAGACTATCAGAAGCGAGTGTGTGTGAATTTCAGTTGTAGTTAAATCAGAAAATCACCTACTTGCTTTTTCAGTTGTCATGTGCAACTGAAGTGCGCAAGTACACTCAGGATTTCAATGATTTCTGAAAGGATGCGAATTCAAGGTTAGACTTTGGATTATCCATTTGCTCCTTAAATGTCTTCCTCTTTTCCAGCTAGGTAGCATGCCAGGTCCCTTAAACCTTTTAATATTCTAGCTTTACTACACAGCTTTTACAAATAAGGTCATACAGAACAGAGGAAAAACGTATAATTAATAATTATCAAGATCTACTGCTGTATGGGCTGCAAGCCCCTGCTCAGAAATTAGAATCAAATGATTTCAGGCTCTTAAAAAGGTAGTTAAAATACCCAGCATACTTAAATTAACTCCTCGGAGAGAGTACACGAGCCCCATTATCTCCCTGCTTGTATTTTGCTCCATACTAACATGTACCACATGCTTCAAATCACAGCAGCCACGTTCCTTTCCATTGCAGTTGTCTCACTCCCCACATTCCCTGAAACGTCTTTCCAGTTCCCTGTGATTTGTCTCCTTCAACCCCCATGTTAACACCAGCTGATCTAGAACAAACACACAGATTACTAGGCAAATCAAGTCAAAAAAGGGAAAAGATTTCATGAAAATAACTGCAAAATTAGGTAGTGTGATACTAGTCCCTTTAGGAGTCCTCCAGCTTTGTTTCAGTCACTGCTAGAATGAGAAAGAACTACCAGGCAATGTAAACCCTTATCTAGTGTGTTCAGAACAACTTCATTTAAACAATGTGTGGTGGCACTCATTACCACAATCTGAAAGCTAGCCAGGGAATTATTAAGGATACATAGATTTTAATACTAGGAGTCACCAGTAGGTTACCTAATCTGACCTTGTGCAGAATCCAGGATATTGAATTTGTCCCATGTTCCCCTGGGAAAACCAGTAGTTTCTTATTCTGTAATTATTTTCTAGGCAAAGGTGTTTGTATAACAATTTAAGACTCATTAATTTACCAGTGATTTCCAGAAATAAATTTACTTTGGGTTTGGAAGCTTGAAAAATTGAGTATGCATCCCTATAAGGGACATTAGAAGAGGGCAGACCTACAACACTCCCAGCAAAGCACTCACTGAAGTCTGTCCTTTTCATGGAATGAATCCTCTGTGTCTCAGATTTTGTATATTCCCTCATCAAACATCATGCTTGTCCTTTGCCCAGAGACAAGGTCTGTGGTTAGTCAAATGGTACTTCAAAGGCATCTACTTTCTCCTAGTAAAGTAATAAATTAGTGACTCTTAACTTGTGATGTGAACATTTTCACCTAGAAAATAATTACTTATGTTCTTCTGACAAATAATAAAAGAGAATCAGATTAAGAGCATTTATTCCATAAAGTAAGATTGTATCCAAACATCTGTCACCAAACTAAATGTTTCTGCAACCCAAATCCATTTGTTAATTGTCTCCTCTCTGCCTGGAATGCAGCTGTTTAATTAATTTCTGAAGCAGCATCTCTGCCTTTGACAGACATCTGTGCAGGATCAGTGATGTGCAGAAAATATTCTATTTATAGAGAGGCAATCATTCCTCTCTCTTCTCCCCTCCTCCCACCCACAGCTCTTTGCAGTGATATCAGGGGAGTCCCAATCCTGGTATTAATTTCTTTTCAGCTGAAATGCACCCGTAAACTTTAACCAAGATCAAGTGAGTAAAGGAAAGTGAAGATTTTGTGTGTGTGTGTTGAGAAATATTTTTAGATGCTAGCCACGGAGATTTTCTAATGTTAGAAAAGGGCAGGATTTGCTGAAATAGAAAGAACAGAAACTGAAAGAACAGTAAAATAGTGTTTAACAAATAGTACAGCATCTATTATTTATCATAGCAGTCTGTGGGTAAAGGCCCAAGGTAAAATACATGAGTTTGAAGATGAAATGAAAAAAAGGTGGCAAGTATTACGAAAGCTTTTTATATTTCCTTTGTGAAACCATTTTATTGAAATATCGCCTTTCCCTAAAACAATCTGCTGAAAAAATGCTTTAGTTCTTTCCAAATGCTTGGGCTTTAAAAAAAAATAAATCTGTATAATGTTTCATAGATGAAAAACATTTTGTGAAGCGACCAGTTCTATTTAATTATCTATGGCTTTCTACGGAGCTAGGATACTCTTATTCCACCACAAGCACACTGCATCATAATCTCATTGCACAGCAGTTCCGGTGTTCCAGCCCCAGAATAGAAGGGTTTGATTGATTACTCCTTAGGAAAAGGAATGGGAAAGCTCTTGAGAAACTTTGTAATGAAACATACACTAATTATAGTATTATTTAAAAGTAAAGCCTTTCAAAATGTACTTTATTTTACAGTTTGAGGGACTATTCAAATATTAAAGATCATATATTATTCACTTATGAAGAAAATGAGTTATTACTCTAAAATGGAACATACACAGCAGGACAGACAACTCCGTCACGTCATACTTCTTTATCACTTGCTCTCACCCACAGAAGAACAAGCTGTGAATTTGGAGGCATTCTAGCTAGTCATTGTTCTGTTTCCAAGAAACCGGTGCTCAACAGCAGGTTTTACATGTGGAATGTTTAAGTAAAAAGAAAACAAAACCTCAAACCTCCTACAAAATGTCTGTCACTCCAAACAAATGACTGCACAAGTCCAATGTGAAAGGAAGCTAACTGGATTTCTGCTTATCATTGTCTTCAGAAGAGTATTTTTGTTCAACTTTCTACATTGCCTGAAACAAGAAAATCCCATACACTGACTTTCGCCTCTCTGGTCAGAATAGCAAAGGATCTTAGGATGACTTTATGGAAAGCAGCCTATACCGTGCTTCAGAATATTATATCAAGAGGTATAATTGCTATTTGCAAACTGCTATTCTTCAAAATATCTTTGTTCAGCTCATATCAAGGTTAGTGTTAGCAGTATATGTAATACAGCCTGTTAATAGAAATTATTAGAGTTTCATCTACAGTTAGTTGGAGACCTTTCTTCAGCACAGATGGAGTGATCTCTTAGATTTTCCTTGCTTAAGAGTGATATCACAACATTTAAAAATACTCTCTGTGGAAGCATCCTACCATTCAAGCTACACTGAGAGACAGTACCACAACTGAATATTTTGTAGTATCTTCTTGTTATTCATGTCAAATGATTCTGTGTCTCATGCAGTCAGGCTCGGTTCTGCTACTGCTTCTGATCAACAAAACATTTGAACTGGGCTTGCATTGATAGTTTCACCAAGACCTTTCATAAACTTACAAAAGTGATTCATTTTTTTGCAACCCTTATAAGACACCCAGAAGACTGATCTCGTTTCCCCCAAGCTAAAATGTACAGAAGCCTAATGTTACCTCTTGGAAGCAATATAGACTAAGTACTAAACAGCTTAGGCTCAGCTTTTCAAAGCCTAAAGAGAAACCCTGACAAGGGCGCTGTTCACAACTACTAGTGCTCATGGGAGAGACAAAGGGAGAGTGTGACAAGACACCTTCTAATTTAAAAGCCCAGGTGGCAGAAACCACATCACAGAGACATTCCTGAGTCCCAAAGTAACACTGCCCCAGCAGAAAGAATGTCAGGAAAACATCTAGAACAGCTTGAGGCTGAACTCTTTGCTAATTTGCTTCCCAATCTCAGTCTTTTTGTTTTACTGAAGGCTTTTGCAAGCAGTGTGTTTGCCAGTGCCAGACATGGATTAAATGCGAGGCAGTCAGGACAGAGATTAGTGGAAAACTGGCCAAGCGTTGTTCCCTAGATTCAGTCAAGTCCTTGTGTCTTGGAGCATGACAGACTACATTTTTAAAAGCAGTTATGTAAAACTGACTCTGCCTTTTGCCCTGGCCAGGAAAGCTCCTCTTTCTGGCAGGGACGAGGCATAACATCATTTAAATGAGCTCCTTAGCTACCCATGAAGGTCTGCTCCAAAGCAGGATGAGAAAGTGTCACAACCATTTCTGCAGACAGCTCCACCTGCTCACAATGAAGGACAAAAAGTCCAGTTTAATACATTGTCCATGTGTGTGGCTCTCTGGGCTTCAGGTCTTTCCTTCCAAATGATGAAGTCACAGCTGTGTTTGAAAGCCAAAAGGTAGATAAATGGATATGCTGTCTCTCTTTTTTTTTTTTTTTTTTTTTTTAAAGTTTGTGTCAATTTTACCTGATTTTGCCAACAATCTCAAGGGGTTTGCAAGCTGACCTTTCTTAGATTTGTTGTTACATGTCTGGAAACAAATTATTAGAGTTATCTGTTGTTTTTGTTGGTTTTTTTTTTCTCTGTAGCACTTTGAAATGTGGGGTCTGGAGAGAGTTAAGCGATGCACATTTACAGGGTCAGAATTTATGACTCAGCCCATTCATGGTAGATTGTGTCCTCTTGAGATGCTTGATGATTTATAGTTGGTGTAAATTGTGATACTTACTGTGCCATTAGCAAAGCCATTACCTCTGTCATGAGAACTGAGGATCAATATATGCCAGCAGAAACAGAAACAGTATTGTGAGCTTGCTGATACAAATGGGTTTGTGAAGAGGCATTCTACCATTTGACGCGGACCTTTGAGAATTTTGAGAATAGGAATTTTATTAACGAGAATCCTGAAATCAGGTAGCTATGTCCTTTGCAATTTTTATGTATATGATAACATCAGGAATGCATTAGCACCAAAAGAGACAAAAAGGCATCAACTGTCTCGGCCTTGTCGATGTCCTTTGTCCCTCAATCCCCATCTTAGCAGTAGGCTCACAGTTTCTTCAGTCTTCCTTTGCAGTTCAGTTATAGAAGACCTTCTTGCTGTCCTTCACATCCCTTGCTAATTTAAACTCCAGCTGCTCTTCTGGTTTCTCTATGTTTTCTTATATTGCACTAAATCAGTTAAGTTCATTCCATTGGTAGAAAGAAAAACACTAGGGAAGAACTCACTGGAGCCACTTACACAAGGGAACTAGTGAAATGCGTCTAAATCTTTCAAGACTTGGAAGCAGCACCCAGATGGAAAGGGATAATTTCCAGATGTCAGCCCTCCAAGGAAGATTTCAAATCCTCAAAGAAAACAGCTCATAGAACATTCATCTTATAGGAGACTTCAGAGAGAGAGAAAACTCCCCCTTCTCTTTTGTCACTGTATATCTCAAACCCTTTCCCAAACTCTGACTCTTGCTCTATATTTTTTATCTCACAATGCACAGTAATTACGAATTGTATTTTAACATTCTGCCAACACATTATATCCATTTTCACTTGGAAAACTTTCGGGTTTTCCCCATGGGGCATTAAGATAAGCACTTTATTAATTAAGCTGCCCAGAATTGGATTCAGATGATTGAGGGTGCTACTACTTCTGTCAAGTGTCAGACATCATTGCTTAGAAAGATGAAAGACAGCTATGGGGAAAAAAAAAAAGTTATAAAATCCATGGTCGAGCACACACTCAGGGGACAAATCACTGTGTCCTTCATATCCTTGCTGCCTAAGGCCTTCCTAGGAGAATAGTGGTGCAGAAAAAAATTTTGGAAAACAAGGATTATGCTCCCATTTGTTGTCAAAATGAAAGAGGACAATGTTTCAAATATGTAAATACAAAATATTATAAATATAGTATTTTATACAAATTTTAAATATTTGCTGCCAAGCATTAATCATCATATTTCATGTGAACTATGCTGTAGCTCATGAGAAGGTTCAACATGTTGTCTTTGCTACCAGAAACTCATAAAATTTTCTCATTAAATACACCAGGTCTGAAAATGGCAGGAAGAAACAGTGACTATCAAAGTGATTTCCAACCTGGAAGTTTTCAAGGCCAGGTTGGATGGGTCTTTGCACAGCTTGGTCTAGTGGGAGAGCAGGTTGGAATTAGGTGATCTTTTAGGTCTTTTCCAATCCAAACTATTCTATGATTCTATGGAAGGAGGTGCTGCCGGGACTCCTGTCTCTTACTCCAGTGACTTTTCAGCCTGAGGTTGTCACTGCAAAGCTAAGAAAAGAATTTATATCAGACATCTTGCCAAAGGAATGTCTTCTTGCCTTGATGGCAAATATTTTATCTCTCTTTCTTTTTAACTTTTTGTGGTAATGCATAAGAGAAGAGTTCCATTGTCACTTAATTTTCCACTAAAATAAAGAGAACATCTGTTCACACATTTACATCTGTTACTTGCTGTATTAACACCCAGAGCAAGCCTGGTTCCTCCTTCAGATCCTGTCTTCAGGCACATTGCTCTTTCCACGGTAGGGACTTGAAGCAGCAGGCCACCAGTGATATTCCAACTTGAAATGACAAACTAGCATATTGCTTTGAAATTGTCTGTTTATACATCTTGCACTGTAGTCCTTTGCCCTCATGAAATACACTTTTGTTATATGACTGCTATTGTCTTGATTTCCTACACTGTGCGTGTTTTTTTTTAAGCTCTTGCAGCCTCTTCCCTCATCTGCTTGAGCATTACTTTTCTGTTTCTCAGTTCATGTGGTATTTTGGCTGATGCCCTCCTGGTTAATGACAGTCTAACCACTTCAATCAACACCTGTGAGCTGTTGACTTTCATCAGTGGTTCATTTTAGATCTTCCTATATTCTTGCTGCATGTTTTGACCCAAATCCCACCCAGGATCTGCTTTCTTAGCCCTCTCTCCTTTCACACAGCTTGCAAGAACAGCTTTTAAACCCTTGCTTTTAAATATTCTTGAGGTCTATCACAGATTCACATCTCTGTTACTTAAAATCATACCATGTGTGTCATCTTGTCATGGATATCAAGGCCCTTCCAGATCCTGTAGTATATAATGATAGTTAGGTAATATCTGTCAGAATTATCTGAAAATTATTTTAAAAATAGCATATATCAAACCCAACTATTTTCAAGATTAATTGTCCCTTGCAAATAGTTGTATTTTTTGGTGATACCCAAATAGTTGTATTTTTTGGTGACACCCTCTGCATAAGCAGAACTAAGCAAGACTTAGGCACTCCTCAGGTGCCCTCTGAACACCCAGGAAATTCAACTTTACGAAGAGACATTCAGTGTTTCTGTTCTTTCATTTGGGGACTATCCCACTGTACTCCTGACACCAAGGATATTTTACTCAAACATCCTGAGCGAAGGACATGGACAGAGACCTGTCACCTTCAATTCCACCTGATCTGTCTTTGTATCCTGAGCTGTTGCCTGATATAACACCCATCCAACAAATTGATCCGGAAATGCCTTAAAATGGAAGTTTTCCGCAGCAGACATCGAACCCAGATCAGCTATTTTGTAAGCTCATATCTTCATGCGGGAAACCATCTCTCTTCAGCTAAAACATCCCTCGTGCCCCTCCCCGTCCTGTCAGCAGTGAGGTGCTTTGGTGCTGCCGGTGACCTGCCTGTGGCAGGGGGTTGGCAAAAGATGAACAGTACACCTGTGGTCTCCATGCTGGTGTATCTCTGCCCACACCCAAGCTAAGCATTCCTCTTTGGGACTTGCCTCTCTTTTGGCAATGTAAACACTTGAATAACATTGCAGACACCAGTCCACTAAAAGTTAGGCTCTGAAAAGTTTTGAGACTGGGGGAGGGATAAAAAAAACCTTCTAATTTTCTAAAAGTATCTAGCTCAAAGTCATTTTCAGTGGAAATGTTATTCTCTGTAGCAAAAAAAAAAAAAAAAAAAGAAGAAAATCTGATTTTTCAGAGACACAGAATTTCATAAACAAAATGATTCCCCACTGGATAAGAAAAGGCATAACAAAAATTGTTCTTTGGTTCATTGATTTTAAAGTCATATGGGACCATTATGGATATCAAGTCTGATCATTTGAATAACTCAGGCTGTAGAATTTTCTATATTAATTCCTCCATTAAGGCCATACTTTGTAGCTGAACCAGGGAACAGGCTTTAGACTGGCATCCAGTTAGATGTATTAGCAAATGCCACGTTTCTTTCCAGTTCCCCCTAGTAATTTGGGGTTTTTCAAAAGGTACACTTAAAGTAATTTCAAATCTTTTAAAATGAATGTTCAGCTTCTCATCAGAGCTTGACAATTTACACCTCGTAGAAGAGAACATTTGCAGTGAAGAACACAAGTGCTCAGACTTGGGAAGCAGGTGAGAGAGAGATGGGTCCCTCTGAGAACAAATCTTTTCACCTCTACATGAAGAGTAACCTAGAAGAGCAGGAAATAAATTAGGAAACCATTAGTACTGGCAGAGAAGATGGTGCTAAAATTCAAGCTAGGAAGAGCTCTGGATTCCAGACAGTCTGTGTTTATGGTCAATACTCCTACACTTATACACACGGGTAGAAAGCAAGGCTGGACCTGAGCAGCCTAGAGAAATACATGAAGTCCCACATCTCCCGAGATTTCTGTCATCTTGTGCTCACAGGCCTATGCCTGAAGCTGTTTCCTCCTCTGGTGCAACACAGGGAGATCACTCCATGTTTGTGCCATGGTGAAAAGTCCTGCTTGCAGGACTTGTGAGCCAGCAGTGCTGGTGGGGTAATGTATAACACAGGGCTGGAGGACAGGAGAGGAGCCAAGCCTTAGACCTCCAGGTGGGCTGTGCAGAAGGTAGTTGCTGAGACAGGGAAAATGCTGGTGGTGGTTTTCTTTCAGGCCCTGATATGCACACCATCGGGGAGAGGGTGGAGGTAGGAGCAGGATGTTGGACAAATCCATGTAAAAACCCTCTAAGAGTGACAAGTGGTAAACTCCCACCCTCACCCCGCATGCAAACTGTTTTTTTAAGGAATGGTGTAGGGTCACCTCCAGATTTAACCAGCCATAAGTTACTCCAAAGGATGGGGAGAAGTGGTCTTTACAGCTCCATACTCCTTTCCTTTGCAGTGCCTGTGTATATAGCCCAACTCAAAAGATGACACTGGAGAGTTGCTTTTCAGCAGTGTCAGTAAGTACACAAGGAGGAAGACAGGAACATCAGACCCTGAAATTTAGGGGAAGGCTGCAGCAGAGCTGATAATCCCACTTAAAATATGGGCTTATGTCCAGTTGTAGGTTTTTCCAATCCACTGGGAAAGCCATTACGCTGATGGCAATCGGATTGGTGCAGCCACGGCAATTGTGAAAGCATTTACGATATCTTTGGTTAAATGATGTAGTGGGCAAAGACTGAAATTGCTTCTCGAGCAAAAAACCCAGCATGGATAGTTCTTTAATTAAAATGAGCTAATATGGAACTTTCATTTGTAAAATCACATGAAAGGGAAAAAAATAAAACTGAAGGATACAAGAGAGAGAAAACACCCCTTTGTTTTCTCTTCTGGCTGATTATCACCACACTGTTTTAAAAATCCCTTTGCTTCTCTGGGTAATCAGGTTGATTAAAATCCCCTAAAGAAATAAAACAGCTGCACAGACCTCCAAAATCACACTCTTCTCTACTGCATGTGTATTGTATTCTTTTCAACAGCTTTGTTTTCAAATTATTCTTTTCCCTTCATTGCCTCTGAAAGCCTATTACTGGATTTATTAAAACAAAGTCGAATAAGCATACTGAATACAGACACAGTGATTGCCTCAACACATGTTTTTCTTGCAAGCAGTACTGTGCTAGCAGGGCTGAACAGCCGGCTGCTGCTGAACTGATGGCAGAACAAAGGAAAACCCAGCTGAAATAAGGACAGTGTTCACTAAAGGAAGGCTCCATATTTTGCCCTTCTATTACATGCTGAAGAGCTAAAATAATAATCATTAAGCTGAAGTCAGACCACGACATTTTACTTCAACCCAGGCTAGCAGGAGAAATGTTCTTATTTGGTCTCTAAAACAACCTGACACCTTTCCGTTGTCTCAGGCTGGGACCAGGTAGTGCTGCTACATGCCACTGCTGCAAGCTATACCTTCCAGTGGCTTAGCCTGTCTGGGGAGGCTTGGGAAGGGGCCACCACACTGCTTCCTTCCTGCTCCTGCTTGTCCTTGTTTTGCCTGGCTGCAAGAGGGAGAGGGGATGAGGAGAACTTGGTGGGCAGGCTGGAGACAGAACACACTGTACACTGTGTGTGTGCACTGCACAAATGGCTCAATGTCCAAATGGAGACCTGTGATGAGTGGGACCAGTCATATTTAATATCTTTGTTGGCAACATGGACGGTGGGATTGAGTGCACCCTCAACACGTTTGCTGATGACATCAAGCTGTGTTGTGCAGTCAACATGCTGAAGGGAAGGGATGTCATCCAGAGGGATCTGGACAGGCTTGAGACCTGGGCACATGCCAGCCTCATGAATTTCAACAAGGCCAAGTGCAAGGTCCTGCACCTGGGTCAGGGCAATCTGAAGCACAAATACAGGCTGGATAATGAATGGACTGAGAGCAGCCCTGCAGAGAAGGACTTCGGGGTGTTGATTGATGAGGTGCTCTACATGAGCCAGCAATGTACGCTGGCAGCTCAAAAAGCCAACCGTGTCCTGGGCTGCATCAAAAGAAGCATGACCAGCAAATCAAGAGAGGTGATTCTGCTCCTCTCCTCTACTCTGGCGGGACCTCACCTGAAGTACTGTGTCCAGCTATGGAGCCCTCAACACAAGAAGGACATCAACATGTTGGAGGAGGAGGCCTATAGAAATGGTCAGAGGACTGGAGCACCTCTCCTACAAAGACAGGCTGAGAGAGTTGAGGCTGTTCAGCCTGGAGAAGAGAAGGCTCCAGGAAGACCTTATAGTGACTTTCCATTACCTAAAGGGAACCTACAGGAAAGCTGGAGAGGGACTTTTTACAAGGGCATATGATAATAGGACAAGTGGCAATAGCTTTGAATTAGAGCAGAGTAGATGTAGATGAGATGTTAGGAAGAAGTTCTTCACTATGAGGGTGGTGAGACACTGGAATGGGTTGCCCAGAGAAGTTGTGGATGCCCTCTTCCTGGAAGTGCCCAAAGCCAGGCTGGATGGGGCTTTGAGCAACCTGGACTAGTGGGAGGTGTCCCTGCCCAGGGTAGGGGGTTGGAAATAGATGATCATTAAGGTCCCTTCCAACTCAAACCATTCCATAATTCTATGATTCTATGGCATGCATACTGCATGTATACACATTAGGTATCTGCTGCCTCCCCATTGACAGGGCCCAGCTCCAGCAGGACAGCTGCCACTCTTGCAGGTAAGTTAATGGTGACAACAGGCCGTCAGGGGCCTGGCACCCGGCTGTGAAATGGTGGGGAGGAAGGAGAAGCGCATGAACCCTGGTAGCTAGTTGGGTGGCACCCCTGTGCTTGCAGTAGTTCTTGTGTGAACCAACGTGTGCCCAACCACTAAGACAGATTTCTCTGGGCCAAGCCCCTTTTTCCTCCCCGTTTCATTTGTTTTTTCCCAGGCAAGCTTCTCTAAGGAAGCAGGAGATTCAACCAAACAGGGTTAATCCTGACTCTGTGAGGAGGTGCATTGCACCCGCTGCTGAAGCAGGAACCAGTGCCGGAGCTGCTGGTGACTCCTGCCCGGGCAGCACAGAGGGTGCCCTGTTTCTTACCAAGCTCTCTGTGCTGCTCTCCCCAGGGTGGGGGGTTTGGGTCTCACTCAGCCCACTCAGCCTTTTGCACCATCTCCAAATTAAGAGAAAGACACACCTGCCGGCAGAGGTGGCTCTGCAGATGCCCATGGCTGTAACAGTGCTGGAGCATGCCCGAGCAAGAGCTGGGTGGTTTTATTACTGGCCTCAGTCAGAATGATGGCTTGAATTTTCACACTTTTTTGATTTTCACAAGAAATGTACTTTATTTTCTCGGCTGAGACAATAGACATCTCCATTTTGCTAGGTGGTATCATTGAAATCTCTTGGATGTAGTGCAAGGGGCCCAGGGCAAGTAATCACTGCCTGACATGGACCACCCTCTTCTTTCCCGGTCACCCTGCAGCCAGGCACTGTCCCTGTCATGGGCACTGCTGGGTTTCCCTGTCCCTCCAGTAACACAAAACCTTTCTGTCTCATCAGGGAGACAAAAACTCCTCAGTGGCATAAATAAGCCTACGCTTGGTTTGATAGGACATATCATGTTTTCTCTAATGGTTGATAGAGCCTTACCTGGGAAAGTCAGGTTGAAAAAACGATTTTGTGATTTTGAAATAGTGATAAAGTAACTCTTAAAGCATTTAATGATGAAAATACAATACCTGCTAGACAGGAGTAAAGAGAGTCAGTCCTATGCAAATGACTGAGGATAGGGCAGCTTTTGAAAATCACAAAGACTAGAATATTTTTTCTGGCTAAAGGAAAATGTGTGTCCCAAATAGCTTTAAATCATAAAGTCTATGTGCAGTTATCCAGATGGAACAAAATGTTGGCCACACAAATGTTAATCACCCAATGAAGTCAGTGAGGTCAGAGTTTTACCCCGAGACTCTATTTTTAAAAAAATAATTCATATTTCTGACGTTTTTATATACAATTACATAGTACAGACTTAAAGACTTCCTGTTCTGCACCCTTATATATGTATATATTATCTTTTATTGCAGTACTCGTGCTAATGCTTTTTAAAATTTTTAATGATTTACAACACTAAAGAAAAGAGTTTCTAATTTTTCTTTATTGCCCTATTCAGAGGTCACTCTGTGTGTTGCTCCCCCCTCTCCAGTGCAAACTACTGAAATCCCTTTCTAGTAGAATGACACGAAAGCATATGCATTAACTGTCTGACTAAGAGCAGCTCTATTCCATAAAATGTGCAGGTGATCTTAACATGCAGTGGTGTTGCAGTGTTCTGCAGCATGGACCTGTAAAGGCATCATTTTTTCTCCTTAAAATCTCATTATGTAGAGATTAGTTGATTCACATGACTGTTATGTGTGCTTGGGGAAGAAGGACAAAGATATGCATAAAAGTAGAAGACGGTGGCAAAATTGCAGCCACAGTTTTCCTGGGGGCTCTGGACACCCTAGAAAAGGCAGAAAGCCTCCCCAGCCCCGTGGCGATAGGGCGAGCTTTGAGCAGGTTCAGTGGCTGAGACCCCCAGAAAGGACTGAGCTGTAACACCCACACACTCCCCAGGTACAAAGGCAGATGAGACTCCTGCGGTCAGGTTTTTCTCCCAGTAGAAACGATCTGGCAAGCTCATAAACCATTCCTCTGGCACAGTTTGGCAACTATGGGTTCTGTAAGAACTTTTTTTTTTTTACTTGCATGTCACAGCACATATTCAGACGTTCATGTTTCCCTAATTGTTTATTTGAGAAGAAAATTATTTTTTTTCCTGGTTTTACCCAAATACTTTTCTAGTGTTGAAGTAAGAGGATGTGACACCATATTTTTTCAGATTCCTGTACCGAAATCTCTGATACATTTCAGGAGAGGGGTACATATCCTCCATATAAAGCAAACACCACTGTCACAGCTCACAACAGTGCTGTTATGTCAAATAAACTTTGTGGCAGAAAAAGCTTTTAAAACCCTTTGGGAGTCTTTTCCCAAGCTTTGTTAAACAGGTCACTTTTTCACTAGTTTGAGCAGCAAATATGGATGCTTTGTCCAGTTTTGAGTTCCCCAATTCAAGAGAGACAGGGACCTAATGGAGAGAGTCCAACGGAGAGCTACGAGGTATCTGAGGGGTGGGTGTCAAGAGGAAGGGGATAATCTCTTCTCAGTGGTGCCCAGCAACAGAACAAGAAATAATGGGTTTAAGTTGGAACATAGGGAGTTCCACCTCAACATGAGGAAAAACTTCTTTACTGTGAGGGTGAGGGAGCACTGGAACAGGCTGCCCAGAGAAGTTGTGGAGTCTCCTTCTCTGGAGACTTTCAAAACCTGCCTGGATGCGTTCCTGTGTGGCAGCCCTAGGGGATCCTGCTCTGGCAGGGGGGTTGGACTAGATGATCCCTAGAGGTCCTTTCCAGCCCCTACCATTCTACGATTCTATGTGATAAAATTTTCAGAGACATTTAAAAAAATCTACATCAAAATTCACACTCGCAATTAATGAATGCAACTGTGTATGTGTCTAACCTCGTAAACAAAGCTCTTTCAGCTACAGTGCTTAGGGATGATTAAAATTATATCATTATATCTCTTTCTTTGATCACAAATTAGTGTAACACATTATCTTGATTCTCAGTAACTTTGAACTTTGATGTTATATTTAATAAAACATAATGCTGTGTTGGAAAATCCCTCAGGAATCTTCAATTTCTTTTCTTTTCTTTTAATATATATTACATTTTAAAAGGGATTAAATTGTCTGATTAGTGAAGCAGGCTCTTGCTGTAGCAGATAAACCCTGAATTCATCAGGGCAATCTATAGCCATTGTTAAAGAATCTTTCCAAGTTGCAGGCAAACTCAGCAAACCCCATGAGATTTAACCAAAGCGTTTTCCACATGCTGAGGTTGGTTTCATGCTCCAACCCCAACCTTTGTGTTGTTCATTCATCTTCCTCTATGCAAACCTTTGCTTTTGCCCACAGAAGTGTTGGTAAGGCTGTGCTGTAAGTAGATGACAACTGGTGCAGGCTTTCAAAGACAAAAATCTCTCTGCCAGCCCAGACACAAGAGCTGTGTGAAGAGTTGCCTGCACAAAGCTATGGGCTTTGGGAGGCTGTGTCACCACAGAGCATCACATCAAAAAATGTGGCAAGGCCAGCTTCAGCCACCATCCCCACCAGGTACAATTGCTCCTCGCTGCTCACAGGCTTCATGCTGCTTTAAGGTGGGCACCCAGGCAGTGTCAGGAAACTGGTCAGAGTACAAGAAATAGGGTGCTTGGCCTGGAAGAGCCGAGTTGGTAATGTATAAGGCCTTGGCACAGTCCCTGTGCCCAAGCACAAATAAATGCTTGGTCAGGCTCATGAATTATACAGCGAGGAAGAGCAGCAGGTGAAGCTGCCTGCAGTCACGCCACAGCCTGGGAAGGCTGGGAAGAGATGTTGCTGAGCTGCAGCTCAAACTCAGGCACGGCACTAGGCTTGTCCTCTTAAAAACACTTGTGGAGAATGCTTAAAAGCAATTGAAAAGCAGGTGAGGCTACAAAGAGTGGGTGAAGACATACATGGACTGGGACAAGAAGAGAAGGGTGGGGCTGACAGGCAGGTGGATCTTCTCCCAACTCTTCTTATGTTCCATCAGCTTCTGCTTGGGACAGCTCTACTGCCTGCCCTTCCGCAATTTCTGCAGCATCCAGCCCTCATCCACAGTAGTTCATGCCATGTTCATTTTAATTGCTTCCAGCAGATTAGTGGGGGCAAGTGGACCTTAATAAACTCTGACTGAAGATGACTAAACAACTCCCTGAGAGAGGAGGTTCTTCTTAGCCTGTCAAGCAGCAACAGTAGCCTTGAGAACCTGGGGCCATGTCATTATGCTTTTTATTACATTTTATAAAGACTATATATTACAGAAATAACATCGTAGAGTTGGACAGTGGCAGGCCAAGCAGTTTCTGTCATACTGCAAGCTTAGGAAAATTGTTCATCACTTTGGCTTTTATTGGCTAACACAACTGCCTTTAAAACAGTCAATTAACATATTATGCAAGAATAAAAACTGCAATAGACTGACTAGCAAAATAAAATTTCAGATTAAAAAAAAGACATAAACACAAAAGACCTTTTAACTCACTATAGTTCTGCCTCTCGAGTTGCCAGGTTTTTAATATTTCTCTGAGGACATATATATATGACATTGCTGTGATATATACTTCTAAGCCTGTAATTTGTTGAACAATACTCAATGAAAAGTTATATGTAAACCCATCTGATTATTTTATAAATAATTCAAACATTTAATATCATAACAGCATTCCTACCTAAAGAATGCTGAAGTCTTCTCACACAAGGTAAGAGGCAGAGCTTTACAATGCAACTGAATTTTTTGGTCCTTCAACATCCAGACCCAGCTTGGACATAATTTACACACCTAAGCAGTTAGAAGGTTTACATACTTCAGGACCCAAAGAAGCAGAGGTTGGGACAGGAGCAGAGGTTGTTTCTTTATGTCTACACAGTAGAAAAAATAAGTTTACACAGGTAAAAATGTTTCATTCATAGGTGATCCTTCCCCTCCTGATCACTGAAAGAGAAGATTTCCAAGCCAACAGGAAGAAACATTTAACAATACTACTGGCAATTAAAAAAACCCCACAACAATTCAAAAGCTCTGGGAGAAGAATACATATGATAAAGGATTTGTTTGCATAGATGTAATGTGAACCTCACAGCGATAGGCAAGGCACTACTAGCATAGACCCAGGAGGCACAATGTGAAAACACAGCAGGCCCAGGGAGTCTGATAAAACAGAGGCAATGAAAGAGACCTCACAAACCATTACTCTGCTTTGGTTACCTTTGGTGACCAAGTTTTAAGTCTGAGCACTGGAACAGGCTGCCTAGGGAGGTTGTGGAATCTCCATCTCTTGAGACATTCAAAACCCGCCTGGACGCATTCCTGTGCGCTCTAGTGTAGGTGATCCTGCTCTGGCAGGGGGGTTGGACTAGATGATCTTTGAGGTCCCTTCCAACCTTTAACATTCTGTGATTCTGTGATTCTGTGATTTGATTATATTCTGCTTTGCCTTCCAGCTAGTACCTAAAGAGCTGACTCCAAAGTGAACTGTAATTTGCATTGTCAGCTGTTGGGTTTGAGGTGAAAAGTGGGCAGGTGAGGCAGGTCAAGATCCTCACGTGGGCGTATGCAAGACCTAAGCTCAAGGCACTGAAAACCTGGGTCAACAGCAAGGATTCCCCAAACTGGAATACTACCAACGAACGTGCCAGTCAGCAGCAAGGACTTCTGGCTTTTCTGGCAGTTTGTTGGCCCCCTCTCAGCTGCTGAAATCAGGATACAAAATCTGGTTATGCCCTCTCTTCCTCCCTGCTAGTGCATTGTCTCCAAACCTTCCAGCTCCCTGCTGTCCCTTCAGTTCAGGACCTGACCCCTGCCTGATGCAGGAGATGCCCTAGCAAGGACAAAACAGTTTTGCAGTGGTTTCTATGCTGTTGGGTATATGCATACCACAGTTCAAAAATCCTTGGTGTTAGACATTGAAGATCTGAGCAAGAAGCAGTAAAAGTGACATTCAAGGCAGCAAACACCAGGCATTTTAGAAGAAATCACTATCCGGTATAGAGAAACAACCCCATGGACTACAAAATGACAGAATTTATCCTGCTGGAAAATAGCCATGAGAGAGGACCTCTTGCAAATGCATCTCTGATCTGAGAGATAAAATTAGAAAGCTTAGAGCTGACTGTTACGAAACCGGCTTTTGCATAGTCCAGTCATGTAGAAAATTTAGATAAGTGTTGATGTCCTGATTTTTCTGAGGACAATGACCATATTGGTACTACCTTTAATGGGGCCGAGATGTCACCCCTGAACTTTGTGCTGTTGATCCAAAGCAGCAAACATCAAGTCATGTCCATGGTTATATGAGCACAGGAATGAACTCAGCATGGTATTCAACTTGATAAGAAACTTTCCCATTTGTAGGCAAACTTTCCCATCACTTTGCTTAATATCCATATCTGCTGGTTTGAGGCAAGTCTCCGAAAATACTGCCACCACAGTCTATGTGAAAAATATCTCCAGGAAAAAAACTGTAGTGACAATTCAAACAACAAACTGTAAACCATGAAACTCAGGAGTGGAGCTTGCTTGAAGGTCTTTTTTTTTCCTTAATAAAGCTTTGACTTTTTCAGGGGAAAACTGAAAAGATGAAGTACTGGCTTGAAAGCAGTTTCTAAGATATGGCAACAGTGCCTTGAGTTCAGGAGCCTCTTCTTCCTTCTCTCTGGAAGGTAGCTTGAGGGCCTGTCTCCTTTCACAAATTATGTTTTCATGATGTCCCCCTTTTTTTATAAAGAAATGTAGGATACTAACACCATTTGCAAAAACTTAACTTCAGATGAACCTTTCTCCACCTTTACAGTTGGACAATATTTGACCAAACCTTGTAAAACAAGTTTGTCTTACTAACATTTCTATACCGATAAAATGTAAGCAAAGAGAAAAAAATCATAATTTTTGTATATATACACAGAGGCATATAGATTTGCAATAATTAAATATCTAAAGAAACTCTCTCTCTATCTGAAACAATTTCACCAAGAAAAAATTAATTAATGCACAAGGTATAAATAAATACCAGTTCAATATGTATCCTTCTCTTGCAAAAGAGTTATTTTGTTTTACTCCACCTTAGTAATAGTTACGTATTAAAGTTTTTCTACTACAATATGAATATTGTTAGAAATCAAACAAAACACTCAAATGGCCTACATGTACACTGTGTTTAAAAGTTCACTACTCCTGAATTGCTCTTTTTAATCCAGACAAGTCAAAAGCTGCTGGTACTCTGTTTTCCAGTCATATATTCTTCTTTCCTTAAAATCACAAATCACCTTCTCCAGTCCATAACATGAGGACAAACATGCACACTATTTACATTCCTCTATAAGACGCAGGCACTAAGAAATACCTAAATTAAAACTGGTATAGTATTTCAGGTTTAAAAATTAATGCATGTGAAGCTACCTTCAGCACAAGGTAAAAATCACCCCTTGGGAAAAAACCTGCCTACACCGTAAACAGGAAGAAGCACTGTAATACTTCTGAGTACCATGGTGCTGGGAATTCCCTTTGCAAGCCTCTGATTTTCACTAGGCATTGATTTTTATCATCAGCTGTTCTAAAATTAGATGAGGCCACGATCTGGAAAGTATCCTTTCTGTTCAGTCCTAGCAGATGGAAATCATGAGGTGTTTTCTCAGCTTGAAACTGTTCCAAAACCTGGAGCACTAATCTGACATATTAAAGGGAATTTATACAAAGTCTTGTGTCTTTGCATCATGCAATATCATTTATGGCGTGCTAGGCAGTGACAGTCTAACTTATGAAAAAGATGTATCATACAGCAGATCAGAGCTGGCTTTATAGCAGGTCTCATTAATTTCTTCATCTAGAAAGAATAAATTTTGTGGGGGAGCACTTTGCATAGCACCCCTGCAGAGCGACAGATTAAAAATGTGTTTTAGCATTTACCTCTTGTTCAACTATAAATCAGAAATTAGAATGGATAATGGCAGTTATCCATCAACAGCAATGCAACTGCAGATGAACAGGAGTAGTTTTATGGATAAGACGAGTTCCATTTTTCTATTATTAAAGAAAACCTATCCTCTTCTGCTTTGAATGTTTCTAGGTTCTGAGTAGAGAGTGATTAGATCCATGCAGGTCATCACCATGGATAAGGAGGATGCGTTTGAAGTAACACCTCTCCAGATAGAAGAACATTATTCCAAAACTCTAGCAGTGGGCTTGAGCTCAGGTACAGCAGTTGACATTGCAGACCCCTCTTGACACAAGACCTGGAAGGGATGTCTACCACAGCCGGCAGGATTCTGACCCTCGGTTCATTGTTGTATTTGTTGGGCAATTGAAAGCTTTACGGAACTCTTCAAAGTTGCTCATTGCACCGATAACTCTGTAAAGAGAAAAGTGATCGACATGTAGTTTGTCCTCTGTTAAACACTACAGGCCTGTAAGTATTTCAGTTTCAGGTTGAAGTTTCAGGCTTCCCATGTTATCTTTCCACAAATAAAACCAAAAGGTTCAGGAGAAGCGCTCCTGGTTAATGTGAAGACAAACTTGTTTCATTCAGTGCTTTGAGAAGCATCTGAATTTGCTAGAAACTCAACAAAAAAACAATTGCATTTTGTGGATACTATGTCATTTAGAACAATTTTCTAATCTGACCCTTGGCAGAACAAAGGTGGGATACCAGCATTAGCCTTGCACAGTGGAATCCTTCTTCTAGCACCTTCCAAACCGCTGGTGTCTGGCAGGCTGGAAGTGGTTTGATTTGGCTCATGCCGGCCAGATTTTTCTAACAACACCCTCTACCCACCCATCTAACACACGTGCACTGACTCCTGGGGAGATTGTAGCCTGAAGCTGAGGGGGCAGGCAGAGCCTCTATTATTGGGGAGCTCAGCCTTACACCTATGAGTATCTCAACTCCTCTGATATTCTGGAAACACATTTTCTGAGGCTTCTGCCCTGGCCAGCTTGCAGGCTCTCCTGCTTACACCGCAGATGGTGTGATACTGAAAGAGCAGCACATCCCTGCCTCACACAAGCTAGACAATGTGTCTGCATCCCTGACTGGCACCTTCAGGCACAGGGGAAGAGGTGTCCCCTTGTATGCACTCATTCTCAGCTCCTGCTTTCACTTTTGTATTCTGTCATGCTGTCATAAATTATTATTTTACCATTGCTAGATTGGGCTTGTGTTGCTTGCTGATTTCTCCTGTACTTTTAAGCATCTTGGAATTTACTAACCTGAAATTTGTTATGGTATTAAAGTAAACAGCATCCTGAGTTAAAAGCAGAAAAGGAGCTACTGAGATATTAATTGTATACCTTTCCACCCTCTTTGCTATGCAGTGGGAAGGCATTCTTCTCCACTACAGACAATCAGTTTCTCAGCAGAGCTCAGCATGGTAGTAAACATTCTTAATGCATTGATTAGACTTTCTGTGGGTAAGAAAATTTGCAGTCATCTGGCACAAAAATGTCTAAAGGTCAGTTTTGTAGGGAGAATTACAAAAGGAGGTTAGGCTTCAAACAAGAGGTGCAGCTTTATGGTAAGAAATACATATTCAGGGACTGGAACAACAAGAGTTGCTCATGCAGAACTGATGCTGAGGTTGGTGGGAGTTCTGACTGCCATGACAGGGGTTTCACTCTGAAACCAGCATTCACAAATTGCAAAGACACGTGTTAATACTGAAAATCTACCAATTAAAAATAAATAAAACCAGAATCCAGCCAGCAAAAGATCTTTATGTGTACATGCACTTGACTGGTCCAACCCTGGGTTTGACATTGCCACATACTAACCGTGGAATCAAATTGGGCTGTCTGGATTTCATCTCATTGAACTACAGTAAAGACATCTTCCCCTGAACACATTACCCTGGGCTCCCTTGGCAGTCAATATAAAAATGTACTTGCAGAGTCCAGGTAATCTAAATTTATTATTTACATAAGAATTATATATATATGTGTGTGTGTGTGTGTGTGTAGAGCGATACTTTCAAAATGCCTATTCTTTTTTTCACTGTGAAGAGAATCTGTGCTGACTAGCTCAGATGCACACACCTGTGCTCGGGATATGGGCTGCTCAATTCTATATCTTTTATAGTTACCTTTTACAATTACTTCTAAAAAGGGTGTTTGGGCTTTTTGGATAGCAAGAGCTGTCCATATCGAAACCACCTGCATTGCTGTTGTACTCATAATGGTCTTGGGACATAAGCAGATTTGGGGAAGATAGGTAACCTAATTTGTTAGCCCAGTTGATATGATTTGCAAGAAGAGACAAGCACCACAGTTTCTCTTCAGGTCTGAAAAAGAAGCCTGTTCTGAGTATCTCACATAAAAACTAAGAAAAAGTTTGGTTTGTATTTTCTACACCCCAAATTCATTAAATCTTCTCTTAAATTTTCTTTCTTAGCCTGATTCCCTCATGCATTTTCCTCATGAATGCTCTATCTCCAGGCTTCCCTGTGTACTTTGTGATTTGCACCACCTCATGGGAATGTAGCTGTATAATGATTCAGAATATTTAAATATACATACAGGTAAGTAAATCCAAGGATTTTAAAAGGCAAGAGATCATTATTTTACCAAAATCTTGACAAGGGTGGGAATTATTTAAAAAGATTGCTTTGTAGGTTCAATATCAGCCTGATAATCCTGTTCTCATTGTCACAATGTATTTTCAATCATTAAAAGGTGTGTAGATTTGCACACTGCACTATTTGCTCCCTAGCTAGCTGATGTAACAGGTATTGCAAAGGTACAGTAGTGCAGGATTCAGTGCAGAGAATAGAAGTCTACCAAGACCAAGCATACACATCTGCAACATGAGCTTATATTTGTGTCACCATGTTTCCAGTTCCATTATTTCTTAACTCATTCTGGTTATAAGTAGCTCAAGGTGTGTTATGCATGCTGAATTTGTATCTTCAGCTCTGGCATGGCTGTGTCCAGGGAATATGTCAGTACCTGTGAAGCAAACTCACAGCTCCCCTGCAAAAGCAGTGTTGTTATTTTTACTTGACCAAGAGAGAACTGAGGCAAGGGAAGCTCATATTTCCTAAATTTAGCCATGGAGAAGGTGGGATCCCAGCTCCTTCTTTAGTCAACAGAATCTCCAGAAGGCAACTAATCCAGTGTATTGGAGACACCTCTGTTATGAATCTGCTTATGGAGTTAACATCCTTCCCCAAAATACAGAGGTTATGAAGCACTTGACTGAGGATAAACACACTAGTTAAGTAAATGCAACCGACATGAATCCCAACAGAAACAACTCGCTCTTGGACACACAAAGTCTGTGGAGGAGCAGAGAAATAAACTTTGGCTTCCTAATTCTTATGTAATTTTTAAACCTTCCCTGTTTTCCAGCGTTTATTCTTGGGGTCCATGGGTGCCTGTGGTTAGGGGAGCCTGTGGGAGGTCTTCTGGGTAAAGACACAGACACTCTTGTTTAAGGCTGGACTAGCACAATTCCTTCAAGCAATTTGTCTCTTGAAGGCCTGTTGAAGAGTTTAGTTTTGTGTTGAATTTACAGGGCAATATAATTGAAAGTACTCACTTTAAAGCCTCTAATGAACTCAGGCAGATTAAACCAAGGACCCCCTAATATTCACTGTTTTCTTAACTAGAACTACTTAGGGGGAAAAAAAAAGAGTGCTAGATGAGACATTTTAGACACTTAGGCCATGATTACAGGACATCACAGAGACCAGAACGTATTCTGGTTCAACTGCTTTTGAAGGTAGATTCAAGCCCCTCATTTTTACAGAAGAATATTTGTAATAGTGAAAGAGAAGCTAATAAAAACAATTCCATTTCAGTCTAAGCCAAGGGCACAGTTCAATTTTATGTTTGTTCTTAAACCCATCTTAACACACTAAATTTCTCCACTTCTGTGCTGCAGTGATTGATTCTGTATGTATACTGAGTAAGTACACTATTTGCTCTACCTGAATTGAGGAGGGCTGTGAGCTCCAATATGTATTTGCTCTCTCGCAGATTCTGGTCTAAAGGAGTTGCATCTTACCTAATAAAGGAGAAAAAGGAGAAATAAGCATGTTATCTGGGATGACTTTATAAGTAAAGCAAAATGTAATGTCACTGTTCTTAATATGCCTGTTACTTAGAGAACACACAAAACAGAAAGACTCCATGAAATCTTATTGCTTCACCTTTGCTAACTTGAAGTTTTTTGTTGTTATATTCTCTTGTTTTTCAAATTCCTTAATGGATCCAGTCTCCACTCACTGTTATTCTCAACCCACTCATTTGCATCATCTAACCACACCCACTTTACTAGTTCTTTTTTGAAGTTCTCTCTAGTTCGCTTTTCAGCTTGTGCCGCAGCATCTCACGCTTTAATAATTACCAAGCACACTTCTTGGTCTCAGAGCTATGTAATGTGTATAAAAGGTACACGCAATGATGCTTATCATCTCTAAAATTGCAGCTATGATACCACATATTTGTTCCACGTTGAAATGTCAGTTTCTGTTGAAATTATGTATTTTTCAACTTCCATTAGTGGTCCCCAATTCACTATTCCTGATATGATAGTTGACCCAATTGTAACTGACCACTAAACAGGGAAGAGACAGTATTTTTACAACTGAATAATCCTTATTATGCTGTATCCATCGAATGTAAAATCTCATTTAAGCAGATCCTACCTTATCTAAACCCTTGTGTTGAATGTTTCCTTTAGATAAAATCCTTTAAGACAAAATGCCTATAGGACACGTGGACTTCAGTGCAATTTTGTCTGGCAGTTTGAATGAGTCTGCTGAGTATCTTGAGCTCTGTGGAAATGGGCTAAACTCAATGGTACTTGCTATACATTTCTCTCACTGTACATGTGCCTCACCTCAAGAGGGTCCACCGGGCATACAATTCCTGCAGCAGTCCTGCAGATCTTCCCTATGGCTTCAAAATTTTCTTGGAGAAAAACTGACACATTCATCAATAATGTCAAACTGAAAGGGCCATACACTGCTATACTGACTCTTCGCAGAGGCACATTTCTCAGTTGGTTGCATTTCTTGGACTGGTGGGCAAACTGGCGGGCAAAGTTTTATAACCCAACTTTTACCTGTCTTACAGGGAGTTTATTCCAACACACAATTTCTGATTCTCTCCCTTTTTCTACATTTTCTACATGTTTTTTTAAAAAAAAAACCCACACCCCTCATCAAAGTTTTGCTACAGCATATTTAGTGCATAGTGAACAAAGATGGGGAAAAATAAACTAAGATTTTCTTCACTGCTGCTTAATTTTCTTATCATGCTCAGTAACAAATGGTGGTGGTGACACATTTTCAACAGGAGTCTGTGGTGGAAGCAGTCGGAAACTGCTGCATATTACAAGCACCAGAAATCTGAGAAGCTAAAACGGAAAGAGGCTAAAGAGCCAATGATGTAAGAAGACCCTTGTAGTGGAAGGAAGCAGCAAGAGGACAGAAAGCTGCTGTGATCACACTGTGCAAAACCAAGAATAATGCCAGCAGTTCTGGCACCACGGATAGGTGAGGGCAAAGACAGAAAGAGAAAAGAAATGATAGTCCCAGGAGAAGAAGTCTTTGCTTATACCCTGAAAAGTGTCTGGGTCTGGCTGGTGTTCTTAAAACAAAGCAGCCTCATCTCTGCACTACACGTTGTGCAGGTTAATACATGGGGACTTGAAACACATTTGTACTACTCACATGGGCGTAACTCAGGAAGAAAAGTTGGTTGTGTGTGAACTCAAGGCCTGGCAGTAAAGGCTCTTCTTCTCCTCCCCTCTTTTCTGCAATCCATCTCCTGTATGCCTGATAAAAAAAAGAGATACTAAGGGCCTTTCAGCAATATGGAGCTTAGCCACAGCTTTCTCTTTTTTCTTTTTTAATAACACTGTTTCAGATGTTTTTCATCTACTTACCCTGAAAGCCTCTCGCAAACCTCCATTATCTGCAATGTTTTCTGCCAGAGTCCTCTTGCCTTTCACCTGGCAGAGTGAAAGAACATCAGTCATTTGACCTCTTTCTGAACTTCCTTCTTGATCAATTTCAAGAAACCAGGGAAAAAAATAAAACAAGGCAAGAATTACCGCGAAGGATTTTAACCATCATATCTCTGGTTAAGAGAACTGGGTTTCGATGTGAAAATTGTCAGTAAACAACTCTCCATGATGGCTTATCCTGGCTCTGGTCCTAGATCTCTGTAGCACAAAATGCAGTAGATAAAATACACTCAAGATCCAGTCCCTGATCTTTGATCTGAGCATCAATAATTTTCCCTGAAGACTGTTTTTATTAGCTTACATGTGAGATCCAGTAGCCCCTTTCTTAAACTGCTATCTAAAAGGTTATATTTGTTTCTCTACGTAACTTTTAATATACTACTGGGAGGCCAAAATGATTTTTAAGTCATAACATAAACCAGTGTAATTAAAAATAACTGTCAGAGACAGGATTGAAACTGATAGTATATTCAGTGCTCTAAAAATATCTGCAAAGGAGTTTCACATTGCTTTTCCCCAGTATCGGTTCCAAGAGCAAGGGCAATGGCAACAAGAATATATTGCGAGAAGCAGTGCTATCCAAACTTTGTGAAAAAAGCTGGTCTCTTGGTATTACCAAGTACAATATCATTACGAAGAAATCCTCATTTCTGCAAGTGCAGCATTATCTCTGATCACCCAGCCTACGAAGGTCCTAGTGTTACCAAGCTGTATTTGTAATTAAGGAGTTTTGCTTTCTACTCTGCCTTGAATATGCAAGGTAACTGAGCATAGTTTTGAGCAGAGCTCTGAAGGTCAGTGCTGGCCTGCAGATACTCTGATGACAGGTTGGATGCTCCCATGCCACAGGGATGAATATAAGGGGGTTGGTGTCAGGACTCACCTTAGTTTAAGGATAGTAAAAGAGGGGAAAATGGGGGAGAAAAGGTAAAAGGACCTAGTGGATACGCAGGTACCTGTGCACAGCCCAGCCACTCGGTGCAGATGAGCACCCACATAAGATCGCGGTAGCTTGCTTGAAGTCTTGCATCTAATTTCACACTCAAGGGTGTAATAAAGGAGAAATGGGAGCAGTAGAGGAAAGTGCACCCCTTTCCTGCCAGTCCTCCTCTCCTGAGGAGGCTGGAGATACAAGAGGTGCTTTTAGGAGAAAAGGTGTTGAGACACCAGGGAACAGACACACACATCAGAATTTTTTTCTGACCTGTCTACTCATACACTTTTCTTGCAGTGGGCTTGTGAAGTAGATTGATTTAGAGCATCAGATAGGAGTAACCTAGCAGTGACATTTGGGTCATAGGTCATTTTAATAAGTGGAAGAAGTATTTCTGCTGATCTCAGGCAGCTCTGGGTCAGGTATCTGAGATTACTCTGTGCAGACAGTTCATGACAGGGCTCAGGGACCATGATAAGGCCTTTATTTCATTAAATGACTTTATGTGATTAGTGCACTCTGAAGCTATTTCTATATCTACTTTTTCTTCCACTATGCTCATTTTCTGAAGATATTTTTATTGTACACTGGATGAGAAAGAAAAGTAAATAGGTTTCTTGATCCATGAAAAAATATTCATACAGGGGTAAAAAACCTGCAGAGTATTGATGTAAATGACAGCTAGAAAAAAGCTATTTGCATGCATAGCTTTTCATACAGAAGCTATAAAATATGGCAGAAAATATGAAGATTCTTCTTCCATCATCTAAAGAGTGCTTTAGGTTATTTCATGGAAATAAGAGGAAAAATCCTTGCAGATGACAAGGCTGTGGGTAACAGGATCTCTACAGTAAGCCTGTCTATGGATCCAAAGGTAGTAGCTACACCACAGCGGAAATTTAGATCTACCTCAACACAAGAGACACCATAGAAGTTAAAAGGGATGGCCAAGCCAATGGCAGGAGCATGGGAATGGCTCAGTCACATCCTTGGGGAAGATTTTAATGACCTTCTTTAAACAGCATTTTTGTATTGACAACTTTTTGTCCTACAGATACTCAGGAATGGGCCTCAGAATTTTTATTTATAAATTACCTTATATGAAGTACTTCAAGTCCGAGTTATGGGCCTTCTAACTGGACAACAATATAGCTTAGTAATCACAGGATAACAGAATGATGATTTCTGAGACTAATACAAACAGCCTGGGGAAAATGTTAAAATTATTACTAGGCATTCAGTGTGACCTCACTATTCTTAAAAGGCAAAGATGTAATTGTGTTTCTGATTCTAAAATGTCAGTAGAGGTGGTAGAATTGAATAAGGGGGTAGGGTATGTGTTTTATCCTAAAAAATTAAGATTAAAGTCATGTCCCAGCTAAGATTACTGGAATTTTAGCTATTGATTTCTGAAGGTCTGGGATTTATCCTATTTATCTTTCATTTTGGACACTTACATAATGTGCACATTTTCAGGGAAGCCGAGAGCTCTGATAGACAATGAAACAGAAATGATTCCCATGCACTTTCTTTCTCAATATTTTTCCATAAGCTACTGATACCATACTCCCTTTATTTGAGAACACAAATTGGGTCTGCATGCACACATCGAAGAAATAGCAGGAGTTGAATCTGAAATAAAGTAAGGTTTATGCATCCATTTTATAGCTGCAATAAATAACAGATGGAATTGCTCAAGGAATCTATAAAACATGCTATTATATTCTTCTTTTAAAAAGAGTGACTGCTTAGTTTTCATTATGGACCTCATATTCAGAAGACATTTAACATCCTCACAGTAATTAGACCAGCCTTGCTGAATTGCTTCATCCTCTTTCTCTGATTCCAAAATGATGTGATGGCGAGAAGTAATTTAACCCTGTCACCAGGGTGTGGGTAGTGGTATTTGATTGGACTAATCAAATCTGACAGACAATTTTTATCATAATTATTCACTTCAAAAAATGATTCGTTGTGAGAAATGAGGTTGGTAGTCGAAAATCCAAATATGTTGGGATTTATAAAAAAACTACTTAAAAAAAAAGCACCCAAAACTCCTAGTGTACCCCTGCTTTCAATCACTGGTGTTTTACATACATGTAAACCAGCTCGCTTCCAGTAGTAACTGTTGTATTGATCAATCATGCACTTTGTTTTCTCTTTAAATTTTTCTTCAGAGTCAGTTGTCCACCAGGGGTCTAAATTTCCGTTTTTATCATATTTCCGACCTTAAGAAAGAAAGAATGAAAATAAATAACTTCGTAGGAAAAAAACCCAAACCATGCTTTTCCAGTGTTGGAATCTTATCACCTGCACAGAAATGAAAGTTTAAGGTTCTCCTGCAAGTGTGCGTACAAAATGGATGAGACCAGTGAGCAAAATCTTGACCCTACTCAAGTCAGTGGTGAAAAGCTGACATTCTATTTATTGTCACAATTTCTATTTTCAGAAAAAAATAGTAATGACTAATGAGTTCTATAGTACATTTTATAATTACATAGTGTAAGAGGCTTATGAGCTTTCTTGTAAGTATAATTGTGGGTATTTTTCATCCTCAGCTCATATGTCTTTGATTCTGCTAACCTGATGATAACTGATCTATTATTAATTAATTATGCACTTGATGAGAAAAAAATCCATGGACACTTCTGAAGCTTCTTTTTTTTTTTTGCCTTGGAGCAAAAAACCAGAACATTTGAACCCTCTTCAGGGAAGCAAGTATATGTACTTATTCTCTGGGCTGATGGTTACAGCAATGGCTCATGGAAGATTCAGTCTCAGCATCTTGCCTCATCTCCTTTGTGGGAGAGCATCTAACCTCCATCAAGTCTCCAGCCAGTCAGACACAAGACACACACGTTAGGACTCTTTTTGAGAGCAGGTTTAGCTTCCCATGTGGGTGTAGCCTTGCTCTGTGGTGTGATTTTTCATTACAACTGCAGGAAAGAGAAGTAGGGAGCAACCAGCGGACATGATACCAAGTACTGGAGATGTTTCCTTTCTTTTTTTTTTTTAATTTCTTTATTTCTTCTGCAGTCTTGTCTTGTCAAGATAACAGATCCCCTAGAGATGCATTTATTTCTGCATTCGGAAGATAAGAACCTGAGCAAGAGGCAATGGTCTGCTTAGGGAATCACACCTTAGGTTTCTCTCTGACTTTTTCAAGAACGTGATAGAGATTGGATACTCTCCTAGAAACGAGATGGAAGTTTGTGAAGAAACGTTTTTCCATTTTGGAGTGTTTGCTGACACAAAATGTTGCAGAACAGTGTCAACAGGGTACAAGGTTTTCCTTTTATTTTTTAAAAGGTATTCAAAGTAACACAGCATAAGCAACTTAACATTAGTTCAGCAGTGAGCTATAAGTCTGCTCTTCCTTGAACTCCCTAGATTTTCAGTAAAAAGAGGTTTCTCTAGACAGTGAGTCAGAGCAGGATGTCAGTCAGACACTCAGAATTGCTCCCTAGGGGAGGATGTTCTTGTTTCTCTCTCTCCTCCCACCACTGTCTCTCAGGAGCTGGATTTTAAAAAGCACTTTACTGAGGTAGCCAAAATCAGATGGTGGTAGTGCCAACTCCACACATTTTTCAGGGCAGTTGGTTTGACAATTTTAGACCATATCTTGTTTCTCTCTCTCCTTTTTTTTTTTTTTTTTTTTTTAAAAATAATAATATTTTGCTATACCTGTTCTATTTTAATGTTTTTACATAATGTTTTTCTGAAAAAAGTCAAAACTAAAAAGTTTGCTTGGAATTTGTTTTAATCAATCAGACATTATTCCTTTTCCCTTCCTGCTCCCCCTGGCAAGACTTTGTGAATCTCTGCTGATTTACTTTCCATTCGAAATAAACACAAAGCACCAAAGTTCTGACAATCCTTATAAAAAAAATAATCTGGTTCAGACCAGCAAGATTGTATGTAAATATATTTAAAAATACGATTTTTTTTTCACAAATTTCAGCATTGTTAAGAAACAGAACAATAAACATGCTAAAGCATATACAAGTCAGTTTTCTAATCTGTCAACTTGGTTAAAAAATAGAATTTAACAACATATAGACAAATACTCACCATTGCTATCAAATCCATGAGTAAATTCATGGCCAACAATTACTCCTATGGCACCATAGCTTAATGATCTGTAACACAAAGAAACGTTTTCCTCAGAAGCTGTCCACACGCCTGAACATTAAATGAGTGGAGATGTCAGGGAAGATTTAAACTGGGGAGGGAATGGATCTAAAAATCACAGCTGTACAGTTCTGACTTAAACGTTTTGAAGTCTGAATGTTAAATTCTTACTTGCTTAAAGGCAACCTTTAATATAAAACTTAAAAAACATCATGATGGTACACTTTTGTTACCAAATCCCATATTAGCATCACATGACCTCTGAATTGTCCCCTTCAGCTGACTGCATCGTGTGTATTCTGAGAACAGGAGAAAGTTACAGGTGAAGTTTTCTCAGCATATTTGTGAAAAAAAGAATAGATGAAGGGCTGCAGAGGACTTCCATAGTGACAGCTCCAATCATTCCTCACTGACGTGCAACAGACTTGCAAATGGCTGACTCTGGTTTGTAAAGCACTAAATGGATCCCCCTCCAGCTTTAAAGAGAGAGGTCATACAATATCCTTGCACCCGCCCAGGAATAGGCTATGATCCACAGTCAGATCTGTCACACTGGAGAAACAGACTAGAAGGAAATATTTTTTCTTCTTGACTGACAATTAATTGCACTTTTTTTTGTTATATACAAATACACAAGCATCTAGGAGAAATAGGAATGATAGAGAGAAAAGTTTAGGGCTTCTCTCTATCAAATGCAGTGGATATTACAGGGGGAAGTGATCTACTAAATGCATTTTTGTTTGTTAAGTTTTCTTTGTGATTTCAATTATTTCTATTATTGATATGCCATACTTCAAAGTAGCTTATAGTATTTCTAACACATTGTATTAAAATAGGGGAAAGGGAGAGGTTTTTTAATTAACATGTTATTACTGGACCTAATGATCCATAACACACTAATTGTTCATCTCAGTCATGCCCAGAAAGTATTATATCATTTATTTCTCCCTGCTCCCATGACAATTCTTCACTCTGGTTTTTTTTTTCTTTCCCGAAAGATAATTTGCCTGTAATAAAATCTTCTGTACTGTTGTGAGGGGTTTTTTGCTGGGTTGTTTTTTTTTTCCCCCAAGCACTATTGCAAGCCATGACTAAAAAATGCTGGTTAAAACTATACATTTTAGCAACGGAACTATCATCCTTTTGTGTGACAAATTTGCAATCTTGTGTAGCACACGGTGATAATTATCCATACTAAATGTACTGTATTAGACTTGTTTCCACATCTGAAGCAAAGTGGCTATACAGGATCTTTGGCAGCTGAAGTACAAAAAGAACAGCACAAAACATGTAAAGAAGTGAAGAGGAACCAATAAGCCCTGTTACTAAATACATCTTACTTTTCCTCTAAGGTTCTCGGTCATCACATGGGGCAGGGACAAAAAAACAGGCTGGAGCCCAGACACCCCTTGGGCTTTCCTCTGCTCCAACACACAGGGTAAAGTTTGGGGGAACTTTGGCCTCTGCTTCTGTGAACCCTCTTCAGCTCCACAACATTTTTGCCAGAAATGTTCCCGCCTCAGTTCATGCTCTTCACTTCTAGGGCACAGCTGGACAGAGGTGAAGGGGATTAGATGCAGTCAAGCAGGTACCACAGTAAAGGGGACCTTTCAGAGAAGTGTAAGGAAGCTGCAACTCAGGTAGTTTGAAATCTCTATGTCAATATATCTGGCACTGAAGACTCGTTACTATGAATTATGGCATTTGAATGGCATTTTATTTCATGTACTGAAATGTAAGGTGATAACTTAGCTTCCCTTTCATGTAAATAGATGCAACTGTTTTATAGTAGTTATACTGGAACTGGACACTAAAATGCCAGTAAATGTTAAATATTTGCTAAATCAGTTTCCCAGCAAGTGCTGATGACTTTTTGATGATTTTTCTGTTCCAGTGCTGTGTACTATTTCTTTTAAGCAGACAGAAAACAGATCCAGAATACTTCAAGGACAAAAGCAATCTGTTGTCTGATATAAAACAGCTACATTTGTTTACTAAATTTCATTCTGATACGTACTCAAGCAAAACCAATTTAAGCTAAGGTAACCTTTAAAGAAGAGAAATGAGCAAAGTATAATTCTTTGAACGAACCACAATTTTATCGCTATGGCAGAAGGTCAGAGTACAAAGAAATCTTCAGAAAGCAAAGCTGGAAACAGGTCTGCAATAACCACAGCAGCAAATAAGTTCACCTTAACAAGAAAGGACTTTCTTCTATCCCCAATTACCACTTAGAAAGTCGTCTGGCTCATAAGAATTCTCTTTGAATACAAACTTATTTGTTCCTAAATTGAATGTATCTCTCTACACATATCGTCAAATTTCCTGTTTACAAGGACACATCCAGATTGGAAGATGGCAAACCCAAAGTGTTTGAAAACTTTGATTTTTTTTTTTTAACAAAGATTTATTAACGATATTTTTCGGCAGAAACTGGCTTTATGTAACTGCAAAATAACTTTCCAAAACCATCGTCAGAAACTTTTCATGGTCTTATCCTACCCTAAAATAGAAAGTTATTGAACTGCACAAAAGCAGTGATTTTTCAAAATTAAATATATGTGACTTATAATTACTCTTCCTCAGCTACGGAAGCACATGGGCCTGCTCAGGCAATCACTTACGCACATGGAGATATTCTCATGCGCCTCAACAGGCACAGGCAAAGGCCCGTTGTTAATCTTAGCTATTAGCAGAAAGTGAACAATAAGCTGATAATAAATGGCTTCTCGGGGTATTCACTTCTGTTCAGGAAGTGTTAGTTACCTGATTTACTATTCCTTTTAATGCTTGCCATGTGCACACTGCTGCATCTGCATGCTAGAGCATTGAAACTCTTCCACTCAGGTGCACTTAATTAGCAATTCCTGTGAGAAATCAGTCATCATTTTAAGACAACAGCAACACATACAGCTCCCCAGGGTAAGAAAAGTTATCGCACAATGCAGCACTTTTCAAAGTCTGTTTTTTCTATATCAATAGCAGAACATGGCAGGGAGGAACACATGCCCCAAGGGCCAAGCTTTTCCTACAGAAGAACCACACATTACTCCTGTGCACTACCTGTTGGTAATCAGCAGCTTAGCCTCCTTCTCTATACCCTCTTCTTTGTCTACATGTATTTCCAATGTATTTCCCAATTATTCTTCATTTCCAGGTGTATGAAGTTCCCTGGTGCAGTACTTACCTAGGATACTCTGTTCCCCAAAAGAAAGGCTTTTGCAGTTCTCCTGCCGGGAATCCTGAAATAGCAAAAACAAAAATAGTGAGGTCCCTAGTTTAATACAGCTGAATAGCAGCCACAAGGACCAAGTATTTGGATTTTGTGACCTCCTTTGTTTAGTTTCAGAAGGTTTTGCCAGGGAAGCTTTCTCTCAGGTGGTAGTTTCAGAATGCAGTAGAGAGGATCTTTGTGAAGAAGCAGAGATCCTCCCTCTTTTAGGACCACAACAGCAACAAGATGCTGCACTGCAAGAACTGCCGATGCGATGGTGTTGGTTCATAGGCTGGACTTGATGATCTCAAAGGTCTTTTCTAGGCTCAACAAGTCTGTAATTCTGTGAACTTTATTTTATTCCATGGCTACACACGTCTGCACTTGTAAGTGCGCGTGTTCCTGTGAAAAACCACTTAGTGTTTCCTGTGAAGAAAACTATTGGTTTGCCCTCAGATGTGCTGACAGATCAACAGATAACACATAGGTAGAATGCAACAAGAATTCCGAAAGCGTCAGCTTACTGAGGCTTCAGTGCAGCAAGAGACGTATGAAAGTGATAAAATGGAAGACTAATTATATACAGTCTATGACAATCAGAGGCAAATGAACATACTTGGGCACTTCAGTAAGGGAGAGCTGAGGACTATTAAGGCTATAGAGTCAGTCTAGCTACAGGAATTAACCTGGCTGCTTCTGGTAGGCTAACTAACCACCAGAAACCCATCATTGGAGACACTCTAGTGAGTGAAGATCTACTGATGTTGCACACAGGAACCAAAATTGTTCCTCAGATTCAAAGTCACGGCTCTATTTCCGATTCCTGGCCAACATTTCAGTGCCATGATTCTGAAAACAGTACAGCTGAATGTGGTAACAGTTTAACAGCCTAAACAACTGCTAAATATAACAGACATCTATGGTCAAAGTTTTTGTATGCTGGTGAAAAGTATCATCCTTCCAGGCCCAAATACGGAATTTGCTGTCTTGTGTCAGCAATTCTCATCTATAAAGTATGGGCATATACCTGTATGCACCCACAAGGGCATTGTCTTGTCAATAACTAGTTTCTTTCAGTGATTTGCTTGCTTTCCCAGAAACCTTTGCTTTAGCTCATGGATCTCCCTTCAAGGAATCACCTGGCCACTCAGATCAAAACAAAAACCACAATCACTTGTTTTTAACCCTATTTATTTATTTTTGCTGTTGGTAGGTAGAACATGGATTTTTTTATATCTGAGATAAATTGTCAGGCAAGATTTTTGTGCTTTACTTACAAAGTCTTTTAAAAGAATGTTCAGAGTGTAATTCATGTCAAACAATGTGGCAAATGGCCTGCCCTCCTGGCCTGCCCTCCTGGCCTGCCCATCTGCTTTTTTATTCTGCTGCTCTTCTCTGTCTGTCTTGAATACCTATATGCAATTAGCTTAGGAAAAGTGTGAGTTTCAGATTTATTTTCTGAGTGTTTTTTCTCTCTCCCATGTACTGTTTTGTTATCTGAATCATGCTATCATTTGCTTTTCTAGTGCTAGAAAACACAATTATACCAAAGTTGAGGACAAAGTTTTCCTGATCTAACTCTCTTTGCCTTCCAGCACACACAGAGGGGTATTTGCTACGTATGTTTTCAAATATCTCACAGCAATGGTGCATTCATGCAACTTGATGAAAATTGCTTGTTAGTATACCAAGTTAAAAGCTGGTGTTAAGAGATGGAAATCTAGTCTGAACTACATTGTCTAGTTCCTTCCAAATTTTGAACCTCAGAAAAGGTTTTTGGATCATTTAATGAAGGAAACATTAGGGTCCACTAGCCCTTAATGATCCTCTGTCCCCAAAAGCAGATGGAAGAAACTATGGCCACAATGAACAAATGAACCCAAAGTGAAGATAGTATGAACCAAGTATCACAGCCATCCCACAAATCATGTTTAACGACCACACAATCCTGTGTGCCTGTCACCACAGCAAGAGGCTAGCAAGATCTTTTAAGGAGATGCAATTATTTCATCCAGGCATAGACTTATGTGGTGTGCCAAGTATTGCTGACAGTAAACTAGTTTCGTAACTTCATCGAGGTTCATTCATCCAAGAAATATAATTTAAAGATGTCTTTATAAGATGTTACTGAAACACAGTCAGATGTGACTTAAGGCATGAGACAAAGTTTTCACTGAACAAGTCATGTGAATGAATTGGAAGAAGCTACAATCTTTAATCCATACAACAGGCTGATAATTATCTTACTCAAAGTCAGGACCCATTTTAGGTAAGACATGGCTGAGCACGGAACTTGTTGAAGGAGTGGTTTCTGCTTCTGGGCAGCTGTGTGAAACACTTTCGTAGTTTGATTGCACTAAAGGAAGCATAGGAAGTATTTTCAGGCCATAGCAGAGTCAGAAGCCACTAAGAAGTAATACACATTTAAGAAAAATTCAAGGCATTGGAATGTATTACCCACAATAGGATTTCTTCTCTTTTAAGAAAAAAAAAATGTCTCCTGTTGAAAGCAATTCTTGGGCAGCTAGTCAAGAAAAGGTGTCCTATTTTCCAGAGATTAGTAGCACAAAATGAGAGAGAGTGCTTGTCCACTATTGCGACACTACAAGGAACAGCTTCAGAGTTGGCAACACAGGGCATCCCTCTGTATGCAGTCTCCCTCATGCAAACATCAACCAGATCATCCTTGGAAGGAACAAGGATAACAATGTCCTAGACCAAGAATCTCCTTGCATTGTAATGGAAGATGGATCACCTGACAGTTTCTTATTTTGTGCTGTTTGAATCCCTCAGTTTAGGCAATTCCCTTGTGAAGTCTTGTTTCTTGCTTGCTTGGCATATCGTAGCTAAAAGAATTAATGACAAAACTCAGAGAGCTCACAGTAGACTGCAGAGGCAATAAATACTAATGGGATTATTTATATGCCACTGGAGTTTAAGCAAGCTAAGGACTGATCTGATGGAGTAAGTCAGCAAGACTTCAGAGAACTGCACTTCTTAAGGAATGGATACAGGCACTGGGAAGGTACTTTACGCTAACACTCCATCATAAATTCAGCTTGTAGTGCATCTTTTCACTCTTTCTCCCTCTACACAGCCCCAGAAGAGGAATACAGGCTGAAAGACTCCATCTTTGTATATTTTGTGGCTAGTGCAGGCTGAAAGCCTACACTCAAGACCATTACTCGCCAACAGCACACAGGAAGAAAACCGTGTTGCCTTGTTATAGACCTACAGAAACCTGTCTGCAATATGTAGGACCCGGACCTGCAGAATCTGACTTGTCTATCTTCTCACAACCCACTTGCTTTTGAAGCAATGTCATAGGACTGTAGCATCATTCTGGGATAGGCACTGGTGTCACATGCCACAAGAGCACTGGAGGTCTGTGGACAACTGAGTTCAAGCTGTCACAGAACAGCACTGATATCGTACATCCATGCTTCTTACAGGTGGCAAGGTAGGACAGCCAAGCTAGATCACCCTCTGGATGGACTTTGTACCACTGGTCATAGCCCTTTAATCTCAGCAGCTTGACTGGTTTTCAGTCCATCTGACTATCCACTTGTGTAGCCCATTCTTAAGCAGTTTGTATTGAGAATGTTAGGGGACACAGTAATGAAAGTCTTGCTAAAGTCAAGATGAATCACATTCTCTCTAGACTTTGTTATGCTGCTGCTACACTTGCTGAGACATTTCTTGTTGTCCTTCACATCCCTCACAGATTCATCTCCGGGTAGGCTTTGGCTTTCCTAACACCTAGGTCTGGACAGTGGCTCTTTGCTGACCTTTTCTTTTACTCACTTTACTGCTCTGGAATAAAAGGGCATTTCAAGCAATCTGGCTTACTTCAAATATTTCACTTTGAATTTATGCGGATCTTGAAGATCTGACAGCACTTTTTATCTGCACAGGACTACTTTTAACTTAATTGAAGCTTTCTAGCTTCATGTTATCCATTATATCATTTTCAGCCTCTCTCCACAGCAAGGTACTATAAAGCTTGTTAGAATCACAGAATCACAGAATCACAGAATGTTAAAGGTTGGAAGGGACCTCAAAGATCATCTAGTCCAACCCCCCTGCCAGAGCAGGATCACCTACACTAGAGCGCACAGGAACGCGTCCAGGCGGGTTTTGAATGTCTCAAGAGATGGAGATTCCACAACTTCCCTAGGCAGCCTGTTCCAGTGCTCAGTCACCCTCACAGTGAAAAAGTTTTTCCTCATATTTTTCTGGAACCTCCTGTGTTCCAGCTTCCACCCATTGCCCCTTGTCCTGTCAGTGGACGCCGCTGAAAAGAGCCTGGCTCCATCCTCCTGACATTCCCCCTTGACATATTTATAAACATTGATGAGGTCACCCCTCAGCCTCCTCTTCTCCAAGCTAAAGAGATAGAATGTATTTCAAATTTGAAACTTTTTTTTTTTTTTTAATTTTACAGCATCTTTACTGCCAGTAATGAATCCATTTACCAACTAATAACTTCATGGTATTATTATACACATTTTGCAGCTGAATTCCCTGAGACTCAGTGTAATACTGTTACTTCACCAAGGAGACACAAGCACTCACATTTCATCTGATAGTTCACTGAAACAACACAGGCTAATAATAGATGAAGTAAACTAAAACCACATGAGATGGCTTACTAAATCATGAGGAATTAAATCTAAATATGAATTCAAATTCTATAGTTCAGTTACATTATTCAGTTACATTGCATGATATATTTAAATAAGTAAGAAAAGATCTAGTAAAGCCTTATTCCAAGTTAGTTCATTTACAATTTCCAGTAATTAACAAACAAAAAAACAAGCTGGTTTCTTTAAAGCAACTTCTGACATGCTAATGAATCCAGAATGCAAATAATGGATAAGGAAAACAGCTGCGCTAAATTGTGTGATGTATAAGGTACTCTGACAATTGTTATACTGGCAATTCTCAGATGTGTTTAAAAGCTGTAACTTGCTTTTCAAGTGCCATTGAATGAATTCAGATGGAGAGTTTTAAAGGGATAAAATATAAGCAGGAGACTAACTGCTTGTCTGTAAACAAAGGATATTGAATTCACAGAAGGAATTAAACACGAAGACAACTAGGGTGTTGGGTAGTTATCTAAAAACAGCACAAAGAGCAGGATACATTTGTTTTTAAATGATTCACAGACTTCTATTTGGACAACTGAATCTCTTCGTTGTGCCTTTTGAGATGACTTTCTACGCCTTGCTTTGTCTCTAGCTGACGTTCTTGATGGGCAAGGGTCTCTCCTGCACGTTCTCTCTCAGATACACCAGACATCAGGGAACATATCAAATGCTGCAGACCATCCCAGACAGCTCTGAGCACCTGTATGTAGGTAATTAGGATCTAACTCTGTCATAACATGGACCTGAACCCTACACTTAATTTCAAATTTTATCCTGTGAACAGAGAAGATAGAAAACATAAATTGTGTAAGGCACAGTGATTGTTCCATTCTTTGCATAAATACAAAGCTTAACTTTCAGAGGAGCATTGAATAAATCCATTAACAGATAAAGAGAAATGATAGTCTTAAAGCACAGGGCTCAGCAGCCTCTTGTACAACTTTTGGCTCAGTTTCTCCTTCACCTGACAAAAGGCCCTTTGCTGCTCATGAAAAAGATAAAATCCAGCACTTCCCAACCTCAGTAGGGCAACATGGGGAGAAACATGGTTTATGAGGATGTATTGGGTTGGTCTGGCCAGATTTTGGCTGTGGTGGGGGAAACTGCAGGGTGGATTCTGCAAGAAGCTGCTAGAAGCTCCCTGAGTTTGATAGAGCCAATGCCAGATGGCTCCAAAGAGGGACCCGCCACTGCCCAAGGCTGAGCCTATCAGTAAAGTGATAGCAGAGGAACGGCTCTGTGAAAAACATATTTAAGAACGGGGAAAAGAACTGCACTATAACAGCTGGCACAGAGATGGAGGAGTGAGAGTCTGTGCAGACGCCAAGGTCAGTGAAGAAGGAGGGGGGGGAGGATGAGCTCCAGGCACCAGAGCAGAGAGAGTCCCTCGGGTCATGTTGAAGACCTTGGTGAAGCGGGTTGTCCCCCTGCAGCCCATGAGTGAGGTGTAGATGGGGGCAGAGAATCCCACGCCGTGTGGGTGGATGCCTGAAGGGAGCTGTAGCCCGTGGGAAGCCCACATCAGAGCAAGTCGCTGCCGGAACCTGTAGCCCATGGAAGAGAGGAATGCCCACGCTGGAGCAGGTTGGCTGGTGGGACTTCTGTGATGCTGGAGCAGTTTCCCCTGAAGGACTGCAACCCAGTCTCATAAGGGGGGGATTGCCCCTTGTGAGGTGTCTCACGCTGGGCAGTTTGTGATGAATTGCCCTTCATGGGATGACTCACACCGGAGAAGAGAGCGTGAAGCTTGTCTTCAGAGGGATCCCACAATGGCCCTGGGGAAGACTGAAGAGCCCTCCCCCGGAGTGAAGAAGCGGTGGAACCAATGTCGGATGAACTGACCGTAACCCCCATTCCCTGTCCCCCTGCGCCACTCGGGGGGAGGAGGTGGAGAAACCAGGACTGATGTTAAGCCCAGGAAGAAGGGAGGGGTGGGGGGAAGGTGTTCTGCTTTTAAGATCTGTTTGCTTTTTCTTATTTCTCACTACTCCTCTCTGATTTGTTCTCTTAATAAATGCAATTAATTTCCACAAAATCGAGTCTGTTTTGCCTGGGATGGTAAATGAAAGTGATCCCCCTGTCCTTATCTCAAACCTTGAGCCCTTTGAAATACTTTCTCCCCCCGTCTAGTGGAGAAGAGGGGGTGAGAGGGTGGCTGTGTGGGTACCTGGCTGCAGGCCAGGGTCAAACCATGACAGAGGGACCAAGGAATATTGTGTGCTAAGGGACTAGGAAACCTGGAGAAACACCTGTGTTTACAAAAACCTTAAATATTTGTTTTCTAAATGAAAAAACTCACTAGATTCCCCAGGATTAAAAAAAAAAGAAAGAAAGAAAGAAAAAGTTCTATTTTATAGATTTACGGATGAGAAGGAAGAAGAAATAGAGAATGGATGTAGGATTATGCATCATCTCACCTGTGACTGTAATTAAATAAAAGAATACGAATCATTAGTAAATACAGAAAGTTGAAAATGAGGTCTCACTTAAAAATACTTAAAGCTTAACAACAGGGCTCAGAAAGTGTTCAGTCCAAATTTATGTTCATTAACCTCCTGGAAACTAACAGCACACTTGAAACTACTTCATCAATAACCTTCCAATTAGTCTTGCTCTTAAGGGAAGAGAAAGTGCCCCTACACACAGTCCTCTCGTCCTCCCTGGCCACAGCACCCTGTGCTGTTCGCCACCACTTCCCCGGTCCCTGGCAAGAGAAGAGTTCTCCCTTGCAACCCACAGCATCAGCAAGCTGCCAGCTTCGATGGCTGGATGCTGCTTTCTGTAAAGATGATACTTACTGGCTAATATGAGCTCTCATCTGTGGTTTTCTCAATGGATGCTAATTCAAACACAATTTTAAAATTCTCTCTTAGATTGTATCTTCTTCCTGCAGCATGTAATGAAGCCGCTCTCTGAAGAGGGCTCTTGACTTTCACTAGAGAACCGCAGTACAAGCACAGATGACTCAGAAGGAGCATGGGTATAAACTTCCAGAGATGGTATCAACAGTATTTAATTATCCGATACATCTATTCAAGCTTACACCTCATGAGTGTGTTGCTTATGTTTGCCTCAGCTGACTGTAAATATCCCTTTCATTACTGTTCACAACCCACAAACATTCTTTCTGATGTATTCTAGAGGCGTATATGTATGCTTGGAAAGAAAATTAAACAAAATGTTTAATGAGCAGTTCCCTTTTTTTTCCTTAACATATTTGAGGGCCAGTACTTTAGTGCTGTAATGAAATAAAACCTTTTCTTCAAAGGAAGTACGCTAACAACTTCAATCATCACTTGTATCTCTTTTCAGCGCATATTTGTTGACTGCTCTAGAGCTCATTAGAATAAACAGAGCCTTTCGGAAAGTGGTTTTCTGTTTCAATAGTGATAATTAAAGAGATAGTATTCATACTGCCTAGATTATATGAAGTGTACTTAGATATCTTTTTAGAATCTAAAGGCAATAACGTGTATCTGTTGCCCTTGTTAAGTACCTGTAATTGAGTGGAAATTGATGAGAAAATGTACGGAAAATTGAAAAATGATCCAAACCATGATTGGAGAATGATTAACAAACATTATTAACAGACATGGATGTTATTCTAAAACACTCTGAATTATAGAAAAAGAGGAAATAAATAAATAGAACTCACATAAAGAGAACATCAGGAGCATATTTGTTTAATAGTGAGATTAATTATATATACCATATTTTTTAACTCTGCTCTTTGCAGTAGAGTTGAGAGATGTATCCTACCTTGATACATCTACTTATTTGTTCTTTGGAGATATTGACAGAATTGTTGGCCATGCAAGTTATCAATACTTTAGAAACGAAATTGAAATGAAGCAATAGCAAATACAAGGACGTTTGTTCTGAAGTGCAGCAAAATTTGTTACAATCTACTGCATATACAAGTTTTGCTTTATTCTTCCAAACCTAATAATTTTCTAAATCATCTAGCTTCTACTCTCTATTAATTTTCATTTTAGTGAAGAATTTCTTTTCAAATAATTGAATAGTCAAGTAGCCAAGTTAAAAACACCAACAGCTTGCCCATGCATGAAGATTCTAGGGACTTGTTTGGAGATTACAGTGATTTCTTGTTGAAAGCTTGTGTAAGTGATATAGACTATGGAGACAGAAGAATTTGTAATCCTTCCATCTGGATTGTGTCAGAGACCTCCCCATGCTCTGAGCACAGAAAGCAAAAACATTTTCCTGAAGTTCAAAAGTGCTCAGAATCTCCACATTCTCCTCCACTTTTGCGGGTACCTGATGACAGCTCCTTTTCAGAATCCGTTGTTCAAGGCACCGATGCTGCTTTTCCTCTAAACTCTTTCTCAAAACTTTCAGTGACTAACCAGATTCAGAGTTGCTGTGGTTATGCTGATAATATCACACAGCACACTTCCATTTTCAAACTGAATGGTCTTGAGTTTTAGAATCTGCTTTGGAACTAAACATTTTCCAGTTAATGTAGAAGCTGCTTTCCAGAAAATTTCTATTATGCATTTTAAAAACGTCATTTCTCAAAACCTCCATCTTGGTAAACTCATTTACCAAGAGGAACAATAGACAGGCCTTGAATAAACTAAAATCCAGTTTGTTCATTGAAAAGCAGGGGCGCTTAAGCAGATGAAGAGCCTATCTAGTTCATTCTCTCATTTCCAGCAGTAGTAGATGTGTAGGGAAAGAGCATCAGGCATCTGTCTGAAGTAATACTTCTACTATTCTCTCCTTCTACCTTCCAGCAATCAATAGCAGAGGAACCTGTCCTCCTGGACTAAGTTCATATCCATCTGTTCTGTTGTTCAGAACAGCACTTCCCTTTTTTCAGATCATCTGCTAATACAGTGACCGGCACAGATGCTCATAACACACGTCTCCAACTATTTTGAAAACAAGTAATTTGTTCCTGTCTCCTCTTCTTATCACTAATCAGTCACTAATTCATGAAAAGACCTTTTGTCACAGAATCACAGACAACTTCCAGACAACTTAATAGTCTTGGGAAAGAACCTCATCAAAATTTTTCTATGGAAATAAACATAGTATAACAAGCATGCTCAATTGCTTTCTGAATTTAAAAAAAAAAAAAAATTATCTAATAAACCAAGAAAGTTTTCTAAAGGAAAAAGCAAAAAACAAGTCATGTTGATTCCTCCCCACTACCCCATATGCTTATTCATTCTCTCTTATACTTTTAGGTTGTGGTCACGACCAATTTTTTACATATAGGGCTAGAATCACTTTTTATGAAGATCCCTCTGGATTCTCTTTTGAAAAAAAAAAAAAAGGATTTGACAGTTGCCACATTTATTCTTCCTGTCCTAAGGTCACTGTAAGTGATAAACTATATGTCAAAGCTGGTTGTTTGGCAATTCCTTGTCTATGCTCCTTTGAAATCCCTGAGAGAAAATTATCTGGTCCATATATATGTCACAGTTAATTTCAGTAATTTCTTCTAAATTACCTTCTAATTATATTAAATTTGAAAGACTTCCTTGGAATTACTCTCCCATACGAAAAAGCTCCAGCATAAGAACTTCCCAAACTCTTGCAATGCAAAAAAATATCTCATTTTTATGCCTTAGAGATTCCCCTCTTTCAGTGTATTTTAGAAAAGTCCAGCTGTGGAACCCTCAGCACAAGAAGGACATTGACCTGTTGGAGTGAATCCAGAAGAGGGCCACAAAAATCATCAGAGGGCTGGAGCCCCTCTCCTATGAGGATAGGCTGAGAGAGTTGGGGTTGTTCAGCCTGGAGAGAAGACTCCAGAAAGACCTTATAGCAGCCTCCCACTGCCTGGAGGGGGCTACAGGAAAGCTGGGGAGAGACTGTTCACAAGGGCATGTAGTGATAGGGTGAGGGGCAATGGTTTTAAACTAGAGCAGGATAAGTTTAGATTAGGTATAAGGAAGAAGTTCTTTACTATGAGGGTGGTGAAACACTGGCACAGGTTGCCCAGAGAGGTGGTGGAGGCCCCATCCCTGGAGACATTCAAGGTCAGGCTTGATGGGGCTCCGAGCAACCTGATCCAGTTAAAGATGTCCCTGCTCACTGCAGGGAGGTTGGACTAGATAACCTTTAAAGGTCATTTCCAGCCCAACACATTCTATGATTCTATGATTTTCAAACCATATGGATATTATCTGAAGCTTTATACATACATTTCTCAGACAGGCACTTTATAAGGAGTCTCAGAAGTCAGATACTCACTGATCTGGTTGGTAGATGCACTATAAAAAGCATTTACAGTCGTTGGGCTTGTAAACCACCTGCAGTAAAAGAAATTGTCTGTCAGTACCCTTACACATTTTTATGAATAGAATGAGTAAAGACAACACATGAACTCAGTGGAAGGAAGTAAGACTGTCAAAGATCACAGATATATTGTCTATTTCCATTTCAACACATTATCTACACTTTTTTTTGAACATGGAAATCTATCGTTTAACGACTTTATCTTAAGTGCATGCATTCAGTGAATGCTCGACAGGAGAGATTGTTAAGCTTCCTATTGCCTAACATGCTTTATTTCTAAGCCCTGTGCTTGTGAGGTCTGCCATACTGGTGAACTGAAGTTCACACAACAGAGGCTGCAACACTGATAGCAGGTGTAAACACTCTCTTAGGTATCTTTTAACCATGTGTAGAAAAAATTCCTTTTGAAAATAGAGGAGAGTATTTTGCAATGAGTCAAGTGGCTTCAGATGCTTTGATGCACAACTACTTGAACAATTAGGATGATGACAGCAATATGAGCAGGTGCTTTCTGGAAACTTAAATTCAAAATAAACTTCACATTCTGTACCCTACCCAGTGAAAGTGGCCATCAGTGTGGTCATAAGCAAATGGACCTCTTGCAAGGCAAAACATTTTGAAAGGAATATTAGCATTTCTTCTCAGTTAGATTTCTCATACATCCTGGAAGGAAACCTAGATTTGAAGAGCAAATAAAGTTTATGGATCTCTTTAGCCTAAGTTCATCTATATTGACAGTGGTTTCAAGCATACAAGTGGAAAATCTCAGCTGGCTTCAGCAAGATCCAAATCTCCTCACATGAAACTCTGAGTTCAGTGAGTCCAAGATTTCATTTTATAATGGAATAAAGGAAACATAAGGAGATAAAAATGCCAGGTGAGAATTAGTGTTTAATTCAGAATAGATTAAAAGAAACTCTAGTAAACGTCCAAACAGGAACATCTTAATGTCTTTAGTAATGCATTACTCGAAAGTTTTGTAAAGGCAAAGGAACACAATGCAATTGCTCTGGAAATTTTCTTTCAAAGAGACGGGAGTTGTAAAACAAAGAGAAAGACAAAGGGAGATCTATCAGAGCACTGAAAGTGTGTGATGTCAGTGATGTTCACGTACATGATCTGCGCTTTAAAATAGCACCATCAAATGAATGCCTTATCTGCAGATCCTGACTGTTTTTCTGGCAACTGATGTCCTCATGTAAACCACGCAACAAAGAGGAGAGTTTTAGAATGGCAGCATTCTGTCTTTTATCAATAAATTTATCTGCTTCTCTCAACTTCAAAGCTGAGAAGCTTATTTTACAATACAGCAACTAGAAAAACTAATCAATGAAAGCAAAGGGTGATGTCATGTAAATATTTTAGCTATCCATCGCATTATAGGCTCTAATTGCCACAGACAACTCTTTCTGTTTTGTTTATTAGAGATTCTGAAGGGGGAAGTTGTTTTCTCATGTGTTATCTGTTTCCTCTATAATAAAGAGATTAAATATTAGAGGTAATGTAGTGAGATAATGGAAAATTGAAGAAAGACTGTTTATGGTGGGGGGATAAATAAAAAATTACCAGGCTTAATTAACTACATATTTTGTTCAAAGCAGCAGTGAGCTAGAACTGTTTCGAAGGATGCAAGCCAGCCACTTGTGCAGTGGGACCTGCTCTCCAAGCTTAGCAGTAGCTCTGGAAAGCTCGGTCACTTTTTTGATAAGAAGAGAAGCCATCTGAAAGGGATCCATCTGAAACACTCAATACTTGAGATTTTACTGTAAATTTGAACTAAGACACATGGTGTTGTGACTTCCACCTCAGTCTGTTTGCTTGTCCTACTTACAGTGGCCTTTCTGTTCTTTCAAACAGCAACTTTTAAGCGTGAAAAAGGCTTCTGGGATAACAAATCCTCCCTTTTTGCAAATCCTGTTTAGAGCTAGTGTCTTACTGAGCCTCTCATTTCCAGTCACAGGATCAAGGGCCTGAGACAGATAACAGATACTTCAAACTGGACTAATGTGCTTTGCTCTTCTCCTCATCCTCTTTGCTGCTGCAGCCCCAGAGGCCCACCGCAGCGAATTCAAGACAGGAACCACCACAAGCTGTGGTTAAAGAGCTCTTCACTGACAAGTGATGTCTCTCTAAAAGCACAAGTTTGCACCCATTTTTATTGTGTGAGGATATAACCACTGATGCATGTACTTGTCACCACAGGAGCACCTTACTCTGCCCAAGAGCAACTGCAGATGCTGTTACCGCTTGGTCTGCAGCTATTGAGGGAGGATTTCACACCATTTCTGGCCGTGCTTTCATGTGTATGCACTCATAGATTTGTAGCTCATAGACTAGCTGCTAAGACTCATCACAACATACCCATCCTGAAGCTGCTTCTACCTTCATGATCTACAACTGCAAAAACAGATCCCATCCTGCTCCCTGACCTTAGTATGAGCCAAAGATTGACCGCAACCTTGATTTTCTCACTGTAAAACTGAACTAAATTCTTTCCAAGTTGCTCTTTCATAACCAGGATTCAAGAGTGACCATGCATGAAGTTTATGTTTTGAAGCAGCTAGGAAGAGGAGACTTAGCAGCCATACTGAGGAGTGTAGGAAGAACGAGAGTTCTCTAGTGACAAGCAGACTATACTGCTGAATTTCAGATTTTATGTTTAGAGGGTTGGTAAGGAGCATATTTATAGTTCAGTACTCCGTTATATCATTCTGAGCCACTCTCAAGAAGATTTAGGAAGCATTTTCCACAAAAGATGATCAGAAATAACCCAGACTGCTTGCATTCAGAGTAGCAGAACTTCACCTCTCGTCTGTCATTCTCTTTCAGTGAGCTCCTTGAAATTACTTCAGTGACAGACCTTAACTGATAACACTTTAAATTATTATATGAAGGTCTGTAATAAATAGCTGTCGCTGATAAATTTTAAGGGGAAGAAAATTTGGAAATAGTGCTCCTCATTTCTGTTTGAAGTCAGGTTGTCTTGGCATTCGATCTAGGTCTGGTTACTGGTTTCTACGCATTTGGTCCATCAGCAGAAGGATAGAAAATAAACCAGGCATTACAAACTCTAAGCTCTTATTAATTACAAAATAAATTTTAAAAATCTAGAATCATTTACACTGTTTTCATTTGTTATTAACATGTGAAAAAGGGACAGTTTTGAATAATGTCCTGTGACATTACGTATCAGCTACTGCAGCAGTCAAAACCTAATGCTGCTGACCTGACACTTTTTGAGATTTCTCATGTAGAAAGAAAATCTGAAACAAGTGGGGTAGATAATTTCTTAGGTTTTTGTTTCTTCAGTCTACAATTTTCTTCATGATACCTTCCTTTCTGAGTTTAGTGTGCTACATTGCCAGTCATGAAGAGGGGTAAATGGAACATTCACAATATAGGGAAAAATTTATTAATTTATTTCATTCTCTGTAAAGCACAAACAGAATTTACAATTTGTTCTCTCAACTTCTTCAGTTAGAAGAAATCACTCACGTAGAGTAGAATTTGGTGTTCAACAACCCAAGTAAGAAATTTTAAAAAAAATCACAGAACCACAGACTGTTAGGTGTTGGAAGGGACCTTGAAAGATCATCTAATCCAATCCCCCTGCCAGAGCAGGATCACCTACAGTAGGTCACACAGGAACACATCCAGACAGGTTTTGAATGTCTCCAGAGAAGGAGACTCCGCAACCACCCTGGGCAGCCTGTTCCATTCAGTAAAGAAAATTAATTTATGAAGGTACTTAAGCTGGTTAGGAGTTAAAGGCCATATGAAGTTGCTAATGAAGCTGGAATCCAGAAAACGTCTCCCCTAGAAAGGGTTATAAAGAAAACCTTCTAGAGGAGAGGCAATTTTCAAGGTGACTTTCAAAAGTGTATTTCCTCCTTTTTTCCACATTTTTCGATGTGTAAGAAAAGGATTAGCCTTCCAGGTCAGGTTGCCATCCGTGTCCCCTGGAGTTAGTCAAGAAACTGGGATGGTTAGGCTGGGCCCAGCCTGCAGTGCCACATCACTGCTTAAAATGAGCTTCCAAGACCAGGGAAACACTCCAGGAGGCTCCTTTCCAGGTTCTCCTCTCCAGCACACAGGTCCACCTACGGCATTTCTGAGCCCTCCAGCAGTATCTCTCCAACAGATAACAGCCTATTCAGCGTGTTTCATGGCTCTTTTTTCTCTTTTCGCAGAAGGAGCTTTTACACCATCCTTAATGGCATCCAGCACCTCTCAGATCTGCCTTTCCCTGCAGCGAACCAAGAGCCAGGGCTTATAAACAATAGCGTGCTGTCAAGAAAGTGGAATAGGTCCTACAGGACACCCAGGAATCTTCTCATAATACACTTTCTCTGTATTCTCTTATAGGCATACTAGATGCCTACATTTCCAGCACTGAAAGTCAAGTGAAGAGTGATGGAAGATTTGGCTGGGTCTAAAAATCTTAAAGGAGATGTCCTGAATTCAAAGGAGAAAGATTAATAATAACGAAGTGGTACGCACAAGAAGTCCTTTGATGAGTTGCTGTTTGCAAGTATGGTATCAGTGTTAAGGATAATCACTCTTAAAAAGGTGTGGGTGCGTGTTTATATATATATACATACATATGTGTATGTATATTTGTATGTATGAATGTGCATGGCTCTATGGTTGGATAAGCAAATGCCACTAAATCCCTGATTCTCCTTCGTTTCTCTCTTCTACATGGCCATCACTTCCCTGTGCTCCCTGTGCACTCTTTCACCTCCCTCTTCTCCAGTCATGTCTCACCTGGGTTATTATAATTGTCTTCACACCTGGTCTCTTTCCTCCCATGCTCCCCCCTTCCAGCCTCACCTCCCCTTGATTCAGCCCTCTCGATCCAACCTGCACTGTTTTGTGCATCATATTCGTCAGCTCCTGCCACAAATCCCTTTCATACGTCTCTCTCCTGATACCTGAATGCTTTTTCCCTTATTTGGTAGAGCCAGCTGTGAAGACGACAGCCAGCTCCCCAGCCAGCTGTTAGAATCACAGCTGGCATGCAAAGCAGGTGTTGAGAACAGCAAGTTGCACCTCCGGCAGCTGCAGTGCCCGTAAGGGAGCCTGGCCCCCAGGACCTGCAGAGCAGATGTCTCCGGTGACCCAGTGCCTTGTCCCAACTTTTGGGTACCAGTTGGGTTGGGTGAGTCCCCCCCATCCATGCCCTGAGCAATGCCTGGCCTGTCTTCCTCCACACTCCTTTTTTCTCAGAAGGGAGATAACTGCTAGGGAGGGATTGAGCAGAACAGAGGACAAAGAATTTTCACAATTAGTCCTCCTTGTGGGGATTCTCCTCTTTTTAGATTAAGAAGCTGTTGAATTTCCAGAAAAACTTATTTCCACTTTGATATCCACATTACCCTTTATTTTATCAAACTCCTTTGTCTTGTATCTCCCAGCTCCTCTGTCTGTCCCCCAATGATATTTCCCTGGTGCTTTGGGCAAACCATTATTCTGATTTTCCATTTAGTTGACTGTACTGAGTCCAGTTTGAAATACTATTTGTGAAAAATTTGGACTGTCTGTTAAATGTGTATAGTGTTTTTACCCTTTGGGAGTAATATTACTTTAATAGCTGGTAATTTATTTCCTTAAATACTAGGGGGTTTTTATTCATCTTTTTCAGTCCACAACTTGGTCTGTCTTATATTATCTATCTTTAAATATAAATGCTATGCTAAAATCTACTGAACTAGGGAAAAGAAGAAATGAAACAAACAGGAACAAAATCCCGAGGGTAATTCTCTATTAACACAGCACCAAGCTTCAGTGTAGACCAAAGATCTGTGGAGTTCTTTGAAATAGAAAAGCTTAAAAAAACAAAAGCAGAAAAAGAAAAGAAAAAAAGAGAAGTAAAAGCCTTAGAAAACAGTAGAGTCCAACAGTTAAAATATGGCAACTGCTGATATTTTTCGGGCCAGACTGGATGTGTCTCAGACTGCCAGGTGGGAGTGGTTTAGTATAATAAATTTTTAAAAAATTACTGGAGGTGGTAGTTACTCTCTGTGCCTTGGTTCCCCTCAGCAGACATAGCAAAAGCCAACAGTGTGAAACCACTCTCAGAGCCCTTTTCTATTGCCAAGCAGGTGCAAATGCAGAATAATCTCCCAGCAGGAATAATTATGACTGAGGGCCTAGGTGAAGATTACTCCCAGTCCTGCAGAAGGAAAGACACCGAAAATCAAACTGGGATCCCATAGGCCAGAATGTGCCTCAGGGGATGACAAGAGAAGCAAGAGGAAGGTGATGAGGGGGCTGCTGTTAAGCAGTCCCTGAAATAAAATGGTAAAGACAAGCATGAGAAAATCCTCAATCTTGTACTGGGCAATCGGGTAAAACCTTTATTTTTTAAGCATACCCATGCGGCAGTTCTCAGATTACAGCCTTTAAGGGGTACAGTCAGGGATTACCTGCCAATTAATTTCCTTACAGAGGACATTTCCCATCGTGCCAAGAACCTACTACGTGCTCTGTGTTAGTGCTACCCCAACGCTATTTCGCTGTTTGTGAGGAGGAGGTTGGTTATCACCACTGCTGTAGAAAGGCAATTGTTATTTCACTGCTCTCATGGAAACGGTTGGTCTGAAGAAAATACACTGTCATGATCTAGCCCGGGAATCCAGGGCTGCAGGAAACCATGTAAAATCAACCCCTGGGATTAACCATTGCAACGTCAGAGAAAGGCGTGACAAGAAGGTAAAATTCACAACTACAATTAAGCTATAAACGACCCCTCAAAAATACAGGGCCAAATCACAATGCCCTAACCAGGAATAGCTTGTCCTGCTGACATCCTTTACCTGCCTTATAGACAATACAGAGCCACCCCCATAACAGAGTATTGTTCAGTTTAAGTAGGAATTTCTGGAGCCCTAAGGAAACACTACCACAGGAGCTAAGCAGAAGCACTCCTTCCAAAGTCTCTGTGCAGAAGGAGTCATTTTCAAGTAACATGATTAAACTAATTAAATTCTGTTTAGGTTTTAATTTGCATTTTAAGGATTCCATTACCCACCAGTAAGAAAAGAGACTGATTCTCTGATGTATTTTATGACAGCACGTGACATAATCTGCACCCTCATGTTTATAAATAAGTAAAAATAATATAGGTAAATCAAATCATGGTTTACTCCATACCATTTCTATTGACAGCAGGTAACTAACAATGCTGATTGCTATTACTAATAATAACATTATCTCTTACTAATAGTTCCATTCTTAGAAAACTTATTTCATAAATCCCTGCTGTACCATTCCAAATTCTGTGACCAAGAGACATAATCCATTTTTAATTTAGATTCAATTAGCCCTTTTTTGTTAAATTAAGTTTAAACTGCAAGCATATGACTACTGTGCATCAGAATAGGGATATCTAGAACATTAAAAAAAAAATATCCACAGGATTTTCTGTATAACTGGGGGGTTGCCCACAGGCTTTTTGTATCATAATATGTAACTGTGTATATAATTCTATTAAGACACAAATTGTGTAAATTCAATAATGTAAATTAAAATACTGTTAGCATATTATGCAAATTTGCCTTTTGTCTACTCACTCTGTTTTGGGAACTTCTTTTCTAAGCCAGTAGAAATCAGACTGGGCTGCGTATTTGCGAGTTTGCAACACATTGCCAAAATAGTCACTTTCTGTAAACTTCAGCTGTATAGATAAAGCACAGACATTTTAAAAGCATGTCCAAGGAAACAAAATCTGACATAAAACAATCAACATTTTTATTTTAAACAAGATAGTGACCTAATTTTTCTAGCCATTATCACAGCAAGTAAAATTTCTGCACTAAGTAGAAGAATAAATATTTTGTGAGCTTACTTAGAAAACAGTGTCTGAATGGATCTGCACAAGGGACTGCAACATCAGAAAAGCTCTTCCCTGTGCAGAGAGGAGCTGAGGAAGTCAAAAGTACCAAATGATGAATTGCAGACTGCGTGTTTCTATGGCTATTATTAAGACAGCCTCTTTTTCAAAATGGAATAGGTCTACTTTTGTTTTTTAAAGTGCATTTTTAAACCTCTTTCAAAAAAGACCCCCTTTTTTAGTGTGTTTTCCTTTTATTACAAATATTTCATATTCTGTGTCCTCTGAGAGTTCTGCCACTGCTTTCTTACTGTTTCTCACATTAAATGTTCACAGCCAAAAGGCTCCATGATGCCATAAGCCCCCAAATCTGATAACAATACCCCCACACACAAGTAAGCAAAAAAGAAAAAGGGATGTTACTAGTTTATAAATCCAGATGATATCCCTGTCACCAGTTTCGAGTAATCCTAGAACTTGTGAGGAAGCTGCACTTCAGATGTAAACTATAATTTTGCAGCTGTGATGGGTTTTTCTAGGCATCAACGCTTATCTGAGCAAGTAATTCGATACCCTGAGTGATAAGGTTGGTCACATCTTCCATCCTGTTACTCTGCCTTCATGGCACCATCTCACCCTACTCTTTCCAGGAACACGAACTAGACTGGTAGAGTTGGTTTTTCAAATTTTTGTCAATAAATTGCACCTCTGTTTAGTGTCTGTTAATGTTCTCTGGCAAAGCTGACTGTCACTCTTGTATTTTACCAGTTCAGGATTACATTTGTGGTTCTACTTTGCCTGTGGCTTTTAGCAGTACAATTTGTGATGCATATGCCACAGTTACTCCTTTGGAAAACGGTAAAATATAGTTATCATCTTTCTGCCCTAGCTAGGCTGAACAGATACTGGGTCAGGAAGGAGTCCTCGCACAGTGTTCCTGTCCAGCAGGCGGCACAGTATGCCTTTACGTTGGTTAGGACCTGTAGGCATGACTATAGGCAACAATCATAAACAAAACTCATAGCCTGGAGAAATGAAGAAAACCTATATAAGGCATCATAAACTGTAATATTCCGACAAAAAAAAATGCGTTAGTGTTTTTGAAGACCATTACTTTGAGGAGAAATGGTTTTGTTTCACTTTTACAACAATACGCAAAATTTATGACAGTATATGTTTAACCTTTAAAATGTCTAACAGCATGAAGGTTCTTTGCACCCAGGCACATTGTACTCCCAGCAAGCCTTGTGGTCATCTCACTTAGACATGCAAACATCAACAATTTAGACATGAGAGCTAGCATACTTAATTCAACATCTAAAAATAACCAGGCAAGCAGAACTCCAGATGCGTGCCAAACAGAGAAGCTTTGATTTTAGACAGCAGTGAAATGGAGAAAAGAATGACTGCGAAATGTAAAAGAAGAAAGCTGCAAGTCTGACACTTACTGTTTTGATGTCTTCATTAATATAAGTGTCATTCATTATAAACTGAGGGTAACCCACTTTTGCCATAACTGCTTTTGCCTTTGAAAAAGAAGAAAAAGAAGAAAAAAAAAGAGTTGGCACATATAACCATTTCACAGCATATGGTGCATTTTTCCCCCTTTCTATTTCTTAATTTAACTTCAAACCAACTTGCCTACAAGGTAAACTTGGTGCCACAAATGAACTTTGCTTCACAATGTGGAGGGTCCAGATTCTGCTGTCAGATTATCACAGTGGGTCTGTTGTTGCCTGCAGAGCTTTTGCAGACTTACGGCAACGCATTTGAGTGCAAAATCTTAACAGCTGATTTTCCCTACCAGTTTTTGTGTTAATCCGATGGTCAAATGGCTGTTTTTACAACGTGTTCCAAAAGATGACAGGAAATGGCCCGTTTTGCTATGGTGCAGAAGCTGGTATGTATCCAACTGTTAAAACAGGTTTGATACACAGACATGGGTGAACCTGGGTCCCAGCAACTGCAGAATGGCCTGTTTCCACTGGGGGTCACTTCCACTTACACCGGAGGATGGGTGCACACTTTTCTGAAGGACAGTGTACTTTCCTAAAAGCACAGGGCTAATCTTCATTCTGTTCTCCAGTTTCATCCTTCTACTTTGCAGTCTTTGCCCTTTCCATAATGACAGTAAAGCTGTGAAAATAAAACACTTCGTTTTTTGTTAACTTTCCTCTTTCAGTCTTGACTTGCTCCCAGTGTTCACACACAATCTGTGTAAACACTGTTGTGAAGAGAGAGTAGCTGTAGATGGGGATTGGAACTTTGTGAATCACAGCATAAGTAGTTTAAGAGACATGTAGGTGTTGTTCTGAGGGACATGGTTTAGTGGTGTTGATAGGGTTAGGACACAGGTCGGACTCGATGACCTTGAAGGTCTCTTCCTACCAAAACTATTCTACAACTCTGTGGTTCTATGATTCTAGATAAACGGCCTTAATAATGTCCTCACAAAACCACCAGCAGGTCACCCAGCCACCCAGAATCTCTGTGAAAACAACTCATTTTCAGAAGAAAAGCATGAGGATACAAAAAGATAAGGTGACGTACCAAAAAGTGAAATATAACTTCATAGGATAAAATTAAGCCATGGTGGACTAGGGTAGCACAAGGCTTTCACTTTGTGTGCTTTCAGGATGGTGAATGTAATTTCTCCTTAAGATTTTAGAATTTCCCCCACTCCTCAAAAAACACTCTTCTGTAAACCTGTTCTTCAAATTCAGATGTCTAAACCAAAATGAATATTGCAAGATATGAAGTGCAATAAATGGATTGGCCTTTAAACCAACTGCAGACATACCAGCTCTGTGTTTTGCTCTCTGCTAGAACAGCCTGGGTCTCTCTGGGGTCCACTGACTTCTATTTCTCTCTTGCTGCAGGGGGATAACTGTTCAAGGGAAGATTCCTCCTCCTCCACCATGAAATCTTTGCCTCCTTTCTCCCCCTCCACAGTATCTCAATACAACAGGGCCTCCTATGATAGCAAGAATTATAAACATCTGTTCCACGGCTGTAAGAAGGAAGCTGACGGAGGACTGCCTCTGCTTAACCAAAATCATTTTGTCTCCTTTTTTGTTTTTCAAGAAGAAAGATCTCTTTGCTTCTCCAAATTCCTTCAATTTCTCAATCTCATTTCCAACCCAAAGTCATAATCCTCCATTTGTGACATCACAATTAATTATGGTTGAGATAATTAAGATGTCACAAACAGAAGATTACAACTTCAGGTAAGATATTAGCAGCAGGAACAGATGATCTCTTAGGCAAGAAAGATCCCATTGTTATGCAAATATCCCTAGTGATAAAAAAAAAAGCCATGGAAGACAAATGCTGAACAGGAAATGCAAAAAGAGGCAAATTAACTCTCAACAGAATGTTTTCTCGGTTTTCCAGAAGGTAGAGCAGCCTTTCAAGATACTTTAAACGCCTGGGAGGGGATAAAAGCGTGGGTGGAGGAGGAGAGGGAGCACAATTCATCTGCCGTTTTGTATATAGTTTAAAATGTGTATTTTCTTCCTGGTGATGTTGGCGAATCCAGCTGACTGAACTTTGCAAGGAACTGAAAAATTTCCATTTCCAATGTTTTAATCCTAGCTGAAGCAAGCCTCAAGAAAGCAAGAACAAAACTCATCAGTTTTACTTTCTATTAAGTTAGCTGCTTAAACAAGTTCAATCAATTTCGAATGTTCCAGAATACCCATTCGAATTACTTACAGGAACTTTTGTGTTGGATCTACCTAACTGAATCCTTTTACATTTTGATTAAACATATTTAATTTAAAAATTGACTTATATGATGAAAAGTAAACTTTTAAAAACAGTTTATAATGCAACTTGCAAAGAAATGAACAGTGGTTTTTAAAGAAAAATCAAGGATTAACTGTGTCAGTACAATGTCATTTCACTAGTGATTTAGCCAGTACAGCGTTGATAAAATTGTTGATCTTGTTTTGGCACATGAAAGAACATTTTTGGTTTTGAGACGTATTATATTATTTAAAACCACTTTTAATTTCTATATTGTCTTCCAAATAAAAGCAAATAAATTCATGCCTCACTAGCTGTAAATGCAGAGGTCTATGAAGATCTTTTGTTTTGCTGAAAGAAGCAGGGATGGGCCCTGTCCTGAAACCCATGGTGCTAGTTGTCTAGTGACCACAGTATGCTCATCTTCACTTCACCGCATGGACATTTTGGGGTCTTTGTGGAATATTTGCTGCATCTATCCACATTATTTCTTCCACAGCAGCCCACTGAAAGCAGTAAACTGGAACTGCCAGTTTTTTGGCCCTTTTAGAGCCCACTCCTTAACCAAACATCTCTAAGGGTAAGGATGATTTCTCCAGGTTTGTTAATAGCAGGTCTGACGTAGGTTGACCTAAATACCATATATAATCACACAATGTCATAAGTAATCATACAACTAATATTTAACAGTATTTTTTTTATCTTAGTGACACTTAAATCTTTTACTCTTGTCATGGCCCTGCTGCATTAGGAAAGGAAGATGGGAAGAGTTCTCCCAACCAGATTATCTCAGAAGAGCTGGGCTCACTTGTCAGGTCTCTTGCTTTCTGACTTTCACAACTGATGTCTTGAGATTCAGATTTCCAAAAAATAGTCAGGTACTACTGAACTATTTATTTATAAAGGCTGTATAAAACCTCAAAGAGATTTTTGAACCTAAAAGGTAATGCTGCTCCTACTACTTTGTTGTTTTATCAGTGGTAAAGTTATCTGTATTTTGTGAGATATAGATATATGGGAAAAATGTTATTTTGTTTGTTACTTAAAAGCTCTTACCACATTACATGTGGTTTAGAAGTCTGAGCAAATAAGACAGATGACTAGATACTCTGCAATGACTAAACTCTAAGGTAGATCTTACTAGCACTGAAATTCTGATGCCTTCTTAAATGCTTAATCAGTCACGTAGCATAATAAAAATTCAGAAAAGTACACATATTGTTACCACACCATCAAGTTAATTTGTTATTAGAAAATATAAGTGCATGTTTAAGCATCATTACAAAGCCTCTATGCCATCTAAAATCACAAAGTAACAAGATCCTTCACAAGTGTTTTTGAAATCATCTAGAACAAGGGTTGATGGAGAGCAAACAGGTACAAGGTTGCCACATGCAGTCCATTAATCTGTGTCTCACTATCCTGGTTCTCTCAGAAAAGGAACGTGTCTTAAATTGGTCCTAATGGTTACCTAATGGATGCAGTCCAAAATTTAGAGGTGTCTCATGCTCCCCTGAGATCCTACTGACCTGGTGGCCCAGGTCTACTTTATCTCCACTATTTAGCACATACTGGCATGGAAAGAATAGAGGAAATAAGCTTGTTTGATCTGAAGAGGATCTCTCTTTTCAAAGTGCTACCCCCAACATTCTGACTCCAGCTCAGGATGAGGTCCAGGCCCATGCAGGCACTTAGGGCAGCAAGCATGAAGGGCAGGCCAGAAGACTCTGGAACACCAAAAAAGCCCCCTGATACCATCAGTGAGGGACGTGTGGCTCCCGGTGGTGGGAAATGCTGCCGACAGCCCAAGCAAAAGCCATGAGAGGACGTAGGAAGCCCTCTGAAGTCCTTGGGAATTCCTCCATGTGGGAGTCCTCCTAGGGTCTTCGTATGAGGTCAAAGCCTCTTCAGCTGAGCCCAGCACACAGTCCAATTTATTTACACAACAGACAAGTTAGAAAGCAGGTTTTAAAATTTGCACATTGGAAGTCTCTTGCTTCCTTGGCTATCTTTTCTGATCACTTGAGTAATATTTAACAGTAGTTTGAAGACTCCTTATGCATACAATACAAGAAAGTGGAAAAATCTACGACTGTCTTGCTCTTTGACAACAAAGTCAGTATTTTCCCCTTGATAAGATTAAAAGTAGGTTTAAGAGACTAGCCTTCCAGGAGGGATGCACACACATACAGGGAAAGCAAATGAAATGTGACAAATGTACAGAAACCAGCCGTGTGGTAATTGCACATGAATCTGCTGTAAATACACCATGCACAACTTTTTATGGTTTAAAAGCTCATTTAATTCCTTTCTCTAATTTGCATCTTAAATAACCAGGTGTACAGGACAAAAAGGGGCAATGGGGTAATGCCCCTAGCTATCATTAAGTACTCAACCTACCTTAGGCTGTCAGGTAAATTAAGAAAACTCATCACGGCAGGCTTAGTCTCCAGCTACGTGGGAGGCTGTTGCAGGGGGTGATGCAGAGAAGCAGGGTGCTTCAGAATAAATTATTATAACTGTTCTCTATACCAGCAGCCAGAGAGAGCAGGATCCAAGGCAGAGGACTTGGGGTGGGACTACTCCTTCTGCTGCTGATTGCACACAGAATTTTCCCCACTGACTCCAACACAGCTGGAATTCTATCATCAGTGTATTTTTCTGTCCTAATGAGGGCATTGAAAGTCAATTTTCTACACAGACAAAACAATAAACGACCTTTCACTCTTGACTTAATGACTTGCCAACGTGCGTTTCAATGCTACAAAGCAGCCCAGTTTCCAGTCTAGTCAAATTCTCACTTCATAATCAAACTTGGCATGTGAGTCTTCTGAGAATGTTTTTGGCCCATCGGAATATGATTTGGCTGTTTTGTAGGCCTGCTAGCAACACCAAACACTGACACATTGTAGCCAAAACATATATCCCATGCCCAACTAAGTTTTATGAGTCTGACACAGATCTTCTGTGTATCAACTTGACTCAAAATAACTTTGTGAAGAACATTTTCAAGTTTCTAAAAATATAAAAAATTAATACAATTACAGTTCGCTGAGAAATTAGCATGAAATACATTCTGAAAGCTAAAATCATTCACAGCAAAGCAATGTTCCATTTAATTGCAAAGATTAATTCAGCCTTTATGTACGTGTCTGGTCATTTTTCATTGAAAACAGATGATTCAAGAGCCATCTGGTAAAACTGCTGCAAAAAAAAATCATTGCGCCTATTTAGGTTTTACATATAGAATACCTAGGAAAATGGAGCGATGCATCTTGGTCAGACATAGAAAAGTTTCATCAAGCCAAATCCTACAGATATCAGTAGGAAGTGACCCAGTGACTTGAGTGGGAGATGAACTGGGCCCACTTTAATGATGTATGTTATTTTCTGTGCAGGAGCTACATGAAACGTGAGGGATTTGCACATCATCGGTTGCAATCAGAAGTGAAGTGTCAACTCAGACAAGAACACTCAGCCCCAAACGATAATTTTTGAGAGTACTTGATATGCAGTGAACTGGTTGTAATCCACATTCCAGAATATAACGAGTCATCAAACTATTTATTTTTGAACTTTGGTTCTAACTTTCCTCTTATGTTTGCATATCACAACAATATAAACTGTGTAGAGTCGTCAAGATTTTTAGAGCTAGTGTGTCATCTAACAGTAATTCACATACCGCCACCTCACACTGCACTATAACCCTCTTTTCCATATTTCAAAAATTGTTTTGAATGTTCTGAATTAATGGATTACAAAGATGGGAAATACAGCTATTGTGCTCTCGTAATTACTTGAGGCCAAGGGTTAAAAAAAAAATTAATAAAAACCCAAGTAACTTAAGTAAATAATCACACCCATCAAGCACACATAAAATTGTTTTCAGTTACTCACTGTGATTTCAAAAGTACCCGAGTCCATTTACCAGCTTTGTGCTGCAAAAAAATGTCCTAGTCCTTGTTCTTCTCCCCTGCTCCTCCCATCTCTGTCCATACTTCTGCTCAGGTTGCCTGCACCCGCAGCCTCCAAAGGCTGCCTCAGCTCCTTGCCACATCTTTCTGGGCAACTGCTTAGCTCACTAACACAAGCAGAAATCTATCCAAGTTTGTCTCCAGCTTATTTTCCACCAGATCAGTGAGCTGAATCCCTGACTACACCGGGAGACCCAGCAAGTGCTTGAACTAGCACAAGGCAAGTGGTGGGAACACATAAGGTAAGAAAGCGGAGAAGGAACAGCAAATGGATTATGTGTTACATTAGTTACCGTTTCCTCTGAATCGTCTTTTGAAACCAAAGCCTCACTCTGAGAAAACTTACTGAGAAGATATTACCTAGTACACTTAAAAATCCCATAGCATATATTTCCATCCTAGCAAACAGAAGGAAAAAGGGACACAAAATTTTCTAAGCACGCTGTTGCTTGGAATTATATATTCAGTCTAAATATCCACCATCTAGTAAGATAATATTATTATTACTAAGCGAAAAGTTGCAAGCACCTGAAGTTTAGTAGGACCGCTGTGCACAGAAGAGTCAGAAAAAGCAACAATGCACATCAGTGTCACTTTTTCCTGTCCTAAATCCCTTTTGCTTCTGGCTTTCTGGAAGACAAAGACTCAGTCATTGGTTCAAACATTGTGATGATAGTTTCAATGGAATTAAATTCTCAGTTTAAACTAATCCTGCATTAAATTTATCATTTTTTTAACAATAGAATTGAACTAAATCACATAAAATGTGAAATACTTTTACTTGCATAAAATTACAAATTCACTGTGAGATTTTCACAAGTCTAACTCCTTAGTTGAATGCAGCAGTTTAATTAAGACTTACTCATATTTTGTTCTACCAGCTTGATTCTAAACTCATTCTGCTGCCGGATTTGCTTTATTTTGCTAAGACAAAGAATTCCTTTGTTTGTTTTATTTCAATTCCATTTTCAACCTCTGTATGACAATTATCATGATTCCATTATCTTATACATAGGAATATTATAAATGACAGACATAAATGTTGTCTTTCATGAACAGAATCATAGCTCTGTAAATATGACCAGGGGTAATAGCTGTAAACTAAGAGAGGATAGATTTAGACTAGTTATAAGGAAGAAATTTTTTACAATGAGGGTGGTAAAACACTGGAACAGGTTGCCCAGAGAGGTGGTGGAGGTCCCACCCCTGGAAATAGTCAAGATCGGGTTGGATGGGGCTCTGAGCAACCTGACTGAGCTAAAGATGTCCCTGCTCATGGCAGATTGGACTAGATGACCTTCAGATGTTCCTTCCAAACCAAACTATTCTATGACTTTATGATTCCATGAAATTAAATATGTTTCTTTGTGTCACACAGCAAATATCTTCCTCTGATATCATATAATACGTAAACACACTTATATAGCAGAGCAACACAACTGAGGACCTGGCAAAAGACATATTTAACACCTAACCATTACTGTCCAAAGCTCCTCGGTCTATTTTAAGGGTCTCTCAGTTCTCAATGAAGCTAGGATCACACCTGTGGAAGAGCTACTCAAACTGACTCAGCTCGCACTAGGTTCAGATATGTCCAGTGACAGGTTTACCCCAGCATGGGGCTCTGCACACACCCATGGATCACTTAGGACATTATTGCACTGGAGGGAGGGTGGAGAGGGAATGGAGGGGTGGATGACTAGGGACTCCTCCAGCTGCTCTTCAGATGAGCCAGAAGCAAGTGCTGCGGCCTGAAGGCAGAGACTGTTATTAGAGTTATGATGATATTTATATATGCCCCGTGGTACATGCTGCTAAGCTGCCTTGGACAGGTCTCTAATGGCTCATAAACCTGAGCTGAGCTTGGACACAACCTTAGCACTTCAGAAGACTGTACCACCTCATGCCTTTATTTTCAGGCAATGCTTCTAAGTTTTCCAATACAATTCTCTCTCAAAACAAAAAACCAAAAAACAAACCCCAACCAACCGAACCAAACCAAACCAAACCAAACCAAACCAAACCGAACCAACCAACCAAACACACAACTCCAACTCAAAATTCTCTTCATCTACTTTTTGAAATTACATTAGATATCCTTACCAAACAAATTTTGCACCAGCATCCTAAGGATTTGCAGTGAAAAAGATACCTTTCACCAGGCTTTGGCACATTAGCGAGCTGCAGAAATTATTATGTTGCATATTTTGTAGAGACTCATTTCACTGCTCATCCCCAGAGCTCCTTGTCAGTGGACCTGTACTCCCACTGTCATGCCACCACTTGCCACAAACACACCCACCTTGCTGCAAAATCTTTTCTGCTGTTTTTATTTTAGCTCTGGGTAAACAGCACATTTAACAAAACCACTGCACTGACAAAATAAAAATCCCCAAGGACCCAGAAAGCCCAGTCTGCTGAAGAGATCTCCAGCACCAGATGCTGAGAGAGGGGCAGCCCCAGGGACTGGGAGAGAGCAATGAAGCTCTCTTCCCATCACAACTGTATGGGATATGAGTTACCACAGTGTTTCTTTTGGCAGTTTTATGCAAAACTCTGAATAACCTGTTGCAGACAGGGACAGCTTCTGACCTTGGCCTCTGCTTGCATCAGTTTATATTCATTTAACATTTTCAAGCTTACCTTTGCTTAAGCAAAGGTTGCAGAGCAATTTCTTTCTTTTTTTTTAATGAATAGAATGTGAAAAATTCCCATTTCATTTCTAGCCACAAGTGAGCATCAGACTCAGTCTAGACACAGCTGAGATCAGACATGGCATTGTTCTCGCACTACTCTAAAACTGAAATAGGGACTGAGGACATAAACACAAGCATTACTCGGTTCAAGACCTTTAGGTTTTCCTTCTGGGGAGAAATTCTTTTTGCCCACACAGTGATCCCAACCAGCAGTGTACCAGTATGCATGTCACTATCAGTTGTCTGTGCCTTACAATATATAGTGGGAAAGCAGATTCATATATAGACAAAAATGTAGGCTACAGAATATAGAAAAAAACATAATCAGGAAATGCTCTACTTTCTACTCAAGACCAAATCCCTCTCTAATCCAAATCTTTACATATTTTCATTTTAAAATAAATTATATGTATGTATTTATTTTCATCACTTCCCTAGAAAACTGAACACATGGTACTTCATAGTTCCTTCACAAAGGAGGGTAGCTGAGGAAGCCTGGATTCTCTAGGTACAGTGGCCTGGCATCTGAAAGGCCAGTAAAGGAGCAAATTCCTAAGTCTGATGACCTCCTTGTGGTAAAGCTCCTCTAAAATTATACTCTAACAATACCAGTACTTGAGGCCATTTCACAAGTTTCCTTCAGACTTCGTTGACTAGCATAATACCTGGGCAAGTTAAAGTGCTGCTAAGGCTTCTGCTCCTGGACAACTTGGTGCCCAAGGCTGAAGGTCCATGCAGAAGCACCAGCCCACAGCCTTGCTCTGCTGAGCTTCCTGCCCACTCTCAGGGAGCAGGCAGCCTCCCTCGTGGTGGCTCAGGCAGGAGATCATCACAGAGATCACCACAGCAAGGGAAAGCATATTCATCAGAAGTAGAGAGGGAGTGACTTGAGCATGCCCTCATAGACTCCTCCGCACAGAGAATGGGTCTCCCATACCTCAATATGTTACTGTTGAGCTAGGTTACTACAATGTCTTTGTATCTGTTCCTCTACAGAAGACAGTTTTACTTGGTAAAACAACAAAGATATGGAAGTTAGAGCTGAAATTGTTCAAGAATTTCAGGAGTGGCGGAGGACTTCCTGCCCTTTGGAAGATATAATCTGTCTTTTAGCACACCAACACTTTCATCTTTCATTTCTGCCACAAAAGCTTCAGATTCACCCTGGTCCCTGAGCATCTGCAGGTGCATCCATCCATCTGTCTCCCTCCTTCTATTTCAAGCATGAGATTTGTCACAAGTGTTTTGATGTCATGCACCCATTCTGGCCTTATGGAGTCGTGGCGGAGTCTGAAAAATGACAGCTGCAAAACCAGGGTTAAATACAATTTCCTCTCCCTTCACCTGTTTTCCACTATCTGTTTGCACAGTGCTCAGGTTATTAATGGAACTGACATCCCTGCACAACTGAGTGAGCAGTAGCAGCAGCCAGATAACAAGGGAGAGGCTGACAGCAGCAATCTAACCCATGAGATAAGAGATAAGCAAACATGCCATGGCTATTAGTTTCAACTCTGGCCAGTGGAGAACATCATCTCTAGTGATTACTGAACAGGAAAACCCAATCCTTCTCAGAAGGTTAAATTAAAATCAGGATGTTGAGAGAGGTTATTCTTTGTGTTTGAAAATTAATATTTGTGATGAGAAATAAATATCTGACTTCGAAAAAATAAAAAAAATAAAAAAGGACCACCAAAACTTTTGTTAATCTGATGGAAAGTAAAGACCTATTTTTATTCAGAGGAAAGCACGGAACACTTACACACTAGAAGGAAAGTACCTTGCCTTCTCTGTATCTTCCAGGTGAAAATGTTGCCCTAAACATTGGTATTTTTCAGCTGTCTTGGGGATGGTGTGAGAGTGGCAGCCTCAGTGTCCTGACCAGTCCAAAGTAGGTAAGCAGAGCAAGCTTTTCAAATCCCCTACATCATTTCTCAGTTGTGCAGCACCTACTTCACTTCCTGCTTTCTATTGACTTGTCCCCCTCTCTTTACAGGTCCATGCACATGGTAGAAGAGGGATGAGTCATATCATGAAGATAATCTCCTGGCAATAGATTTAATGCCCAAGGGAACTGTAGACTTGTAGTAAAATAGTTAAAATGCAGGTCTACCTTTTCTGAACAACTCATGTTTCAGCTTTATCAGGAGATTTGTTCATTTCTCCCTGCGATGCAACTGTGACAATCCAGGCAGGACATAACATTTTTGCATCCAGCGACTACCCTGATTTCAGAAGGTTCACTTCCACAAAGGAAAAATGTGACCAAGGTTCAGTTGGCACTAAGCAGAAGTATGCTTTCCAATTTAAAAATGTTCTGTTAGTGCTCTGAAGCAGCCTTACACTTTGTGGAGTTTTCTGAGATCTTGAAGCAAAGATACAAAGTCATGTTAAAAGAGCCTGTAAAAAGTATCTAGAGATCTTTGGTTTTGAAACTCCACTTGCCTCTTTTAACAAGTGTTCTGTCAGTCTTCATTCCAGAAAATTCCCACTTGAGATGTGGGAGGCACTGAGACTCAGAGCTGGTTCCTCCGTCATATTTTTGCATTACTTTACACAGGATTGGTCCACAGGCATCAAACGGCATGAAAGGCATTTTTTATTTTTGCAGAGCACCCAGTGACCATTCTCAAGACTGGACAATTTGTCACCTTCCTGCAAAATTAGCACGGTATTAAGCAAGATTAATTTCAGCTCCTGAAGCTCTGGTGTCTTGCCTTTTTGTCTGAGCATGCTTCAGATCTTAATGAAAAGTTATTATTCAGAACTGTGCCTAAAGCATGCCCTGGACAGTCTATATGAACAAACACAGGAGGCTCCACGATCCCTGGATGTATTGCTGTGCCAGAGTTACTGAAAAGAACTGCAGTGGTAATTCTCTGATTTCTCCACTAAAATAATGGAGGAGGAGGTGGTGACACTTTCCAGACAAGTGAAAAGAGATGCTTTCTCACTCAGAGTAAGTGAGGCAGTGGAAATCATTGCCTTGGGAAGATGCAGATCATAAAAAACTGTTGTGGGTTCAAAAAGTCATTAGATAGACACAGCAGACAATTATGAATAAATAGAAAGACACTACTGGCTCGGGAAGCAACTGAGCTGCAGATTGTCAGAGCCCAGGAGAGGATAGTGGGAATGTATCCCTTTATGCTTGCCCTGTCTTTATGTTCATTTGTTACTGTTTGGCCACTGTCCAAGACAGACATTGGACTTCTGGTCTGAGCAGTATGGTTGTCATGTTCATAGTGAAATCAACCAAATGTGAAGAGAGAGAGACCACAGAGAACTGGGAAAGGTGGCAGGGGCTCAGCAAATTTACCGGAGGTCTGGGTATGGCCAATGAATTCCAGCTGAGAAGTGAATGGCTTCAGTGGGATAACCCATGGACAGCTATCTCATTTAAAGTACCTATACTTTGTTAAACTGAGGTTTGTACAGATGGCTCTTGATTTCCTAAGGGCTATTGGCCTAAATTACACTGCGTTATCTAGAGAAGTTTGCTGTAGCTCCCTGAAGCAGTCGAACAAACTCTGCAGGCTAAACGCAGGTACCTAACATTGCCTGGGAGAAACACCTATAGCTAGGCACTATCCTTATATTTTCCTGTGGTCCTCTTGCCTCAGTCTTCAGACTCAGAGAGATGTGAAGAAAACAAATGTTGCATATATGACTTCTTTAGAGAGAAATGGATTGTGAACTGGTTGAGGGAAAGAAGTCAGAGAATTGGGGTCAATGAGACAGAGTCTAGTTATAGGCCTGTATCTAGTGGAGTCACTCAGGAGTCAGTACTGGGATCAGTACTGTTCAATATATTCATCAACGACCTGGGTGAGGGAATAGAGTGTTCTGTCAGCAAGTTTGCTGATGACACAAAACTGGAAGGAGTGGCTGACACTCCCAAAGGCTGTGCTGCCATTCAGCAAGACCTAGACAGGCTGGAGAATTGGGCGGGGAGAAATGTTGTGAAATACAACAAGGGCAAGACTTGCATCTGGGAAAGAACAACCCCATGTGCCAGTATAGGTTGGTGACTGACCTGCTGGAGAGCAGTGCAGGGGAAAGGGACCTGGGGGTTCTAGTGGACAGCAGGATGACCATGAGCCAGCAATGTGCCCGTGTGGCCAAGAAGGCCAATGGCTTCCTGGGGTGTAGCAAGGGGAGTAGCAAGTAGGTCAAGAGAGGTCCTCCTGCCCCTCTACTCTGCCCTGGTGAGGCCACATCTGGAATATTGTGTCCTGTTCTGGGCCCCTCACCTCAAGAGAAACAGGGAACTGCTTGAGAGAGTCCAGCGCAGAGCCACAGAGATGATGAAGGGAGTGGAACATCTCCCTTATGAGGAAAGGCTGAAGGAGCTGGGTCTCTTTAGCTTGGAGAAGAGAAGACTGACTGGTGTCCTCATTAACGTGTATAAATATGTAAAGGGTCAGTGTGAGCAGGATGGAGCCAGGCTCTTCTCAATGGTGTCCAATGACAGGACAAGGGGCAGCGGATGCACGCTGGAGCATAGGAGGTTCCACAAAAACATTAGGGAAAGCTTTTTCACTGTGAGGGTGACAGAGCACTGGCACAGGCTGCCCAGGGAGGTTGTGGAATTTCCTTCTCAGGAGACATTCAAAACCCACCTGGATGCCTTCCTGTGTGACCTACTACAGGTGATCCTGCTCTGGCAGGGGGGGTTGGACTAGATGATCTTTCAAGGTCCCCTCCAACCCCTGACATTCAGTGATTCTGTGAAATAAAGCCAAGCAGCAGGCAAGTTCAGTAGATGAAAAATGATTGTACAGTGACCTTGGGATTTGTGCTCCCTGACCCGAAGAGGTTAATAATGTTGCAGAAAAGTCTTATTAGAGGAAAAACAAACTTTCTTTGGCTTACTATCCATGTTTTAAAAATAGTACTGCAAAGTAAAAAAAATAACTTCCTGCAACACAAGCTATTTGTAAACTTTCAGAAAACAGGCTTTTGTGTGAAAGTCTCATTTTCAAGTCTGCAGTCAAACCCAAGTACAAAGTGCATTTCAGGAAGGAAAAATAGTGATTAATAAAATAATAACTCCTGCCCAGGAAAGGGAATAATTTTACATCTCGGTGATGATCTTCCAATGAATTACCCTGTGAATTGCTGCAGCAATAGATCACCATTTTAAAGATGAGAGCCCTGATCGCACAAGTCATGTCAATGGAGTTTCTGTTGCGGTTTCTCCCTTTTCTCTGAGGCCCATCATCACAAAATACGGCTGTCAACGCCATTCGGCTGACATAGGAAGCTGCAATCTTCATCTTCACTATAAGAGAAACAAAAGGCTCTCCTCTTTCTGACCTGTTCTCATCCACCACCCCTCTCAGAGGCTGCAAGGTGGCCTAGAGCTCACCAGGCGTCTGGGCAGCCGACAAGGGGTCTTTCTGCACAGCTTCTGTAACTCGCAGACCACATCCTTGAAGACTGTTGCCAGACACAACCTTGGAGCTGCACTCATTTCAATAACATCTCTGTTCCTCAAATGAAGGCAAAATGTAATGACTTTTGCAAAAGAGAGAGGCTAAGAGAGCAAGAAAATAAACCTTTTTTTCCTTCCTTTTTTTTCTTTTTTCCTTTTTTTTTTTTTTTTTTTAAATCAGAGATCCCCATTGTAAATTCGGGAGATTAACAGGCATAGTTTAAGCAAATTTCAGATGATAGTAGTCAAATACAGAGGAAAAAGACAGGGCCTGCACAGAGCAGAGGAGAAAGGACAGGGCAGAAAACAGCATCACAGCACAGAGCCAAGTGCTTCTGTCTGACTCGGAGCTCCTTTGGAAGCAGCATGAGCTCCATCCAGAGAGCCAGGTGAGAACTGCACGTCAAGCCAGACCGAGTCGCCTCACCCTGTGAAAAACCTCCTTTGCAAGATGGGCTTTCAGATGGTCTGGTTCAAGTCCACGTTTAGATCACAGAAAGAGAGGAATGGAGGGAGGACAGAAGTAAATTATGAGATGTTATCTCATTGTATTGCTACAGAGGGAAAGTCAAACCTTAACACCAATGCATACAAGGGCTAAAAGGGTGATTCTTAGAAATCAAGGCTGCAAGAAAATTGTTCCCTATGCCACAAGGACTTGTAGATTTGATCCTTTTGATACAGTTTGGGTTCATCAAATTAGCAGTGTGCCCTCTGAGTAACTTAAAACAACAGAATAGACAGAAAGTCACAGAGGGAGAAACATTTTAGTGATTAGATGGAGCCGACAGCTGCATAAAGCAAAATTCAAGCATCGATTCTACCAGAGGGCCCTTTGTAAGTCCTTCAGAGGTCGATGGTCCCTTTGATTGCAAAGCATCAGGCTGACAGAAAGGTGTATAAGTTTGGCCTCAGCCAAGTGCATAAGAAAGGTGGGCATCAGTCAGAAAGCAATCATCACAAGAGTGAGTATCCAAATTACTGAGAGGACTTGCAGCTAATTTGCTTTAAAGCCTGCCGAGTCATTTGCATTACAGTGTTGTCATCTAAAGATACAGTCACCATAAGGAACAGAAGAGCAGTCTAAGAAGTTTTTCTAGGAAGGCCCTCCACGCTCACTGTCCAGACATCCAGATCACCCACCGATCTTATTCTTCTTTCAGGAAATGCATAAAAGTTTTGTTTATGACCCAAATACACCTGAAGTTAATGAAAAGGCTAAGGACAAGTTAAATGGGTCACATAGAGCAGGCCTAGTAAACAAGGTTTCTACAGTTCCTTTCCTTACAGAGCATTCAGAGAATTCAAGAAAGCAATGAGATTAAAAATACAGAAGAAAAGCAAAACATACGAATCACTTCCATTTCCATGCAGAATACAGTTCTGCCATAGAACTTCAGGCAGGAGCTCTACTCTGCATAGCTATAGAGGACAATGTGACAGCTACTGGTGAGATTATAGAAGACCAAGACATTCTTTATCTAACTAATAACTTCCTTTCTTTACTTAACTGATAATAAGAACAGAATAGAATACAGGATATTTCAGCTGGAAGAGACCTAGCTCAACTGCTTGATCACTTCAGGGCTGACCAAAAGTTAAAGAATGTTATTAAGGGTTTTGTCCAAATGCCTTTTAAACAGTGACAGGCCTGGGTCGTTAACCACCTATCCAGGAAGTCTACTCCAATGTTTGACCACCTGCTCAGTAAAGAAATGCTTCCTAACGTCCAGTCTAAACCTCCCCTGGTGCAGCTTTAAACCATTCCCATGCATCCTGTCACTGGATCCCAGTGAGAAGAGCTCAGCACCTCTCTCTCCACATCCCCTCCTCAGGAAGCCGTAGGGAGCAGTGAGATCTGCCCTCAGCCTCCTTTTCTCCAAACTAGACAAGCCCAAAGCCACTGGTTGCTCCACAGCACATTCCTTCCAGCCCTTTCATCACCTTTTTCGCCCTCCTTTGGATGCAGTCAAGGACCTTTACATCCTTCTTAAATGGTGGGGCCAGAACTGCACATGGTGCTCAAGGTGAGGCAGCACCAGCTCTGAACACAGCAGGACAACCACCTCTTTTGACCGGCTGGTCGTGCTGTGCGTGATGCACCCCAGGATGGGGTTTTCCCTCTGGGCTGCCAGGGCACATGGCTGATTCCTGCGGAGCTGCTGCCAACCTGCACCTCCAGATGTCTTTCTGCAGGGCTGCTCTCCCGCCACTCCTCTGCCCATTCATACTTGTGCCTCTGCTACTGCAGCCCAGGTGCAAGATCCAGCATTTGGACTTGTTATATTTCATCCCATTAATCACTGCCCAATGCTTCAACCTATCTAGATCCCTCTGCAAGATCTCTTGTCCCTTCGGAGAGTCAATAGCACCTCCCAGTTTTCTGTTGTCAGCAAATTTGCTAATGCTGCATTCAACTCCTGCATCCAGAGCATTGATAGAAATATTGAACAGAACTGGCCCTAGAATTGAGACCTGAGGAACACTGCTGGTGACTTCACCCAGTGCACTGTGCACCTACTCATCTCACAGTTGGACAACTTGTCCAGAAGGATGCTGTGAGGGACAACATCAAAAGCCTTATTAAAATCCAGAAAAACTACATCCATCATCTTCCCTTCATCCACTAGGCAGGTGACCTTATCAGAGAAGAATATCAGATTAATAACAAAGCAGGTGCAATTCTTTTGATCTAGAAATAGAAACAAGAAAAAGATGCTCACACACGACTGAAATTTATTTCCAAGTAGAATATCCTACCCTAATTAAAAAATTCCACAGATGTGCCAGTAACCACAGAGAACTAGAATAGTTGTTTTATCTGTTGTTGGGCTCAGTCCAGCAATAATTGGCTAAAATACTACAGTTTGCCTATACAGAAGATCAAAGCAGAGAGCCCTTTCTGGACTTCATCTGAAAAAAGGAACACCAGCATCCTGTTGCAGTCTGTGATAACACTAGTCTCTATTTTGACAGTGGTCCAAAATGAAGAATAAACCTGAGAAGATCCCCATGATAATACAACTTACTCTTCAAGAACAAATTAAGTTCTTCCTAGATTGCGAAATCCATTGCACTTGCACAAATGAGGGTGACACTTCCTGATGAACAAATTTCACTTTTACAGATCTCTATAATAAAGTAATACTATATTTTTTTTAAAAAAAAAAAAAACACAAGTCACTCCAACATTCTTCTTGCCTATGGTGCTTTGTTAAAGTGTAAGTATCAAGAAAATGTCAGCATAATGTGCCAGGCTCTTGAGATTTAATTGGAACAGAGTAACAGATTTTGAAGGTTCTGTGGTATTATACATCTTAGATTTCCCCAGTGAATTACCTCATCACACATTTAATGAAACTATTTATTGAATTAAAAACATACTCATCCAAACGTCCCAGGACAGATCCAATATCTATCATTAGTAATAAATAGTATTTAATAAAAATACACAAACTCCATGTCTGGAAATCTATCAAGATTTCTCTCTAGACTCTTTCCTTTTTGCCAAGTAGCCACTTCTGTGAATCTGAACATAAATATACAGTTGTAAGTCCTAGTGCCTAATTATTGCTACAATTTTAAGTCATTATGTAACACTTGTGTCTTACAAGTTTGACCTTTTCCCCGTGTCAGTAAACTATAAAATTGTTGTTCAAGTCAGTGGGAATGGATTTAAACCATTTGCTATTCGAAGCACTAGGGTTTGTAATGTTATTTTTATTGTAATGCTTGAATTTAGTTTGTCATGCATTATTTGTCCCAGACTCACCCCATTGACTTCAGAAGCTTAAATGAGATGCCTAAAGCGGGAGCGAAGTGCTTCCAAATGTGTCAACAGGAGGAAGCAGGCGTCTTTACTTGCAGATCTAACCTACCTTCTGAACAAAACTCTCCCTAAATTGGGAAAGGTAGACCTTTTTGGGGAGCTTTTGAGTTTGTAGCAATGCTTACACAGTTTTTCTGTTGAAAGGCATGCAACAGATTTTGAACAAAATGATTAAGCAGGGTTGTTTACTACAAAAATCAACATCAGACTTGAATATGCCTGTAAAGGTATCTAGAAATATCTTTATTAAGGAAATAATTAGACAATCATCCTGTTCTTATTTTGCACCAAATTTGACAAATACCTAAATTAGAGATCATTGTATTTCTAAGGGTATTTGTATTAAAAAAAAACCCAAGCATAACAGCCAGTAAGAAGTAATAATTGCAGTCATCTACCATCAGGTTAGTAGTAAATAAATGGCATCTTACTATTGTTCTCTTGCTATAGATTTTATTGGTGCATTTATGCAGCTCTATTTCATTTGCACATCTGTGAAGAGCACTGCTGTATAAAATGTAAATAGGCTGTATTTGGAAGTTAAAACTCTCCAGTGATAAAATGTCTCAACAGCCTTTTCATCAGAATTAGGAAAAAAAATCTGAAGTCTGGGTTTTTTTTTAAACCAAAACCCTGCTATTCTTATTCAAGTACAGTGAGCAGGAACAGTTCAGCTGCACTTGCACACCGGTATATTCAAAGAGGGTATTTACTAATTCACTGATATTGCATTGCCTTGACAAAAAAAAAAAGGAGACAGTCCTGCACATTGCCCTCCACTCTTCTCTTTCTGTGCCTCTTCCAACTGCTGCTCTGGGGGCAGAGCTCTGCATTTGGATAAGCTCCCTTTCCATGTATCACATGCTATAAACATGGGAATAGAGTGAAAAGGAAGATTTGAGTACCTCCTCCTGCCTTCACCTTCACCTCCTCTATTTTATTGTCACTCCTTCTGAAAGAAATCAGGACGAGTAATGTTATCCTTGATCATAACACTTTGTAACTGGCATTACTCTATTGAGGGATGGGTGTTCAGCTCGGATGGTCATTGCACTTCGGGAAGATGGCATTTGAAAAAGTAGGCCTCCCACCAAGGCACTGAAGAAGGTAGAAGACCTGGACTATTCTCATATCCCCTTCTAGGCTGGCTTCTACACCTTCATACCAAACATCCTCAGCTTTTAGACACCATTTTCTGTTTGTAGATTGTTGTGACCCTAACATCCCCCAATCAAGATGAAGACCTCGCTGAGAAAAGCCACTGTACAGCCAAATCTGAAATAAGCTCACAGTCTACATCAGCCAGAGTCAGACTAGGAGAGATGGAGGTAAGGGAGGAAAAATAAAGTACCAAAAATAACTTCAGCAGAGAAACAGGAGCTCAGGCAGCCCAGCTTCTAGCAAAACAAATGTGGCACATGTCCCTTCACAAATAAAATGATGGGTAACGAAGTGCAAGAACATTCTGTTCGCACTCTAGTCAAATCTTCATAGTAACAGTATTTTACACATTCAACATTTATATTTGTTACCTTCTCATAAGCTTTTCTTTTTGTTTCCGAGTCCATCCAGTCATTTTCCTTTTCCAACATGTCAATAAAAGCCCAGCGAATTCCTTCAGTCAGCTCCTCCATCTGTAACACATTTAGCAAACTCCTCCCCAGTGAAATATGTCATGGCAGAATCATTATAAGAAAAAGTGCAAGGCATGCAGGAGCAATGGATTTGTTTAGATGAAGAATGATTCCAAATCAGATAGTATCTGCTGTTCTTTCTTGAAGGCTAATTTCTTTATTCTCCTGTTCTCGGATACTTCTTCTGAAAATAAGTTTCCTTCCATTTTCTTTCCCTTCAAATGTACCACACAATCTGTTCATTGATGATCCTTTCATGTCACAATTGTGAGAACATCTGCCTTGAAATCATAAAAAATACCCGGAGATTTGCAGTAATTTGGGGACACGTCTGATACTTTGGTTCTAGATCAGCCCATGCAGAAGAAGGAGCCAGCTGCAAGGCATTTACACAAATAAAGCCTTTCCTGCAGAGAGAGCATCTGTAGCCTTGTTTGGTTCATGGCAGACTGAGACATGCCGCCTTAATGCTGCCAAAGGACTGAATCTGGGCTGACAGTATCATGATTCCAATACAGGGCAATACTCGAATATTTAGCCTGTATTTAGCTGTATTTGTGAAGCACTCCCACAGTTTTACAGGCAAGGACAGAGGCCGTGTCTCACAGCACTGAGCAGGCTTAACTGCTCCTGTGGTTTTGAACCACCAGCGGCAGCTTGCTTCCGTGCAAAGCTAGGAAAAGCCACAACCATTGTAGCTTGGCTGCTTCTTCAGACACCTGTGCAAAGCATAACACAAGCATGCACAAAGAATAATAGCTTTAGTGGATGGCTATGCCTCCATCTGGCAGCGCAGACCAGAAAGGTGCAGGTATTCAGCTGCTTCTATTTATACGACAGATAGCCATTGAGAATGCTGTGAGAGGGAGGCTATATGGGGGATCCAGCTGCTCGTTGATACCTTTAGCAGAGACCAAACCAGGGTTCAGACAGCACAAGACATGACAGATAATAGTTACATGAAGACATATTGGATCTTTGTTTTATCAGTTAAGCACCAGAGATTTGTATAGTTTTATTCTATAGATCTAGTAGCTCTGAAATGTCATTATAAGTGGGGACTAAACTCTAGAAAGTAATGGTAGCGTTAGCTAAGTTGTCATTTGTGTAGCAAATGTAAATTTTAATATGGAACTGTTCTTCATTTGTGATGAAGCCAGACAAACATAGCAAAGACCCTTTGATTATTCATTTTTTCCTGCCCTTTTCAAAAAATATTTTCTTACTTTTTGAGACAATATGGGACAACTGCAGCAAGTCTAGCATTAAATATGACTAAACAGTCAACATTTGCAGTAAACTGCATCCCAGGGAATAAGGTAACTTAAAGATATTGATGACAGAGCACTGACTCGATTAACTTAGTGCACTAATGAGGTGAACTCCCTGTATTTGGAGGTTACAAGTTCAAACCGAAGCTTTGCAGCTGGACCCTTGTGTATCCTTAGGCTTTATGCACCAGCTGTAGCTGCAGGGGGCAGGGGGAGAAACCTATTGCTGCTATCAAAGTTATTACTGAAACTGCTCAGCCATAGCTGTAAGAAACACTGCAGGCACTCTGGGTTAGAAACAGTGCTATTTTTAGACACAAATAATGTCTTTCTTGATAAAAGGAGAGAAGTGTCTAAGATATGAAACACTGGTGAGAAAACATGGGGGAAAAAGAATCCATATTACCCATACCTCTGGATTTGTTTATCCTAGACACATACGTGCCATGAGACAAAAAAAAAATAAGAAGAACTCTGTACAAATAAGAGTGCATTTCTCAAGTGCTTTCTTACTGCTTAAGAAAGAGAACTGGAAACCAGTGAAATTAAAATAACACCACCACAGATGACTAACTTGAAAAGCACACTTCTAAATGGGTTGCAACACATTTCACCTGTATCTAATTTTATGTCCATGGGCAGTTCACTGTAAGTCTGAATCTTGTGTTAAACACTCTGAATTTTATATGCATTTCTTAGTATGGATGTTACTGTGAATTTATACTTCATAATTTTTCAAAGATTTGGTCTTAAAGTAATACACACACTAAGAAATATTTGAATCAGGTCATGTTTTAACAGAAAATTGTTCTATTGATCAGCTTCTCATAATTTTCCCTCACATATACAAGCACGACAAAGTGTCCATCCCCTCCACAGAGTGCACATTTCTTACAGTCCTTCGGTTCCCACTTATCCTGCACAGAGGTCATACTGTGTATGCCTGAAATACTTTTGTCACTAAACTTTCAAATTGCACATTACAAACTCAATCAAGAAGCAAAGGACTGAAAAGCTGGACCTCAGGAGGGAAACTCCAGCTGAAGGCAAAAGAAAATGTAGAACCTGAGAGGGAAACACACGTCACAAAGATTTGGACAAGCCAAATCAGAGTGTTGGTCTGTCTAATATGGAGTCCTTCCTTGAGAAAACAGTCAAACTAGACCAAATCAAACTGACAAACTCAGGCCACTGTGCCAGTGCAGCTCAGGTCTATCGCTGAGCTGTCGCTCCCAGCACGGGACATTATTTCACATATTTCCTAAACGGCTGTGTCTCTCCTGCACCAAGAGCTAAGTTCAAAGACTAAATTCGTTAATTTTAAACTGCTTTCTATTGGAAAATCAACAACTGGAAAAGCAGATACTGGAAAATTCCATTAAAAAATAAAGAACTGAAAATAAGTCATAAATTGTTGTGAAGGGTAATTAATCATTTGAATATGTTATTTAGGGAAATGATAATGTAGCTATGTTTGAAGTTTTAAAATGAGGATGAACGTCCAGCTATAAGCTATTCTCTGGACTCAGTAGTGTGGAAGAATACTCTCCTTCACTGTTGAGCGAAAGAAAAAGATTCAAATCACAAATACGAACTCTCAATGTGTGGCTCTGACCTTCCCTTAATTTGGGCCAGACATCAGCTACACTTTTCTTGCTTGACTACAGGTGTAGCACAGTCAGGCTTTAAAATGGTCACCCAGAAACTGAGAGATCGTTTAACTGGCCAGCAAAACCTTTATAGTAGAGAGCTACACTAGCTATACTAAGCCATTTCTCATCGATAACCCTCACGCTGTAGCTGCACAGCCTGGTTGTCATTACTTTCACAAATGAATGATGTTCAGCCTTTTTTTGATCCGGCTGCATATTTGTCTGAAGGGCTGCCTATAGAAGGAATGAGCAGTGCCTAGCTGAACCAGAGGGCGGCATTTCTTCAAATTTGTTCCATTTGTTCCTTGTCTTCTTGGTTCCTTTAGTTTTAATTAATTTAAGGCATTTTTTAAAATCTTGTCTCTTTTTAAACTTTGGTCTGATATCAGAGGCAATTTCTGAGGTGAAAGACATTAATTCAAATTTTCTAGAGAGAGATTTTGGAGGACTCACCATTTCTTTCTTGTCTTCTTGAAAATGGGCATTCACAAACATCTTACCCACAACATAAGGGAGCGCGTTTTCAACAAGGTCCACACATTTATCCCACTGAGGCAGCAAAGTTGTGGTTCCATGGATCACCTGTCGCCAAGTGCATGTAGTAGGTCATAACATCAAATTATTTTAGAAAAAAAAGTCTGCATACACCTACAATTTGATGTAAAGCATATTTTTCAAAATAGCTACCAAAACAAACCAATGGCTTTACAGTTATTTCCATTTTCATCAAGTGCTCTGACAAATCATTTTAACTCCACAAAATAGTTGTAAGATTTTAGACTTAGAAACAATACAACACTGATTACTTATAGAGGGTAGGCTTGGAGGGTTAGTTCCAGGTAGGCATTCCCAAGTGCCAGTTTTATATTAACCTTGATAGTCTTTTTGTGTCGAGACACACTTTCCTCTAGAAAATCCCTCCTCTGAGGTATCTGCCAAAAAAGTTTCTCTCTCTCCACTGGTTCTGATAATGACCCTGCACCACCATACGTGAGCTTCCGAACAGGAATAGTCAAGAATAGTCAATGTAGCAATGGACAGGACAAAATAGACTTCAAGCATATTGCTGCCTTGATTTCTGTTTCTCATGGGAGGAATGACATTACCGTGGACGTTTACCCAGTTAACATCACATTTTCTCAAAAGGTAGAAGTTTCTTTCTTTCAAAAAGCACACACAACAAAATACAAAATTGGTCCCGACAAGTAACAGCAATGTTGATCTAGGGAACTTTTATGGTTTTCAAGGTTCAGAGTTCCCTTTCCACTTAGTTTTTTTTTTCACAGAGAACAAGCAAGTCAACACCTGGCAGCTGTGTAAAAGCAGAGTAGGGTCAACACTAGGCTAGGTCAGTCAGGACAGGGATTTTGGTCCCTCACAGGTTATACGAGCCTCTTAAGCACTGATCTAGCAGTTTCTGAGCCTCTTCTTTTTGCCAGTATTCTCCTCCTTTGAGTCCAAGACTAAATTCCTAGTAAAACAGAAGGGTTGGGATTTGTTGTTTTCCAATAGGTAAAGACTTCACTGGAAAATTCCAGAGCAGCTTAACCCTCAGATATTGAAGGTCAGATATTTCTGTAGTTCAGAGATTGATTTTCTCCATCATATTGTCTGTAATTAAGCTTAATCAATGACTCATACTTAAATACACCAGTGAATTGCATTTTCAAATGCTTTTTATTAATACTGTGTATGCACTAATAAATTTTCAATGACAGAGAGAACACTGCTTCTGTAAGAAAACCACATTAGCCAAACCAATACATAATAAGGTAATAGTTTCCCAAACAGAGCCAAATCCGAAAATAAATTCTTTCCAAATTCTTTAACACTCTTAATTAACGAGGAGAGGAGAGGAGAGGAGAGGAGAGGAGAGGAGAGGAGAGGAGAGGAGAGGAGAGGAGAGGAGAGGAGAGGAGAGGAGAGGAGAGGAGAGGAGAGGAGAGGAGAGGAGAGGAGAGGAGAGGAGAGGAGAGGAGAGGAGAGGAGAGGAGAGGAGAGGAGAGGAGAGGAGAGGAGAGGTTTTTCCTGATGCAGAGGAAGAAGGGGAGCCATGGAATTAGTCATCAGAGCTTGAAATTCCTTCCAAAAGCTCTGACTATGCATCGGCTGCCAAAAAAAGTCAGGAGAAAGAGCTGGCTTTTATACTGTGACATATTATTATTACATCATAATTATCGTTATTTTGAGGGAGGTTTGACTGTAAGGAGGACAGAAAGGCAGCACAAGCAGTGAGGCCAATAAAAATAGAGCTGAGAAGAATAGATTGTATCTCACAGCTGGTTTGCTGGTATTTATGTTACAACAGCCAGCTAGAACTCTCTCAAAATGGTCCTCCTAATATTAATGTACCACTCTAAAACACAGTACTCCAGGTAGTAACAGTGACTTTAAATAGCAGCTTTCAAGCCCTCCCAGTCAGTTCAGAGCTCCACAACACAATTAAGTGATCTCTTCCCCAGGTGCCACTGCACATTTTCTAGGACTCAAAATGCCACTGCAGAGGAGCTGCTGATAGTTGCTGATGCGGTAATCAAAGCACTAACTCTGGAGTCAGCAGGTTTGTCCTATTTCTCAACCTGAAGTTTCTTGAAGTTTGACCGTGTCTTTTTCCCTCTTTGCAAAGAGTTTAAGCGTCTTGATGCCAAGATCCCTACATGTAAGACATAAAAGCCACTAATGGAAGATGCGAACCTGGTGAAAAAAATACTACGTTTATGATGGGGGAGGCTGAATGAATGAATGAATGAATGAATGAACGAATGAATGAAAGAAAGATATCCTTTGCTTTAAGGATCACTAATTCATCTCACGGTCATGTCTTTTTAGTAGGCGTTCAATGTTTTCTTCATTTACCTGGCAAGAGGTTGGTGGGTCATTTTTATGATCCCAAAGGACCTGTGTGCCTTTAGTCCTCCAGCCTCTGATTGAATAAATCTCTCCAAAAAAGCCTTTGCCTTGGACTCCATTTCTTATGTCGTTTCTGCTGACCTGTGAAGTCTGTTCCCCTGAGCTGTTTACTGTGCCTGACTTTGGCTATTAACTTTTGACTATTAGCTATTGCTGTTTACTGCACTTAACTAACTCTCCATCTCCAGGTCCCAATGGCAGATAATGGGAATGAGCTGCTGAGTCACTGCCCTTACTGTGCTGTTCTTAAGTTTTCACAACCACTGACATGAAACTCCTGATGACGTTATTAAGCACTGAATTAACTTGAATTAGATTTCTCCCTAAGCTTCTGGAGAAAGTACCCAGAGGAGTGACAGAAGCTAGTTACCCTACCAAAATGCACAGTAACAAAAGCTTAAAGTTTTCTTCCAGGAATTTTTCTGGCCATAATATAACTCAGTATTATGCTGCAGACTGGCTGATGGCCAGCATCCATCTATTTTACCTGGTTAGCAAGGAATGTCCCAGGAGGGGACACACTTACAAACTTGTCTCTGACAGGCAGTTTCTCACATTTTTGCATTAAGAAAATTGTATCTTTAACAAGATTGGTTTGAATATGATTTCAGAAGTGTAAGAGACTACCTTTCCCATCAAACTATTGGAGTTTATTTTTAGGTATGTGTTCAACTCAGAACTATTCCAGTACTATTTAATGAAAGACACTATGGGTGCTTCAGTTAGTCACCTGTATGTCTCACCATGGAGGACAGAGCAACCACACCTCCTGTCCTACATCCCTGTTAACATCATCCCAGCCTCCCGTTGTCATGATATCACCAAGCAGTAATTTTCATAATCACAGAATCATGGAATTGTCAGGGTTGGAAGGGACCTTAAAAATCATCCAGTTCCAACCCCCCTGCCATGGGCAGGGACATCTCCCACTAGACCAGGCTGCTCAGAGCCCCATCCAGCCTGGCCTTAAAAACTTCCAGGGAGGGGGCTTCCACCACCTCTCTGGGCAACCTGTGCCAGTGTCTCACCACCCTCATGGTGAAGAACTTCTTCCTAATGTCCAATCTGAACTGATCCATCTCTAGCTTTAATCCATTCCCCCTAGTCCTGTCAGTACCCGACATCCTAAAAAGCCCCTCACCAGCTTTCTTGTAGGCCCCCTTGAGATACTGGAAGGCCACAATAAGGTCTCCTTGGAGCCTTCTTTTCTCCAGACTGAACAACCCAGAAATGACAAACATAAATTTCGCCATCTAAACTGAAGTGGCTTAGAAACAAGACAAAGCACCTTTCAGTTTCAGTTTCTTCCTCTGTTGGCTTAAAGAGCCCTTGTGCTGCCAACAGGATTGTCGGGTTAGCTTTCTACTCAGGGTTAGCTTAATCAAATATCTGTGTTTTACATAAATGCCCACATTACTTAATATATCATTAACTCTGATCTCATAGCTTGAGGCAGTGACTAACATAATTCTGTGGGTTCTGCAATCCTAAACTAGAAGATGCCTCATTGGGTTCTCTGTGGAAATGGCTGGTGTATGGATTTTCTAGAGCTCGTATAAAGCTGACTTCAGAGCATGAGAGAGATTTGAGCAAAGGCAGAAAAGATGAAATCTTAGACTTTCGTTTTACCAAAGCTATATTCATGCATACATATATAGCAGGGTTTTTCCAAAGCTTAGATTTTGGCCAAACAGGTTTGGCCTGCAGGAAATGCACAGGACAGAGCCCTGGCACGTAACTCCAAAACTTTCCAGCTTTCAAGTTTCTGCATAAGACAACTAAGGATTTTAAAGGGGAGGTCTCAACAATTCCTTAATATAATCTAAAAGACATTCTTCCTTAGTGTTATATACAAGAATATTTATGTCTTAATTGTTGTAAAGGGTGTCTTCAGCTAATAAGTTTATTCAAGAAATTTATTCAGCATGGAAAATATTTCACATTTTGCAAAGGTATAAGCAACTATAAGGGAAATCAATAGTATCAGCATAGTACCATTGTAAATCCTATAAAAACTCTAACTTACCCGAGAAAATTCCAGCCATCGATACTGAAAACGTCTGCTGAGGTTAAATAACCTTGAATAAACCATCCTCCACACCAGATAGTTGGCAAGAGTCCTGTTAAATCAGATATATTTTTTATCAGGCATCTAAACACATATGATGTATCACAAAGCATCCTCAGGAATACCTCTAAAAGTATTTCAACTGAATGGTAGAAATTTCACCTTGAAAATTAGTGAGTGGTGACCAAATTTATAAATCCCTCTCATACAGAAGAATTTGTATGGTTGCAGCTAGTTAATAGGTAATTGCACTATGACAGCCATCTTCTAGGCAATATTAATAATGATTCCATATCCTAGTATGCAATTTTTAGGTAATGCTTTTTTGAAAGGCAGTTTTCATTTTCCAAAGGAATGGCAAGAACTGTGTTGTAATAACAGTTGCATAAAAGATCCACTCAGAGATAAGAAAATGACTGATTTTTCTTTTGTAAATCAAAGCAAATGTTATCTCTCCTCATTAGTAAGGCACAAAAATCATAACTATGAAATAGAACAGATAGCAGTCCATCCCACATATACTATCATTATCTCACGTTTGTATCTTTCATTAGAAGTTATCAATATGCTTTTAAAAGTTTTTACTACGCACGGAGTTATTAAAGTATTACCACTCTTATTTTACAGATGGATAAATGAAATACGAAAAAAAAAAGAAGTCTCGATAACAAGAATCTCATGAGAACTGAGGATCAGGAGACCTGACATCCATGCCCCTTTTCTAAAACTTCAAGCACTTGACTGGTGGATTTATCTAGTCTACACTGAGCTCTTTCCATGCTCAGTAGCGGCTCCATAAGGTAAAGATCCAATGTGAAATACTCAATTCAAACAGTCTCAAAACAAGTCCAGTAATAGCCTACATGTATTATTCTCATCTCATCTTGTACATGACATATTTTTCAAGGATAGTGATTGCTCTTAAGCTGTTGATAACCAAATATTGATTGCTCTACACTGTAATATACATAACATTTTGAGCAGGCCATAGACTTCTCCATAGAGAGGAAAATTGCTCATTTGCAGCCAAAGATGCTTTTATGGACCATTTGAACAACTTTTCCATCTCTAAAAAACGCATTTCTTCAATGTCCCGTTGCCATAGATGTGGAGCAGCGTAGCTCTTGCTACAGTGTCACTCTATTAGGTTCATTCCCAGACACATCCCATACTGTCCCCTCCTCTGAATCACAACGGGTGGTAAACACATTTTGTGGACATGTCTTCACAGCAGCCTTCGCCTGAGCCATAACCTCAATTTTGCCTCTAACCAAGCTCAAGTCCACCCATACAAAGCCTCCAGCTCAAAACATGTTCTTGCTGGAAGATTACACTCTTGGTCCCTCAGTCAAGGAGGCCACAGAAAGGGTGAGAATTAAGAGTTTTAAGGCAAGCTATATATACATATTATCTATTAGTGACTCAGCACACAAGAACTCCAGCAGCTCACACACACCCAGATGGGACACAACACCAGGAGCAGATGGGTGGCTGTGCACTCCCCATGGGCTGGCTGAGATGTGCACTGAGAACCAGCCTGGTCAGACACAGGGGTCATTGACTGGGAAAGGCAGACACTCTGCAGTGCCACTGGATTTGGCTTTCTCTGCAGGCTGCTCTAGCTAACCTGAAGCCAGCACATGTGCACACACTTACATGAACCTGCACAGCAGTTGTGCACCTGTGACAGCCTGGGCAAAGTCTGTTGTACTCATCAATTAAGTCTGGATGTGACTGTAGGTCAGAAATATGGTTAACTCATTTCACACAGGAAAATTGAAGGGTGTGATCTTAAGCCAGCTGTCACCTTAAAGGCCTGATACTAGTCTTTGTGGCCAGTTGCAACTTCTACAGGGGAGTAGAGAGTTGCTGTGATTTGTAAGTCCTGTATTTTATAGTCCTCCTCATCTCTCACACTGGATGTATTTCCCTTTTTAGTATACATTTGTATACATATTAGTATATATATTTTAGTATATCATATAGTACAGATAAATCCCCACAATAATCATAAAACATACATGAAAAAGATTTTTGGTGTGAATAATATACATTTATAACACAGTACATATAACAAAAGCCAAAACAGTTATCTCTGCTTAGATGATCAGACCCTTTTGAGATAATGCTTAGGGTCATTAAAAACTCATTCCAACCCATGAAATACCAGAAAGTATAGATTTTCTCCTTAACGTATTTCTCGCAATGTGCAAATTCCTCACTCAATAACTGATGCATCCTAAAAGTGCTCAGCTCCCATCGGTTTCATAAGCAACTCAAACTCCACGAGCCTCACCACTATGCCTCAGCTATTTCAGCAGAGCTAAATAGCATTTGTGCTTCTTCGGTAACTACTCTGTGGGTCTCAAAGTGTATTTATGCAAGCCCTGCAGATTAAAAGGTTTAAAGATTAATTTTTGATCAAAAGTCTTAGGTAAAAAAGCACAGCTACACAGGAGAATGTCATAAATCAATTATGTGTTACAATTCAGTACTTAATTGCTACTAAGAAAATCAATTCTCCCTTGTGTGCTTCTTGTTGTCATCCAGCAGTTCTTGTCCTTATACTTGAGTTGGGGATCCTCTGTCAAATTCGTAATGAATAAAAGATTAAAATTTGTAAGGAATGAATCTCAAAAAGGTAACTTATTGAAAGACACTAATATCAATGGGAATTCAACAAAAAATTGTATCAGGCATAAGAAATGAAGGCAGCTGTCAGCTTCCGGAAGTATCCGGCAATTAGCTAAGGGTTGTTTTAATTTGTGGGGGAAAAGAAGCCTGACACATCCTAAACTCAAACTACCTGATGAGATTGTCGTAATTCCTGATTGTAGTCCCACTAGAAGCCACTGATGCATAAAACGCATAAAACAACAAGAAGCTTCCACTTCAAAGAGTTTATTTTATCTTGTTTATTTGCTGCAAGGGGGAGCAATGAGGGAAAGATTGAGGGGTTTTGTTATTCTTGGTTTTTCAAGGGGCAATATTCTTTATTTTGATTTTGAAAACACAAATTCATATTTTATCTGAATTTGTTTATCTATTTGGGAATGATCATTTCACTCTTTTTATCATTTACCGTTTTAAGCTTTACATGCTTAAAATCAACTGGTCATCTTCATTTAGTTTAAAAACTGACACTCTTTTGGTTATAAAATGCCTCCAGTGCACATCCTGGGGTGATTTTCATCCCAACTTCACAAATAAATTAACTGAGGCTCAGAGAAGTTAACCTCTTCATATGGAGCAAAATCCTGCACACAAATAAAACACACAAATCCTCTTTGCTCTTTCAGTGAGACTAGAGAATTTGTTATTATAACCTTTCAGTAGAGTACTGCACATAGTCCCCTATTTTAACTTCAAAATGACTGTTACTGAAAGAATTGTAAGCTCACTCTTAACCAATATGACCACTATTGTGATACACACTCCCAAAGGAAGTGGTAGAGAGCTTGTTTGCTGGCAGAGTTAAAATTATACCAGTGCTTTTGAACATCCGCTGGGGCACTCCCTGGGAATAAAGTAGGTTGCTTGTGTAAAATTCTGAGTTTGTCATGTTTTAATCAACAGACACAGTGGCAATTGAAGAGGATAGATTTAATATGAGATAAGAGGACAAATTAATTGACATTTTATGAAAAAGATCCCTTTCACAAATTTTGAGATGCTTGAAAATTGTTTTCAGATTTGAGTCATGAATCAAATTATAAGTATTGAAAAACCTCTGCCTTTATTGCTAGAGGCACTAGTTCAAATCAAATTATTGTAACTTCTTTGATTTTTCAGTCTAAGACCAGAAAGGAGATCTAGTGTCCCCATTCCTCTCTAAAGAAAATTCCTCTTATGATGCAGGAATTAGAAAGTACTTCTCTATCAATTGTCCCATACTGCAAAGATGGAGTAGGGTAAGGGAAAGGAAAACAGTTATTCATTCTGACATCCATGAGGATGGTAAACCTGCTTCTTTCAAGAGCTGCAAATTTCTTCAACGAGGACACAATTTACTGTACCCTGTTTACAGCTCACACATCAAGCACGAGCACACAGGTGACAGGGAAGGGATATAAGGGGTGCCTAACTGGGACCAGCACGGTCCCATCTCCTCCTTCACACTGCACAGCCTTTATCTCACTTATACCCCAACTGTTTTCAACATACACCTCTTCTTCCTGTAATAGATAAAAACTCCCTTAAAAAAAATAGTTGGCATTAGCCAGTAACTAGCTAGTAATTAGCCAGTGAAAAAAAAAATAAAAAGAAGAAATTCCTTAAGACTTCTTACGAGGAAAGTGTGACTCACTCCAACCCTGGACACCTAGCATGGCCTAGGCTGGCTGGCCCGGGGCTGATGGAAACTCCTACAGGCTATGGCCTCCTACAGAGCAGCTTGTTACAGAGAGACATCCATGCTCCTGGGCTGGACTCACAGCAGGGTCCTGGGCTTGGGAATTTCAGACAGTACTCTGGACCACACTGCTGTGCATATTTCAAGCTCCACACTGATCATATGCACCAGGGTTGTCAAGTAAATAACGGCCTGATTCTACTGGATTCACTGCCAATGTGCTATTTTCTAGTAGCATTGCCATGTGAACAATTTCACAATTCAAGATTGTTCAGCAGGTTCTCCAAGAGAGTAATTTTTAATATGATGATGGTGAGTCCATACAACTTTTCACCTCCATCACTGAGAACTGGTTCTGTAGCCAGACTTAATTTTCACTCCGTTCTTTCCTCCACCTGAAACAAACTTCACAGAGTACTTTGCCAGATCACTGAGCCATGAGCTACCTTTTTGTGCCATTTTGAACAGTATCCATACCACCAGGGAGCTCATCTGGGAAGGGAACACACAAGGCATTGGAATGAAAATATAATTTAGGGATAGAAGATTTGTAACTGAAAATAATATGAAGTAACTACTTCTCCTAATGATGTGGCATCTCCCAGAAGGATGAGAAGTTAATTCACATTCTAATCACTGAAGCAAATCTAAAATTTTGGAATGCTTTACTAGGAATTTGATTGGTCTAAATATTTACTGTAACAAACCAAATTAATGTTGTTTGCATTAATATAACATTTAAAATATCATATGGGGAATGACAAATGAGATTACCTAAAATAAAACATCCTTTTTAGGCTTTCAGAGTTCACTCTACAGGGAAACATTAAGACCTCATTATTAAGAGTTCACATTAAGATGGTTTCCTAATTTTCTCAAGGCAGATAACAAGGTTACTTCTGGAGCAGACTATGACATTTTAAATAACATTATCATCTAACAGATAAACATGCTCTTTGCTATCATGCAGTGACTGTTTGGATGGATTTTATGTACAAGAATTTGAAATCTGCTTGGGTTGAGTTTACCACTAGTTGCCATTTCTAACATTTTATGATGCAAATTTCTTAGGGTAAGACTGAGCAGAAAATGCCTAAAGCATTATAAGCTATAAGATACGCAGTGTGAATACAGCAGAAATTGGACACTGCTTTTGTCCAACTCCCCAACGTGTGGGTGTCAGGAAGCTGGTCTCGAGCTTTGCTGAATATTCAGATTTTTCCTGAATAAGACCCTAATGGAAAAAGTCTCCAAGTATTTAGTCTGTAATTAAAGACTATATTTGTGTGTAAGTGTATTTGTATGCAAGGAATAGCTAACCCTCTGTTGTCTTGCGACGTGCACATCCTCTGACTCACTGCTTTATCCCCACCGACATAACTAACTTTGAGATATAAAACATGGACAGTCCAAACCATTTAGAAGGCTTTATTCGGTAGATTAAGATCAGTGGCACACTAATTATATTTGTCTGTATTTTATAAAGAAAGGATTTTTTATGATGTGCAGGCAGATGCGTCATTTTTATTTTCCTTACTGCTTGATCTATGTGTTATTTTTACAGGTACTATAAATTAATGAAAGCATTCTGTCATTGAAGATATAGAGCAACAATATAAGAATAATGTTTCTGAACTAGTCTTTTTTTTCTGAAACAGAAATTTAGTTGCAGCCATAGTGTACAACAAGGAAAGTATTATTTTTGGAGACAACAGCCTAATAATATTTTTTGAAAGTTCAGCAACACACCTCAGCAGAGAGCAAATTATCATAGAAATCACTTAAATATCATCAATAATGATGTTTCAACACAGGATGTCATCTTCACATACACTTTTTTATCACACTGCCCAAAGCTGTCTTGCTCCCCTGTGCAAAGCACATCTACTACGTTTAATCTGAGCTATCTGCATTTCACAACTAAGTTCTATGGATGTAAATGATTTAACAAGATACAAGACCCTATAAAAGTAAGAGCTGCTGAATGTATCTGCAAAGAGCAGCTTTATTGCAACCTGTGTTTTTTGTGAATAAAGAAAGGCGTTGAAACTGCAAATTCTCCTGCTACACACAAGCTAATACCTGTATCTTCATTCAGACAAAACCAAACAGAGCTTTTGCCTAGAGGCTTGATTCCAAGAATATCTGAAGCACCTGAAAAACTCAGGAAAAGCCCAGCATTTGATGTCCCCTGATAAGTGTGGGTGAAATCATCATAGGGTCCTTACTTTTTCCTTTCATTTTCCAGTATCCTGAATAAATCTTTGAAGTACTGGGGAACACGGACAATCACATTTTCTGAAGGGCCTATATCTTTGAGCTCAGGATAGAGCTTGGTGTCAATCACCTTCTTGATGTATCCCAGCCAGTCAAACTGCAATGACAAAGAAAAGGTTGGTTAAAGCAGATTGTGAAGAGGGATGATTTTTAACTAAGTTGCACCTTTGAGACTAATGGTTTCAAAGCTTTACTTAATAAAAATTTAGACACTATTGCAATTTGTCATTACACGTTTTCAAATTTCAGTAAAGACATTAACTGTATTTAAAAGAACATATAATTGATTGCACACATTCCTAGTGATAGTCCTTTAACATGCTACTTTGAACACTAAAGGAAATTTAATTAAATAGGTCAGATGTTAAAAGAATAATTTTACAGTTATCCCGAACCAACCTGTGGAATCATAGCACTAAGCTCCGATATGTTCATTTTATTGTACATCACCTCACTTGTTCGATTTTCATATGGAATCATGATCTGGCAGGAAAAAAAAAAGATCAAAACAAAAAAAATAAACACACACATGTTGAAACAAGGATTATCTTGCAGGAACCTGCTTTTACATCATTACTGTCCATCATAATCCCAGTGTAGAAATATCTCACAACCCGTTTTCCAAGCACTCATGGCATAAACCTCCCTTTCTAAGGATGGTATTTAACTAGGAGAAATGGAACACAGTTTTTGGTCAGCTTAGCTCATTACTGGGGAATTTAATAAGCTGCATGTCTTCTTTGAACATATCAGATCAATTTTAGCTCTGATTATACCAAGGATATGCATGTTGATTCAAACAGGTATAAGCACACCTAGACCGTTAATACTTATTCATCCCATCGTGTCAGGTAGAAGCCTCCCCAGTTTAAAAGGTCAAATATGGCATAAGCGTGCTGGAAACCTGTGTCTTGGATTTGAACATGTTCTTGCTATGGCGTGACTCCATCTGAGGGAAGAGACAAGTACAGACAAGTTTCTCCTCATTTTACTACACCATCCTCATTTCCATAGCAGGAAACCTGGGTGTACAGGCCAGACATGAATTAAAGCATTCTCCAGTCATGCCTCTTATCTAAGCGACCAGAGGAGCCAGACTTCAGGATCCTCTGCAGTGTCAAAGTCCAGGGACATAGCAAAAGAAATCCTAAACATAAAGCAAGTCCTTTTATAGCTGAAAACAGGCAGATTCCAAGATGACAGTATAGTTCATAGTAGAAAAACAAACCAAGTACAAGATATTGTACAGGATATTCTCAGTGTTCAACAGAAAAAGAATTCCTGATGGCAATTCCAGCCTCACTCTAAGGTAAATCCTATACAACAGGCTGTATGCTGTGCAGTTTAAAGAGGACATAGATTGACGCCAGAGTAAGCAGATATCTGGCAGTTCTCCAACTAAAATTCTCCAGTAAGTGTCTGCGGTTTTACTATTGCTTAAGCCACACAGAAAAAAAACAACCTATTTTCTTCTCCCTTTTTGCAACCTTCATTTATCTGGCAGATTTTTAAACTCTTCTTGAACCCATTTCCCTTCCTCTCAAAAAAATTTCTCTCTTCCTCCAGTAATTCAAACCTAATTGAAATCTTCCTTGTACACAACAAACTCTCTCAAAACATTCCACACCTTCCTAAGTCCAAAGTATCCTCCTTTTATTCTTGTTGTCTCTTCCTGAGCAAATAAGTTCTTTATTATATACATTCATTTAAAAATAATGCAGAGGAACAGAGGATACAGCAAAAAAACCCTAAGTAACAAACAGGGCTATCTCATTTGAAATCATGGTAGGATGTTTATATAAATGATTGTACTTGTTAGGGGTTATGCAACAATCCATGTCCCTGGACTTATGCCTAATATCTATATATATTTTAGGGGTCTTATTCATACTAAAGGGAAATTAGCTAACCATAAGCAAGTATGGCTTATTGCATAACAGCATGCATTACTGATCCTGAGGGCTGTTACACAATCCATGTCATCTTACGCAGCAACTTCACCCATATGCTTTGTGGATTGAAGCTCTGTAAGATGTTTGTTAAGTACAGCATTAGAGCTGCCAGAGGTAGCAATGCACCTTCTTATCACACCCATCACTGATAAACAGAAGAAACAGGTCTACTGAGTCACAATGAAGTATCTATTTATTGGTCCACCCATGCTGGGTAACTGAGGCTGAATATGGGCTTTATTTAGAAGTTTGACAAAATTTCAGCAGAGAGATGGAAACACTGACTTATAAGTACTGTGGATGGCCCTCAATTCTGCACACACACATCGTTAAGAAGCATCACTGCCTTTCCTCCCGTAAACTGCAACAGCAGAACCCAGGGACAAGTCACCTGCTGCATCACCTGTCCTATGCAACGGGCCTTTCTTTTAACAGAGGACACAGTTTTTCTCAGGAGATAGCTTCTTTCCTTGGCAACATGAAGAAACACTCAGCTTAGCTGGCAGTTCTGCAAATCAGTGTCAAGTTGTAGCCCTAAATTTTGCTGGTTTCCCAGCATCGAGGATAACTCTTTTCTCTAGCTTTAGAAGCTGAAATGACAGTGGGCTTGCAGCTCCCAGAAGTGGCATTTCTGCAGTAGCCAGACTGAAACAGGGATATGGGGAAGCAGAAATGCTCTTTCAGCCTGCAGCTCTCCCCACACATAAATTAAATTCCACAAAAGGGTAAAAATGTTGCCAAGCAAATCGGTCAGAACCAAGTACCAGATTTAAATCTGCATAGCTCTACTAAATTCAGTTGGTTCCTAACTTAAAACTCATGGAATTTCTCATCCCCTCTCCCAGAGCACCCATGAAAGCAGCTTGGGAGCTAACTGTGGTGCTACTATCACCACTGCCCTTTCACTACCAAGCACCAATACTCCACCTCAGTATTGGTCTGCTTTTAGACTGTCCCCCAGACAGTTAGCCCTGTCTGCTCCTTGAACAAAGAGTAATGTATTTTCGACATAGCTGCACATGAGGGACTCAAATTCTGCCCAACCTCAAAATTACAGAATCATAAAATCGTTGAAATGTTTAGGTTGGAAAACACTGTTAAGATCATAGAATCTAACCATTAACCAAACACTACCAAGCCCACCACTAAACCTTGTCACTAAGCACCAGATCTACGTGTCTTAAATACCTCCAGTGACTCAATCACTTCCCTGGGAAGCCCGTTCTAATGCCTGACAACTCTTTGCTGCTGCATGGACCTCCATCCCCTACCTCCACTGAGGTGGCAGAACAAAGGGCCTCAAACATCCCTCAAACACTGGTGTGCCACCCCCAGGCTTATCTCTAGAGAGTCTGGTTGACATATTAATAGTTTAAAGGACCAACAGTATTTGGATAAGGTTTTTATTCCCTGAGAATAAAATAATTAGTTTAACCATTAACTTAGGGAGGAATATTGTTTATCCTTTCTTCATCAGGTTCTGCTCCTTTCTTCCTACTTCCAAAAACCGCTATCGATATAATGTCTTTCCATCCTGAAAAAAGATTGCACTTTGATTTGTAAGAGCTAGCTTCAAACCCACATTAGATTACCAACCTCAGCTATTTTAACTTCCAGTCTTAGAACTGACTTCATATCAGATTCAGCTCGTGAAGCGTTTGCACCCAGAAGCACTGCTGTATCAACCATGAACTGCAAAAAGGCATCTCGGTACTGTAAAGAAACAAAAAGTGTGAAATGACCACTGGATTTGCTCTTGATTACAGCTGTTGCAGTAAACCAGAAATGCCCATTTATACTTTGTACTTCTATGCTCTAGCAACCAAAGTTGTGCTTTCCTTACCTTGAATGTCTGTTGTCAACAAGGAAAAAAGGAGAAATAATACTGTAAACATATTGTGCATGACAGACATACCTTCTGTGGGTCACAGAGTATAAACCTCAGGAAATGCAAATGACACTTCTGGATTAGACTGACAATATGTACATCTCTTACAACCGGGTTAGACAACATGTATGAGTGTGCACCAGTATTTTTATGCCAACTCATCCAGTAATCAAAACAGGACGGAAAAAGTACTTGTATACAAGTGCAAGCTTAGTGCTCCCCTTTCTCACTTTTGAGCTCAACAAAATAAAATAAGCAACAACAAGAAACACAAACAAAAAGCACACCTGAGTGGAAAAAATGGTCACTCTGACTTCCAGTTAACAATACTTACAGATTTGGCTTCTGTGGTGTTTTCCAGGTAATCCTCTCGAGATGCAAGAGAGAGGCTTGCTTGGTCAAGCTGTTAAAAGAAACAGGAACCGGAATTTAATAGGTAAATTCATCAGAATTCAAAGTTAACCCTATGGGCAATCTTGGAACGGTTCATGTTTTTCTAGCAGTTATGTTAGATCATATGCAAATATCTAATACATGATATGCTGCACTAGCCTGAGTTCCACAGGGTTTCAAAACAGAAAAATGCAATAGCGTGCTGACAGACATTACCTAAATCACATTACTGTGATCTGCGGAGCTTCAGATGCCTCCTGCAATGTCTGAGCCACCTACTACAGAAAAAAAATCACCTTACATTCTTACGGATCCATTCGTGAGTAGGTAATGCAGTAGGACTGCAAGTAAGTAATGCAGTCTACAGTTGGTGCTGATGACCATTTGTCCTAAACATCTTTCAGGGTCACATGAGTCAGCTTGAGACAAACACTAGTCTGCTATAGGAAAGAAACACCCATCAGGTTCTGGAGCATGTTAGCTGTTGTCTATCTGGAAAGCATCGTTAGCCATCGTTGACTGAAATTGAGGTTACACTTTTGACCTTCAGCCTAAACCAGCACTGAGTGCCACACTTGGTTTTTTGAACAGATGTACTGAAACAGCTGGATACCAGCCACAGAAATGATGTGGGTGCACAGGAAATTGCTATGCCTCCAGTACAGGAGCTAAAGATGTTTGGTAGGTCCAGGTGGATATTTGACTTTCAGTTATCTGTTTGACCTAAACACGGATCAAATTTGTTGGTCTACACTCACCCTAATATTGGAATAAAGTCCTCAAAGTAATTTCTAAACCAGTCCTGAAAGTTCATTGAGATCTGTACTTACTCTTTTCAGTGAAATGACTATACAGGAGGATTTGCGTACTGTTTTGAGTCCCTAATCAGGCCAAACAAACAGCACAGTGTGTATCTTAAAAATTCTACTGCAAACTATCATTTCACAAAACACTTCAACACAGTCAGGTTAGGTTAGGGTAGGAAAGCCAAAAACATAATTCAACCAGCTTCCAAATTCTGAGTAGGTTGTTGACTGGAGCAGAAACAACAGTTTTGATGTTCTCAAATTATTATTTTGATGTTGTTTTAAAAGATAAATCAGGTGAAAAGAGATTGTATTTATTCACATAATTTCACATAAGTATTTTTAATCCAAATCCTACACTGTTTATAACTCACATCTTCTATATTTATAAAAATTACCTAAATAAATACAACTCAGAATCTAAAATGAATCAGTTAATGTCATCTTTTACTCTACTGCCTGACATTCTCAACCTTTAAAATATACCATAAACAAATAAACCAAATCATCCACTAAAAGGAGAGTAACTGTGATGCTCAGTGCATCTCCCTTTTTTTGAAAACAGCATCACCTTTTTTTTCAGCATATTGAAGCAAAAAGAAGATACTGTTATGCTTTGCATATGTGTGTCCTGGTAATAGCTAACTTCAGATGATTTGATCTATTTCAGTTACGTGACTGTTGCATGGAATGTTCAACCAAATTTTCCTGGCTTAAGAGTTAAATTTGACGAGTCATTGAAACAAAGAAAGCACAAATATGAGAAATAAACAAAGAAGTTGGCCAACTTCTTCAGCCCTCAAGAAAAAAAAATACCATGTTGAATGCTGAACAGAGTTTTGTTTGGAGTTTCTACTTTATTCTGCTCCATTCATGATTTTGCAATGCTGAACAAAAAGGATTTTGCAATAGAGCAATTTGCACAAGCATATCGAAATACTCTGTGGTACATCTGTACTCCTGGGAATTTGTTAAAACACAGACAAAGTAGAATACTAGCTGATGCATTCTGCAGATTAAGTTCTTAATCAAATTAACAACAACAGAATGCCCTATGGAATAATATGTTATTTATAGTATGTAGTGCTTCAGTTGTTTAGATACCTAATTCTTAGGTTCTGCTAAGCATATTGAGTGAAAATACTGCTAGGTAGAATTCATTTCCAAGAGATCAGCAGTAAGGATTTATCTGTCCAGCTGTTCACTGACTGGTAACTTTGACAGAAATATTATCACAGGAGATATCTAAATCTCTCTCCAAAATCAGTTCCAAATTCCAAATTTCAGTTCCTTTAAACAAATCTCCAGTAGAAAAAATCCCAAGAGGAGTTGAACAGCACCTTAGCGAAATGACACCTTTAATACAGCAAACTGTTGATCTACTGTTGACTCAGGAAAATGTCCTAGAGATGGGGAAAAGTTGCTCTTCAATTTTATACAGGTTAAATGCTTCAGTCAAAAGACATTTTGAAGAACTGACATTCACTCACAGTTAACTGTTGTTTGATCCCCAGATACAATGTATTCTTGGCTACATTCCTACAGCGAGCAAAGATGCTAGCAACATAAGGATCATAGATCCTATTTTGCTATGATGAACGGCATCACAGCTTTCTTCTTTGTCCCATCATAAACTCTTTTCTTGTAGCAGTGGACAGCTGGTCTACTCTGACTACTTGTCTCTACTTCTTAAATAACAACGTGTTTGGTCCAGACACTCAGTCTTGCCATAGTGACATCTGACACAGAGTCACACACAGAATGTTAGAGGTTGGAAGGGACCTTAAAGATCATCTAGTCCAGCCCCCCTGCCAGAGCAGGATCACCTATAGTAGATCGCACAGGAACGCGTCCAGGTGGGTTTTGAATGTCTCCAAAGAACGAGATTCCACAACCTCCCTGGGCAGCCTGTGTCAGTGCTCAGTCACCCTCACAGTAAAAAAGTTTTTCCTCATATTTTTATGGAACCTCCTGTGTTCCAGCTTACATCCATTGCCCCTTGTCCTGTCAGTGGACGCCGCTGAAAAGAGCCTGGCTCCATCCTCCTGACATTCCCCCTTGACATATTTATAAACATTAATGAGGTCACCCCTCAGCCTCCTCTTCTCCAAGCTAAAGAGACCCAGCTCCTTCAGCCTTTCCTCATAAGGGAGATGTTCCACTCCCTTCACCATCTTTGTGGCTCTGCGCTGGACTCTCTCAAGTAGATCTCACAGCAACACAATTCTCCCTGGAGTTTCATCAGACTACAGTGAGGCAACATTTCTCGGGGTTTTTTTCTCACTAACCTAAACTGTTGTGCAATGTCATGCACTGTTCACAAATTGGTAATGCTTTTGTCCAAAAGCAATATCATTTCAGTAAAAAGGTAAATTCTGTATTTCAGGTTTAGAAGTGTTTGTGATACATCTACATTGTAAGGTGTTGCATAAGCACAAGATAATGCGTTTCCACCTCAAGAAAAATAGCTCGAGTTCAAAACATCTGCTATTGATGTGCCATTCTTCATGATTCACAGACAAAGAAACATTCTTCTTGAAACTGATCAGTCATAAGCAGCACCCAGAACACACTCAGGACTTAGATATCCACCTCTCTGATTTTCACACATATAGACCTTGGACACTGGTCCATTGGGAACATATTTTACCTTTTTTTTGCCATTTGAAATGAGAAAACATCCAGTACAGAAATGTTTTTCAATAGCATGTGCTTCCTAGTGGCTTTCACATTCCCATAACTTAATATTTACGTACATCTGTTAGTCAGTAGATAATAGCAACAACAATCAAGTGTAAATATTTGGCATGTAAGCATGTTTTTTGGAAAAAAAATGACATCACAAAATAACATGCAAAGTAGCCTATTAGACATGCTATATCGTACCTTCAGGATATACCGATTGGAGATTTTGTCATCAGCAGCCACATATAGACGGATGAAGACAGAGTTACTGTATTGACCACGAAGAGTTGCTAAGGCTTGGACTAAGCTAAACCTCCTTTCTGACCACAGCCCTTCAGGTCCAATGTTGGATTCCAGCACAGGCCAGCGGAAAGGTGAATGTCTCAGTATACTTAACAGGGGTTTCACGTCAGCTTTTTCAATTTTATCTGAAATGTCAAAGTGTGACAACAATTATATTCCAGACAACTCCAATCCAACAACAGCCACACAAAACACAAAGATTTATCGGTCTTGATTGATTTCTAGGCAAGACAAAACACAACAGCTAAAACCCAAAGCTCCTGCTCTGCCTGTGAGCACAGAAGCACAGGATTCCAACCCAGATTATTTGCGTCAAGAGATGCAAATCAACACCTTTCAAGAAAAGGCAGGGGCCGGAATTATATCAATTAAAAAAACATTCCTCACTTAAGAACTAGCATAGAAACTTCACTAATTTTGAGAGGGGGTTACTGTACATAATCAAAGGTAGAGAGGTCAGCATCTCAACACAGATGCTGCAGGGCAGGCTGTCTGAATTACTGACAGGCTGTGCTGGAAGAAAACTGTACAAGAAATAGTCTGAAAGAGTCAGAAGGACAAAGGACACTCCTTCCCAACTCATCTTTCATATGTGCAGCTACGTAAAAGTAAAGGTGTGTCCTAACCTAGTGTACATCACCTTACAGCAACATTTACAAGCTCAAGAAAAACACTTCACAAACATGGCTGTAGGGCTATCTGTCCAAATTCGCTTGACATGCAGATAACCCAAAGCTAAAAAATCCAGGACTGTTTATACTCAACCCTGTGATTAAATGAACCCTGTAATTAAATGAGTTTAGAGAAAGGTAGAGGTGCTGATCAACATGCTCTTGAAAGTGTCAGTATGATAATTTCATCAGAAGGATTCTCTGATTCACCAGGTACTACCTCCACACCACTGGGGTATAGTTTTGGCATCTCTTTGCGCAGAGAAGTATTGCTTTACAGTTTCCTGACAAGCAGAGATCTCTATAAAACTGACTTCTTGTACTTTGCTTACTTCAGTCTCAATGGCTAACTTCAGAAATGTGTAGAAGACCCTCTGCACTGCGTTGAATCCAAATCAGCGAAACCTGAGCATTTGCACAAGGCTTCACAGAGCTCAGCAGAGAACAAAAGAGCTTGCCTTTTTAAACTCAGGTAGCACATATGTGTCCCTTTCAAATCAGGCCACTTACTCTCATTCATGCAGGATGCATAAAGGATCTTGGCCTTCTGCACAGCTTCACTGTCTCGTCTTTTGCTGATAGGTTTCTCAAGCAATGCTGAAAAAGAAATTACATTTTTTTTAGTACATTGCAAAATGTAGGAACTGTCTGTCTGCTTGCCTCAGCATTGCTTTAATCGCAGCATCTGTGTTTTCTTAGGTAGTAACACAGAGATAAGAGGTGTTTGCATTTTTTCCCACACTCAACAGAGAGGATGTTTTATTTATTTATCTATCTATCTATCTGTTTTGAGGAGGACAGTTTTAAAGCCAATTGACAGACACTGTTTATTGCCAATCCTCATAAAAAGCCAACCTCAGCAAACTGAGGGGGCAGGGAACCGCGGGACGAGGATGAGAACCAGTGCACAGGGTAGGGAGTCAGGAATTCTTTCAAGCGGCTCAGCCTCTGCAGCCAGTAACTTGTAAAATTGAGTTCTAACAGAGAAAGTGACAGGATCCCAGGAACCAGACCACTCGCAATCACTTTTGCCAGCTCCACTGCTGCTGAAAGAAAGCAATGGAGAACTGTCCCGCTCTGCTCGTAACCTCAGTCTTCTAAATGCAACACAAGGACAGGTGTCCAACCACTATTTGAAAAGCTGCATTATATAGATCCCTCATTATAGGTATCAGCCTCCTTGGTGTCTGAAAGCCAGAATAGCTTTTCTAAGCTGTCATCTCTCTGTGTTCCTTGCATTCCTCACATTATGTTATGCAAGTGAAATAGCACGACATGTATACCCACATCTCAGCAGTCTGCTCTCGGATGTCTCAAGCCATTTTATCCAAGTTGTAAACCAGCTATGATGCACCTGTAGTATGTGTGCTTTGTCTAAATGCAGAGGCAGCTCCACTTTATCACGGTCTATCAGATCAGCTGCAGCCCAGCATGAGCACTTCCATGGCCAAGGGAAGCTGGGTAATACTTGAACACAGCATGGAAACAGGCCAGTAAACTCTGTCAGACCTGACCTGGTTTTGTAAGACCCAAACAAGTCTCTCACAGCACTAACTCATTGTTATTGAGACCACTCAAGAGAGTGGCTTTGCTGGAAAGGTCTGGGATGGTGCTGCTCCACTCGGTATTAGGAGCTCACTGCTGGAGTCAGGATTTAAAGACACTTATTTCCCAGGATTTTGTTAGCACTTTGAAGAACCTGCCATGCTGCACCTCTCAGATATTCACCACCTATGCTCCTCTAAGTACCTACACTTGGGGGACCATACCGCTGACTTCAAACTGTTCATTAGTCAAAGAATACCCTCGTGATGAACAAATGACACTTGCTCACTCTCTCTCCAGTCCCTTTTGTCCTTAAAAAAACATTGAACCAACAAAACCCACCACAACCCATTTGACTGGATCCTTGACAGTTGTAATAAGACCAATCCCTTTTAGTTAACACAAGCTTTTCCCTAAAAATACTGATGGACAGGATTCCCAATAGCTTTGGTTTCGAATCTTCAAATTATTAATATTTCTCAGCTTGTTAAGTACAATATAATAGCAATCATTGACACTTATCTCCAGGGTGCACAGTTCTTAGCAGAATAATCAGACCTGTCCATATTTTAAGAATATCATTTTAGAAGAAACTATAAATGAAACCTACATAAACCTGGGGATGAAAAAATACACTCCTATTAAAGCCATTGCAATAACTTCTACTCCTTGCCAGTGAGCTGCATAGCCATGAAATTTCGAACCTAATAAAATTCAATGGCTAAAGCCCAGGTAAAGCTCAGGAGAGGCACAGAGGAAGAGATCCAATAAAATAAAATGAACTCTAGGAATACACCTGCATAAAATCCTGTTAAAATCAGACCTGGTGTTTTCCCATCAAACTCCTTATTATGTAACTGAAGGAAGCTGTAACACTCCCTGCACTATTGCAAAGACTGAGGTAAGGTAGATGCTGCCAATTTGCTCAGAATCAATTTATGAAGAAAATTCTTCATTCTGATGATTTAAAATACAGTGATCAAACATTAAAGTCTTAATAAGATGACTGAATCCTGTGGACACTGGAATAGGGGATATGATCCATGACTGCCCTTTAGACTATAGAGGTTCCGCTGTCTTAGCTTCAAGCTTCCAGATTTCTGCATTAGCCAATATAAAATCAAAACACGAGGTTTGGAAATTCATTTCCGATTGAGCTCACAAATACATATGGATTTTATGTGTCCTTCTTAAAGAAGAAGAGTGAGAGAAGACGAGTAGCAATGCCTGCTAATCAGAAATATGGGTAATCAATTAGCCTATCTACAGGTTGCTGCATCCCTGGAAAGACAGTGACTGCTGTGATTGGAATCAATGTAGACACATCAAACAATCTTTAATGTCAGGTACTGTGATTAGCCTGGCCGCAGTAGAGGGCTGCAAGAGCCCCCTTCCTGCCCTGAGTGTACCTAATTGTGTCAGTCGGTGCAGTGTTTTGAAGGGCTGCGCCTCAGAATCTCGGCTCTCTGAGGACCTCTGCAAGTCGAACAGGGCTGTGGCAGTGTTCTCTTGTGATCCCACCAGCACTGAGAGGCACTCTGAGCAGTGCTCCATCTCTTGAAGTGCCAGAGAGTAAATTCAGGCCCTCTGAAAAAAAATCAAACTCTAAACTACAGCTGTCTGGGAGGACTGTCTTTCTGCCTTGAAAAATTTGAATGGCTTCAAATATCTTTTCTGACATTTTTGGACATCAGAATGAAAACACCACGTATAAGGTCTTCCATGGGATAGAGGGAGAAAGACCATCACAGGTCAGTTAAAGTTCAGCCTCATGAGATACACACAGACCTCCTCCTTTGTTCCCTACTCTGCCTTTCCAAGCACCTAACCCCAACCCTAACCCCAACCCAGCACTGGGGGATTATGTGTATTCATACAAATCCACCAAGAAGTTTAGTCTAGTAGGCTTTTCTTAAGTCTAGTAGCTGGAATTAAAATTTCTGGACAAGTTAGGAAGATCAGCGTTATCAGCATTTTGAATAAAGCAGCCCACTCAGTGCCAAGAAGGACTTCTTGCAGCTTTCTTATTTTTTATTTATTTTTAACTCACTTTTCTTATTTCAAAATAAAAAGCTTGAACTCCCTAAAGCAATCTTTTCTTTTAGTATTCCAAACATTAACTAAATTCAACTTAACTCTACAGTTGCAATATAGTATATCCTTCATTGGATTCACTGACCATGAAAGAAATTTTATGCAACTTCAATCAGCATCTTTTACCTCCATTTTTAAAGAAGGATTTTTATTCAAATGGCTTTGACCAGACTAGGAAGCACATAACAATCCAACAATATTTGAAAAAAACCCCACCTTGAAATAGATCATTTTTTAGTTCCAAGTTAAACACTGTATTTCTAGAGATGAAATAGCAGAGAATAAAAAAAAAAAACCAAACAGAACACCACAATCTAAGCTAGCTTACAACCCTCTGAAAGAGCAAAAAATTGTTAACAGCAACCACAATTTAGCAACTTACTGCTGCTACTGACTTACATGAGTCTGCCACAAGTGCAAAGCAGAATATCATAGCCAAAAGTCACCAGCACAAGCAAAGTGAACCAGCATAGTCTAAGACACCCTTGAGTCTGTGATCATGTTTTCCTAGACAAATATAAATGGCACGTTTGAATAGCAAAGCAACTCTTCTTCAGTCACGTCTTCCTTAACTTTCAAATGAATTCCAAATTCATCCTCTTTAAAAGGGATCTTGGCCTGTGCTCCTGATCTCAGCACCTCATTGTCCATGTTTCCATATCCACAGGAGGCCCAGATGCAAGACTTATGTCATCCTTCACATAAAACTTTGTTATGGCAAGTGTCAAAATCTATTGATAATTCTGCTCCACAATGCTGAAATAACTTATCAGATTAAGCAGCTATCGCTCGCACAGTCAGAAACTGGCTAAAGGTGTTCATGGCATCCTAAATTTCTGAGGTTGCAAATTGCTTCACCATTCTTTTTCTTCTACCAAGGGGCTGAGAGCAGGGATGTTCCCACTGCAAATCAAAGTTCTTATACTTCTGGCGGCCCACATCAGGTGGGTTTGCATCATTGCTCTACCCGGCTCTTGTACAAAACACAAAGACTCAGCATAGACAAAAAAAAACCCAACCACTCCATAGCTGGGAATGATCCTCTGCTGCCTGAACTGTAGGTGCTCAGATAAGCAGTCAGGGAAAAAAGACACAACTGTAGGGAATGGGGAGCTGGAGTTGGGAAGAGAAGGAAGTTTATATTGAGTTGCCTTCAGACAGTTCTTTTCCAGGGCAAGAAGCTAAAAAAGGCGAGCTTCCTGTGGCTCTCTACCCTGCAGTAAATAGCAATCATCTGCTGTTAAAAGTGAGAGCAAGGCACTTTACAAACTGAGCTTTGCTAGTGTGTGTGTTTATTTAACTGTATGCTATTCTGAAGCTGCTAAGGATAGTCTTGTGGTTAAGTGTTACCTTTAATCTTACTTTCTATTTCTAGCCCTTGTTGATTTTCCAGCTTACTGTCTTACACAGCTTCATTTTGTTTTTCAACCACCATATTTTATTTACGGCACTAAGAAATCCTGTACCTTTCCCACTTCTGATTTGGAGTGCTTGAAAAAGGTATTGTGCAGCCAGATTTGCTGGGGGTGGGGGGGGAAGATGCATTTCATTTATTCAGATTAGGAATATTGATACAATTTATCGCCATCTGCAGATTGTATATTTTGTATGCTCTCAGACAGTTTTCTACATATAAAATTAAACTACATTCCTGAGAAACACTATGTGATTCACTAAGGTTACTTCTTGTTCTAGAGAGAAAAATGTAAGTTTTCTCTGCATATGGATTTTTCTCTGTATATGGACAATACATTGTGCTTGTAAAGATAGCAGAATATTTTTACATTCATTTTTTGTCCTTTTCGTTTTACAAACATTTGCTATATGTGGAAAATGCAAACCGAAGTGTTTGCACAGTGATACCTGACGATGATCTGAAATATACTAAAATGCTTTGTGTCTTGAAGAAAAACAACTGCATGGGCAAATATCCCAGTGGGAATATGCTCAGACTTCAAACACAAAAACAGTTATACAAGAACCCCAAGGTGACATCCCGTTTCCTGGAAAGTTGTAACCCTAGAGGAGTGGAAACCTAGAAGCAGACACAGAACTCAGCATGCACTCTCAGGACAATGTTAGAGCAAACAGCGGTCTTGGACTGCAAAACCAGAGAGGTATAAAGGTGAGGAGATGATCTCACTGTTGTACACAGGTTGGGGAGACAGACAGGAACACTACCTGACCTTCAGCTGTCTGTATTTTAAAAACAATGTTGGATAGTTGGACAAGGGGCAGAAAAGCATCACAATCGTTTGGGTTTTTCTCTGGGTGGAGTGGCTTGAGAAACAGAACGTAGGGGGGAAAAGCCATGCAGTGAGGGAGCATGATTTGCCTCACAAGACATGGTGGAAGGGTGACGGGATTACAGTATGAAAATGTTTGGTGCCAAAGAGGCCTTTAGTCTATTGGAAAAAGGCACAAAGAGAGTCAACAGTTGGAAGAGGAAGGCAAATTCAGCAGTGACAGTGATTAACCACTGGAGCCAAGCAAGCAGAGGAGATAGTGGCTTCTCTGTCCCTTAACATCTTCAAGACTTGATGTTTTATTGGAAGATAAGCTTTAGCCCAGTGTGAATTATGTTTTACCTCAGTGCAAGCTATTGAGCTGCATTACACGGGTAATGTAATTGTCTGTGATACAAGAAAGGTCATAGGAGATAATCTAATGGTTTGTCCTGGCATTGCACTCTATACACTTAGGATAAGGATCTCAAAGCACTCTTAGACATGTGGGACCAAGGAGATACAACCATTAACCATTGTTCCAGATAAAGAAAGTGAGCCACAGAGGATTAATTCCTCCTTATCTAAGTCATGTCAGAGTCCTACTGATTGGAATGGTGCTCCTTTGTGAGCATAAAGCTTGCTGAACTTGTTCCAAACACTCAGAGAGCTTCATCCTTTGGAGATGGTGAATGCTTCTCAACCCCTTTAATGTCAGTGACAATGGAAGGTACTCAGCATTACCCAGAGGATGCTCAGTTCTACATCTGAAAACAATTTGTAAAACACTGTTTTCAGGAGCAGATCCAGAAAGCAGCCCAAGGGCTTCTCAGGAACCCATGCCTATTCATTGACTGGGCCAAAAGCAGAAAATGCTCTCTCATCAGCTATGTGCATGGTAAGGCACTATCAAAGCCTCACGCAACAGCACGTCCCCTTTGGTTTGGGTAGCAGGAGCTAGCAACCACATATTTGCTCCATATTGCATGTTTCTGAGTTTCAGTTTCTTAGACCACGATGCAGAAACTCTGGTTGTGGAAAGGGAGTTTCTTTTCAAATACCTGATGATAGAGAAAGTGGATTTGTCTTTGAATTAAGAAATAAAGACTCCGTTCTTCACCCTCCCCTCTGTCCTGATCTACAGCTATAGGAGTCGGGTTTCTAAATTGTTTAGAATGATTAAAAGAACTGTTCACTCATCTCCGTCCACCAGTCACAAGCTTTGTCTCAGGCTAGCACTATTGTGTGTTATCTCTGTGAAGAAGCAAAACACAAGTTATCTTTTAGCAATTTGCAGGAAATCCTGTGATGCCAGCAGCAGGATGCTTTAAGGATGTCCTGTGAGGACTTTAGAAGTAGAGAAAAACCTACTCAACCCTTGGGTTTTGTTTGGCAATCAAACCAACCACACAACACTTATGTGCAGAATGTCACTCCCCGAAGTCCCCAAGTCATAAGATAATTATGATTAATCTAGTACTCATTAAGAGTGTCTAACTCTTAAATCCTGTATTTTCCTCACACTAAAGAGCTATGGCAAAAGAGTTCAAGAAAAGTAACCCCTAAAAAACAAGTAGCCGACTGTACTTGTGCCACTAAGTGTATCTAAAGACTCCAGCAGTGTCATGAAGGCACTGTCCTCTCTTCAAACTCCCAGTGCACTGGATTTGAGAAGTCGGGTTTAATAAAGTTCACAGAGCAACAATTTGTCCAGGATGCCAAAGGGCACACAAAAAAACTTCAGAAACAAGCCACTGTTACGGAAATCACAGCTAGACAAATATACAGTCTTAATTACAGTAATGCAAGCTTACATGTTCCAAGAGTGATTATTTCAGCATGATTTCAGGTCAGCTGATGCTCATTTAGAGTATCTGGTTTCCAATTCCTTTTTTTCAGAGCCCAAAATTAAGCAAAGGAGAGCTGGCAGTGGTAAGTTTTATGGACAAAGGTCTGTGAGGGGCACAATGTTCCACCTCAGAATAAAAGCACTAGCCACAACATCTAAAATTATACACACGACTGTTGTGATCACTTGACTAATGGTAACTTTCCTGTTTTGCTGTGCGAAAATATTTTAATAGACTGCAACAAAACAGTCCAGGTTACAAGGTTGTCAAAGAAGAAGATCTGATATATATGTATTTTTTTTCTCATCAGGTAGGAAATCTGAGCCCTATAGCTGGAGAGGGGTATTGTGGAGAGAGTGAAGAAAAAAAAAAATATATATATGTGTGCGTGTGTTCTAAAAGGAAGTGACAGACTTAACTGATGTATTTCAAAGCTGTACATATTTCTTGGGAACAAGACAAGTACAGTCAAGCCAAGATTATTCTTAGTGCTCTCAGAGCACTCTCCTGATAAAGACACAGACATCTCCTGCTGTAGGACACAACATTTAATGTTTCAATACAACTTTATCTCTCTTAGCAGGTTTATTAGCAAAGGTCAAACTCCCACACTAATAACACCTGCTCAGCTTCCATTTCAGAGCTGCTTTGCAGCTAGAAGCCTCAGGAGAAGAGTAGGGCAAGTTCTCACCCATTTGGAAAACACCAGAGACAAACCTCAGTGGAGAGCACAGAAGCCTACCTACTTGACCTCAGTGTAATCCCACTTCAAATACACAATTTCAAGGCCTGATTAAATTCCTTTATGCCTTTAAAACACAAGTTCTGAGAATTTCTCCCGCTGTGCAGCTGTAGTGTACCGTACAGCCCATTTCCTCTATTAACAAGCAATAGTAGTATCTGGTTTTCTGAGGTTTCCCCAAAATATAGACTAATCTAAATTTATTCATTCTTGTCAACTACCCGTTCTGCTAATTGTACTGCTGTTGCTTCTTAGCTCAGGTGTCTAGTGCACAGTTTAACACACAGTGAGAAGTCCTCGTCCACACTAGACTCTCTACAAGAAGTGAGATGCAAATGGCTGGGTTTTTAAATAAAAGTTTGTTTCCAAGAACCCAAAATGAGAAATACATTGTTTAAAGACATAATTTTCACTCCCTCACAACTAAAAAGATAAACATTGAAAATTAATCTTACCACTGAAGGTAAACACTTTTAAAAAATACTAGCACCTTACTGACATTAAAGCTCTTCCTCCTTTTCTTGGTGGCTGTAAACTTTGCTCAGTTTCAGAGGACTGGAAGGGAAGCACTCAGAGCCTAACGCACTACAAAAATCATTTAAATGCATTTCATAAGCACCTGTTCTGAATGTCCAATGCACTATTGTCCAGATTTCCCTACTGTTTGCTAAATATACATATATGGAAAAAACAAACTAGCATCAAAGGCTTGCAAAAATCTTTCTCATATGCTTAAAACTATCCTTGCCTGAATAAAGCTTTTCCCTTTGAGTGTAAAATAAAATAAAACAGCAAGTCAATACACTTTCCTGGTGCTTATAATATACATTTTAAATTTTACCAGAGTATATATTATTTCCACTTTCACATATTTTTGTTCCTTCTTTAATCAGCCTTCTCCTCCTTCCTTATGTTTTTTTTCCTTTCAGTTCCCCATTGTAAATAAGCAGGTCTCCAGAATCATCTCATAGAAGTTCATAAGGACTTGAAACAATCTCTCTGAGAAACTTTCAGAAAGGCCAATTCCTTGTTCACACAGGAACATAAAATAAGTCAGAATATCAGACTCAACTCAGATTGTCCTACCACCTGCCATATTGTATATTCCCACCTTTTTAGAAGGCAGAAGCATCCAGAATACAAATGACTGGGGGTATTGATCCCTTTTGGAAGGCCTTGTGTTGGCTTACACAGCCCCAGACATGACTTACATGCAGTAGTTTCTGTATTTTCAAACTATGAACTTTATTTATTATTTTTTAACTAAAAAACACCAGTGTATTCTGCAGCTCCAGCAGCTTGTTGGTCAGAATTTTCTTTGTGGAGCTGATGCCTTAATCTAGGCCTGCCTTGTTTTGATAAACTGCTTTTTCCCCACCCCTTGTTTTATTTTGTGGGTTTGGGGGGAAGAAGGTTAGTTAGTGTTTTGTTGGGTTTTTCAAAAGGCTTTTAATGATGATCAACACACCATTAATCAATTTGGGCAAACACGTTTTGTACGTGATACAATTAATGTCTACCAGACTGTTTCTTGATGTCATCGTCCATCTCACCATGGGCTAGTGACTCCTGAAAATAACCAGCCCATCATTATTAATTCCTCTGTCATTCTGACAGAAAACTTAATCATTATTAATTAATTTTACATTAATGAGGATATAATTAATATTCATGTCCATGTGAATTCATGAAAATTTAGTAAGCAGTCAATTCATATAGGTTCTAATTCCCAAGGAACATAAATCAAATAAATGAAACAACTGCTCTCAAACACCAGTTTCTTGAAAGGCTGCTGTATTTACACAAATAAGCCCAACTAACATACTGAAATTTCAGTACCTCCTCAGTCCTTGAGAAGAAATTCCCCAATCCTTTTCTCAAATATCCATTTCAGCAATATGGAAGTTCTCATGGAAAAGGCATTCAAACAGCTGTGCTTACCCAAATGCTGCCTAATGCTGCTCACTGCCCTAATATACAGCAGTATACAGCACATTTCCGGACTGACAATGCTGTTTGTTTCCAGTTTCAGCATTTTTAAATTCTCTGAGTTTGTATATGAAAAGATAAGCACATCATGTGAGTTCCTTCCTCCAAAAGTCAACTAATACAACTGTACACAAACTGTAATAAACCCAAAAATCATCTTATGGTGATGTGAGAGCCTCTATTAATGAATTTAATTTCAATAATAAATCTTAATCTTTTAGCAATATTCCCCCCTCCTCTACCCTGCCACTCTAGCCTCCCCGTCTTATGCTGCAGGGGATAACACATGTCATTATAACATTAGGCAAAAGAGTCTAAGCTGCATTTAAACCAGAAGACTGCAAGATCTTCAATTGTTACAATATAGGTGGAGCTCTATACTAAATAGCAGCATTGAGCCTTACTTCATTATAATAATACTTTCAACATGTACTTGTGTAATTTTCTTTGTTAGTCAGAAAATGGGAAATCAGATGTCATGGGTTGCTATGCCTTCCTAGGTATGAATCTTCTTTCCGCAAAATTATCAGTCCAAAGGATGGTCATACAGTAATTTTGAAACTCAGTGGCTGCAGATATGAACACACTGTCTGCAGGCAACAGCCAAAAGCAGAAGTTCATTGTAAATCCAGAGGGAATATTGTGCCACATGTGGAAGGGCGGCGTGCCCGAAGTCCCATTCCAGTGCAGGGCTCACAGGAGGATGCTGCTCTGGTCTCCCGACCAGGGAGATGCTGTGGGAATCCTGTGGCTCAGTTTTTGTGCTGCCTTAAAACCTCATTTAAGAACCAAAATTATCTCCTTTCTGTACTCATGGTTTCCCAAAATCACCCATTACAAATACAACTTTCATTTCGAGCGGCCACAAAGCCTGGAAAAAGTCCTGGCTTCTCCACCTTTGGCTCAGGTACTTCATTTTAACAAAAAAGCTATTAACTTGTTGCCCAGAGAGTTTTACCTGACTTGTGCTATTTACACCTTTTTCTTACATTTAAATTAATAAGACATTATAGGAAACATCTGGATCACTAGAAAAAAAAAAATATTGTTTGCATGAGTGAAAAGATGGTTGTAGCTGCAAATGGTTGTAGCAGAAAAGATCAAAAAAAATAGTGTTAATTGCTGTTGCTCTTTGCTGGTATCTTGTTATCCAGAAGCAATTCTCCAACAAGAAGATACTGGAGGCAATAAGATAAATACCCTCAGAGGTGTCTTTTTTTAATTACTGCTGGTGGTGTCTGTCTTGCTTGGTACAGCTCTCAACCAGCTACCTCTGAAGGAAGAAATCACAAAAGATGGGTCAGCTAACACAGAAACCTTGGGATGAGTGTCAGCAGCTACACTGCAGATTTCATGGGCCACATCCAAGCCATCCCAGTGGTCCCAGCTGAGCACCTCTTGAAGGGTGGGAGAAGAGAAACTGGCCCCAAAGAGCCCTGAGGCACAGGGTCCTCTGTGTGGGACAGCAGCCACTTAAGACCAACTTCTGGGATTTGTCTGAAAGGGCTATCCTATGATCATGTAGGATAAATTCTGATACTAAGGTATTTTTACCTTACTGGTTTTACCTTAAAAGGAATGTATTTTCTAGGGAGAATCATTGCAGATTATCTTGAGAAAAGTTGCCTATACTGCTAAGTGATTTTGTTTGCTGTCTGTCTCATTCTCTAAAATCCCACACACTGTATCCTCCTAAAAGGCCTCTATTTCTTTCTCTTTGCCACATTGGAAATTCCTCACTTTAAATTGACTGGTATTTCAGAAAAGAGCCACACTAGAAAGCTTAGCACAGCAAATTAGTCTGAAGTAGGTGTCTCACTGGGCCAGGATCAGAATGGAAACATAATCTGTAAACTGGCTTCCACAGACATAAATTAAATTTAAAAGGCCTGGAAGACACATTCTCAAACAATTCACATAATTTAAATCAGTTCCTTCACAGTGCTGAGATTTAGGAATGTTTGCATAGTTTTGTTGTTGTTGTTTTTTTTAATTTATTGCTTCCTGCCTGGTCACTTGGGAAAAAAAAAAAATAACAGCACCAAAAACCCAGCTGTATATCATTGTTCTGCAGACTTCAAAGAAAGGAAAAAAAAACTGCTTGGTTCACTATAAACATTCATCACAGGTAATAGGCACTGATTTACTTGCCTCAGACTTCCAGCTCTGAATTATTCACAAAAAGCCACTTGCATTTCAGTGGTAAGAAAATAGTGCTCCTAAACTCTTAATTAAGGTCACCAATCAAAATGGAAAAATTCAGCAGGAACACAAATAGCTTTGCAGGAAATTTTATGGTAAGCGGAGACCATTTATTAACTCACAGAGACACTGCAATCTTGACCTCACAGAAGGCTGAAACAGTTGCAGCTTGAGATAGCTTTTATTCCTACAACAAGTGCCACAGTCAAAGCATTTTTTCCATTCTGAAGGACTCCAAGAGCATTCTCAGAGCTCCATCGGCACTTACAGGGTTTGTTCTTAACCAGCAAGGGGCAGTTTTTAATGAGTTCCTGCAGATGAAAGGCTGGGTTCAAGTCAGGCACGGTCTGGTCCAGCCAGGAATGGTTGACTGGAAGCAGGAGTATCTTGGTCCTCCCCAGCACAATTTTTTAAGGAACTGAGAAATTTTGACTTAAATATCAGATGTATATTACCTAGGTCAGGGTCATAATGAAAACCACAAGTCTCTGCTTTTGGCATGTCTCTATGTACAACTGTCTTCTCTACATTCCTCCACAATGCGTGACATCCTGCTGTTGCTGACGTATAAAGAAAAATCTACCGTTGCTTTCACCAGGCTATGATTTCATCCATTTTGTATAGCCAAGAGATCAAAGTAAGTTACACATGTGGTTTGTGAATTCCTCTGAGAGCAGAAAAATAAATACAAGTGACTCTCAAAGAAAAGATGGAAAAGAAATTAAAGGGTAAATGATTGTAGAATTTTATTTTGAATCCATCCTAAAACAGCTAGAGAAAGACATAGGAACATTATATATATAGACACACACACATACACATTCCTACCCCATCACAAACCGAAATCTTATCAGAAAATACGATTTTAAAATATCACATGATTCTGAAGATCTCAAATAACCCTGAAATGGATGTTTCTTGTCATGCTCCTTCCAACAACCAAAGATGTGCATGCAAAAACTCTACTACCCAGTAGTTGTCAGTTATTTTCCATTGACCTGCTGCCATTCCTCTCTTTGGAATTCCCCATTAAAGCACCAAAAATCTTCACTGATACAGGAAATGTTCTACCCTTCCTTGAAGCTAAAACCTGCTAATTCATATGCTCTTGTGTGTAAAAAACCTCAAAATAATAATAAAAAAAGCTTTGTTCTCAAACCAAGTCTCCAGTGGAGGGTTCGGTACGTTATACAGCTGCGTATACCTCTCTTTGGTAAGGCAAAACTAATTCTTACACTTGCTACCTGTTATCAACTGGGAGATCTTCCATAGCAATTGCCCCTGACCAAAAATTTAAGCTTCCAGAAGACGGAAGATATCCTTGTGTAACCAAAGCCATACGCAGGTCTCGGCACAAACACTCAAATCCCCTTTCCGCCTAAGGTTTAGGGACCAGAAAACAGATGAGATGGTCAAATAATTTATTTTAAGTAACACGTTTTTTTAATATATTCCCTGAATAAATATTATATCACACCATCAAATAATATCAAATACGAAAAATGTGGATTTCTGGCCAAGCCATGTTATCACTCCAAGATTAATAGTTTTCTTTAATATGATAAATATTTCAAAACACAGAGCTTGCGTAACAATCAGCTTTTTTAAGACTAGGGCTTTTTTCATTTACCAAGTGTCAAACAGGGACATTTAAAATGAAGTATGAAGTTTCACTATGAGTTCTTTAGGAAGGAGAAGGCTTCCAAGGAAGGCTTCCAAGGTCTGGTCAGCCATATATACGTTTCTCTATGCAAGAGTTCTTCATCTTGCTAAAATTTTCGATACCGAGATTGTCGTCATCCTTAAATGAATTACTCAGTGTCAAGTTGATTTATTGAAGCAATACAACTTAAAACACAAACATACGTAAAACCTGAAGTTCCCTCTTTTTATTTTACCTACCTACATTTGACATTGAGAAGGTTTGGGTTTTTTCCTTTCCTTTTGCTTTTTTTAATTACCAAGAATATATTTTGCAAAGTATGTCCTTAACTTTTTGTTTAATAAAGTGACAAATGTTATATTAAACCAAGTGCTCTACATCACTCAATGTTTCACATCTTTGTCCCTGTACCATGTCTAGGAGCAGTTTAGGCCTCCTATTAAAGTAGATATCAGGCACTCCATTACACCCCTTTTTTGATACGGAGTTTCCATTAAGCAAATACTTCTCACTTAGATGTTTCTTTCTTTGTCTTATTTTTGATTAGCTCCGGATTAGCAACTTCTAAAGTGACTGCAATAAGAAAACCATATAAAAATGTGGCTTAGCATGATGTCCTTAATTAGTCTCTGTAAAAAGAGGATATTAAGAATGGGAGTCACAGTTTGCTACTCTCTATTCAATTAGGACTGGCTTCTTTGTGACTGTGGTTCATGCAGGATGTGCAGTTATCTAATACAGCCCAATTCTGGCAGCAGAACAATTAGAATGCAAACCATAACTTAAAACAGGCTCCAGCAATATTTTTTTTTTCCTTTGGTTGTGACATCTTCAGCAGACTTAAAACAGCAGTCATCAGATCATATCCTATGCTGAAATTCCAGATTCATATTCTGAAATTGAATGCAGCTTTTAAAATATTTAACTATGGGAAAATTGAATATGATGTGACTGAAGAAAGCAAGTAGGGAAGGGCTTTGATGCCTACACATGCATATATGTACAAAATCTAAGAGAAAAATAAAAGCTGTATTTAAGTACATCTTAAACCTAACCTCTGTTCTGTGGTGAGCTCAAAGCAGCTCAAAGCAATTAGTAGGTCAGTAACGTGCTCGAAGTGTGCAATGCTCAAGCACACCAACAGCAATAACAAATCTTGCACATCTCCCTTCTCTTGCATGAGCCATTTTTGGCAAAGATTGTAAGAATCTGGTCAGGTTTTCCTACCTCACAATAATCACCACCCTTTCTCCCCAGCTGGTCTGCACAGCTTCCTGATGAGGTGGCCTTGCTGCAGAGTATAGCGCAAAGTCAACTCACATGGAGATTAAAATACCTCTCTTCCTACACACTTCCACCCCGGGGCTATTTTCTCCTCCAGACACACATTCTTAAGCAGCCTTCTGCTTCCCTGATGACAGCTCAGGTACTTCAATGGCAGCTTGAACACAAAGGAAACACAACACCCAAAAAACCTCCATCTCCAGAAAACAGTAAATTGCCTTCTGCCAGGAGCTAGGTAAGTATACTGGAAAATACCACCCTGGTTTTGCCTTATTATATAATTTTGCTGCTATTGGCCACTGTTAGAGACAGAACGTTGTCCTAGACTGTTATTTGTCTGGACCTGGGACATTCTCAAATATGTGTGCTGTGCTCCTGTACTCTGATCTACTCATCTACCGCAAAGGGGAAGGACTTCAAATCCCCTCACTTTTCCTTTGGTATAAGGAGTATCCTTTCCCCACTCCATTCTTAGCGGGCAGAGTTTCCAGCAGTTGAATTCTTCCTCCCAAATTCGTTTTGTGTTACAATTCAATATCTCCCAATGTAATTTCAGCAAAAAAACCAACAAAAATACACTTAAAGAAGAACATCAGGTTGGGCTGTTGGATATTATCCAATGATCAGAAGGAAGCGTGGAGTCTTTACTCGTTTCAAAACCAGTCAATTAAGCTACAATGACAAGCCAATCAAACACTTCCAAAAATTACATACTTTACTCACCCTTTAGTTTGAGGTCCACATTGTGTCGCAGCCAAGGATAAACACCATAGTTTGACATGTCTTCAGGAATAGGGTGATTATATATCCAGCCATCACATGCAAATCGATAAAAGTTCTCACATGGATCTACAGATTGATTTATCTTGCTTAGGATGCCAGCAGCTGTAAAAAAAAAGACACCACACAGATTTTGTGGAAAACTTTTTCCTAAACAGGGAATTACATGAGGCCACAGTTCAGAAATAATGATTAACATTTACCAGTCTCTACATCATGATGCTGACCTCACTTGCAAGCTAAGCCTTGCTGTTCTAGGACTGATGTGCACCCTGATTTCTGTCATTTTTTAAAGAGCAGCAAGAATACCACATAGCTTCTCTGGCATCTAACAGTGAAGCATAAAAAGCAAAAAACATAAGAAGCAAAACATAAGAAGAAAAAAAAAAAGACTAAATATCTGCAATGAATGGTCTTCAGTGCTGTACAGCAATGACCACTGAACTTAGCAGTACAGGAATGTGAACTGCTGGAGTCAGACACCTGAAGACAGGCTTTCCCTTGGTGCCGCGATAGAATTAATTGCCTGAGGAATTTAGTAGCAATACACAAGAAGCAGATTGTAATTAGCATTCCAGAAATTATGCACTGTTTACCTTTAGCTGAATAGCTGCAGAAGAAAACAAATCAAGTTCTGATCTACCATTCATTGGATAATATAATTGTAGTAGTTTCAGCTCAAATTTGTGACTGCATGACTGTCAGTTGCTAGGGTAGGTGAGACTGGTAAGAGAGAGTCTGACAAGCCAGAGATTTAACAGCTTTTGAGTATCTCATCGTAGAATCACAGAATGCATTGGGCTGGAAGGGACCTTTAAAGGTCATCTAGTCCAACCCCCCTGCAGTGAGCAGAGACATCTTTAACCGGATCAGGTTGCTCAGAGCCCCATCAAGCCTGACCCTGAATGTCTCCAGGGATGGGACCTCCACCACCTCTCTGGGCAACCTGTGCCAGTGTCTCACCACCCACATCGTAGAAAACTTCTTCCTTATAACTGGTCTAAATCTACCCTCTTTCAGTTTAAAACCCTTACCCCTTTCATGCATTATAGTCGTTGTGGCATAAATCTACATGGGTTGAGTAGCATGGAATATGTGGATACTGGACATCTTTTGGCTAAATTACCACGTGTTTTGAGCCTTATCCAAACAACAGATTAAAAGTCCTAGCAGGAAATCTGAAAATTTACAGACTTTATGGTACTATTTCTAGCATCAAGTAATTCTTCTTCATTCACAAGAAAGAGTAACTCTTTCTATGATATTTCTACGTCTCAGCTGTGATTTGGCCTTCTAGTACCTGAAGGGGGCCTACAAGAAGGGTGGAGAGGGACTTTTTGCAAGGGCCTGTAGTGGTAGGATGAGGAGTAATGGGCAGAAGCTGGAAGAGCGTAGGCTTAGACTACATATGAGAAGTTCTTTACCCTGAGGGCGGTGAGGGAATGGAACAAGTTGCCCAGGGAGGTTGTGGATGCTCCATTCTTGGAATTGTTCAAGGCCAGGCTGGATGGAGCATTGAGCAACCTGATCTAGTGAGAGATGTTCCTGCCAAGGCAAGGAGTTGGAACTAGATGATCTTTGAGGTCCCTTCCAACCCAAATCATTCTATGATTCTCTGGTTCTGTGATTTGCATTTGTATTCATTCAAGACGGTGGTGGTCAGGGCAGCCAAGAGCACTGTCAGGGTGGCCAAGAGCACTGCCAGTGCAGAGCAGAGGAGAAGCAGAATGACAAGAAATGTCCTGGTAATGTTGAGATCTTAAAATTTTTCAGTTTATTGACCCCCACAGAATTTGTCAGAATCTCAAACACAAGCCAAACACCTCACAGCTTAATACAGTTCAGAATGGAAGTAAATACTGTTTTAAGTTAATCCAATGTCCACTTTGCTTCCAGTAAAACAGCTCTAGGGGCAGATTTCCAGACCTGGTAACTATTGTTTGATCTTTGTTCTTGTTACATTCAGTGATAAAACTCTTACTGATTTAGTGCAACCAAAACTCTGTCAAAATGAACCAGTGCAAAATGGTTGTCTCTCAGATCTTACCAAGCCTAGTCCCTTTAGCTCACATTTAATATTATGAGATGTCCCAGCTCTGTAAGGGCTACCACATGCACCTCTGTGTGGGAAAAAGAGCCTGCCAACATGGAAGTAGTTGCAGATTTTGAGCCATAGTCACCACATTACAACCGTGCAAGTCTGTGCAGGATCTGGTCCTAAAGCATCCCTTTGCCTAACAACTCACTTGCTAATTTTCTGACTACTGGGAAGGAAACAAAAAAAAAATACCCCTGAAGGTCAAGTCACCCAACACTTGTTTCCTATTAGATAAACAAAAAATGCTATGGGAGGCTTTGAGTTAATCTGGGCAGAATAGAGATAAACCAATTTAAAACATGAATTAATTGTAGAAAATAAACAGTTCTGCAGCAACTTAAACCATGGCTTTTTTACAAGTTTAGTTTTGGGGGTTTTTTTTTCCTCATTATTAATGAAGCTTTCTAAGAAAAACTCAAACAGTATAAATATCTAATTAACACAGTATAATCATGATATAAAAGAGATGATAAAATTGTTGCTTACCAGCTTCAATGCATTCTGAGGTCAGACAGTACTGTTGTTTCGGATGAAACTTTATAAGCCCTTGGCTAACTGCAAAAATGGAAAACCATAATGAGACCATTTGTAATGAATTTTGACCATTGCAGCCAAATGTTGTGTACTTGAACATTCAATTGTCAGAACAAGCTCTGGCCCTAATGTGTATCTGACTACATCAATTTTAAAAAACTTAGAATCTGTATTAAGCAAATACTGTGGCTTGTAACAAATAATTTTCCCCTCCTGTGCCTGCTCTCTCCTTCTTCTGCCTTTGCTCATAGACAGTGTAGGTTTGCCTCGAGTAACGACGCTTCAGCCTCACTCGCTGACACCGATAGCCACCACAACACGAACAACTCATCCTTGTTGCTGTCACCCTCCCAGAGCTGCACGTTTCACGGCCGGCAGTGCAATTACCTGTGGGCTGCTGGAGCTATCTAACCAGCCTCTGCAGGGTTTCCACCCCTCCTTCCGAGCTGTGGGGCTCACGTTCCCCTCCTGCACCTCCTCCTGCAGCAGCTTGGTTCGACACGAGCCCACCGGCACGACCCAGAGCCAAGGGGTCACCTTCAGAGTCCCCTTGTTCCAGCTTGGAATAAACCAGATAAACTGGGGTAGCTGGGGTTTATAAGGCATGGTGCAGTTTCTCTCTGAATCAGCTCCCGGCAAGCATTGTATTTGCTTCCAAAAACCTCACCAGAACAATGAAATTGTCAGTTAATTGTGCTCATCTTTTAAAAATGTGTATTATAGCTGCCACTGAAACTTAAGCAGAGGAATTGCTAATTTCAAGCATTGCTGTCAGGCAGCAAATAAGCAGATAATTGATACTTGGGATGGGGATGGAGAGTCCCAAGGGACAGATGAAATAAGACTGAGTAAATGTGCTCAGCAGACATAAAGAAATGTCTTGTTATATCCATTATCTTAATAACTCGGTCCATAGCAAAAATAAAAAAGCAAGGAAAAAAAACCCCAGCAGTGGAATATATTAACTTATCATAGCTTCACTAGTGCTGATAGTTATAAAGCAATTTCTCCTGTGGTTTTATATTTTTCAAAAGGGAGAGGAAAATGTGAAATGGTATTTCAGCACAGGAAAAACTTACCATAAAAAAACCTAAAGCTAGGATTGAATATAAAGCTGTTTCATCTCTTGCAACCTCATAGCTTTAGTGACAATCAATGACTGAAATAGCTGGATTTCAATCAAATTTTCTTAGAAAGTGAGAATGTAAAACTATTTCTGGACAACTTGACCAAAGCTTGCATTGGCTCAGTGAAACACACCACCTCAATAACCTTTGTAAATTAGCCAAGAAATACATGAGATTTTGAGGCATACAAAGATTGCATCTGGAACATTGAAGAACAGTAGAAAATGGAGAGGTGGAGGTCTCCAGAATGCAATTTTGAGCCACAAAAAATACAAATAAGGGATAACATGCCTATTAATTATTGCATTTCTCCCAACTGACCTTTCCCCACTTTAAAGATAGCCTTTTAGAACATGTCCAGGTCTTGAAAGGTTCCTAGGTTATTTTTTTTTCTTGACAAAGCAGAGAAAGGAGGGAAAATCCATTTAATTCTTTTGTACTTGATAGAAAATGAGGGAAAATGGAGAAAGATCAGTAAATAATCTGAAGTAGCCCTCGTGGTGTCAATACTTATAAACAAAAATAAAAATACCATGTCAACTAGATTTGTTTCATTTACAACTTCATCATTACAGCAATTTTTTTAAAAAAAAATATTGGGAATAAACATTTCCCTTTTAATTAACATCTAATTTTGAATGATAAACTTTTTCCGGTTTCATTCTCTTGCCTTTTTGTTGTTTCTAAGAGAATTAACCATTATACTATTATCTACAGTGTTGGTTATAACACTGGGTGTCCTAGCTTCTTCCTTTTTAAGCCTATTTCCAGATTCTTAAGCAAATGTAGACCATAATTACTAAGTTTACAAAAACACGTCTGAAAGGGGAAAAGGCACACAAATATGCAGATGTAAATGATGCTGATGTTCCTATAATCTGATCAATCCAAAGGGCTACCAAGTCAGGAGGAAAGGCTACCAAACTGAGGTTTAAAGCTGCCTGGCTTCTTGCCCAAGGGAACAGGAAAGCAATCAGCTTCCTTTTTGGTCTGCCCCCAGCTCCTGCGGAGAAGGTGGCTCCTGTCCTGCCACAGCTCTTGTCCCGAGAGCCACCAGCAGGACCCTGAGTGATGCCAAGTGACCCCCCTGGCAGATCCCGGTATGTCCTGGCAGTCACGGTATAGCTACAGGAGGTGCAAGCAAGTAATAGAGTTAAAAATACAGGATTCTCCCAGACTCCTCTCAGAGTTGTAGGAACTCTGAGAAGAAGAAAGAGGAGCAGGGGAAGGCTACGCTTCACTCCTCAGGCTGGAAAAGTGAAGGGAAATGGTTTCAGGTTTACCAGAAACAGCAAGTTTTGTAGACTAAATGGAAACTGAGGAAAAAAGGTCATCTTGAAGCATCTTAAATCTTTTGCATGACCAGAAATAACAGTCTCCTTTTCCACAGTTTAACAAAACTAGAATAGAGTTAAACATAGAAACAAAACACGGTGTTACAATGAAATATGCAAACATTGCACTGACAAAACTTTAAACCAAAGCAGTTTAACATTTTTCCTTTATTCTTTTGGTTGAAAACCTCAGACAATTTCCAAACGAATCCTAAAAACATTTTGGTTGACTCAAGGCCAGAATTTTTATTTTCTTAGCAGTTATGCCAATGAAAATTTTTACACTGAATCCCTGGCTAGGGAATAGGCCTCAGCACACTTAGAAAACTATTTCTAAGAATATTAATATATATACTTGAATTTACATGTCTAGTCTATGGATAAAGCACTGCTCTTTCTGACAAACTGTGGTGCTAAATGTTAATTGTTGTTTATCAGCAATAAACAAACAATCTGGTGCTGAAAGAGAGAAATGTCTCTCCATTACTCCCTAGTGTTTTATATTGTACTCTTTAAAGGGAAAACCATGATTTTTCAGGCAGAAAATATATTTCACACTAACAAGTTAAAGATATAATCCTGTTCATGTTTGTAAAGAATCTTGTGGAATTGAGTGGGATTACTCACATACACAAAAGTTACTTGCCTGCAAATGTTCATAGAATTTGCTCTAAAGTCAGAAAACGTTAACTGAGTGCGAGTCTGGTGCTTTAAATATTCTGTAGAACACCTGGCATAATTTTCTTTGTTGTGATTATAAACTAAGCAAGAACTTTCAAACAAGATCACAAAATCATAGAGGATCGGACAGAAGCAAAAGATATGCTTAAAGGCTAAGTTCCCTTCAGTCCAGGGAAATGTGTGTTGCTCTAAAGAAATTAAAAGTTGGTCTGAATTATTCCAAAAGAGGAACTCTTTCTGCATGTTTTTACAGGATCCAACACAGCTTTCTCTTCTCTCCTCTGCTTGGTGGTATCGGGTACATTTATACTTCTTCACATCATTTTATAAGTGTAGGCATATGCTTCCATGTGATATTCCAGGAATACCAGTCTACAGATCATTCCAAACCCCAGACAGAAAAAGCTAATTCCTTCTCTATCGTGTCCAGTTACAGCTTTTAAATCCAATCAAAACAATTTAATTTCATCCCAAATGCACCCTTTATGATTTTTTGCAAAAATGACTTTGCAAAACATTGCAGAAGAACAGAAAGATGTAAAAAATGTGCAAGCATATGCACTATTGAAGCCTTCTACAGGATTTTTTTCAAGCCCTAAATGGAAACCAAATGAAGGAAAACCCAAAAGATTCCATAAAATGTGTGCACTACAGATTCATTTTCAGGAAACAGAGAATATTAGTCCACATCAGACACAATCTCTGAGTTTGCAATCGGCATTATTGGTAACGCAAAATCTCACCCGTTTCTCCCCGTTCTGCGAAAGAACACAGTTCTGGCTAGAACACATTCAACTGAGTAGCCTAATCTAAATTCATCATTCAAAAAATTGCCTCTTCCAGCTCTAGTGTTCCCATAAAAAAATTCCCTTTCCTGACCCATTTCAGGCTAAATATAAAATGGAGGGAAAAGAAGAGACTGAGATTTCCACCAGAGCATGTGGTGGAGCACAAACACTGGCCCCCGAGCAGACAGGCTGGGCAGGGTCGCATTCAGGTTATCCTTGAACTTTTGACTTACCCAAGAGAAGCACGGTGCCAAGCACCACGGTGCCGCTCACGAGGACGCCGAGGGCGATCCGCGTGGCTTTGCCGGCCGCTCCCCTGGCTTCGGGTACCGCTTCTCCTTCCATCGGGATGGCTTGGGACGTGCTCGCTCTCACAGAAGTCTGGCTTTCCTCTGCTGCCGTGGTATCAGTATTTCAGCCGTGCACAAACTGCACCCATGAGCTCTCCTCCTCCTCTCTACAACTCCAGGTTTCTGCCGTGAACCATTTCCTGGGCACTTCCTGCTCTCTCCCTCTTGTAAAATAGTAACTGTCTCCTACGTTTTCCTCTGACTAGGAGGAGGAAAGCCAAGCGGTGACCACTGTACATACAGCCCTTGCTGCCTGTAAAGCCTCTATGAGCCAATCGCTCAGCAGTTCCCCTTATCAGGGGTTCTGAACACGAGGATTTCACAACGTTGCTGAACAGATGTTTTAGCTATTCAAACATATAGCTGTAAACCCTTTACAATCAAAGCAGGACTGCTGGCAACTTTTACAAACACGAGACTGATGGAAGGTTTTCTTTTTTCTCCTTGTGCTTATTTAAAAAGACTGACTGCTGACTAAAGTTTCCTCCTCTTAAACCATTCCTGCTGCATCATTTGGCTTCACCAGGAAAGATACCCACTTGGTGGACAAATCCTCTTTTAAAGCTTCCTAGGAGCTCTCAGAATACCATGTAGCATTTTATTTTGGGAATCTGTTATGCGACACTATGTGCCAAAAATCACAGTCCTGCAGCAGAAAGCAATAATCAGCACAACCTACGGAATAGTGCTACTTTAAAAGCTAGGGTTTTTTTCCAGACAAGATATTTCGGTCCTTGCTGATACACAATGAATCTTAGGAGATGATCCTATGCTTCCAAGTCAAGTACTACTATGAGCTTAGTGGAAAGTATCTATTTGGCACTTCAATTTGACGGGGAAAAAAAACCCCAAACCACTAATAAAAATGCCTTATTTATATGGATTTCTCAGTTTCTGGCTTAGACTTGAGAATCCTCTCTCCAGGTGGCAAGGTTTCCCCATTCATCAAGTAACAGAATTAATCATTTCAGGGTGAATTATTTGAGCTGACTGTGACTTTCAGCCCTCTGAGGAGCTCTCGCTTACCCCAGAGCTGGACTCTCATACAAAGCGTAAGTATGCAGCACCATGATCATGCTCCCAAGAACAGTTTATGTGTCTGAGCTACTTCCGTGCAGAGTTATGAGTTCTTGTCTCAGCCCCCACCCATCCCGATAAAAAAATGCGCAAGTAGAGAGAAGAAAGGCATATGCCACAAGGTGTGTATGATGACAAAGTTATCAGTTTGGAGACTGAATGTTTTTTTCCCTGTGATCACTTGCACACAAGTTGTCCTGGATGCCAGATGGACATAAAGGGAAAACCCCCTCCATCTAGAAGAAGAATTATGGTTTGAAGGTCCTGAAACCCTAACTTCTCAAACCCCTCTACAGCCTGACTGGGGTCCTGCAAACAAAATGCCTTCATTTCTTGTTCCCCTCCCTCTTCACCAGCAAGCACTAGGTGGGCATTCTCATCTCTGCTTAGCACAGAAAAAAAAAAAAAAAAAGTGCTTTTGTTTCTTTTCACCTGCCTACTTATCCCACATTTAACCCATTGATTTTTGACATCCATCAGCTGAGGAAGAAGAGGGAAACGATGACACGTAACCCAGAGGACTACATACCTACCAGGACAAGGGGCCCCATTTGTGCATGAATTACTCCATGGGTATGAGCAGATTCCTGGTTATAAACAATTCCCAACGAAAGTCTGTTGTCAAGAGAGGTTTGAGAACGTATTTAAGTGACCTTAGTGGTACTGAGTCTTTATATTAGAAAACATTAAGAGTCTCAAAAGAGCACAGAAAACGAATGGACATGCTGTGTTCTCAACACTTAATCAGCTTTGCCCATGATCCAAACACTGAGCAAATCACAAAAGGACCTTTTGACAAGCATTTGCTATTGGTTGCCTGTTGTTTTTCTTTCTATGTCAGTATTGAACCAGACAGAACAAATGCCGAATAGCCATATACATACTGTCCATCACCTTTATATCCTCTCAACAAACATTAAATGATCATGTCTTTACTTAAATTTCCCCGTACTTTATGACTTTGAAGTTTTGCTCCCTTGAGAAGTACTAGCACATGCTCTAGTAGTGTTTCACTAAAAGCATTTTGTTTTCAAGGCGTTTTCTCTCTTTAGGACAATAGCAGGCCAGAAACCAAGAAGAGCTTTCAACAGCAAAGCAGCAACAGTTATTTCCTTTAGTAAAAACGTGCAGAGAAGAGAGAAAAGGGCGATAGAAAAGCAGATAAGAGGGAGATGCTGGACAATTCAGGAAAGGTCCTGAACAGCCAAAGGGAAGGTGAGGGCTATGGGAACACTGACATATCGTAAGAAGAACCAGCAGGCTCCAGCCACAGGAGTCCTAAGGAGAGTCAGCCGCAAGCAGCACATGATCCTTCTGGCAACAAAATCACAAATCATCTGCCAACAATGGAACGACTTCTGTAAGTTTGGGTTTGTCAGCTCATTTATGCTGTAGAATAGTATAAGTGTCCTTCCCTCTGGCTGTAGAGCTTGGCTGTAGTCCGTAACTCATCTGGGTTTCTCCAGATGTACAGAATGTACAGAACTACGAAATCAGGGCTAAAATGCAAACAGCTGCAGGCAACTGCTGCAGAGGTCCATTTCTGGCAGTATTTGAAAAGGTGCACGAGCACATGTGAATCAGCTTCTGATACTGCTGATCAGTAACAGAAGTCTGTGGAATTTGATATGTGTTTCTGATGAGCGTGCTAGGATTTGGTTGCCTTGCTCATCATAATTCCAACAGCTCTTTGGCAGGTAACCGATACATGGCCACACTTAGTGCTGAAACTGCTAACAGCACTCCTGGCTATAATAGCTCAATAAGGAGTTTAATGAGGCTATGCAAAGACTCTATTAAATATTCGTAAAACACTGAATAGACATAAGGGGAAAAAAAGTAATAGTTGAACACAACACGCTATAAAGCAGTCTTCATTCACTCAGAATTGCCTCTGACCAAGATCCCACTCAAACAATGGGATCACTCTGGCATTTATAACAATGCCAGGACAATGCACAACGATTTCCATCCAAACCCACATGCAAGAGCTGGCAAAACCTCTGGAACATGATCTGGCCTAAATCACAGCAAGAGTGTCCCAGCTTCTAGAAAAAGTCTGTCTACATATCTAAGTATGCATGCATGCATGTGAATGTGCACTCACAAATAGAAGCACATACTTACTACCTTCCTCTTTCACAAGCAGACACAATTGTCGCTTTCTTCCATTATGCCAGAGTCTGGCAAGATGCTTGATCAGAGCTAAAACCAGCAGTACTGTGTCAACTTCTCACACAGCTTGGTTCAAGCGAGTTCCCATTTCTTGAGGTTTGATTATTCAATAGACACACAAAACCCCGTATTTTGCCTAGTTTTCACTGGCAATCATCAAAACCAGAGTTACACAGTTGTTACTGAACATCTGGGACAACAGAACAACCTGAGGTCAGCACATGTTCAGCCTAAGATTGCTGAAAGACCTGCTTGCAATGAGCCTGAGCATTGTAAAACATTTTCTTTCTCACATTTATGTAACCTCAAAATACGTTAAACTGGTTACGGATACCTGTTATCCGGACAGAAAAAAAAAAATAGTTCAGTTTTAAGCATAAAAATCCAAAATAATTCAAGTATAACATACTAGGTTACACCAATAGATTTGTAACAGAAGACACTTCCATAGAAGATGCTGTCCTTATGGTGCACATTAAAGCTTGCCCTATTTGGGAGGCAACTGACGGGTTTCTTTAGTCAAGCTTGATAGAAACAGTTCACAATCAAAGCACCACAGCTTTGATGATGTCCTTTCAAGCATTTTTAGTTCATGGTTAATGAAAAAATACAGCCACTACCACACTGCTGGAGGCAGGGCCACCAGGTCTCTTGATACAGCTTGTGTGGCTCCAGCAGAAAAGCAGAGGTATATGCTGGCTTCATTGAAAGATTTATTAGCACGGGTCAGAGTAAAGGCTGTATTCCATTTCATTTTAAGTGTTCCACTACGGGGCCTTGAACTGGTTTTTCTTCAAAACTATGCAGCTGTTGTAGCCAGAATTGGCCAATCGGGCTTTACACACACACTATGTGCTTGAGAAAAATGAAACATGTTGCATTTGAAGACAACTTGACCATTTGTCCTCAGATGTCTGAGTCTTATAAATGACACTCTCTTTTGGCTACAACCCTCCCCAAATTTCTGTGCTGCAGCCAACAGCAACCACACTCTGGCACAGATTCATGTCCTTTATTCATGTGACAGATACAGCTGGAAATAAATAACTCCATTGTTTTCCACTGGTACAGCCACATCACAGAAGGTCTCAGTGCAGCTGTGAGAATGTGGGTCATTAACTAAGAGCCAATACAGAGCCATCAGGCCTTGCAGGGCTCTGAACACTGCTGGTGGCAAGCTTCTCCACTAGCTATAACTGCAACTGTGGAGAGAACACAAAGAGAAAACTTCGTCTTCCACACTTAATTCCCCAAATTAGGAGGGGTGGCTGACACAAAGGAAGGCTGTGCTGCTATTCAGTGAGATCTGGACAGGCTGGAGAGCTGGGCAATGGTGAACCTCATGAAGTTCAATAAGGACAAGTGCAGAGTCCTTTGTCTGTGGAGGAATAACACCAGTACAGATTGGGGGATGTCCTGCGGAAAAGCAGCCCCGTGGAGAAAGACCTTGGAGTCCTAGTGGACAGTAAATTGTCTGTGGGACAGCAATGTGCCCTTGTGGCCAAGAGGGCCAATGGGATCCTGGGGTGCATTAAGAAAAGTGTGTCCAGCAGGTCTAGGGAGGTTCTCCCCCTCCTCTACTCTGACCTGGTGAGACCACACCTGGAATACTGTGTCCAGTTTTGGGCTCCTCAATTCAAGAGAGACAGGCACCTACTGCAGAGAGTCCAAAGGAGAGCTATGAGGATGTTTAAGGGACTTGAACATCTCTCCTATGAAGAGAAACTCAGAGAACTGGGGCTGTTTAGTCTTGAAAGGAGATGGCTGAGAGGGGACCTTATTAACGTATACAAATATCTGAGGGGTGGGTGTCAAGAGGAAGGAGACAATCTCTTCTCAGTGGTGCCCAGCAACAGAACAAGGAATAATGGGTTTAAGTTAGAACATAGGAAGTTCCCCTCAACATGAGGAGAAACTTCTTTACTGTGAGGGTGACAGAGCACTGGCACAGGCTGCCCAGAGAGGTTGTGGAGTCTCCTTCTCTGGAGACATTCAAAACCCGCCTGGACGCCTTCCTGTGTGGCTGCCCTAGGGGATCCTGCTCTGGCAGGGGGGTTGGACTAGATTATCTTTCGAGGTCCCTTCCAACTCCTAACATTCTATGATTCTAATTTCAGGTATGCTAAGGTATTCTAATTATTCCAAGAAAAATTTCTCCCCTTTGCAAGAAACATTGCATTCTCTGACTGAAAGGTGCTTGTATCTGACCCAAAGAGCAACTCACTATGAAAGCCAACATCTGGGATGGTTAAAGTTAAACTACTCAAGTTTGCAGGCTTTTTTAGAGCTGCTTTTGAAAAAGCACTTTAATGAAACAATGCATATGTTCTCAACCAGAAAGAATAACTTCTTTAAGTCTCCCAGTAATTTTTTTCCAAGAAGTGGATTAAATTATAGCTAAACAAAACAGTGCTTCTCCTAAAGCCTACATTCACACTACAACAACAGTGTGTTTACATGTAGCCATCAGATGCGCATACTTCTCATCTGTACAGATTAAACCTGGAGTCCATGTCCACTATACATGATCACATGGGCTGTAGAAAGGCATGTTAGCTGGGGATTAAGAAATGTATAAAATACTCTAGAGTAGCTTGGAAAAAAAATTTTGCTTTTTCATATGATCTAACCATGAACACAAGCTGTAAAGGCACTGAAAAAGACATTGCTAGGAAATGTGACATTCCAAATGGCCACAGCAGTAGGATACAACTATCTGTTTTTTCTTTAAAATATTGCATTAGGGCCACCAGAGCTCTACCCACTTATCGTGCTCTGACCCGATGTTTGCTCACAGCTGATAAAAACTATTTATATGAACAGCGAAAGGAAGAAAGCTTGGTTTCCAATGAATTTGTGTATCATGGATGAGTTTTCAGGTGTGTGAGACAGGTTCACCGACATCGGAAATCAGAGGGGAAGGGCCACCAGACCCACAGGTGACTGCTTTCAGCATCTACCAAGGAGATCCCCCTGTCTCTCAGAGAAGCTCGACTGCCTCTGTAAAAGCAATAGCTCCTGCCTGCTCTCACACTTGGATCTCATGAGTCTATCTTCAGAAGTAGCAGAGCTCAGAGACAGCAGCAGGCAAGAGCAGAGCAATTGCTCCACAAAGGTGCCACTGAACAGGTAACTGGGGACAACCTGTCACTGCAGGGGGGTATTTATTTGCTTGCTTGTGCTAACTTTTGTAGAAAACCTGAAAAAGCAAAGCAAAAATTCCTCCAAGTGCTTTACTAACCAAGGCAGTAGAGCTCAGCAGTTCCCTAAGACACCAGCTCTGGTGAAAAGTCTTCTTGCATGGGGGTCATTCAGTCACATCCCCCTGCATGATGAATTCTCCTGTGCCTTCCAAGGGCTATGCTCACACTGATGCCTTTGTTGCAGAAACAAAAGACCTTTTCAACCAGGCAAAAAGCTGTCAGAATTTAGTATCTTTGAGCTCAATCCCCCTCTCTCAAATTTCGTTGAAGCTTGCTGACAAGGTCCAGCATTATTAAGCAAGACTGGGCAGGAGGGATCGGGGACAGAGCAAGGGAAAGCGCAACTGCATAACCTCTGTTTTAGAAGGAAACAGCCTGGCCAGAAAAGAAACCAAACACAAAAGAGCCACCACTACAAAAAAAATCAAGCCTGATCTTGCAGAGTACTGCTGCAGCTAGCTCAGGATCTTCCTGAACTTAGTTTTATTTTAACACATTTTACACAAGCAGATTATATTTTTTCTCTCTCATCTCAAAGTGAGATCACAATTACTTTTGCACACAGCTAAAAGTCAGAAAAATCCCACAGTGAATATGATGTCCTAAATAAAACACCCCATGACAACATGAGATTTTGTGTCTCTTTTCCAGTGAAGGTAGTTCTAGCTATTGTCTCTTCTTGTCCCAATCTTGGTGCTGCTCCAGTGATTACGCCCATGTCTAATAACGACATACAGCAGCCCTTTAGGAGAGTTTAAATGCATTTGGTCATCAAATTCTTGGGGAAGTGGAGGCCACAGTCAGATCAGGTTGAAGATGCAGCACGGGACAGGATCACCCAGACAAATATTTGATTTCCTAAAGTCACAGAAATCCTCGAGAAACAATTGTTAGACACTAAATAGAATTATCTTTACAAACCAAATTGTTATGTCTCTGACAGCCTTTCCCTGAAGTTTCCAACATCTCTATTTAAAATAAAGCTTGGTTGCGGATTTTTTCCTATTGACATGAGGCTCTAAAACATACACCAATTTGTCAATGCCTTACATTTTTACAGATTTATAAACAAACCTGATTAAAACCAAAACAAAGCTTTGGGTAAATCTGTGGACACTCACATGGACTGTCTGCTGTATTCCAGTATACTTCTCAAAGTCAGTGCTTCGGATTTTTACTAAATTTGAAATGAAGAGTATACTAGCTCCAAATTTACTGCAATGCTTGAGAAGAGGATTTATCTAGGACCAAAGAAAAACATGCAGAGATTTTCTTCTTTTGTGACTCATCTGTATACAGTGAAGTACAAAAGTGAGTGTTCTGGATTCCTTGATTTCAATTTCTAGTATTGCAAAGAATTTGCTTGAGAAATACACATATCTTAGAAGAGCTTAAGCAAAACCATCAAATGTTGTTTCTTCTCTGAGCAGGATATTTTAAGAAAAACATTCCTAACTCTGTAAAAGGCAAAAAATGCAATAGAAACTTAGCAGTAAAGTTTAAATATTTTTAGAAAAGGCGGTTGCAGCTTGTAAAGGGATAGAAAGACTCAGGGATGGTACAGTGCTGAAGACGTCCACAACCTTGCCTTCTTAGCTGTCACAGGCCAGAAGAAGAATAAATGGAATAATGAAAATTTGAAGGGAAGCTCTAAAAAAGAAAGGTGCAAATCTGCAGCTGCTGAGAGGCTGCGGGATGAAAATGTTAGTGGCAGTGCACTGTTACTGTCTTTATCTACCCGAGGAAAAAGTGAAAGGCAAAATAAGCATTAGAATGAGGATTTTGGTACTGATCTTTGTGCCATATACATCCAAACTACTTGTTAGAAATGAAAATACGGATCATTATGTGGTATTGCTTCCAGTAAATTTTCAGTATAGCCCTAACTAGCTACTCCTAGATATTTAAATAGCTGTGTAGAGAAACTAGCAACACTGTTAGCAAAGCTAGTAATGACAAAAAAAAGTCAAAATGGGCATGCTTACAGAGAAGGAAAATCACATTGACCAAAGCTAAATCCTTTTCTAATGCTTGCAGAAAGGGTTGCACTCTTCTGAAAAATCTTTCTTACCTTCTTCAATAAGCAATTCTCAAGGAAATGACAGAATTTTAGCCCTCTAAAAAATTCTGATAAATTCCCAGATCTTTAACAATTTGATGCTCATAGTTCTTTGAAATTACTGCAAATATGATCAGCCTCTTCCTTGGTTGAACTGGTTGACTGAAATGGGAGATTCATTACTTAATTTTACTATAATACTCAAGTCAAACTTGATGGGTTTACTTTTAGTAAAAAGTGATAGTCATGATAAGTATCTAGCAATTTGGACTACAAACAGAGACAAGATTGGCCAGGACGCACTCACAGCATCTGCTTTACCTAAGCAAAATTGTACAGCCAGGCAGTAAGTTTCCAGAAATAAAGTAGGTGCATCAAGGCCTTTGAAGCAGCAATTAACAGGAGAAAACAACAGCCTGTAGGGGCATATTCCATCTCCCCAACCCAGAGAGAAAACACTCGCACCCAGATTACGTCCAAACTAATATATACAGGAGAATTTCCTACTGGCTTCTCACTGATGTGAGTTTGCATCTGGGTACAACCCGCACTCGCATTCAGGATGGCCAGGGACAGAAGAACACCGATACATGACCTTGATGAGAATTGCAGTGTGTTGGGGCAGCAGAGATCAGGATCCCAGGCTGTGCTGTAGCCAGCCAGGACATGGTCACATAGCCCAGGCTATCAAGTATTCTAGAGTGAAAGACCTTCTTTCTCTCACAGGTCTTTCTTAAACCTCCTAGACCCTAAGTTGCTCCTCCGACGTGGACACTACCTAACTTTATCTGAAAGGGAATCTTATCCTGGAAAGCAGTCTAAGAAAACGCAGTGCCACGTTCCAGCTCTCTACTAAGCTGCTGACCTTTAGCTAGAGCTAATTTGTTCCCTTTGCAGCTGCTACTCACACCTTTCAGAGCAGGAGAACAGGTTATCAGGAATGATGCAAACACAGCTCATTTCACTCTGGGTCAATCAGATAAACTCATGGTCCAAGCTTTTATACCGTGATGCCATGACTGCATTTTCTTGTGCATTGCAGCCTTTGCCTTCAAAAAATACACTCTCAAGAGCAATCATATGTTTTCAACTCCCTTTCATAAAATTGTTTGTGGCTTGCTGTTTTTTATTTTAACCATCTATTTTTCTTCACTATACCTGGGGATAAAAGCAACTACAAAGCACTATTTTAGGTTATATAAAATACTGAATGAAATGCATCTACTGTTGCATGAACCTGAAAGTACTATAAAACATTTAAGCTATTAAAACATATTTTGATTGGCATGACATAAAACATATTTTAGCGTGCTTGCAAGTTCAGATGTATTTTGAGTATCACTTGTTCACAACAGAATGCTCGAGAAAGGCCAAATTCTGGCACTCACTGAAAAATTGATTCACTTTTTGACCTGGACAGATGGGGAGAAACCTAATGAAATTCAAGCATGAAGTACTGCATCTGGTGGAAGAACAAGGCCATGCATACAGGTTGGGGGCTCACTTGTTGGAGAGCAGCTCTGAAGAGAAGGAACTGGGAATCCTGGCGGACAACAGGCTGATCATGAGCCAACGACGTACCCTCATGGCTGAGAAGGCCAAGAGCAGCCTGGGGTGCATTAAGAAGGGTGTGGACAGTAGGTCAAGGAAGATCCTCCTCCCCCTCTACTCTGCACTGGTGAGGCCTCATCTGGAGTGCTGTGTCCAGTTCTGGGCTCCCCAGTTCAAGAAGGACAACGAACTACTGGAGAGAGTCCAGCACAGGGCCACTAAGATGATAAGGGGACTGGAGCATCTACCCTATGAAGAAAGACTGAGAGAGTTGTGTCTGTTTAGCTTGGAGAAGAGGAGGCCGAGGGGTGATCTCATCAATACTTATAAATATCCACAGGGCAGGTGTCAGAAAGATGGGGCCAGGCTCTTCTCAGTGATGTCCAGTGACAGGACAAGGGGCAATGGTCACAAACAGGAAAACAAAAAGTTCAACCTAAACATAGGGCGATAGTTCTTTACTGTGAGGGTGACAGAGCACTGGAACAGGTCGCCCAGGAAGGTAGGGGAGTCTCAACCCTCAACCCTCCTGGGCGTGTGTGACCTACTGTAGGTGATTCTGCTTTGGCAGCAGGGTTGGACTAGATGATCTTCAGAGGTCCCTTCCAAGCCCGAACATTCCGTGATTCTTTGATCTGCTGCCACCAGGTAGCCAAGCAGGTCTCGAGAAGTCGGATCACAAGGATGATCCAGACTTAGACCATATTCTTCTGCTTTCCCAAATAACACATGTTCAGTACAGAGAAGCATTTCCATCAGATGAAGGAAATTACCTTGGAGTATTTCAATATGGCCCGTACATGTGGTTTCTTTCCAGCTGTAACTCACTGAGCAGATATTTACTTTTGTAGTAACATATAACAATAATCCTGCCCGTTGATCTAAAATCATATTGCTGATTTTGCTTGTAGTGAAAATACAATGAAATAACGTCTTGCGTTTTTTCCTTTTTAAAGAATGTAGCAAAGTTGATCAACAGACTTGAAGTTCGTGTTGCATGAAATGGGTGCTGTCCACACACTCTTTAAAACCCCTCGTGAGAAAATAGATCTAAACGTGGGTGGTGTTATCATCATAATTTTTAACCTAATCTCAGAAAACAGAACAAAATCAGTCCATTTAGGTAAAATTAACTGGGAGATGTAAATTACTAGATGTAAGTTACTAGATGTAAAATTATTAGAAAGCTTTAAAGGTATGAATGACAACAACTGAAAAACCACCTCTGCTGACAAAAGCTACACATAGAGTATGGACACAGATAAAGCTCTTAAATTCCATGTGGCATGTGGTTTCTGTCAGATCACCTTTTAGTTGCTGCCAAAGATTCAAACTATTTGAAAAGTCTGGATGACTGAAATCATATCATACTTCAGGTTGGAAGAAAAAAATAAATGATTCAGTAGATGGGATACAAGAAAACAAGCAAAAAACAAAGGGGTAACTCTCTCAGCAGTTCCTCCCCTGTATTTCTATCTCAGGTTTATATCTGAGACGCTATAGCCTTTATTTTGAACATTTTTCCCTTATCCTTCACCTTCCTGACCTGCTTCCCCCATCACCAGTCCCATGCCCACACTCCACTCAGGTCTGCCACCACACCTACTTGTCTGGCAACAGGACAAACCCTTTTTAAACACAGATTGTTTTTCAATTCATTCATTTCAGCAGTGTAGCAGAAGTGAGGTCAGTTCCCCATCTCCCTTAATGCCTCTGCTTGCTCATTTTAAACCCAATCATTTGTCACATGGCCACGCAAGAGCTGGCTGCAACTCTCACACTAGACAAGCTGAGGCACAGTGGGAATGAAGAGGGGGGAAGTGTAGAGACCAGGGCTGGGACCACTTACATGGCACAGCTACCAGAAGAAATGCCATCCCAGCAGCTCTCTCATGCAGGCTGCACTGTTGATGGAACTGGGTTAAATAGGTTCAGCCAAGGAAGTCTGAAATATTTTTGATCTTTGAGAAGTCAATCTAATTAAATTTTCATACATCTCTGCATGTATTTTCATGTGTATTTGCAGCGCATCTAGAAATAGAAGTTCAGAGAGACAGCGGACAAGGGGGACTATACCTTCTAGTCTCAGCAAACCTAGTAGTTAGGTCCGTCTTGAAAGCAAGCTCTTAAAATAGTTCTAGTACGACCCACTAAAGATACACACCACATAAAAAACGCTTTGGCAGCAGTTCAACTCTTTAGATTTAGCTCAAGAGAACAACAAATCTTGTTATCAGGGATAAAGCTTCCCAAAGTTGTCAATATTTTCACATGTCTAAGCTAAGCAGCCAGCACCTTAAAAACAGTTAGGATTCTTCAGCTTTACTGAGGTTGTCCCTTTCTCTACTTACCTTGAAGAGCACCAAATGCCTCTCCTGCCTTGTTTAGTGTCTTTCCAGTTACATTTCAAGTATCACCTTTTTTTTTTTTTTTAGCTTGAAGGTGTTCTAAGGCAGTGTTTCTGCAGCTTGCACATGGTCCTTGAGAAGAATCCAGGTGACCAGTGTCCACTATCTCACTTGCCCCCATCAGCAGGGAACCCATAAACAGGCTGCGGGCTCCAGACTTCCCTTGTGGTGAGAACAGTGGTCTTACTCCCAGCCACCAGTCCCAGTTTTGCCCTTCTCCCTGTCCTGCAGCTGTCTCCCATGTCTCCTGTGCAATTCACCTGGAACTCCTAGAAGGGAGGCTTTTGGGTAAGGACTGCACCTCACCTCACTGCACCCAGTTGGCCTAACATATCCGGTGCTCCCAGGCTACACCTGCAAGCACACAGGGTGGGACAGACAAGCACAGTCACTTCCCATTCTACATGTTGATGGCTTTGGATTGTACTTGGAAGAAAGCTCTTGGCACTTCACATGGGGTCTGGGCTCCACACCAGCTGTAAGGCACCTCTACCTTGAGCAAGAGGTCAGAACTGGTATAGATCATCAAGAACAGTGGTGGAATGTGACAAAGCCATCTGATGTTCTTGCACTATTAGATATGCAAGTGACAGCCTGCAGAGTTTTGATATGAAAGCCAGTATATGTGTTAGGGTGAGCAAGTGGTTTGGTATTTGTAAGTACTGCAGTCCACCACCTGATAGTCCTAACTCCCACGCCTTGTAAGGTTTTGGGCTAGCTTTGGTCAGTCTTCTGCTTCTGAGGCACCTTCAGCAGTTTCACAGCTCATACCCCATACCCATACAGTGTCTGGAGCAATAAAAAAAATGTGAATAATGAAAACACACCATGCTGCCTATGTGTTAAGATCATCAGGTCTCCAACAGAAGTGGGTGTCCCTGAGCTCACTTGTACCTGTAAAGATAAACAATTAACACTGTTTATGGATCAAGTATGAAAAGCATGCCAAAAGCTCAAGACTACTAAATCAAGAGCCACTGCTATTACTGGAGGCAACAGTATCTGCTGGGTGCAGGTCCTGAATAGCAGAACATATGCAAAACATGGGACTTCGCTAAATGGAAGGTCAAGATCCCAAACAAGCAGACATTAAGTCAGCAGGCTGAACAGAGAACTTTGGCTAGAACTCAGGAGAATACAAGAGAGTTTATGACCTACAGAGAAAGGGGCAGGCGACTCAGGAGGACCTCAAGGATGCAGTTAGGTTATGCAGGGAGAAAACTAGGTCCCAAGGCCAAACAGAATTAAATAAAACACAGAAAAATGTTTCTATAAATCTATTAGCAACAAAAGGAGGGCTAAGGGGACTCTCCATCTTTTATTTTTAATACTAAGACTCCACATGCCTAGCCTCCTGAGCTGGAGGACAAGCTGCAGTATGAAGTCTCCATAATCCCAGGGAAAATGGCCAGCAACCCACTGTTACACCAGACATGCACAAGTCTGTGGGGCTAGATGGGATGCACCCAAGGATACTGAGGGAGCTGGTGGAAGTGCCCACCAAGTTACTTTCCACCATTTTATCAACAGTCCCGGCCAACCAGGGAGGTCCCAGTGGACTGGAGGTTAACAAATGTGATGTCCACCTACAAAGAAGGGACAGAAAGAAGATCTGGAGAACTACAGGCCTGTCAGTTTGACCTAAGTGCTGGAGAGGGTTATGTAGCAGATCATCTTGAGTGCCATCCCATGGCACATATAAGACAAGCAGGTGATCAGGCCCAGGCAGAACGGGTTTATGAAAGGCAGGTCCTGCTTGGCCAACCTGATCCTGCCTTTATGACAAGGTGACTTGTTCAGTGGATGAGGGAAAAGGCTGTGGATCTTGTCGACCTGGACTTCAGTAAACCCTTTGACACCACTTCCCACAGCATTCTTCTAGAGAAACTGGTTGCTCAAGGCTTGGAAGGGCTTACCCTACACAGGGTGAAAAACTGGCTGGGTGGCTGAGCCCAGAGTTGTGGCAAACGGAATTAAATCCAGTTGGAGGCTGGTCACAGCAGTGTTCCCTAGGGCTCAGTACTGGGGTCAGTTCTTTTCAGTATCTTTATCAGTGATCCAGATGAAGGGATTGAATGTATCCTCAGTAAGTTTGCAGGTAACAGCATGTCGGGCAGGAGTGTTGATCTGTTTGAAGGTAGAAAGGCTCTACAGAAGGATCTAGACAGGCTGGATGGACAGGCCCAGGCCAACTGTATGAGGTTCAACAAGGCCAAGTGCTGAGTCCTCCACTTTGGTCCTTAACAACCCCAGGCAACGCTACAGGCTTGGAGAAGAGCAGCTAGAAAGCCCAGTGAACATGACTCAGCAGTGTGCCCAGGTGACCAAGAAGGTTTAACAACTTCCAACAAAGCTGGAGACTGGTCTCAAGAGCAAACCTTACGAGGAGTGGCTGAGGAAACTGGGGTACTTTAGCTGAAGGGAGACCTTACCACTCTCTACAACTACCTGAAAGAAGGCTGTAGTAAGGCAAAGGTCTGTCTCTTCTCCCAAGTAACAAGCGATAGGACAAAAGGAAATGGGCTCAAGTTGCACCAGGGGAAGTTTAGATTGGATATTAGGAAAAATTTCTGTCAGGCATTGGAACAGGTTGCCCAGGGAAGTGGCTGAATTTTTGTATTTAAGAGACATGTAATTGTGGTGCTAGATTTTAAAGGTGTTTTCCAATCTAAATGGCTCTACAATTGCCTCTAAACTATAACTTCTTCAGGCACGTAGCTGCCTCAATCAAAACCAGTTCCAGAAACTGTAAGCAGGTATCTTCTCTTTCCCTAGTACTTAACTATTATATATTAGGTGAAGAATTTTATAACGGTAGTAGAAACATTTTACTACACAACACAGGTAAAATATTTTTTAAAAATGCCATCCTTTATAAAAATGGAAGTCAATGCATGTTCCTTGAATTATTCCTGTCAGTCTCCACTGGGGGCTTAAACAACAAACTGTCAAATGTTTGTTGCCTGAAAAAACACCTCAGTCATCCTTCCACTCCAAATAACTTATCAGTGGTTATAAGACATCACTGAAAACACCCAAGTGTTACAAGAGATGCCAATCACTAGGAAGTAATTTCCCAGAATGCCCCAGTACAAAGCTTAAGAGCAGAATTTGAACAAAGCATGGGGAAAAAAATAAAAAAACCCATCAGTTTTGATAATTAACTAAAGGAAAGTTAAATAGAGAAGCATTAGATAACATCAGCAGCTACCATAAAAGAAGGCTTCACATAGCTGTATATACTCATCTTCGTTATTCTCTACTACAATTGTTTTAATATTCCACTGCTGCTTGTCTTCATATACACAAAGACTACTCACACTAAGATGTTTCCATTATACACCAATGAAATGCTTTTGTCTTTGGGTCTTTTAAAGTAAATCATACTTACAGTGCTGCACAGGCAACATGGTTCTCTGTGTTTTGCACTCATCACTAAGGTCATGAAAGTTATCCTCTTCAAGTAACATACAGGGCACAGCATTTTGAAGTAAGATAAAAACCCTATAATGGCTGTAGCAGGGCTATTTTTTTGTTTGTTTTCATACATTTTCCGGTTCCAATCAGTTTTCCAAATTCCATGAGTGGAAGACAGAGGTGCCACTGGTATGCTTCTGCCTTCTACTCTTCCATGCTCACAATGACAACCTCTGACAGTTAAATATCACATAGTGCCCTTTCTTCTGGGCTTCACAAAGCTTGTATTTATTTGCTTGGGTAACCTTTCTACCGTAAAGACTCTTTAATCAGGAACACTTTCCTTCTGGTCATTTCATTTCCAGCAGTTAAGTTCTTTTCCTCTTAAAATACTTAGGGGTCATCTTGCAACACTCACTCAGTAAAAAATCCTAAACATTTCCAACCTCTCTTCCTTCTCTGACACCTGAAGACGACAGATTAGGCAGTGCAACAGCACTCTTGTTTGATATGTCCAGATGTGGTGGGGATTTGGGAAACATCTGTTGCACTGTCATGTTTCTGGTTCCTCCTCTTGGCTCATTCCCTCAGTTCCTTCCTATTTTGAACAACTCCTCCTCCTGCATCCTTTCTTTGCCTGACACTGCAGAGGAGCACTTCTCATTGTGCTTCCAGTTGTGAAGTGCATTTCACCCTCTTCTTTCCTTCCTTTCCACTTTCTCCATTCCTACCTCTGAAGCTCAAGTTCACTAAAACATATGACCACTGTATGAACTTCACATCCTTCCACCCTTCTCTCTTTCCACGTTTCTAACTCCTTGCTTCCTAAAGCATTCCACATTTCCAGCAGGCACTTCTTTGTTGCGCAACACTAATATTAATCACTCCTGCACTTACTTCCCTTGCTACTTCTCTCACTCACTCTTTCAGCATCTCCTTTAAGGATGCCAATTATTCCTTTTTTTCTCTGTGGGCAAGGTTTATCAAATTCCTGATATTACCCTCAGGCAACATCATCTGCAGTCTCCTACTCCTAAATTAACATAAGAAATTGAGCACTCTTCTCACTTGTCCCCTCATCTTGTTCCTTCCAGCAAGCTGTCAACACTGCAAACCCTGAACAACTGAAAATAGAGCTACCTATCCTCCCTGCTGTGCACATAGGCACTCTAAAATTATCCATTATCTTACCCTCAAAGTCTGTATGTGAGACTTTTTTTGTTCAAAAAGTTAAGCCTCCCCTCTTCTTTTTCCCCCAAGTACCAATCCCTTTGCTATCACTGTACTTGGACATATGTAAATACTTCTTTCCAGATAGGTGGCATTTATGTACATCTCTCTACAATCTTTCAGAAGTCACATTCTTCTTTCAATGTCTGACACCATAAATCTTGCTGAATCACACCCCAGAGTAGCTTCTTCAACATGCCCATCCTGTTCGTGCCCTTCTCCCTCTTAAGCCTCTCTGCCAGAGCTTGCACCATTCCTAATGTCTCACTTATTTCTCCCAAGTCTATCTTTTCTCTATGCCACACGATGAGTCATGCTGCCACCCAAAGCCATCCTGACACTTCAGCAGACAGGCTAAAATAACTTACACTTACAGGCTTCCGAAGAATTCACATCTACAGCACTCTACAGAAGATTAACTCTTCCTAGGCAAAGATCAATGAAGCCTCAAGTGATCCTCCCCATCACAGTGTGCTCTTCCATATTACAGTGTCTTTTCTGAGCATGTATTATATGGAAAATAACTGAACTTATTAATTTGAGACAGAAAAGATACTCAGTACAAAGACTGTGAAGTACCTTCATGTTTGTTAGGTGAAGGAAAAGAGAAAAAAAAATGCAGTTGTAAGCATCACACTCATCAATTCTGTCATTTTAATACTGAATCCATACTGTATTTAACAATGCAAACACGCCAGTAGTAATAGTGTACCTTTATTTTAATATGTGCACTGCACTGATGCAGTAGATACAACGCCAGCAGTCTTCTCTTTGCACAAGCTACTATCAATCAAATTCTTCAATACTTAGATCACATTTCTAGGTGGAAGCAGCACTTAGTGCAAAGAATATTTAAGAAAACTGTGATGTTAACCGTAACTTGGTAACTGTTTGCATACAAAGTGCAGCAATCAGCTATTTCCCATCTGGCCTTAAATATGGAAAAATGATCAGCTATAGCAGTTTGCATTTGAAAAATTCTAACAAAGACTTGTTTTCCTTCTAAAAAAAAATAAATCTATACTACAACAATAAATAAAGACCAACAGTGTGTATATATTTGCTTAGAATCAATTCAGCAACTTAAAAAAATATGTTCAGTGTTTGCTGAATTGCTTTATACTGCATCTATCACTTTAAAAAAAGACTATGTTAAAACAGTTTAAAGAAAAAATAATTCCTTTAACTCTCTTTGTACTGTATCAGTCGAAAAAGAAATATCTGCAAGCACTGCTGCCTCTCACCTATCAATATGCAAAATTTGGGTCCCCTGGTCACTCTGGGAACATCCCTACACATCCAACATCTCCATGCTCAGGCAGCCTTGTGCTGTGTTGTTAAAAGCGCTAGCCTTGGTACAGCAAGCAAGTTAAAGCCATCTTCCAGTTCACACATTTCTTTGTTAAAAAACCACAAGACACCCCAAATTGTTTTGACTGATTTCTACCTTTATCGAGCTCGCTCAGGAACACCTATGCTGCAAGCGCCACCCTAGCATGCTTAGTTTCACCTATGTGACTAGTCACACTAAGAATCAGCAGGAATATTTATGTTTGCAAAGTTAAGGATAAAAGTAACTTTAGAGGACACCTGCACTCATTTGCAGGTATGCAATACACTGACTGCAGTCCTGTATCATAAATGAAGGGTCATGACTGAAGTTACAGGCAATAATATCAAGGTATTTTCTAGGATGTATACAATGGAGCTAAAACACGCGGGGAAATGCAAGAAACTCTTCTCTCCTGTTTAGAAGGAGGTTCTGCTCTTTGCAAGTATTTAGGGGTGCACAAGCTGTAGGCCACAGAGGAACTGTGCCTCATGTATATTAAAGAATCAACATTAACTGCAATAACTTAAACCAGCAAGACAGAAGAATACTTCTATTGGCTCTCCAAACTGAAAGCATTTTAATGGCAAAACTGTACAATACAAAAAATAATTACACACCAAATTAAGAGTAAATTTTTGCAAATTTTCTAGTATCACTCTGGAATTCCACATAGGCTACTCAGATTACATGGCCAGCTTATATATGTGGAACACAGCAAAATTTTCTTGATGCATGATTTAAGAATACGGATCTTCAGAGTGCTTATTGGTTGGTTGGTTTGTTTTCATTAAGAGTATTTTGAGGGCAAGGGAAATCAAATCCTTCCAATAAAACTAATGAAATATTGATACTGTGTGTTGAAGGAAAAAACATTTAGGGAAATGGTGTACTTTTCATTGTAACTTGGAAATGTACAGAAATGCACAGAATGGTTACCTCCTACATCCTTTCAAGTGGGATCTTTTAAACACCGAAAGTGAAGTTTTAGTCAATACATAGTGCATTCTTATAAAAACAACTCTTCAGACAAGAGAAACAGCTGAAGAAAAATGCTTTATCTTCCAGCGTACAACTACGGTGTGACCTAGCTTTCAATGATTTTTACAGCGAGAGCACCACACAGCATGGTCAATCTGCAGGAATATGACCAGGACTTACCCTACTGAAGTACACACACTTGCCCCAAAACATTCAGTACTGGTGCACGTCCACATTTCCTTGCTCTCTAAAGTGACCTTTCCTTCTTCAAGAACCTAGTACCTCCCATAAGACTGAATGCATTCCCACAAGAACCTCCTTGCACTCCATTTCTTGCACTGTGGTGGGACAGAAAACCAATTCTAATTTTCACACTGATAGAGTTCAAAATGCCTCTATAACCTGCTGTTACCTCCCTATCAAAATCCAAATAATCAATATGGCAGCAGCTAAATAATTCTGCAAGGTGAAAGGTCAAAAGGTCTTCTCCTGTAGAAGAGATTACAGCAACGATGAATGAAACTAGAGTAAATAAAATTTAAGAGTAGCTTTCTTCCCTTTGCAATAAAGGATTTTGGATATCCTTTCAGAAGATTTTTTGGTTTTTTGTTTTTTTTTTGTTTTTAGTTATGCTCTTCTCTATATAGAAACACTGCAGTGTTCATGTGGAAAAAAAAAAAACAAAACCCAAGAAAAAAAAAATCCCAAACACCCAACCAAAACCAAAAAGCCTTTCATCCTTTGAAAAAAGCACCACAGATAAGAAAATATGGTGGCAAACAAATAAAATCCCACCCAAAACAAACTCCATGGACAATCCTTCAGGGATGAAATGCTAAAGATGTCTTTTTTAATCAGTTTGTGAAGATCTACAAAAAAATAAAACGGATCACATTCTAAAGGTTCAGTGCATTAAGCAGCTACATAGTTTTGCTGCTTATTCATCTTTAAGTTGACTTTCAAAAATAACACCCTTGCTCATCAAAATATACATTTTTCCATTTGCTTTTAAATTAAAATAATAATAAAAAACATTTAAAGAATTCACAATCAATAGCATGACTAAGTTTCAGGATCATCTACAGCATATAATTTAAAGGTTCAAGATGCCAATATGCAGCACGTGGCAGGCCTATACGCTCCATGCAGCATGTACATTGAGGATAATCTCAATCTTGATATTCAGATGTCAGTTTGTTTCTTCCAAATAGTGTAGAATACCCATCTGGAGAAAATAAGCAGTTAAGGAATAAAAAGTGCAGAGTTTTTAGTACACAGTTAAAATGGAAGTAGTTCTTTTCACTAGTATTTCATTTCTGAAAACTTCTGGTAGCTCACAAAGACGGGGTAGGTAAAAGTCTCAAAGGTGAAATCTCCCTGGATCCTCTTTTTGACTCATCAGTTGAAAGGAGCATCCCATTTCCACCAAAACAAATCCTTTGCAAAGCCGTATTTTCTAGTTCTTGCTGCAGACTAACTTTCAGATGGCGTTTGGTTGTTTTTATTTTGCATTGCAATCTCTCTTGCTCATCTTCTCAGCTGTAAACTGAGAAGAAACTTCTTCTCAGTGAGGGTGACGGAGCCCTGGAACAGGCTGCCCAGAGAGGCTGTGGAGTCTCCTTCTCTGGAGACATTCAAGACCTGCCTGGACACGTTCCTGTGTGGCATAGTCTAGGCATTCCTGCTCTGGCAGGGGGATTGGACTTGATGATCTTTCGAGGTCCCTTCCAATCCCTAACATTCTATGATTCTATGATAAGCTTGAACAGGAAGGAGACATTCAGCTCCCTAACTTGTGAGTCTGTAATGCAGACACAATCAGCCACAAAATTAATATTGAGATGTCAGTAGCTGAACACTAGGTGTCCAGGTGTCTCGCTGGGCAAAGACTTAAATGCCTACTGCCTCTTAACTGCCTCAATGGGGGTTCTGTAAAACACGCATTTAATGGATGCATCTAAATTCTGCCTAGGCTTTTCTCTAAAAGCTCCTGCGGTGTTTGCCTTAGGTACCTAAACACTTTTCAGAAAGCAGACCTTTATGTCACCCAGACCGAGCTAGAAGCAAACACAGAGCAAGTGCCAGTTGAATCAGTGTTTTTTTTGCTTCTGCTTTTTTGGTGGTTTTTGTTTTGCTTTATGGGTTTAGTTGGTTTGTTTTGTTGTTTGTTTTTTTTAAAACAGACAGACCCAGCAGCCACTCTCCCGCCACAGATCTCTGAGGTGCTCCTGGCAGGGCAGACAACTGATCCTCAACAGCTCTCTTGCCATGCTCAGTACATGAGGGAAGTCAGAGCTACAGAATTCTACCTGCTTCCAGAACAGTAAAGTGGAGGATTAGACACAAACATAACGTTTTTAAAAGCTACAGCAACAGCTGCAGAGTAGATTTCTGGGATTAATAATTTCATAAAACCACATAAAGATGAATGCTTTTCTGTTTACCCAACAAGGTCACATATGCTCCAGATGGGAGCCTCCATGTTCACCATAAGGTCATGGTAGAGACCTCAGACAACTATGCTTTCCTTAAGATAGGGAGCTTGCTTTTATGTCAATAGTTACTTGAATTTCAAGTGATCCCCACAGCTACAGTGGTAATCTCCAAAATTTTAAGTAACAATTACACAGAATAATAATTCTTGAAGTAGGTAAAACAAATAACAACAAAGGTGATAAGCCATCTTAATACTTTGGCCACATCCAGGTACCCACGCAGGTAACTTTTGCTCAGATTACAAGTATGAACATTTGCATAAGTGAAGAATTGTTCAATGGCTCAAGAGATTTCAGGTACTTAAATGAAAGTCATGTATGAATCACATCCCTCAGAAGGAAAAAAAACTCTTGATTTTTGATTACTTGTCACAATTCAACCGTAAACTATTATATCCGTCATCTGTGAAATGGTATTTAGGCATAACCTTCCATTCAGATACACATTCCTACTTGAAAATCTTGTAAAGTTTCAAGAAAAGTGATAACCGGTACTAAAAATTCAGGTAAAGCGCTCTCAGTAGACTAAGGTCAAATTAAAAGTTAGAGAACTTGCTTTGGGGTAATCTGAAGCCATCAAGATGACTTCTTTAACATTCCTGTGCCTTTAGCATTATATCATTGTTAATTCAGAAAAAGCAAACTAATGAAGCTTAGCCCATTTTAAGAACTATTCACTTTTAAGCTCTGTTATACCTAACTAATGGTCAGTTTTAATAAACTAATTGCTAAAATATTTCATATTCATTAGCATACTAGAAAAATTTAAAAGTCTGTTTCAAAGAAATGAAGTAGTATTTACTACTCAATTTGTTCAGAAATATCTTGCATATTTCCAAATAAACAATGCAGTGAGTATTCAGAAGACTTGCTCAAATTACATACATGTTGCATTACGGCCTGTCAGTTACAAAGGCAAAAATAACCATATTCTCTGAAATCGTGAGCTACAAGGGCAAATACCTTCATATTCTCTTTCACTATATTTTTTCGTCTTGAAAATGTTAAGATCAACTCTGAGTTTCACCGGAGAGCCGACAATAATGAGAAACGGGAGAAGCCTGTTACTGTCAGTATGGAGTCCAGAACAGCAGGCTACAGCATTAAACAGTGTCAAGAATAGAGAGAGAGAGAAGCAAAATGAACACACAGAACAGAAGAAAGGTTGTGGTGGTTTCACACACTTAACATATTATGAATAAGCAGACTCTCGAAGGAGCTCTCCTGTCAAGAGAGGGAAAGTCACAGCAGGTACTACCCTGCAGAAACACTTCCCTGGAGATCACACAAAGCAGTAAATGTTCAAGGAAAATGCAGCCAGCAGAAGCACCCTATAGCAGATGAAAATGCTCCTTCTAGAGCTAAGGGCTTGAAGTCAAAACTTCTAGCTCCTTGCCTGCCACCCAGAAAATGAAGAAATCCAGAAGGATTATTTTGAGAAATAAGATGTTGTCAAGAAATGTATATCCCCCCAGCTGGAATATTTTTTTCAGTAACACTAACAAGTGATGATTATTAGAAATCACTTTCTTTTCCCCACTAAAAATCCAGTCTGAGCTTCACACAGCAGAATACATCTACCAGAGACTATTTAAACATCTGTTTCATGCTATGTTGTTTGGTTTTTTTTGTGAAAGAAAAAAGATACAGCCTTGCCAGAACTTCCAGGCAGCATTATCTTCATCATATAGTTTATCCTACATCACACAAACAATACACTTGGAAACACTAAGAAAAGCATAGATTGATCATTTTACCAGCTGTGAATTTATGGCACCCTTAAAAAATAATTCCTGCAATTATCCTCAAAATAAAGTTGCAGTAGTTCATTTACTATGAAAAAACATTAATAGTGTTTAAATTTAAACTGCCTTCTTACACTTGAGTTCATTACCTCCAAGCAATCTAGGCTTGCTTGATTTATTAAGACACACTCTCCACTCTTTCAGCCTTTAAGGATACAATTCCATATAGGAGGGAACGCACACAGTTTCCTTTGAAAACTCCACAGGACAATAAAGCCTGCTAAGCTGTTCTTCATACAGAGTCAAGGCATCGGTCAGATTGATACAGTTCCCCTGCACAAAAAAAAAAGAAGTCCCAGTTACAACCAAATAAATAAGCAAAACTGCAGATAAATATATATTTTCACATTAATGCAAGACTCTCACAACAGTTCAGAACCAGATACATGCTGTTCTTAATATTTACGAGGTGAATTTGCACATGTGTACACATGCAGTTTTGGGGTTTTTTTTTCCAATTACTTAATGGGGTATCTTTGTGCCTTCCTGCTTGTAAATAATGTGTTATACACATCTGACTCTGACAGAATATGGATTGTTCAACTAAGAAAAAAAAAAAAGAGCTAGATCTAAGAAAATACATAGCTCTTAGTCATAGTTTATTCAATATTTTAAGACTTCTAACCTGAAATGAAGGTCAACCTCTCCAGGACCCCATGAACAAAGGATTTATTGAACACTTCCTAAACGCGCTACTTATGTTTCACACGCGTGCACTGCTCTGCTAACACATTATAAAGCTCTCAACTCCAAGAGAACAGTCTTTAAGAAAACTGCATTCTTAAGTTCTGCTTTTTGGTGCTCCCAGATTTTTAAAAATGGCCTTAAGATAATTATGTGCACACAGATGCAACTGAAAGTTAGTTTTCATAAGGCAAGGAAGTAAGATGAGTTTGATTAACAAATACTACCTGTGCTCTTAAAAGCAACATACAAGGGGCAAAGGCCAAAACAAGCAGAGATCTTATCTGAAACCAGTGTATCTAAATAGCTCCACCTACATTTAGCTTTTTCCATTTAACATCAGATGATAACTAGAAACAAAGTATATAATGCACATTCTGACTTTGGGATTTAATCTGTTTTTTTTCTATTTTTTATTGGCAGGATTTTTTTCACAAGGTATTTAACAGAGTTCTGTTCCTAGAGGAAAAGAGACTTCATCACACCATTCTTCCTCTGAATTTTCTGCACCATGCTCAACAAATCTTTTGTATTGTGCTCAAATTTTCACAAGTGGAAAACTTCAAGTCCTATACACCGCACCTTTTATGAAATCATGTTCTTGAAAGATCTCTTTCAAAAGAGCTTGCATAAAATGTGTTTGATTATCATTTTAATCATATTCCACAACAAAACATGCACTTGCTTATTTGGTAAGACATGCTTTATATTGAATACATCATATTTAGTTTTGGATATCAGAAGACAAGAGGTTTGTGAAAAGGTAAGAGATGAACACAAACTGAGCACAACTGCACAAAGCACCACAGTGAACAGACTACTGTAGTACTTGTGTAGTAACCTGCTATTATCCAGGGGACTGTAGCTGTTATTTGGTGCAGCTGCCCTTTACCAAACGTGTAATTTTGTTTCAACATCAGACTGAATGCAAAAGAAAACTGAAAAACCACCTGTGTGTGTAATTTGTGTCATAAATAGAAAACACTGCTAGGTAATTTATGGAGCATACCACTATTGTGGAAGAAGTTTAATAAGGATATACAATGAGATAAAAGTTTCCCAGCCTGTCACTTCAGTATTTCATCCTTTCTCCCTTCTCCAGCAACAGACAAATCACTGCAGACAGTGTGGAAAACAAATTACAGGAACAATAAAACACGTCAATAAGCAATTCTTACTTTTCAAACTCTCAACTCCCCAGTCTCCAAATCAAGATCTTACCTAAAGGTTCAGACATCCTACCTGGCTGTTCTATTAATCTCTCCTTCTGGAGACACACTACAGGATCTCATAGTGCTGCTATATGTTGTCTGCAGTTATTTGGCTTTACCCAACAAAAAGCTAAGAATTCCAAAAATCAAATCTAGAAAACTCAGATGAACTGACTGAGTAAAGAGAAAAGTTATTGAAAAAAAATCACTATTATTAACACCTTTCTGTAAGAAATTATCAGCTTCATCAACTAAGACTAGAGCATTGATAACCATGTCAACCCCACTTAGTTGTTCTTCTATTGATAAAATAGGGGACCCAAGCTCAGAATGCAATACAGGGATCAGTCTAACAACCCGTGTTCATTTCAACTCTCCCCATCTAAGGAAAACAGTTATGTGGTAGAGCAATACATTTTTGTTCCAAACAGCCACCATATACTCAAATAATAACCAATATTGGATGGTGCTTTCAAAGTGGAATAAGCAAAATCAGACTTCCTTTCTTCTCCCAGGCTCTTTGGTCAATTTTCAACACAAACAAAAACCCTACCAAACTCCTCTGCCCACCCTCCATTACTTAATCTTTGCTCCATGCCAAACAATGACAGAGAAGAAATGGTGGAATGTTAACATTTTCTTTTCTCCTTAGCAAGCATCTCTCTGACATGAAAATGTTTGAAATTAACCGATTTGTATTTATAAGACTAAGACTGGTTAATCCTGAACTGTTTCACAGCCTTTGCATTCTGAGTCTGCTCCATGCTTGCACATACTTCAGCAGCTCATGCCTGTCTCCCGACACCAATTCTTCCGGGCTTTCAGAAGGCACACATTCTGTAGTAGTGTGGGTTTAGTTTTTCATATTTCTACAGCACAATGCACAAAAAATTTAAATAATAAATATAGTTCCAGGCAGACAGTAAAAAACATGCCTTAAAATAAGTAATTTTTAAAAAAGGACTTGTTCAAATTAACCTTATGGGTGGGAAAAGTCTAACTGGAGCTTACAAACAGGATGTGTCCATCAGCTGGTTATAGGCTTAATTTAGGCCATTTCTCTAACCTTAGAAAGCAAACTAGTGACTTGAAAGCAGACAGAAGGGTTCCTTTCCATACTTGTCCATTTCTCACATGTCATTCTTACAAGTCTTACCCTACATGTCATGCTACTGGACATCCTCTTCTATGAAGAAGTTTAATTTTAAACATGGCTTTCTATTTTTTTTGTGACAGTTGAATGTGTCCAAGGTTGGGTTCAGAGTGACCAAGCAATGATGAGGTACACCAAGTATGAAATATTTAGCAGCAGTGCTAGCCTTGAGTTTGAGGTGACAGGGATGGCTTTTAAGGAAATAATGGAGGCAAATTTGACTGAAGTTATCTCCACTGCCCAAACGATCAGTTAAAATTGAACTTTCAGTAACTGTCCCTTAAAGCCTCCCAAAGCGATAAGAAATCGCACAGGCTCACACAGGCACATGCATCCGTTTCAGCCGCCTTTTACATTTGCAGTCAAGGAGAACCCTGCTGTCTTCTTTGGAAGTGCTAATTAGAAAACCCACATAGGAGCCAAAAAAAGGAGTATAACTATGGAACAACATCATGGTGGACATTCAGAGGGCAGGGCCACGTTGTATTAGAGAGCAGCCAGGAAGTGACAGCTTTGTGAAAGGCTGCGTGTGCATGTAGCAGATAATCTGATCTCTTGCACCAGTGATTAGTGCTGTTTACTTGGACACAAACCCGTGAGTAGTCTGAGACAGTTTCTATCCTGCCTAGGTTGGATGACCCAGACTCGGAAGGAGCAAATTCCTGTTCAGAGGTATTTTTAAATATTCTACTTCGTAAACAGGCTGAAAATGATAGCCTTCTAAACCTCAAAGGATTAGATCAGCAGAGCAAAAACTTAGCACAGGAAAAAAAGCATTTTCATAGCTGCATGTAATCCACTGTCACAGAGCCAATCTCACAATTACTCTCTGCAGTTTCATAGTTCTTGGGACAATCTTCACATGCTACTTAGAAGGTGCACAACGGTGATGGTTCAGAAAAACTGCAAGCATAGCATACTAGTATTTATGAGTGCACATACTCCACTGAAGTAAAAAAAAATAATAAAACAACCAAAAAAAAACCCAAAAAGCAAAACCAAAAAACCACAACACACTTAAGCAATCTAGAAGTCATACTGGCTTTTAGAAAGTCCAATAGCATAAAAATAATGTGTTCAAGTCACTGGGCAGGACTGTTTAAGAGATGAAACTGGACTTCAGGATCAGCCAAGCTGTAACGTAATCACTGTCTCACGCTTCTCTCCCCTGTGATGACTGGAAATCTGCACCTGTAACTGGCTTCCCTCAGAGAAGGCAACACCTTACAGACCTGCACCCATGTTACCTGACTAAACACTTCAAAGCAGCAGCTTCAGAAGGAGGAGAAAGAAGTATGGCAAGCTATATGAGACCCTTTAACATCAGATTATGGGGATTATGTTCAACAGTAAGTTTTCACTAACAAGCCTCAAATCAAATTTACAGACAGGGCTGCAAGTTCTTCAGGAAAATGGCCTTAAAGCTCAGCTCTCTCTGTCCAGGTCGTACAAAGGCTGCAAGTCTCTCAATATGAATAATGCAGCTAAAAAAGCAAGGACACGAAAAGCAAAACTGCTACTTGTACAAATAACTTTGTTCTCATTGCGATTATCATTTGTGGATACATAGAGTAAGCATGGAGCTGTTTCCCCCCATTGCCAACATACTTATGCACAGACTAACAGCAGCAGAGAATGAGATGTATAAACTGACCTTTCTGTCATTCCAGACCCAAAACAAGCAAAACGTCCCTTCACTCGAAAATTGGCCACACATGTTCTTGCATCCCATAGGAACGCAAATAAATAGTCTGAAAAACCTTCGACAGGCAGAATCTCTCTATAAACGTTAACGAACTGCTAGGCAATAGTAGTTATCAGTCTCCATCTAGTGGTGAGAAGATATTCTGCATCGGCATTTGGAGACTGCTTTGAGGATCACTATGGCATCCTGAGGGAACAACCAGGTGTATTAAGAGCAGTATGCCAAAAATATAATTCTTTTGATAATCTCAGATAAAGTACACCTACCTAGAGTTAGACAGCTCTTGACTATGCATGCTGACAGATCGTAAGCTTAAAAGAGCAAAACCTGTGCAGAGCTCAACAGAGATGAGCATTTCCATTTATTTTTCCCAGCAGTGGCATTTAGAGAATCAGGCAGCAATGCAGTATGTGAAAGGCTACATTCTGTGAGCAGAATTCCACTTTTGAGTAAAGCATTTCTTGAGCATCAAAATAATGACATTCTAACAAGATGCACAAGATAACCTCTGGTAGCAGAACTATCAGAGAACAGGCTGCAAACTACACAGAACCAATTTCAAACACTCATACAGCATAATGTCAAGGCAGAAGTAGCAGCTATAACTACTGACCAGTAGCCAACAGGACAATGACCCTTTTGCAGCATCTTTCCTACAAGACATTTGCTCATTATGGCAAAGGTCAGGCTCCAACAGATACGTGGGTGTTCTCCCAGTCACTTTTCTTGATAATATTAAATATATTTTAGGTTTTAAAGAATCAAAGCACACTTCAAGAAAGCCAGGGTGCATGTCCTGGATTTTCAAAACAACTGTCTGAACAGACGTGTGATTCCTTCGACAAGTATAGCACAGCCTGCTACTTAAGCATCCTGGAGATAAGACAGTTGCAAGAAAAGTAACTTAAATTTCCAATGCTAATACACAGAGCGAAAAACCTCTGACATTTATCAGCTAACACATCAGAGCATTTGAAACTGTTTTGAGTTAACAGTGTGTGACTAAGCTCAGCTATTGAAGTCAGTTGTGGTCATGTCTGAACTTCTGTTCATAGTCTAACAATCTTTTGGAATTCCAGCTAGAGTTAGTTTAATTCAAAACCTAATTTAAAGAAAGTTATAGACAGCTGTTTTTGTAAAGCACCCCTACAAACACGTTCTTCCTATGAGAGACTACTGAGTTTTCTGAGTGTTTTTCTGGTTTTGTTTTTAAATCAGGCCAAACTGGGAGGAGGCTACAAGGACCATCTGTAGCCCTTGGGCTGAGTAGTGTGTCTGCAGATGTATCAGAAGTTCTGATACCTGCCCCAGTAGTAATTTTGCCTTTTTCCAACACCCTCAGGGAGACTAAACCGCTGGAGAACACTGCTTCCATGTTCCATCCCTTTCCCTGGCTAGTAGTTAGCCACAAGACCGAACTGAAGCCACATCAGTTGTAATATTGCTTCTTTCCCATCCTGCCCCCTCCCACCTTGTTGTTTTGCAACTGTGAACCAGAAATTGCAGCTTTACAAGGGTTTTAAACCTTCCAGGGCCAGTTCAGCAGTGCTTTCTTCTTCTTCTGCAAGCAGAGACGCTGGAGCTGAGCTATTCCCCCTCACGAGGACAGGGCAGGCAGCAAGGGCTGCACCAGTCTCCACCTCTGCTGGCTCCAACTGATGCAAAACCACATCCCCGTGTGCTGGCTGCAGCACAGCCAGCGCTCCAGCTTTCAGCACAAGCTTCTTCCCAGAGTCTTCCTGGAAAGTCTGACAGGCACCTGTCCACAGACATACCTTTACACACATTCTAGTAAAGTCAACTATTCTCACTTCATACAAGTATGACAACTTGCTCTGGCCAAGACATAGGGTCCTCCCTCTCAAGAGCAAAGTCTGCCAGAAATACTTCCACTACTGACAGAACAGAAAAGCCATTAAGATTTACAGCGTGATTCAATCATATCTCGCATTTCAACCACAAGATAATTTATCTTGCCCATGCAACCACAGCATTTAAAATAAAGCAGCATGTTAGTCGTCAGAAGTTTGGAGTTTTGCATTTCTTCATAAACCTCTTCAATTTTACAGTAAAACAGTTCCTTTATGCACCTCAAACTCTAGGCTGATAGGAATAGAGTTCAAACAAATCTTTTTAGTTAGGTTATTTTGGAGCATAACAAGATCTTTTCAAAACATGGTACTTAGATGCTCCACAAATCAGGAGACTAGTTAAGGTATGGACATCACAAAAGTAATACAGCTTCAGAGACTTATACTTCATTCAGCTGTTTGCTGGTCTCGTCACATTTTTGTACATGGCATGCAGCTTTGTGGCATTCCAAATTCAGGATTACATAGAGAAAGTGTATTCAGATGAAAGCTGTACCACAATTGTATTATCCACGAGATGGCTATACTGTAGCAAGTGTACAAATCTATAATTACTTATTTTTAAATAGAGTTGAACTGAAAACTTCATATACAAGGACAAATCCTTATTTACGACTACTTTAAAATACCTCAAAAAATGCCAAGCATTATAACATGTTCAAATGTTCAAAATCAGTTCTGCAGAAGCCAGAACTCTCATTAGACTCATTAAGAGTGGAGAGCAAACAAAAAAAAAGTGTTTACTCCCAAATGACGCATTTTCTTGTCCCACTGCACCTATGTGAAATTCTTAGATCTTTATGGATGACAAAATTTTCATGTCTTACACTCTGCAACTGGAGATCTTAGCTTAAAAATCACGTAACTGTTTATAAGGTACATCTATTCTGCTTTTCCAAAAATTCCTTACAGTTAAAATAGTCTCTAGTATGCCTAAGATGATCCTTGAAATTATGTTAATTCAAAGACAACCACTACAAATTCAGCTGAAATAGTCAGAAAAGTCAGTTTGCAAAGCCTGTATTTCCTGCAAAAATCCCTACTGAGCCATTAAAAGGAGAAAAACCTGCCAGTAGACTTTTTCTTAACTAGCTGGTTTGGGTTTGTCTCTTTCTTTTTTTTTTTTTTAACCTGAAAAATGTCGATTGCAATACATATACAGCAATAGTTTTTTACATGCAGATACCATACCTGTGTGAAGTATTTTCCATCTTGTTTCAGGACTTTCATTGAGAGGTCAAGAATCAAGCGTAGAAATTCCCATGTGGAATCTGCATATAAGATAGAATTAAAAACAGAATAGCATGTTACTGGCTTGTTGACTACTACATATTTGATTTGTAAACTGTTCAAGAAGTAGCAACCCTATACCTTTAAAAAAAAAGTAACAGATAATGGTGGTAGTAGTATCTGCTTCACAGTAACTTTCCACACATTTATGAGAAATTATAGAGTGCGGAAAAAATTTAGCGGAGTGTGAACTCCTCAAATTCTTTCTCAAAAACTACATTATTCTGAATAAGAATACAATTTAAAAAAGTCCTAGGCACTTGCTAATTTTTTTAACATTCAACAAAAACTCAAATACATATTATTATTTGCCTCTCAGATTTGCTACTAAAAAGGCAAGAATCAAAGTATTTTTGTTGCAAACTGCCAATTAATATGCAACAGATGGGCAGAAATACGGAAAATCCTCAATTTTCAGAAAATTAATCAGCAGATTAACCTTCTTCCGGAGATGTGGAGATTGGAACAGCCGTCAGATCATTAATTACATAATCAAACATCCTTCCTTCTTTGGCATACCTCTTCAGTACGGGAATACAGTCTTCAATTAGAACCTGTAAGAATGAAATACTGTAGCTGGTCCTCAAAATATCTGAAGACTGATCAGGTTAAACGGTCAAATGTAGATTCACAGGTATTAAGAGGAAGGGGAAAAATACAGGGTTAAATGTATTTTACTTCAGGCTCCATCTTGCATTCTTTACACCATGTAAAAAGGAGGAACAGTAGTAGGAATTCTGACAATGAAGACACTACAGGACTGTCACTGACTACCAGGTGACCACAGTACCACTAAATGGCAATAACAGTGGTTCCCCAACTTACAAGTAATATGTATGAAGAGTCACTGACTCATGCAAAGAGCATGTGATTTTTCTGGTAATCTTTCTGCATGTTTTTTTTAGGTCAAGCCTGTAAACTAGTATCTGTGAGAGCCTTAAGCACCAGTAATGAAAACATAAAAGACTGCCAGCAAAGATGTCAGATTACACCTGGGCTAGTTTCTAAGCTCTGTCAAGTGCAGCACATAAAGGCATTAAACACAGGGACACAAGAATTTTTTATTTTTTGGTGGTTTTTTAGTTTTAATATACTAATAGTGTAACGGTAAGAGATTTTGCCTGCAAAATAGAAATAATTTTAAAATGTGTATTACAAATTCAGATATTCTCAACAGTACAGGACAAAACTTAAAAAATAGTTCCCTAAATGGATGAAAAGAAGAAATATGTGTTTTATATACTTACTGCTATCTCCTCTTCATTTGTAAGCTACGGCAATATACATTCTCCTATTTCACATTCCTTAAAAGCTATATATATTATTTTTAAAAGAGACTGAAGATAAAGAGTTAAAATATTTTGACACTAATATATACTTCCAATGCAAATTCCGCTGTCAGCTATTAAATTTTGTGTTACAGAAAAGGAAAAAAAATCCTTCCCAAAATTAAGAGAAAACAGAATACTCTTCCTCAAAACTTTGCCACAGCAGTCTTCCAGGTTAGCTATAACTGCACTTAAAATGTTACCTCTAATGAAAGAAAAACAAAGAATTACCTGATAGCACTCTCCTTTCAGATTGTCTAAGACATCTCCGCATGTTTTACGCATGTATTTTTTACACCCGTCGATCACCATTTGGTCAATGTTTGAAGTTGGTTAAGGTATTTTATGTTCCAGAAATAATACAGGTTAACAGTTTGTACTTACTCGGAAAGAAATTCTCAAAAAGGTGACATTCACAAAGGAATATCAAGATGTGTATCTTGATATATATATACACCTATATTGCAATAAGCAATGTTATGCATTTGCCTCCAGATTCAGTTAAAGGTTTAGGAATTGCTTATTCTTTGTTTTTACCATATTTCTTGTACCTTAGGTTACACCATTACTGTGAAAGCTTGAAACATGAACAACAGGATGATGTATTTAAAAACCCCATAAAGTTAAGCTAGGTTAAGACTTTAACTTACAGTTTTAAAATAATTTTTAGTTTCTACCAAGGGGATCTCAGAACCTAGGATGATCAGTATTTCATACGGGTAACAGTGGTTTACACTACAAATTATCTGAACTACAGAATATTAAAAACTTGATTTTTATCAGTATTCTTAAGACAGGGCAAGAGTTGGTCACTCTGCCACCAAAACAATTTACTAAGTCCTGACACTGCTGTTGATTAAACTCTTCTGCTTCTAGGGATTACTTTTTTAATATAGCTTTCCTTAGAAAAACAGAAGAATGTAACAAGGTAGAACTCAACCCAGACTGCAGACTTGACAGACCTGTCTTCTGTCATCAGAGAAGATTCCAGTCTGATGACAGAAGTCTTCCTTTCCAGTCCTGTGTAAATTGCTACTTGGAAGTTATAGTATTGGTTGGGAACCTGAAAGCAGGTGCTACATAGTGGTGCACAAATACACAGTCGTGGGGTCTCCCTAAGCTGACAAATTTCATTTTAGACCCCATCTTCTCACGCAAATCAGAATCTCCCAGTTAACTGTGCTCAGTGCTAACACTTCAGCAGAAAACACAGGTCGGAAAATGTCAAAATGAACGATCAGTCATTTATCAAAGGATATCTCTACCATAGTAACCATCTTTGGCTTCAGTTTGACTATCTCATATAGTATACCTCCATCGCCACCTCCTAGGATTAGTACTTCTTTCCCAGTGTAGTCTTCCTTTCCACTGCCCATTATGGCTTGAGTATATGCCAGGTCACTCTCTGCCAGATCTAAATGGAAGGAAGAGAGAGTTGGACAGAAGCATTACCAATTAATGAGAAGAGTTAAAGTTGTATTAATTTGGTTTTAATCCACCTGTGACATAATATAGACCAAAGAGCATCTACAACCTAGCACTCAGAGACAGTCCAGTTAACAGGAAGCTGGTGATTTACCAAAGTTAATGAGATCTTCCTCAGAATCCCACATGGGATAGTTCTCAATGCAAACCCAGCAATGGCTACCTCAGCATTAGGAAGCACTGTGTGCTCAGAGAAGCAAAGCTGTAGAGCAGAATCATCAGTACTTAGGACTCAATATCCACACTTGATACTTCAGTGGGTTTTTACCTCAGATTAGTGTTGCAAGAGACAAATCAGCATATTTATGAAAGCACTCTCTAGGCCCCAACTAAAAAGAGCAACCTAGATGCACCCCAGAGGATCCCTGGACAGAAGCAGAAGTACGGCTGTTAACATGTAACTGCTGAAGGGCCCTGAAGCATGCCTTCTGCCAACTCGGCCACCATTAGCTTCAAAGCAGGCAACAACATTTCTAAGCTGTAATAACACCTCTGAGCTACAAGGCCGAAGCTTTGTGCAGTGGCACATTGTGGTACATCCTACCATTCTGCCTGGCAATCAGCACTTCGTTTGTAAGTGTGCAAAAACAAAATAACGTAAACCAGTAGAAAGTCCATGGAGACAAATAAGTAATGTCATGCTTCCCTTTCTATGATGCACATGGTAATAACATTCAAACAAAACTTCATTTCCACATGAAACTGATGCAAATTTCTTGCCGAAAGAATGGAATACCTAATTTGATGATTCAAATACAACTCCAACTGAATCAGAAAATACCTTGCTAATGAATTAAACAACAACACTTTTCAGCTACCATCTGCACAGAAGCCCCCTTGACAGTTGCAGAAAGCTAATTGCTTGGTTAGAGGTATTTCTGGTGATTTCAAAAAGCTATAGTCAGATTTCTTAATTACTCTGCCATTAGACTGAAATTATCTATCCCTAGACAGCAACATCCTTATTTACCTCCATCAGTATATTTCCAACAAAGCACTGAGAGATTTTACAAAGCATCCACCTTGACATCTAGATTTTCCAGCAAACAACATTCTTATCCAGCATAGAACAGTAGCAAACCTTCTCCCAAGTTCACTTGCAAAAATACCAAGATTGGCAGGCACACAGTACCACATGTAGAGTACCTTCCACAATCAGAGGAATAACCCAGCCTTTAACTTAGGAGTTCAACTGAGCATTTTGAAGAAGACAGTCAAAAGATGTTCAACAACAGCTAAGCAAGCAGCTAAATGGTTTTAAGATGCAGCTGTTCTGTATCTCACCAAGTAAGTAATTCCCTTAAAGAATCATGGGAGCAGCAGGATTATCCACCCTTCTCTACAAGCTCCTGTTTCTTCATATTTCTTCAGAATTCCACTGCATTTTGAAGAACACCAAAGCAGTTTGTTTTACTGTCAAAGAGAAGCCCTCAAGGGGTCGGACTTGCAACAAACAAGTAAAAGCTCGTATGAAACAAAAGTAGAGTAAGCTCTGCTAAAGAAGACTCCGACTTTTATTCTTCTATGCCATCTTCTGCAGCAAAGATGACCACTTTGGAAAAAACCCAATTTTTTTGTACTCTGTATTTTACATTGGTCAGTCTTTTCGACTAAAATACTTTGTATATGGGAACAGATATACATGTACAGGCATATATATAGCTTCCAGCAACAGAACCATGACTCCTACATAGAAAACAGCATCTACAATTTCACTCAGAAGATCCTTGAATGAGATGATACTTACTAACATCCCCACTGAGGATAAGAATATTCCCAAACTGCTTTGAATGCAGAATTTTAATATTCTGAAAAGGTGAATCTTCATCATAAACAACTTCATCTATGTCATATTCCACCAGGCGCCCATCAGCTGTGGGCCAGTATCTATCAATGACACCTCCTCTCAAAATGGCTGGCAATCTTGAAAGAAACAAGAACACAGATTACAAAACATTTAAGAAAGTTTATTTATTTTTTTTTTTAAAAAACAACTTCTAAATAATATTTACAAGAGGGATTGAAGAAAACTTGCAAGATTTAACACTCAACAGATAAACCTATTACCCATATATCAATATACATAACTTGTTAAGGCACACATGAAATAGAAAGTTCTTATGTACAACTTGTACAATGCACGTGAATATCTCTGCTCTGAGAGGGGATTCACATAACATACCCAGCCTCCACAGAAGAATCAGCTCATGACTAGCAACGGATAAAATAAAAAAGCAGAATGCAGACAAAAAAACAACCAAAAAACAACCCATCACAAAACCTCTCCACACTTTCAGCTCCGCTAAGAATGCCATTTCTTGGAGATTAGTGGATCTCACCCTTCTTGTACTGAGCAGCATTTTAAATACATACACAAACAAAAACTGAACTATTATAGTGTTTCCACATAAACATAACAAAACACTTTTTCACTGTGAGGGTGACAGAGCACTGGAACAGGTTCTTCAGAGAGGCTGTGGAGTCTCCTTCTCTGAAGATATTTAAAACCTGCCTGGACACATTCCTGTATGAGATCCTGCTCTGGCAGGGGGGTTGGACTAGGTGATCTCCAGAGGTTCCCTCCAACCCTGAACATTCTTTGTGATTCTCTGATTCAAGCTCAGTCAGCTCACACTACAGGGTATAAGCACAATCTCTGACGCTTATTTGTCAGCAAAAATGTTGACAGTTTGCATTAATTTTTAAAAGTGGTTCAAATATCTGCATAGATTGTTTTGGGTTTGTGTGTCTTTTTTTGTTTCTTAATTCCATATAAAAGGATCCTGATTTAAACCCCTATTTCACCTATAAAGACTAAGTATATTCAAAATGGCAGTGAAGGAGCAAAATGACTGCATTCCATTTTAAGCAAAACATGCAGGCACAGGGTTCATCAGACCTCACACACATGCCTAGGAGAGTTAGGGGTCTTCCCAGAGGAGGGTTTAGCAGGATACCTAACATAGACAACCTTTCAAATTCACTAGTGATTTTCAATAAACGTTTCAGAAATACTTTCTGCCTTCAATGAGCCGCAAGATGGCAGCACACAGGGAGAGCAAGAGCATCTATTCACCATGCCAGAAAACAAAGAGGCAGTAACTTTTTCAGTAGCATTAATTAATTCTAGTGGAGCTGCATGTGTGTGAAGCCAACACCACATGGATGCAAGAGAGGGGAAAAAAAAAAAATTGGAGGAGTGTGTGACAAAATCCATGCAAGATCCACTGGTCTAGGAGGTTCATCTTCTTATATTAAGGTAATCAAATTAATTTATATCATTTCAGGCAAACTTTTTCCTGATCCATTTTGAACAAGTTCCTATCATACGGATTCCACAAACTCCCAAAATCATATCCGAGTACTAAAATATCCTCAAAGAGAGAGGATACACATACACAGGATTCTACACATTTGCACACTGTGCACCTGGTAAGACAAAGATTATCTCCGTCATAAATACAATTTTAAACAAAAAAACAACATTCAAGGTATAACATACATTTCAAGCCACTACCACTTTACCTGTGGTCTCATATAGACTTCAAACTACTTTCTGCTATAGTACTACTTAGCTGTTTCCCATTTTGTATTTTGCTGCTTGACTTTACTGAATCTTGTCAATTTTACACCGCTTTTTACTTTTCTTAAATCATTTCCCCTTCTTGACTATGTACTTTAAAGCACTTGCTGCACCTTTCAGCAAGAGCACGCCTGCTCCCTGGCTTCAAGGTGCCAGTCACTGCCAGACAGCCACCAGGAAGGCCTCAACACAAGCTGTGCCCCTCCAGATCCCTGGGGAACTCCAGAACGAATGCTGTTTCAGCAGCAGGCAACAAACCACAGCTGGCATACCTACAGTTGCACATACAACCTTGTATTTGAGTAAACCCAAATTACAAGAAGGTTTGCAAAGCCTCCCTCTTTCAGTTACCAGTTGCATTAAAAAAAAAAGGTACAAAACATTTCTGTCTTCTTAGTTGGCACACAGGTTCCCCCCCCAGGGCTTTTGCCACATGTGCCCCAAGTCAGCACCACAAGGTGCAGCAGGGGCAGAGCTCTGAGAGGAAGAGCTGCAGAAAACCTTGTTGGGGCAGGGCCTGCTCCGTGTGCTTGAGATTCTTTTTAGCTCCAGTTCTCACCCATGGTCCCTGCACAAACTACGCTGCAGCTCTGCCTCATGTCTTTCACCAATCCTGCAGATCCAGCTTGGTCTTAGAGCTGCTTCAGTAACTACAGCCCAGTCTGGCAGTTGTAGGGCTAGGGCTGACCATGGTCACCATCCCCAGCCCTTCTCACCTTGTCCAGGAGCTGTGCGACATGGCCCAGAGGGTGCAGTTCATGGCTTGGCCCATCCCTCTGCCACCCTTGGGTCCCCAGCTCTTCCAGAGCAGTTCACTCTTGGTTGCATATTCTCTCACCATTTCATGCACCCATTGTAGCAAAATAAAGAAATAATGCTTGCCCAAATTAACAATATTTAAAATGAAGCCTAAAATTACAAACCTCACAGTATTTTCAGTTCTGCAATAAAACAATTTTCAAACATAGGGGTAAAAACCACACACAATGTCCTGGGTTTAGCTAAAAACCCAGTCCTGTTTAGTGATTTTTACTTTTCAGTTTAGTGTCTTCTAAAGGGCTGCACTTTCTGAAGTTAGCAGCATGTTTTTGCAGACAGTGTGTGCTACTGGCAGTGATAACACCTGATGTTTACAGTCACTGCCTGGGACTGGTATGTAGAAAGGCTCTTGCTTATACTTATTCCTATAGTGCCCAAGGCCACTGCTGGCTCTTGTGTGCCACGCTGGGGGTGCTGGGTAGTAAGAGGGGGGCACAAGGAAGTAAAAGGTGGCACCTCCGGGGGGTAACAGACAGGACAGGTGACCAACGAGAGTATTCCATCCCATATACGTCATATTTAGTATAAATTGAGTGATCACGAGAGTTTCGTTCCTTTTTCGGCCCTTTTTTCCCCTTTTCGGCCCTTTTTTTCCCCTTTTGCCCTTTTCGGCCTTTTCGCCCTTCCTTTCTGCAATGGCCGGTGTCCAGAGAGGACTCCATCTGACCTCCTGATTTTGATCCGGATCCTGAGTTCCCGAATCCAGCTCCCTGTATCCAGCTCCCGCCGCCGCTGAGCCTGGGGTTTCCCCAGTGCCTCCTGCTCTGCAGCACCAGTGGTGATTTCTATCAGGGGAGGGAGTCGGGTTTGATATCGGGCTATTATCTATAGTTGTATATAGTTCTTTACTTTTATCTTTTTACCATTATTCCTATTACTTTCATTAAAGCTGTTCTAGTTCTAGTTTTTTTTCTCCTCTAACACGTAAGTCTCTCTACCTCATTCCCTTTTCTCTTCCCGTTTGGGGGGGGAAGAGGGGGTTAGAGAGCGTCTGTCCGCGTTAGTGGCCGGCCCAGCCCTAACCCGCGACACACACAAATTCATACTTCAGGTTGTTCACTGCAGTACAGCAAAGCATAATTTGCTTATTATCTTTAGCAACTATGCAGACAAGCCACATACAGAAGTAAACATACAAACTTACCGTTTCACCCTTTTTATATTACCATGAAATAGTTCTTTCATTCTTTCTTCTACTTTGTTTAGAAGCTGAAAAAATAGCAAACAAGACAGATGGAATCACTTAATCATAGAATCACAGAATGGCCCAGGTTGGAAGAGACCTTAGAGATCATTTAATCCAACCTCCCTGTCATGGGCAGGGACGCCTCTCAACTAGATCAGGCAACGCATGTAAAGTATCTCTTAAATTAAGCTACTTGGAAGGCAATAAAAAGTAGCACCTGCACTGAAAGGTTTGAAATGTAACATTAGAAGCCTATGAATAGCTAGCTGGTTGCCTTAGCCTCATTACTAACAAGAATGTGCATATTGTAGCACCTGTCATCACTGTGTTTAGCTGTCCTCCAGGATACCATAGCCAGACCTTTCAGGCACAGCCAAAGAGGCAACATGAGAACCCTGTAAGGTTTCAGTCCCACCACAGCAGTGACTTGTCGTCCCACTATATCTAATTTCTAGAGTTGTTGTTTCAAGGAGAATGAAACTAGTTTTCTCTATGGGGAAGTTTCATTACAGAGGCTCCTCACATCTCAAATTAGAGAAAAAAAAAACAAACAATAAAATGTCATACACTAATACACCAGATTGTGGCTTCTCCCTCACTGCCCTGGGTACCCAAAGATACCTGAGCCCTAACCAAGGCTGCTACATCTTCCAACTTTTAGAGCGAAGAATATGAGGCCAAGGACATGCAGAAGAGAAAGGCTGTGGGTGCACACATACATGCATTTGTGTATGTGACTACAGTATGTGTTACTACTCCTCATCTGTAAGCATTCAGGTTGAAACTATCTTTAGTATTTAAAAATTTTTAACAAGACATACTTTGACAGACCTGAAGAAAAGAGGCACCTCATGCAGTTTGATAAGCCTAGTAAGATAAGCAACACTCATACCTGATCGACTTCCTCTCTTCCTTTCATATGATCACTGTAGTTCTGCAGATCCACCAACACTAATCCATGAGGGTGAATTCTCAAATTGGCATAACTACAAAATAAAGAGACGTGATGACGATTTTATTCTCAAAAATCAGAGTGAGGAGAGAGTCTGAAATGAGTTATGATTAAATTCATAATGCACATTTCTTTTTCCAGTCATTTGCAACTGCTGGCAGTGCCACCTCTGGTCTTCCTCTGCAAGGCACTAAGCAGCAAAGCTGCACAAGTAATAATCAGCAGGCAGCAAGGCAGTGAAACAGGGTGTTTAAACAACTAGGGCATGAGGGAAAAACATATCGCCTACTAGTCTCAGCTCTTTAAATAAGGCCTGCTTCAACAGGCATGTTGCTTCTCGTAGGTTTTGGTTTTTAAATCGAAATCAAGCCTCAAGAAAATAACTGGACACCTTCATTGCCCTATACCTTCATTCTCACTTCTTAGGTTTGGGTTTGGTTTTGTTTTCATTTTTTAACCTTATAACAACTATTCACAGAGACAACATACATATTCAAAGCTGAATAAAAATTTGTGAGAACCTGAAAGCGTTCTGAAGCAAACTATAGCTCTAACTGGCAACAAAATTACATCAGCAAACTCTCATTGATGAATGCAGATGCAAGATGGACAAAACTCCTACTGTATATTGTATTTATTATCGGAGCATTTAAAGACTAAGGAGCAAAGCTTCACCACGCTAGGTGGGTGAACAATTAGAGGACCTTCAAGAACTTGCAACAAACAAAAGAACTATGGTGAAGGACACAAGAAAATAAAAACAGTAGCAGAGACAGTATCTCTTTCATACTGGGGAGAGAAGACAAAAAGAAACAGAAAGGCTACAAAGGGATTACATAATGGAAAGCAGAAGAAGCATGTATTGAAAGAGCAGCAGGGGAGGGAATGGAAACAGGAACAGCATAGCAAAGAAAGAAGGGTATTCAGGAGTAGAAGTTCATTAGTAAAGCACAGAGAAATCCCAGGTAAAGCTGTATACAGTTCCCTGAATACCCATTTCTTTGCTTGTCTGCTCTTATCATCTCACTAAGTCTCTGAAGCAAAACACAAAACACAAACCAACTCTTGATGAGACAAAAAGTTTAGGTGACCTCCCATCTCCCTATTACTCCCCATTTTTTTGTCCCTTCCAGAGCTCTTTTCATAAACTATCAGTCAGAATGAGCACCACCTCTCCCGTCCTGACTGGAGCTTTGGCCAGCAAACACCCTCAGCTGAAGAGAGAAAATCCTGACTCTTCCGTGTTATTTAAAGACCATAATTTTTGGTAAGAGTAAAATGATCAAATTATGAAACTGACTGAAGTGATTCAAGAATAAACACATTTTTGCTGGCTTTGGACAGCAGTAATCTGTAGCTGTGATGTGTTTACATTCAAAAGAGAAATGCAAATGTCACCCACTCCATTCAAAAGATGAGCCTGGAAAGTTTTGATTTTCCTGAACAGTTTACAAACGGGTCTTGCTTTCAGGAGGAAAGACATTTCAAGGCAACACACACACTCCCACAGGGTTTCGCCCTCCCAAATGCCAGCAAGGTTGTCACAATCTTTCAGTGATCCTCCCTACACCCCGGCCACTGCCCACTAGGTGTCCTCCCGACAAACGTTTCTGATCAGGGACCAAAAAACGGCTGCGCTCCCAATGGCCATTAAGAGAAACCACAGAATAGCATCAACACATGCATTCTCCCGGCACCAGGAAATTACTCCTGCATAAAACACATTGTTTTCTGTTCATCATATCATCAGAGTAAAATAGTCAAGGAGTAATCAAAGATGGATTTTTTTGGGGGTGTTTTTTTTGTGTGTGTCTTTTTAACTACCAGCTAGAATGTTATCTCTTGAGAGATCAGGTTTATGAGCTAATTAGAAGAATAAAAGTGTTTTGAGTATTCAAGACATTTCTAAAGCACCTTTTTTCTTAAAAGCTATATAAGGTAGCATTTAGGGAGATCCAGCAAACTCATTCTATTGTACTTCTGCCAAAGGCAGAGTAAAGCAGAGAAAGCAAGCTGTTCTAAACTTCAGCAGGTAAACAACCCCACCTGCATGTTTGTTTTTGGATGCTGTGCCCCACTCACCAACGACTGATGCAGTTCAGTACTTCTGATACGCTGCTCACTTCACACTTGGCACAGTGACCACAGTTTACAGCTTAAGTTGATATTCTCACCAGTGCCATTAAGATACATGTAGGATCATTAAACAATAAAAAAAATAGAGGGTAGGTCACACATACTTCTCTCCATCCAGTCTCTACAGAGCTTCAGTTTTTCAACACTTGTCTCTGTAACCTTACAACTCCCTGAACCAAAAGGGACTCAAACTAGTTGTGTACATTCCCTGCAGATTCAGTACTCGGCACAGGGGAAATGGCTACTGCAAAGGACAGCTCTACCTGTCCTACCAGGATTCCATTTATATGATTTTCACATTGGCGAGGGTTTATTTCATAACATGCCTAACATAAGGGGAAAAAGCCAGTAAGGCATCAAGTGTAAGCACAAACAGCTTTACTGCAAGAATCCAGGAGATTTTATTTTTTATTATTTATCTAAAGTAAGACAGGCAGAAGAGCAGAGTTCACTAGGTAGAAGTGTTGGTTATTTCTGCAGTTTTTGGATGCAACCACATAGAGTAAAAAGGGACGTTCCTGGTGAAGTCAACAGATATGTCCCAGACCCTCAGAGTTGCAGCACTACAGACAAATGAATATTAACAGAGCTGTCTCACGAACTGCAAAGTTCTCCAAAATATGAAACAGTGCTAGAAATATTTGCACTGTTAGATCAGTTTATTCCCATATTCCAGAGGTTGCTATTTACACAAATGAACAGCAAACTGACTGTCCCATGACCTGAAATCCCTTTTAAATTCCTTTCCTACAAAAGACACATAGCTGTCATAAGATCTGACAGCTGACATTGTCTGCACTTCCCCTATGACTGCATGAAATAATTCCTCACTATGTGATGTTACCACTTTCAGTTTAGGGTCTCTTTTTGGGTGAGAAGTAAGAAGAGGCAGATAGGAAGATTGCTCCAAAAAGCACAACCACACAACTTTGGACTTATCCAAAGTGGTATGATAGCATTAGAACACAGAGACAGTAACACTGCAGAACTATTAATTTCATTTAATTCTTACTGCTACTGGAATAGCACAGTCCTGACATCAGCAGAGGAGGAAAGGCAGGCATCAGGCTGGAGTAATGTAGTGGGACAGAAATTGGAGTTCTTAGCATCTAAGACAATTAATTTATTGTAAACAACTTTGAATGAAATTCAAAATTCTCAGAGAAGCTGATATAGATCCAGGTCGATTATACTTTGGCTAAAAGTCACTTGTTAAAAACCATTTGGTTAGAAATTAACACTCAATAGTTAAAAGGCCTATAAAGATTGAAACACACAGCAAACAGTACGAGGGTACATTCAGAAAAGAAACCAGACTAGTAGCGTTAGGGCAACAGCAGCAGGGCAAGGCTGAACCCACAAAAGACTTACTAGCTTAATATCAGCTGAGAACAAAGGCTATGCTGGCTTTTGTTACTTTACACTTGTCTACTTTGGCAGAACACGTGTGAAAGCAGGTTTTCAGCAGCAGCTCTTTGGGGAAGTGTTTCAAGAATCATGAAAATACAGCTTGGTTTTTTATCTACAAGAATATAGTAAAGAGTACTTCACAATTCAAATGAGGGGGCAAAAACCATGAAAAAGGAAGTTTTCTTCAGAAGACTCCCGCCCTGCATCTTGTCTTAGTGAAAAATTTAATCCCTTTTTCCAGAATAAAACACTTGCCACACCTTTGGTGTGTGCCTGCATGCACTTACATAAAAGCAGTAAGAAAAAAAGTTCAGCGAACAAAGATCCTCTCCCTTCCATTAGGCAACAAAACCTGCATGTGAAAACTAGCCCCCACTGTAACAAGGTCCCACTTGTTTCTGCACCTGCATACCTGTCACATCTTCTGCGGCAGTAATCAAGTTTTTTGTACTTGCATGCAAGTGAGTCAACTACATAAGACAAGTAAAATTGCTCAGTAAAATTGTTTAAATACTGCATTTTGCAACCCGAACAACAGGGAACATCAGATGTCAAGAAATAAATTCCAGTTGTAGAAACCAAAAAGAAACTCTTCGAAACAAAAAAGGTTTTGGATAAGCAACCTCTTTAAGTAAAGAACCAGAAGCAGGGCGATCACCTTGCCTGAGTTACTTGTACTGAGGAGTAAGAAACACTGCAATCCCACATACTTGAGAAAGTATTTCCCACCACCCCATCCAGAGAATAAACTGGATAGACAGACAAGTACCTACAATCACCCTTTACCCATCAAAAAGTTAGTCTGTCAGCAAATAAATGCTGAGTCACTACAGAATAGATAGAATAGCTTAAGTATTTGAAAAACAGCTTGCCAATAAAAGCATCACCTGTCAAATTACTCAAAAGGGAAGAAATGAACATCTATTTATACTAGGAAATCCCAAAATAAAAAAAAATCAAAAACGTTGTTTCAATAAAGCATACTCTCTAAGATGCTCTTCACCTCAATTACAGAGTACTTACAGGATCTTAAGGAATTAAGTAACTACAGTTTTTTACTATACCATTACTCCTGTTCTAGTTTTACAAATGAAGGAAATTAAACTAATAAAAGCTAACATAATTCTAAATTATTGTTCATTCCTAGCCCTGCTTCCAGTGCCTCAACTCAGTTTTGCACTCTGGGTAACTCCATGAAGCAACTACTATGTTTTAGCCTAAAACAAACAGCTGAGGAATGTTCACATCATTCCTTTAATGCTGACTAGCATACTGAGTGGTTAGCAAAAGATTAACACAGGAAAAAAAAATTAAAAACACTCACCCCTGCCCTCATGGTGTTAACATATTAATCATCATTTAAGTGACACAACAAAATTTCAGCTGGGTAAATTTTACATTGCTCTGAAAAGTGAAGTCAAATGTCAGTAGGATTACACTTCTCTAAACAAGTATTCAGGCACAGAATGGATGTGTGTATAGGGGAGAGCAAAGGTTTTAGGAAACAGCCTTCTGCTGTAGAAACCGGCACTCTTAAATTCCAGGTTTTGTTATTTTTTTAAGAACTTTTCAGGTGGAACATGGCAAAAGAGGGGGAGCATGGATGCATGAAGGACAAGAAAAACCCAGAGAGCTTTACATAGTATTAAGCAGAAGAGTACTTGCTCATAAGCACTGTTGCTATTAAAATACAGTTATTAGTTGAGAAGATACTCAACAATTCCCCAAGATTTATTTAATAACTTTTAAATCTGCTAAGATATATTGGGCCTTATGACTCTGTACTGACATTGAGATTTTAGGAAAAAGGAATGTTAAGTCTTCAATCATTCATAGTAAGCATGCTGCTTATGGAGACCCCAAAAACATTCTGGAAGCAATCTGAAAACGCACAACTTGGGAAAACAACAGCGTTGAGGCCCCAAAACTTAGAGACAGAGCTCCTCTCTCCTGCCTGTGCTACTGTTCCCACACCAGCGTCTGGGCAAGAAGGGGAGCAAAGCAGAAGCACATCCAACCCCACCCCACCACTACAGACAGGGACTTAAGGGGCTCAAGTGAGCCACTCCCTGCCCAGTTCTAGAGCCTCGTGTTGACAACCTCATTAGCAAATGTTTTCAGCAGAACTTTCCTCAATTAGGTCCTTTGTCAGAGTAAATCACAAAGTAAATGGACCAGGTAGGGTTGCCACATGTGACTTTTGCTTACTTAGCTTCAGACAAAGGAGAACTGGGATCTGTTGCTTTGGGAATGACAACAGGAAAGCACAGCTTAATCCCCAAATCAGCTCCAATTCGTTTAGCAATCTCAGCGCTCCAGGGGGCTGTTCCCACTGTATCTTTGTAAGGGACAAGTTTTGCAGAGAGCAGTGCTCACAATTCAACACTCCACAGCAGGAGGCACCATGCAAACTACAGAGGTTATCTCTGCAGACTTTGGTGCAGAGACCGTTTAGTAACATACTGCTATCTCATCTCAAACATTTTCCTGGGCTTAGTACTCGTAACATCAGCTGCACATCTCTGCCTTGCAATAGCTGAAGTCACCTCCCTGGTTAAAGTTGTGTTTGTATGTGCATAGTCACAAAACTCTTGCTCAAACACAGCACCATCTCACCCACTTTCCATCCTGGGGAACTTTTATGCGAGGTAACACCCAGCTATCCTTCGAGGAAAATCGACATGATGTACCTACCTTCCCTATCTTTTTTCCCCTTGCTTTTTACTACAAGCTACCACATTTAACATACACTGTTTCATGGGGAACAGAAGGCTGCAAGTCCTGGCTTATTTCTTCCTAGTTGTGCCAGACAGAATTATTATAATTTTTAAAAATATATATTTTAGGGCTCTAAAATAAAACATTGACACAAAATCACTGCTATTAAAATAAAGCCTTTTTAGCCAGGATCAAACCCTGTGTATGTTCACCAGTTCATTCTTACCACTCATGAAGTGTCCAATCTACTTGGTTTTAAGTGTTCACACCCTTTTTTCACTTAACTGAAACTGCAGCAACAGACATTAACAGAAATATCCTGTTTAAGGCTGCCTTAAAGAAGTACATGCAGTTTCTTTAAGCAATCTGAAAACTCAAGGAAAAAAAAAATCTGCTGAGGTCCCAAAACTCACAGAAACTTTTCCTGCACATGCTACTGTTCCCCAATCCAATGTTTAATGGGGCTGGCAAAGCATAGACAAGTACTTTTAACTTAGACTGCTACAGGCAGTAAGTTGACTAGCAATGTGAGTAATTTCCAGGGCAAATAAATCCAGTAAACACGGGAGTTCAGATGGCAATAAATACACCAAGAAGAAGTAATAAACATTCTTTATTAATTCATATTTAACACCGCACTAGAAAAAAATAGTCACTTGTAAAGTGAATTATCTCCTCTTCTGTGCACCTTTGTTCTTCATTCTTCATTTTTGAGGCTGCATCACAATGCGCAATTCCTTATTATGTTTAGGATGCTTTCCTGGACAGCTTCTTAGAAGCCCAAATATTTCTAGACCTGTATTCTATCTGAACTTGGAGAATTTATAAGCATTAAGAGTCTTCATCAGCAAATGTAATTCTGAACTAACAACATTATACACAACATCAAGCTGACAACAGTAATTCAATATTAAGGCCAAGCTCCACTAAAACTTTCTGACAGTTAACCACACTTGTGTTGGGAAGCCCACTCATGGTTAGACTAGCGATGAAGACTGTGACGCACAGTATACATACACGAGAGAAAACAAGGAAAGGTAAGGTTGTGGCACTTGCACACTTATAGTGAGGAGGGAAGACTTCTACATCTGACTGCTAGAAAAAATGTCAAATGGAGAGTGATACAGCAAATCAATCAGCCTACGCAAATTAGGAGTAGCAAAAAACAGCACTGCAGTAATAGAAAGCCCCTTTAGGTCTTTCCATAGACACTGCAGTATTTAGAGTACCTTTAAGTCAACAATTTTCTTCCTGAAACTCAATATGCTTTATCATATTTCTCACTGTGAGCTGAAAAGATGAACAGCACTAGTCAAAGACATGTCTAGCACATAGTCTTATTAAACAGATGAGAACCAATACTCGACTAACCCAATTTCACTCAACCCAGAGGACTCAAGGAGCTGAACTCTCCTGAGAACACATCCATGCTTACACCACTTAGCCTCAGCCCTCCTCCCTGTGGCCCACGTGGTATTCCTCTGGCCCCAAGACAGTGACATTCCTCCTTCAACCCACCAACTGCCATATCAAAGCATATGAAACGAGCTTTGTTGCAATCACCAGGGAAGTGACAGCATGCACGGTGCGCCCTGGAGCACACCATGGAAGTTGTATGTAAGAAAAGGAAGACCATTTGGTTGCTTGATACGACCGTGTGACAGCAGAAGCTGCCCAAACCGTGTAACCTCACCAACATTGCCTTTTGGAACAGGACTCTAGAACAAACCAATCCAGGACCCTGCCAGCCGACAAAACAGTTGGTGTAGCCCCAAAGAACTCCAGGAAGCAAGCTGACAGTCCACAACCATACTGATGTCTGAGTTATCACCCTAGCTCTTTTGTCTGGCACAGTAAGTAGCGGCAAGAGTCATCTAGAACCAAGAACCAACATAAGAGACTCTCCCTTCTCTCACTGCAGAAAGGCCACTAGGCCCACCTCCCCATCTTCATCTTACCACAGCAGTAAGATTACTGTGAACTGTGGTGCAAAAGCTTTAATTGTATTTTGCAGCATAATGAAAGGCTGCATGACTCATAGTGTCATGCTGCTGGAAAGCAAAAGATGAGCAACAGTAAAACACACAGGAAAGAACCCATTTAGAATCAGTATGAATGCTCAGCAATTGCTGAAGCTCATCTATCACATATGGCTTTCAGGAAACAGCATCCTATTCTCCCCACCTCTTACCATGCTATCTACTAAGAACAGTTCTGAAAAGCATTAAAAAAAAATAAAACAAAAAAAACGCAACTGGAGACAGATTTACAGTTCTCCAGTATACTGAACTCTCAAGCCTATGCTCAGAGCAACAAGGATACTCCACAGGGGCTGTTTTACCATGGAAACTGGCAACTTGACCAACTTTCTTCTGTTAACGTGAGTACACCGTACACCAGTACACAGGGGTTTGTCTCTTCCATTAATTCCTTCCCACCTCTGCTACACAGATACGTCAACTTCTACATCCTCTTTTCCCCTTCAAGCATTTTTTAATGTTTTACTCTAGCACTTGAGGAAGACAGTGGAATTTGCAGCAACAAGTATGCAGTTGACAGCATAATAAAAGGAATCAGGATACATAAATTTAGAGTTTTACAAGGACTTTACTCAGAGATGCTTGCAAGCACCAGTTATCTCCTGGAATACAACAGAAACCAGTTTTTCAGAAAGTTCCTGGAACACAGTGAAAGACAAGTAATTTAATTCTGAGAAAGGCTCCTTTAGAACAGGTCGTCTGAAGGGCAATGATCAGATGAGACTGCAAAGTGGAAAGCCAATTTGAGAATTCACACCTCATGTCACTTTCAAATTCAAGAAAACAGAGGAAAGCAAAATGAGGCCATGTAATCAAAGAAAGAAACTTTAAATCTTGTAAATCCTTTTTACTTTTAGATACTTTACATAATTTTTCTGAGTCTGTGTATCCTTGTGTATTGCATTTGCCTGGCCAGATTTTGGTAATGGGAGGGCTGTGGGGGTGGTTTCTGCAAGAAGCTGCTAGAAGCTTCCCCTAAGTCTGACAGAGCCAATACCATCTCGCTCCAAAGACAGACCTGCCACTGGCCAAGGCTGAGCCTGTCAGTGATGACCACAGAATCACAGAATGGCCTAGGCTGGAAGGGACCTCAGAGATCACCTTAATCCAACCTCCCTGTCATAGGCCAAGATGCCACCATGATGGGAATACCTTTGTAATAACATATTTAAGAAGTGGGGAAGAAGAACTGAACCACAACAACGGGCAGAGACAGAGAGAAAGAGGAGTGAGAGTATGTGAAGACATCAAGGTCAGCAAAGAAGTGGAGGAGGATGTGCTCCAGGCACTGGAGCAGAGATTCCCTTGAGCTGTGGTGAAGACCATGGTGAGGCAGGCTGCAGCCCATGGAGGTGACGGGGTGTAGATATCCACCTGTGGCCTGTGTAGGACTCCATGCCAGAATGGGTGGATGCCTAAAGGGGACTGTGACCCCATGGAAAGCTCTCACCAGAGTGGGCTCCTACCAGGACCTGCAGCCTGTGGAGAGAGACAAGCCCACACCAGAGCAGGTTTGCTGGCAGGACTTGGGACCACATGGGATACTTGCACTGGAGCAGTTTGCTCCTGAAGGACTGCACCCCATGGAGAGAGAGTCACATCAGGGCAGTTTGTCAAGAGCTGTCTCTGGTGAGAGGACTCACATTGGATGAAGTGTGTGAAGATTGTCTCCTGTGAGAGAGACTCCCACAATGGCCCAGGGGCAGAGTAAGGAGTCCTTCCCTGGAGGCAGAAGGAGCAGTGGAGGCAACATCTGATGAACTGATCGCAACCCCCATTCCCTCTTCCCTCTGCGCTGCTCCAGGGAGAGGTAAACAAATTGGGAGTAATGTTAAGCCCAGGAAGAAGGGAGGAGTGGGGGGAAGGTGTTATTTTAAAGAACTGCTTTTATTTCCCATTACTCTTCTCTAATTTGATTGCTAATAAATGTAACTTCCACAAATCAAGTCTGTTTTGCCCAGGACAGTAACTGCAGATGATCTCCCCATCCTCATCTCAACCCATAAGCCCTTCATTTTATTTTCTCCTCCATCTAGCTGAGGAGGAGTGATAGAGCAGCTGTGGTGGGCACCTGGCCACATACATACTGTATTGGCTGTACATACAAATATGTTAACATACAGCAAACAGACAGAAAAAAATTCTAGCAGGAACACATTCACTTAAGATCTGATTTTCCTACTACCTATTTCAGTTCTCACTCTCTCTCTAATGATAGAAGATAGAATCAATACAAGTTAAAAGTCCTTAGGCAATTCTTGTATGTTAGAAGTGTGGTCAACTGAGCTGCTTCACAAGACACCCAGGAGAATAGAGTCAACAAATTAAACATCGCAATATATATTTCCAAAAGAAGAAAAGTAGCAACTGCCACAGTGAATGTCAAGAACAAACAACTGAATAAGCAGAAACAAACGAAGTGCAAGAAAACTACAGTATTTACATTAATAAAAAGTTTTCATTCACATGCTAAAATTAGACTTGAACATATTTAAACATATTCAGTTGTCAGAAGAATTAGAAATACATTTAACTGACTTGAGCTGTCCTGCATCTGAAAGGACTGGCCTTGAAACAAACACACCATACAATGTTACTGCACGAATAGAGCCCAGACTGACCAATGCATCTGTTCAGATATGCAAGCTGCAATATCCAAATTGCAAGATGAGACAGGCAAGATTATCGGAAGTTTTCTGCATTATTTTAGTCACTTCATGCACAAGGTTAGTAGAGAAAATTTACCCCACCTGCATCCCAGAAAGAGGATCCAATGTAGGGATAAACAAGTATTTTTAAGGGAAGATAGAGGGGGACATAATCCATAGGAAAGAAAAGAAAATTCACTCACCTGCCATTTTTTTTTGTGTAGGTTGCTAAATAACCATGGTCTTCCCAGTTATGAACTGTTTCTGTCATTCCCTGCTCCTGAAAAATGGGCTGTAGAGCTTTAAGAACGGCATTGCAATCAGCTGTGAGATTAACAGAGAGAAAAAAAAAATAGTGAGGACTTTCCACTCAATTCTGCTTTGTTTTTTGTTTTTTAAAGGCTGAACAGTTTTTGCTGGCAGCCTAGAGTACTTCTGCTTTGAGTTTCCCCTGCACAATAGTTGCCATGTACCTTCTCTCCCCTCTTCCCCTCAGCCCCCAGAGATACTCCTCAGTCCATGGGGATCCAAATGATTTTCTTTTATATTGGTTTTTATCCCTGAGCAAAAGTATTTATCTACAACAGATGCACTGAGTACTTTTGTTATGGCTACCACTAGTCACTGTAACACAATCCAGTCAAGTCCTTACATTATTTTTTAAATAGCTTAAAAATACACAAGCAACAATCACAGAAAGAAATCACAGCATTGACAAGAAACTTAGTAGCTCCCCTGTCTTACAGTTCAATATTTTTTCAAAGGCACTGAATACCCTGCCCTATAGAGGCATCCTTTTTATAACATCCAGGACAAAGCTGGCCCCCAACTGAAATGATCTTCATGATGCTATGGAAAAGACATTTCACCCAGAAGAACACATAAAAATTCACTTGAGAATTACCAGAGTAATTTTTTTTAGCTATTATCTTCAAAAGCAAGCTGACTATTTGTCCATAAAGGCATTTCTTCAATCAAAATGTGCTGATTTCAGAAGCCTCAGGTTTGCTGTACAGTTTGAGGTTTTTTCCTGGGTTCTTTTTTTTTTGGTGGTTCGTGTTGTTTGGGTTTTTTTTAAATAATCTCCATTACAACAATTTCAGATGTTCCATATAAACAAGTGTCCCAAAAACAAATGCAAGTTTTGTCAGCTAATCCTGGAATTGATGAGATAAGTTAGTGGAGGATGCTGCAAAAGCTGCACCTACCAGAACAGGAACAAAACTGGAAAGACTGTCATACCAATAAAGTATGGGAAAGACCTACATAGCATTAATTTATCCCAGTGAGGGAGACAAAGGCATTGAATACTATCTACTCTGCCCTATAGAAGCATCCTTTTTATAACATCCAGGCTGAGTACACAGTTTATCTGCCCAGTAACCATGGTTACAATAGCAGTAAGTGAGCCAAAAATCAAACCAACATGGTTTTGGAACATCAAAAGCATAAAAGGAAAAAGAAGGGGGCACTAACTGCAGCTACAGTTCTTAAACTGGTTCCAGTTTCTGCAGCTTTGCATTGGTAAGGGAACTCTGCACTGCTCACTTTAAACTTGCAGCTTTCAGCACGCATCGGAACACATTCTGGGGAGGATAAGGAGCAGCTGCTCCGAAGTCAGTACACTCACAACCAGTTTTGTCATTTCAGACATGTAGTCCCCTCTTCTGGCTTGTCATTTGCTTCCTCATTCCACTCCTTTATCTTCTGCCTCATCTTTTACAAAACTCATGCTTATTTCCTTATTTCTTATGTCACTACCACAATAACATTAAAAAAAGAATTCTGTTTAATAGTGCATGTCATACCCTTCCAGGCCACCAAATTAGCATGAAACCCAAAGTGAACTAGAACACAACTAACTCTCAGACCACTTGCACGAGATATTGAAGCAGTAAGATAGAGAGCAGACTCTGGAAGAACTGAAGTGCTCATACCACATTTAGCTTCTCTTTCAACAGCTTCAAGGATTTCTGCTAGGTGCGTCTTGGCAGAGCCTGCAGGACAGATCATCACCGATATTGTTCTGCTTGATGAACATACTAATCCTTCACAAGCTGCTCATCATTCGGCAGCAGATTTCTTTGCTAAGAAGCCAGGCACAAGCTTGACTGAGTTTTCTATTATGTGATTAACTTTAGGAAATTAAAATAACAACATGCTCTTTCATCAGGTCTCATTTTGGTTGTACCACACACGATTTGCCTTGGAGGGCTAATTAATTCTCCGAAGTGGGAGACTCCTTTTTAAAATGTTTGAGGCATCAGTGGTTGCTTCAAGGCATCAGGAAGTTTCAGGAATCTCAGGATCTCTCTCTCAAATCCACCTGCCACTTCCTCACTCCAAGCTCAAATAATCAAGTATTGATAAGCAAAAAAGACAATGGTGATTCAAACAATAGGAACCACCTTGGAACCTACATCAAAATGTTAATTCAAGTAGTCATTAGTGGGGTGGGGTTTTTTTTGCTGTTCAGGAACAAAGGAAAGAAACACTGGTTACCAAGCATGAAATACTGGTGTAACTATTTGATAACCATTTGTCAGAAGGAATGAAAAGGTCCTGAGTTTCAACTCTACTGAACAAAACCAAAAACACTGTGTAGAAGAATTGAGATACATACTTCTTAAAGTTAATGCCCAGTTAAGTCAGATAGTTTTGGAATCCCAGCACACTTGAAGAGATGATATGCAGCAGTTGCAGACATTCCTCTGAAATTTTAGGAGCCAAGACGTTATTTGACACTGATCTATGAACGTGTGCACAGCTCAAAGTTCAAAGTTACTGTAAGCATTCAGTCCAGCCTCACCCATGCCACTAGCTAGTTTCACTCAGATACTCCCAACACTGAGCTCAATCTGCTATTGAGCCAGACTACTTCTAAAAATATTCTTGTTTAAGACCTCCTCATACCAGAGGATTAACTAGATCTTAGTAAACTATGGGAACAGATTAGGTCTCATTTGAAAATATTCACTCCATTTCTGACCTCAAGTTTTTCTTGCCCTGATTACACACCATTTCCTCTAGTAAGCAAGAATGTAACACAACCAAAACAATAAGACATATCAAAGCACTTATACATTCTTCCTTATTTCTGACGCATTTTTTCTTTGGTATCTATACTTTGAGTAGAGAAAGGTGAAGAAAAAAACAAAACCCAAAACCCATATACAACAAAGAAACCCTGCAAATTAAGCAAACTGCCTCATCAAGAATGCATTTAAGAGTTAGTGTACATTAGAAACCAAAATGCAGAATATGTCAATAGTAAACAGCAAATTCAGTTCAGAGCTGTGTAAATTAATCATTTCAAGATATTAAGTCATTGTGTTGTGCAAAGCTGAAATTCTCACACATGGGCACTTTACCTGCCAAATCCAATTCTTAAAAAAAGCTTGCAGGAAAAGGAAATATGCAGAGACAAGGTGGTACGGTGTCAGGTATAAGTGATGAATGGAACATACCTGAGAAAAGAGATTAATTTCTAGCCAGGTGAGGTCCCTGAGACAGTTCAAGAGGAGGGCAGCAGGAGGTTTGGTCTTCAACCTGCTGCAGTAGCACACCTGACTGCTCTGGCAGCGAGCCTGCAAGAGTCAAGTCAGGCCACTCAGTCCCTCCCTCAGTAGCCAGGCTCATAGGCGCACAGCGCTTCCTCTCATAGAATAAGCCAAGGCATTTTTCCAATGCCAATACTGTGCCTCAATCTTAATCACAACAAAACTCCAGAATTATGGGCGGACTGCAGAATCTTAGTGACAAAGTGTAAATTTTAAAATCCAAACTTAAGAAACTTTAGGCACCTGTGCCTGTATTTCACATATTCTAGATTTCCTTTAGGCACTAAAACAAATTGAGGACTAGTTTAAAAACAAACAAACAAAACAAAACACACAAAGGCACCAGTTTATGGAGACCCAACAGCTTCACCCTACTAGCTCCCTCTCTCTCACACTCAAGAGTAGAGTACTACACAATAATTTGCAGATAACTGGTTATCATTTGGTCATGAACTTCTGCATAGCAACCTTTCTCTTAAAACTTGAAAGCTTAAGTTAAAAACATATGCATGCATGAAAAACAAGTGCACACTAGTGTCTGAAACAGACTACCCAGACAAGTTTCCACAGAAATATTACAGGCTCAACTAAGATCAGTATAATAAGCTCTTTAAACTGGCACTTCTCTTTCAACGACTAGAAAATAGAACTATGCTTCACAATAATCAAAGGACCCTCTCAAAGCACACCCCAAAGACCTTGCTTTCATTACTCCTCAGGACAAAAAAGTTAGCTTTTTGCCTGACATGTTAACAGATGCAAATAAAAACAACTGGATTTAGCATTACACACCTCCCAGGTATTAAGCTTGGAAGTCTCCCATCACCCACTCCCCTCCACACATCCCCTGGGGAAGAATCCTTTGTTTTCTCCTTGCCATCTCTGTGAAAGCAAAAACCAGCAGGAAGCAGAGATCTACACTGAAATTATTCCTTTCAATCAATTTGCACCTGTAAGAATAAACCTCATCATGTTGACTTCAACACATAAATCAGCAAATTAGGCATGCAGCTTAAAATGTGGACAGTGGGTAGAAACAGCCATTTACTCTTCCCCCATCCATGAGAAGGTTAAGAATAGAAGACTGCTTTTTCCTAAAGTTTCCACAGAATATGACCCAGGATCCTATTCTGAGAATCTCTAGCTACATAATCAATACAGGCAAATCAACCTACACTGTGCCATAACAGCAAGCGCCTGAACGTACCAGTACATCTATGTAATCACCACAGTCATTAAATCACCCAGTGCACCCAAGTGTCTCCTTGGAAATTATAGGTAAAACAATTATGAATCAGAATAAGCTCTCAGAGTATTAAAGATATCCAGCTATCAATCAGATAATTCAATCCTCATTCTTCCCCTGTACTATCACCACCTTCCTAAGAGTATGGATTGCCCAGAATAATACACACAAAAAGACACCCATGACAGTGTCTGGCAGAGATGTGTTGTCTTTAATGCAGTATTTGCAGCATTTCTGAGAGCATAACAGTTTTTACCCTTCTATCCAGCTAAATATGCTACATTCCTCTTGGAATAATCACCTCTCTCCCAATGTTCTGCACACACTACATGCAAACCACCTCTTCTCTTCCCACACATGCTTCACAGCTACCAGCCACCTTTTCTCCAAAACATCCAGCCAACTAGGGACTGAACTTCAGATGTCTGTCAACCAACGCCAAGCTAGAACTGTACTGCCACCAAACAGCACTCTCATTCTCTGTCTTCCTTTGCACTCAACACACCAGATTTGACTGAGGGGGTAGAAGGGTGGTGTGGGAAGCATCCAAAAGCAACTCACAACATATATTTAAGAGCTAGTACTGACATAAAAAGGAGTGACAGGAAAGGGTGAAAGAGTGCTTAAGCCAATGATATCACCATACCCTTTGAGCAAGCCTGTAATTCACCTGAGGTCTGATTTTTCTACTTCAATTCTGTATACATCCCTCTGGCACAGCCAGGTCATGTAGATACCTTAGAACAACAGATGTTGAAAGAGATTTCTGGAGATTGCCTCATCCAATCCCCTGCTCTGAGCAGGATCAGTGACAGCAGCTTACTTAGTGAAAAATCAGATCACTTGTGGCCCTGTCTCCACAGATGGAGACTCCACTGCTCTGTGGGTAACACATTCCTATGTCCAACCACCCTAAGAACAAAAAGTGTTTTCTTCTGTTCAGTTCAAGTTTCAATGTGTGCCCACTGTCTCTTGACCTGTCACACAGGGCACTATTGAAAAAAGTCCAGCTCCATCTTCTCTACTTCTCCCATCAGATTTTTTTTTATATATGTCTAATTTGACATGGCACTTAGGGACATGATTTAGTGCTGGACTTGGTAGTGTCAGCTGGACTCAATCTTAAGGGTCTTTACCAATCTAAATGATTCCCCAAGTCTTCTCCACTCTAAGCCCATCCAATCCAGCCTCTCCATGTAACAGATTCTTCAGTCCTTTAATCATGTTCATGGTGCTACACTGGGGCTACTCCACTAGGACTAACTCTTTTGTGTACTGGGGAGCCCAACACTAGTCCCAGATGTGCCTCACTAGGACTAAGATAAGAGCAACAAGAATCATCAAAATGAAAGCAAAGCCATCCCTAGCCTGTACTTGTGCATGGGGTCATTTCTCCCACGTACAAGATTCGGCATACCCTCCAGTTGAACTTTATTGGGTTCCTGTAGGCCAGGAGTGCCTACAGTGCATCCATTAGCACTCCCTGTTTTGGAGTCATCTGCAAGCTTGGTGCAGATGGACTCTGTCCCAGTGCCCAGGCAATTAACAGAGATATTAAAGCACACTGGCCCCACTATTAACCCCTCCTTGAGTGCACTATCACTGACTGGCCTCCAGGTAGACTTTGTCACTGATCACAACCTCCTGGGTCCATCAGTTTAATTTTCAATCCACCTCATTTTGAATTTCTCTAACCTATGCATCACCACTTTGTCCATGAAGATATTTTTGAAACAGCATGGAAAGCCCTGCTAAAGTCGATATAAACAACAACTCTTTCCTCCTCCATCAAGTCAGTCTTCTAAGCACAGATTGCTATCAGGTAGCTCAGGCATGATCTCCCCTTTGTAAATTCATGTCAGATATATCTCAATGCTTTCTGGTCCTCAACAGGTTTGGAAACAGTTTCTGGTATTTACTCTATGCCTTTACCAGGTATCAAGATACAGTTGACTGGCCTGTAGTTCCCTGGATCTTCCTTCTTGCTCTTTTGAAGACAGGAGCAATACTAATTTTCTACCAGTCCCAAATTCTTTGCTAAGATGGATCAAGACAATCACTGAAGGGTTACACATAAACAAGGAACTTGGCCCTGGGTAAAGAGCAGCACACACCTTCCACAATCCACACCCACCTTCATCCCTCATCTTTCCCATATGTAGGAATCTCCTGAAGTTTACTTGTCCTCCCTCTGCCACTCATCAGAACAAGGTCTGTGGAAGTACAGCTTCAGACAAAGAAATGCAAGGGTAAAAAAAGGAAAGCTATTTCAACTTCCCTAAGATCACCTTTAAAAAGCTCTTTTTTTTTTCTTATAGTTTCAAGAACACTGCTATAACTTTAGTAATAATGGTCAAAGTAACACAAAATATATGGGGGCTTTCAGATGGCACTACCACACATATACATTTAAAGACAGTTATGTATCAGTTTTATAGAATAGTACCTTAAATCTTTGTCCAAATCTGCAATGCTACTGATAAGAGAATAGAGCTACACAGACACTTTTCCTGAGCCCTTCCTATATACTACATAACAATCAAAATTTAAGTTCAGGGTATATAACCAGACAGTCATTACTCAAAACACTGAGCAAGAGCTCAGCCAAAAACAATTGTATGGACAGTGAACAGGAATGACTGCACATTAACTTCCACAAGCAGTGCAAAGTGCACATGTATATAAAAACAACATCCCCAGAGATGCAGTCTCAGTAACAAAAATCAACTTTTCCTAATTCCTCCTTCAAGCTCTGATAGAGATTCTTCTTTTCCAGTTCTTTCATAAAAGCAGAGTAAGACTTCCTAACCACCTTTAAGGGAAAACTCTACATTATACCTTAAGGTTTTAGCAAATATGTCTATCTGCTCCATCCACTTCCATAATGGAGAAAGCACATTGAAGTTACTCCTTCACCCTTCCTCTATGAAATTTCTTGTATTAGGACAACCAAAAACTTAATTTACTCTACTCATAAAACCAGAAGGGATCTTGTGGATTGAATACTCGATGCTGTTTTGTGAACCTGAAGTTCCTCAAGTTTTCTTTGCCCTCAGCCTCAATAAAAAACACATTCCAACATCAGTGTGGTTTAAACCTTAATGTTTGTGCTTCAAGGGGACATAAAATCCTATTTACAGGATCATAATATTAAAACCACTTACTATAAAACTGCAGAATAATGGTACATACAGAGAGTGAGATTAATCCGAAGCTGCCGCACACAACAGCTGTGATCCTAACTGTAAGGTCAATTTCATAAGGTATCATTTAATTTGAAATTCAACACATGAGAACAGCAGGTTTGACTCCACAATCAAGTAAAAGTGATGTGACCAAACAGATCCACTGGTAGCATTTAAAAAGCAATATTCCATTTTCACCTGGTCTTTAAAAGAAAAAAATGTAATTTTTGAAAAGGTTAAATAGTGAGCTTCTGCTATAAGGACAGATAATGCAGTTACAATAATTATTTCAGTACATTCAATCAAAAACATGACAACATGGAGTTTTGAGAACAGAACATAAGGTTTACTAGACTATATCACAGCATGCCTAGTCTTACTCTCAGTTTCCCATGAACTTCCGATCAAACATATCATTTAAATGAGGAAGTAAAGAATGCTAACAAGGTTTTGAAGTTTCATTCCTCATAATGTAGAATCTGTTACAAATGCTTTCTTTGAGACAAGAATCCTTGTATCAAGGAGCTTTTCTTACTCCAAGATAACTTCTGTTGCCCGACAAACCTGCAGAAGCAGCTGAGCACCATTATTACCATAAGAGAGATTCAAATATATAACTACTTTTTGTCATTCTTTCTCCAAGTGATTGCCACATTCCTAGCAGTATTAGTCATTCTACATCTATTTTATGGTTCAGTGTAAACAACCATGCTGTTCACTGCTTTGGTAATACAGTAGAGGCATGCAACCTAGGTAAACAGTACAGCAGAGAAAAGACCAGAGTAAGAGGGGCAGAACAAAGAAACCACAGATTGCACCAGTTGCACATTTTTCTCTTTTGCCCTCCTCCCCTTACCAGGGCAGTAACCCTTCAGGTGAACAAAATCGCAAAGTGAAGTATCAAAATAAAATTATTATCTCATGCTTTAATGTAAAAACTAGTCACTAAGCCAATATAAGCATTACCTAAACAAATAGTTTTCTTGCTTGAACAAAACAAGCACATTGCACATATGGCATTAGGTAGACTAAAAAGTCTTTTCAAGCACAAATGAATACTTGTCATTGCAACATACATATTGAAAGAACCATAAAAAGGCATTTGCTGCCAATTTAGAGCTCATTCATATTTGAATGCTAACTTAAGTTGTGAACATAAAATTGCTTATTATTTATTTTATAACCAGGGGCCACATTTTTTTTCCTGTCAGCCCACAGACTGACTTTCCAATTCATATATGCTTGATTTCTGTGAGAAGATCAGAGCCTTACTGAAGGCATTTTGCATTTTAAGAGCGCTCAGGATGAATAAATCCCACCAATCAGCTGAGGACATAAGTCCATCTATGGGACCAGTACACATACCACTACTGTACACATCTTTCTTTATGCTTTTGTACATATTAACTCGTATAGACTGACTCAAAAAAGGCTTGAAACAGGTCACCTAAATGAAGCAGTTCAGTTTCGTTAAAGTTTTGCTACATGTAGTAGTAAATGTATTCACTAGTCTCCAAAATTTTGCCACCCAGAATCTCTACTCATTCATTGGACAAGGAACACCAGTCAGAGTTCAGGACATGCAGGTATACATGGTCTCTGCATTACATCATGGTCAGGCAGAAAGGAAGAGCCAGGACGCATAGTCCACAGAAGTGTCTCTGAAAATCTGTACCAATGCAGATAAAAGTAATCAAACACAGACAGTGGCCTACAGGAGAGCTCGATTATTATGAGCATCATCATTAAAATACTCAGAGACAGGAAAATAAACACTCCATTGTAACAGTAGCTGACTACAGCAGAGCCAGCAAAGTCAAGGTTAAAAATACTTGCAGCATATCTGAATCACAAAAAACATGAAAGGAAAGAATGAAGATGAAGAATCACCTTCCAGAACCTAGCTTGCCTTTATTTGCATAAGTATTTTATTATCATCTGACACTGACTTGGGAAATCAAGCACTGCAAGCACACTTTTCCTGGCTTAGCTTACTGCACAACTACAGGGTTCCTGCTTGCAGATTCATAAACATCCAAAGGTTCACTCCTGGTGACTCCTGCGTCACAACGCACTAGTAAAGTTTTAGAATAACTCACCACATGAAACTACAGATGGGTTTTTCCTTTTTAGCTTTTGGCAAAACTTTAAGAAGCCCTTCATTGCTGCTTAGAGCACTGGAGGGACCATTTTCAGTTGGCTATTAGAAAAATGTTTTTCAGTTAGGTAGGGTTAGTCCTACAAGAAAATTTCACACGACAAACAAGTAAATTTAAGACAACAAGCACTCCAAATTCAGACAGCCAGGGCAACACTGAAGGAGAAATTAAGTACTACTGCCCCTTCAAAAACGAAGGCAGTAAAAGGATAGAAGCAACAAAAAACTGCCACGTGATATACCCTTCAGAGTAATCACATGCAGAGTTAAAGAACATTTAAGAAGTCTCTCCCAATCACTTTGACATTTCTTTCTATATTTTTGATAAAATACATGCTTTAAAAGTTTTCCTACACTTGGCATCTAATTGCCTCTAGTTATAATGTGACATCCTGTTATTGTTAATAACTTATTAAATGTAAATCTTGTAGAATAGTGAACAATAACCCATGAGAAATCTTGCCATGTTCCAGTAAACTTGAGAAGAAAAAAAAAAGTTACAAGCCTCCCTAAGTAACAATGGCTGGCATTCTCTAAGTAATATTGCTGTTTAATAATGACAAAAGAGTTAAAAAAAAAGCTTTTAATTTTTTTTTCCTTCCCTAATGGCTACTTTACCCTGTAAGATTCTTGCAGGTTTTTCCACTTCACACATATTCACCGCTCTTTAAGGCGGAAGCAATATCCGTTATCTAGAGACAGATATTAAATTTGTCACAGTGTTTCGGACAACCCACATATAGTATCTTTTATCTTTTAAACACCTAAGTCTCATAACAGACTCTTTCAGATTTATATTAAACTTTCTGCAAAACTTCATCCCAACAGATGGGCAGCAGGCAAAGAGGCACGACAAAGTCATATGCAAAACAACATTCTCATACTTAAGTCTGGCACAAAGTATTTATGCACTCAAAACTTACTTCACATGTATAGTTTGAACCTTAATACCAACAAATGTTGTTTCAATGCTTCAGTTCCACTAACTTTGTCTTTCCCAGTAATGCATAAACTAGAGTCCACCACCTTGTACTAAAGATTGTTCACATTTTAAATATTATCACCAGTTGAAATATCTGCAGCCCTTCCATTAAAAAAAAAAAAAAAAAAAAACCCATAAAACAGAACATGGGCTTGGTGATGGAATTGCAACATGCCCAAGTAACACCAGCCCCCTTGTTCACTTGCATCCCTCAAGCCACTTTCATCACCTGGCACCTGACCATCTTGTAGAAATGTATTAAGCAACGTGATTAGGTACTTGTCATATGTGTTTTTCTCTCCTTCCAAGATTTTGCTACTATGGTCAGAGAAACATACACCAGAAATGGAAAATACTGATATGTCAAAACTAGTCTTTATTTCCTGAAGAAAACTGTTCCATAGCATCAAACCAGACCCTCACCAAGAACACCTCCCACGCTGTTAACCTTCAGCTTTGTCAGCAACCTTCATGTCCAAGCAAGCAGCCATTGAGTATTTGCCATCATGCTGGAGAATCAGATAATTGTATTTTCAGAGTTCCATTCATAAAGCATTTTCATCTTCAAAACTGGAAATCAATGAGTTCACAGCAGTCCTTACTGCCTAAAAAACTAAAGTTATTAATGCTGGTATTAACACCTCCCGACAAGCCCCATTTGTGCTCTGACACACCAGGCCAGTTCTTGGTCCAGGCTCCTCAGAACTAGACTGTGGAGATCTTGCAGGGCTCATCTCAAAACAGCCCATCCAAGAGCACAGGGTGAGCTCACACTGCTCAGAGGTTGCTGAGAGAGCACAACTAAAACACACCCACTCCAGAACTGTAGATGCAAAGACACCTTTAGCCAAGGTTGGTAACAGAGTTGCAAGCTTCAGAGGAATTCGAGTTCTGTTTAACTTTTATTTACATGGTCTTCACATGCAGACCACAGTGAAGGAGTCAAAATTTTTATAACATACCATAAATCAATACAGTGAAGAAAACTGATAAGCATATCATCCACATACTACCACTGTAATCAGGTGTCTCAGCACTTCAGACAGAATCAGCAAAATTGAGATACAAGACTCAGAGACAGTTTTCCCCACAGTATGTTTAAATACACTTAATATATTTTTACTGCTGACTGCAGCCAGCTCCAGTCATAGCAGAATCTGCCTCATATGAAAAACAAAGCTCTAGCATCTGTAGTGCATTAGAAAACAAAAATACCCATTACAGAGAATATTAATTTAAAAGTAACTGCATATACAGCCAAGCAATCAAAGATATTATTGATTATTTTTTCATTTACAATCTTAGAAACTGCCAAGCATCTAATATTAGTTTAAGCCTTTCTCCTTCATATACAAGATCAACTTACTTTTGGAAAAAACTCTTCAAGAGCTACCAAGTTCTGGTGCCAGTCACCTCCTCCTGCTTTTCTGGTATTTCTACACTTAGTGTGGGATGAACCACAACTCAAAAGCTAAAACTGCTGATTATCTGCTTATTAAAACAAACCAGCAATAATTTCAAGTTGTCTTTACTACAGCAAGATACAGCTCGAAACACACAAACAGCTGAACTCATGTAGGGTTTTCACAGGCAGAAATTAAGGTAGAGGTTTCAAAGTTTGAAGAGAAGAAGAGCCAATACAGCATCCTTCCTCATTAAGTCCTCTTAAACACTCCTGTTTCTGGGAAATTGTCCCTAGAAAGGCATTTTTTTTAATCAGTCATTAATAAAAGGAAACAATTACAAGGCTCCAAAAAGATGCAGTATTAAATAAAGCCTTATCAACTCTTTCCCCCCTCTAAAAATTTAGGTCAGTACAATCAGGAACAAGCACATAGAGTTGTGTCCCTGCTCTATGAAAAACATTAAAACTTCCAAACAAAACAAAGGCAAGACGAAAATATTAGCTTAACCGCATGCCATTCAAATATTTAACAAATTGATAACCTAAGTAAAAATTTACTGAAAGATCACTTAGAACATCTTATACTCAAGACTCCTTCAGAACACAACACTTGTGACCAGTTAGTCACTAGTCACTGACACTTTTAAGTGTGTCAAACATCACACAGTATTATTAAACAGCTGTAAATAAAAACGTGTTATTTAAATCTTTACCTGATGGTACTCCTGTCTGCTTAAAAGTAGGCCAAAAGTCTCAGATATAGGACTGTCAGTAGAATTAATGGCACTTTCTGACATTGTAGAGGATGCTTCAGTTGAGATACCTTATGCATTTAATTAACTTGCAAAGCAGTTAGGAGGAAAAAAAAAAAAAAAAAAAATCACACCAAAAACTTCCCTTGAAAAAACCTCCAAAAGAAATTTTGTAAACCAAGTTTGTCTCCAGTAAATGCACTTAAGCAGCAAAACACTAATCAAGGTATAAAACAGTTTCTCCAAGTCAAATCTAGTATACATGATTACAGTTAAATTTTTTTCCACATAATTGATAAGTAAAGAATTGTCTCAATAATTATCTACATCCAACAACATTTAGACGTAAGTGTTGTAGCCATTAGCCATTTATTTACATGTATTCCTAGTGATGACAAGTCACACAAACTGTCAGAATTGAGCAGCGGACCCTGCAAATAGGAACGGTCACTGACGGGGCCTAAAGAGAAGGCTCAGTCCACTAAAGATCATTCCCTCTTCTATATCCATTAAAACATTAATCTTAATAAAAACGGACCCTGTGCATGCAACATGGCCACCTATCCTTTTTCTTAAAACAAACAAACAAAAACCCAAAAAACAAACCCAGACATGTCTTTACCTGCACTGCTGGCCTCACATTCCCATTGTGTGCTAATTTACATAAGTGTTTCATAAGAATTTCAGTAACTGCTCAGCTCAGGTAACTACTGTTCTCCTCCACCAGCTCACTCACCTGTGCCGACCCTGAACACTGTCAGCACAACTGTTCATGCAGCTCTACTATGAACTGTATAATCCTCCCCAGGAATAAACCCAAGCAGTAAACTTTAAGACAGGTAAAATTACTTTTTCAGTAAGTTCTTACCCTTACAAAGCAACTTTCTGAAGCAAGTAAAAAACAAATCTCAAGAGAGTCCCCATATTACCTGCACTCCCGTTACAAAAAAAACTTGAAGAACATTAATCATTTCAATTCTCAACCAAGAAAACTGTTTGACACATTCATGCATAGATGGAAACACTCACATGTATGAGATTTACAACACACAGTAACCTAAAATCAATTCTGTAACAGTACAAGGCATCAAGTATCTACATACTTTCATAATGAAGTCCTTAAACTAAATAACTTGGAGTCTCAAATTCCTCATTTCCGATTGACCAACATCATTAACCCAGAAGTGAAAGACATGACTAAAGCCTTCTATGCCTCAATTAAGGAAGGAAAGCAATCTGTCCATTTTTGTAAATGTTAAAGCACTCTTCCTGTATTTTAGGACAGGGAATACTATGTTACTTGCCTGCTGAAGTTGTCTGCTTATCTCAGGGGCCACAGATAAGCAAGATATTTTGGCTCAGAGGACTGAGCTCTACAGTTGCTACCTTAACCAGCTGTTGAGGAGACAATCACAGTTAAGTCAGGTTGTGTTATCCAGCTATCAGATATTCATCCCTACTTATATCTAACTGCCTATTACTATTTCTAAAAGCTGATGGGATGTATAGAGAAGGCATTATTAGAAAGGCAGAAAAAAGGGGCCTTTTTTCTTTTGACTAATTTGTAGGTTTTGTAGTACATTGAAAATCTTACTGAGAAGTCTGAAGAAAACTGACAGCTTTTAGTAGAAGTACATGGCTTCATTCATCTTACGCAGCCCCATTCCCGAGATAGTGTTGTGCTCCCTCCTCCATTTTAAGCCAACATAAGAGGACTTGCTTTCTCTAACTTCCTACACCCATGTTTTCATTAACACTGCTAGCATCTTTCGGTAACTCCAACAATCAACAGCCTTCCAGAAGTGAGGATGGTAAACAACGAGAAACATCTATGATCACAGTTATCATTTGCAAGATCCTTGCTGAATACACATCTGAATTCAGAAGAATGCACGTTACATGCACCACGGTCTAAGAGAACTGAATTGCCTTAAGAAAACAAGGTTTTGGCACAAGTCAGCCAGTGGAAGTGACCCACGAGAATCCACATCATTCTGCAGCACAAGCAGTTGCTAGCTAATAACTGCACAAGTACTCACAAAAGACAAAATTCCATCTTCCAGATCCCTTTATGGACAACAACAACTTCCCTCTTTTACTCCCCAAGAATCTCAAATGATTGAGGATGAAGAGAAACCGCACAGAACAGAGCACATAAACAAACATCCCAGAAAAACATTAACATCTCAGAAACACAATCCCATCCTTTATAGTCATGTTCAATCTTGATGCTGGGCAGTAACAGTGAGGCCCTTCTTCCGTTTGGGATTAAGAGAACATTGGATAGCTACTGTGTTAAACATGAACACTGAGATCCATATTCAAATGATTGCCCAGAGGACTTGTGGATGCCCCTTCCCTGGAAATGTCCAAGGCCAGGCTGGATGGGGCTTTGAGTAACCTGGTCTAGTGGGAGGTGTTCCTGCCCATGGCAGGGGGGGTGGGACTAGACAACCTTTAAGGTCCCTTCCAAGACAAATCATTCTATGATTCATCAAGCATATATAACAATTCTCATACAGAAGTAGATTCTTAAAGAAACGAACACCATAACCATGTACAGTTACTGCAAAACGCATTGCAATGAAACAAACTTGAAAAAGAACCTGCTTTCATAGGCCTTGCCTTCCTAAAAGCTGGCAAATTTAACAGCTGTATTACCAGAAATACATATTTGTCAAAAATTGAGGACACAAAGTTGAGGAATAAGGAGTGCACATTAATGAAGTGAACTGATTCTGCATTCTCCAGAATACAAACATCAAGACGCAACAGCTTCAGCCGAGATGGAGAGGTACCATACCATCTTCACAAGATGAGGAGGTCCAAAACCACACATCTCATTTTACTAAATGCCATTTCATTTAGAGGTTTTACTCTCTATATAACTTGCAGTAAAAACCTCAACTAGTTGATAACCATAATTCAGCATTAAATTTTAACTCCTTTAACACAACTACAAATGTACTTCACCATCTTTTCCTCTATAGACAATTCTTTATGTTTTGGATCATAAGGACTAGATGAGAGAAAAAAAGTCCACATGAAAAGTACAAGCCAGCTTCAGAGCTGTCATGGGTGGAAGAAAGTTCTTCACATCTCACTAAAGATGTCTACTGTCCCGAAACAAACATAGGTTTCTTCCTTCCTTTGATCTACACAGCAGCACTTCTGCAGTTTGTCCACCCACCCGCACCCCCACCACATTCATCTTGATTGGAGAAAGATCCAGACACTGACCTCATTAATGTTTACAAATATATAAAGGGTGAGTGTCAAGAGAATGGAGCCAGGCTCTTCTCGGTGACAACCACTGATAGGACAAGGGGTAATGGGCTGAAACTGGAACGTAAGAGGTTCCGCTTAAACTCGAGAAGAAACTTCTTCTCAGTGAGGGTGACGGAACACTGGAACAGGCTGCCCAGAGAGGTTGTGGAGTCTCCTTCTCTGGAGACATTCAAGACCTGCCTGGACACGTTCCTATGTAGCATAATCTAGGCATTCCTGCTCTGGCAGGGGGATTGGACTTGATGATCTTTCGAGGTCCCTTCCAATCCCTGACATTCTGTGATTCCGTGACTGTCTCCAAAAGCAAAGCAAAATGAAACAGAAAACCTACCTGAAAACAAGAAAATACTCAAGATCGTTACCACACTCTAATGGCATAGTTTTTATATTATACAGCAGCTAAAATAACTGTAGCTTATTTTCAACATTTCAATACACCTAGTCCTACTCTTCCCCTGGCAATTCCAACTTTTCTGCAGATGCCAGTTACTGATGTAACCCTTGAACTCATAGTTCAATTAACTAAATAGCGAAAGAGGTCATTCTGGTAACTGAGAGGTATCCACAAAATTTGCTTTTAGACGAGTTTAGCTTCCCAATCCTGCTCATGCTAGGTCAGTCAAGCACAAAATGGAAGAAAATGTCAGGACTATCTCATTCACCATCAGGCCACCATAAGAGTGCTAAGCTGCACTATAAAAATATCACTGTAAAATGGGATCTGGAAGATTTTCACCATGAAATGCAGTACAACGTCCTGAAGAACACTGTTTGGCAACAGCTCCGTTAATACCTTCCCCTTCTCTGGTCCTGTCTCTCGAAAGTGCAAATACAGCAATGTCATGAAGGGCACTGCACACAGCAAAGGGCCTAAGGTCAGGAACGTCTCTCAAATCAACCTACTGATCGACTGTTATCTATAGATGCAGGGAACTGCTTTCACATCTCCCTCCCTCCAAAAAGGGAAATAAAAAGAACGGGGTGCGACAGAGAAGGTCAGGCTTCCGGAGGCTCCCGGGAAGGGCCTGCCCCAGCGGCTGGTGCCACAGAGCGGGAAGGCCAGCCCCAGCTAGCGGCCTTGCTCGCTGTTCAGAACCGGCATCACCACCCGGCTTTGGCGCCCACGGCAGCTCCCACTCCCCCGGTTAAACCTTTTCACCCATCTTGGCCGTTGAGAAACGTGGTGGTTTCCTCGGTCTCTGACTCGAACATGCCCCCTACAGATATCTACGGAGTAAAGCTTTGAAAAAGCCGGTGGCTCATCCGAACGCGCGTTTCATCGTTCATCACTTCCTTCGCGCTTCTGCGACGAGGTTGGAGAAACATCGAAGCGACAAGACGCTCACGCATCCTTACCGGCGCCTTGCTCTGTGGGAATTACCAGCCCGTTCCATCGTCCCCGCCCGAAACGCGGTGCAACGGCCACACTAAGCGCTGCACCCAGCCCAGGCTTCGCGGGGACACCCGACCCGGCCGCTCGGAGAGGCCGGGCCCTCCCTCTCCCCAAGCTCACGGCGCGGCACCTCCCGTCCGGCCGCATCTCCCATGTGGTCGGCGGGGAAAATCCGCTCTGGCGAACAGCGGTGACCAGCCGGGACGGGGACACCTGCACGACCCCCCACCACCACCACTACCCCGGTGTCTGCACCATCACCTAGCCCCAGGGCGGGCTACCCTCTCTGTGAGGGGGACGCTCAGCACAGCGGGGACAGGGCGGGAGGCCGCAGTGGGCCGTCGGCCTGCCATGAGGACCGGGGGGGGTGGGGGTATGCGGCGGGCCCGGTGGAGCGCGGGGGCACTTGCTCGTCGACAGAAGCAGATACCGGACGGGACACACGGGAGGCCCGGGTAAGGGGGCGCCCGCGTGGGGCCTGGCGGGCGGGTGGCGGCACCGCTTCCTCGGCAAGGGGAGGCGGGGCGCGACACACCGCCGAGGCGTGGAGGAGGGGGGAGAGGAAAGGATGAGGCCCCCTCCTCCTGTACCCCCATCGCGGCGGTTACCTGTGGCGCCGAGCAGGAAGTCCAGGGTGCTGTGCCGCGCTGCTGCCATAGTGAGGTAGAGCCCTGTGCCATGCCTAGAGGAGGCGGCAGCAGCGGCGCGGCGAGTGCGGCGGAGGAGCCTATATGCGCGCGGGGCTCCAGCGGCGCCGCGGGGGTGGGCGGGCAGACGGACGGGCGGGCGCGCGCGCGGGGCGGGCCGCGGCGCGGCCGTCTGGGGGAGGAGCGAATGGCGGCGGAGCGAATGGCGGCGGAGGGGGGAGGGTAGTGGACGTTGTGGCGGCGCGCGGGAGAGAGAGAGGTTGATGCGGCGCGAGAGGAAGGGGCGGCACGCGGGGAGCGTCGGCGGGGCCCGCGCGGGTACTGCGGCACCTCAGCGTGTGGCGGCCGTTGGCTGCGCCTCTCGGGCCGCCGGTTCCCATCTCAGGCCTGGTGGGGCTGGGGACGGGCCCGAACACCCGACCAAAAAAAAAAAAACCTGCTGAGCCCAAATTTTCTTTAGGATTCAATTCATGTGCCCCGCCCCTTCTCCGTAGAAATCCTGCCCCCGTGCTGAGGCCGCGATTTAACTTTGCGCAGCGCTGGGGCTGCCGAGGGGCCGCAGTGTGAGCCCCTTGCCAGGCGAGGAGGGAGCTCTCGTTTCCCATGGCTTCGGAGGGACCAGGACGTTTTATTTGAAGTCATTTTCCCCTTATGTTACCTATAAAATAGCATGCTGAAGTCACAAATGACATAAGCCACATATGGTTGCAAACTCAGAAAAATACCGTCTAGAAGTAACGATGGGGCTCGTGTTTAACTTTTGTCAGTTACTACAAGTGGTGTCAGCTCTTCGTTCCTTTATTTGCAGGATTGAAAATGGAATTTGCACAATAGCATGGCATCAGTGATTTCGTGGGATTCCAGTTAAAAAAAAAGAGGTTTACTAGTAATCATTATCATGTAATCTAACGTGCTGCCATGATCAGTTCTGTAAGTTGCAGTAAGGTTTTTATGAGCTCAAACTTGCAGTATCCTTTCAAACAGCATAATTCCTCCTGAGCAAAGCAAAAATGTTCACTGGAGATACGCATAAAAAGAGGCACGGACATCTGTGGGTCTGTAACAGCTACGCTTTTGTCAGCTGGTGTTCATCTTAACATAGCCGATCCATAAGGGCCTTCTTTTTTAATGACTAAATAACTGAAATACAAGGCTTTGCAGAATTGGAGATTCCTGTTCAACATCTCTGATCCCATACTGGATGTTACAGGGGATTACGTAATCCTGTTTAAGTGGTTTGGGTATCCTTGTTGCCATTTCACCAGAAATTCTGCTTTTTTTCCTAGTGCCATACCTTTTTCTGTCTTTTTTTTAAAAAAAAATCAAAATCAATGCTTCCTTGCTGCAGTCCTTGATCTTCCTGCTGGTTTTTTTTTTTTCAGACATACAGCTGCCACAAGATAGCCAAGAAAATCCCTATGCTTCATGATCTCGGTTTCTCACCTTTGTGGCAGCTGCGGTTGTTTCAGTTACCTCATTGCGTAAAGGAGCTTACTGGATTGTTTTTTCCTGTCTTCAATGGCAGCAAGGACCTAACCAATGCCTTTTATTCAGTTCAACCTATGACATTATCTTTCCATTGTGGAATAGTTGAAAGAAGGTAATAGTGATGTTGTCACCTAAGTACCTTCAAATGTATTTGTTCATACGTGCCAGGTGCCTAGCTAAATTATGCCCTTATGTACACAGGAGCAGCTTTGCTGGGTTTACTGGAAAAGAACACCGATTTGTTACTCAAATCTTTTCCTGGCATTAATTTTACTTCTCAAGGCTGACCATTCCGGACTGGTACTTGAAGAGGTGTGGAGTGTCATCTTTTAAATTAAATTTGCCATGGAGAAAAAAACAGTCATTTTACAGGTGTAATTTTTTGCATGAATGTAGATTTTATGCATTGGTAGTAGACTTAAAGTGAAGAGCTCAAAAGGCCAATGAATTATTTCAGAGAGCAATATGAAGCAGTTCTTTCTTTGACTTAAAGGACAGTTATTTAGCCATAAACAGCTTTCACAGCTGTTCATCGGGTTACATAGAGCTGGGAAAGCTGGCAAAACAGCATGAACAAATTAAAAAAAAAAAAGAATATGGTAGAGCTGTAGGAAAACATTCAGCAAGAGGAAGAAATCTGCAGTATCAATGTGTAGGAGTGAAAGTGGGCAGTAAATTACACACTGATATTACACAACAGCATAATAGCAAAGCCCACAGACCTTAAGCCTCCCTCTGAAGGATCCCCTCGCTGAGGAAGAATCTAGTAGACTTTCTCTTCCGCTTCTTTGGCACGACTACCTTATGCATACTGCTTAACTAGGTCATGCCTGGGATATTTTTGAGAATCTTCCTCTTAGAAAATTACACTGAAGGGAATTTAAAGAAGAGCAATTAAAATAATTAAAGAGATTGAGGGATTGATTTACGAGATGAGATCAAAAGATCTAGAATATTAAAACATGTTTCACAAATGCTATGGAGTTTGGATGACATCACATTGTTAAGATTAGCACAGGCGGTATGGGAAGAGTTTATTCAGTGGAAGATTGTGTGCATATTTTGAAACTGGTAGAGACTGCAAACGTGGGTGCAACCAGGCAAAAAAAGGTTGGGACACCGGTGTTTGCCGGTATGTGGAAAACTTTGTGCTGAAAAGCAAGGGCAGAGCCCCTGCCCTCCACGGGTAGATTGAGCAGATTAGATAAAAGACACAGCCTGACTGGAGCAATCTTGCACTGGAGAATAGTTGGGACAAAGGCCTTGTGTGGTGGGCAGTCACCTGCACTAGAGATGCATTTTAGCCAGCATCACCTCTGTTCTCTGCACAGGGCTATGGTGGGCTGAAATGCAGAGTGTTTCAAGTCTCAAGGGCTTTTTAAGCAGAGCATAACAGCATTTTTAACCACAGATCCCAGTTCATCTTCCCTGGCTACAACCACCTGTATTCATCAGTCTGAAAACATTTCGCCTGCAACTGCCACAGCCCAAAGTTCACCTCAGGAATTAACGTTAAACCCAGCTTTTCTTCATAGACAGCTGAGAAATAACCTTTAACAGAGAGATTTTTCCCTCCTGTTCATGACCTGTTCAGAAATTCATTAACTTCAGGTCCTTCTGAGGCCCACTTAGGGTACCCTAGCATTGCTTGACATCACCTGACTTTTTTTCTTGAATGGGCAAACAAGTTTCTAAACTGATGACACGTTTGAGACAGGAATTCACAAAGGTTGTGTTGCACTTGCTTAGAAATACCTGTATATCTCATGGCTTTGTCTCTCATGAATAATGTGGTCATCTCACAATGCTAATTAAAACCTTGAAATCAAACATATCCATTGTAAATATACAAACACACACAGATTTTCTCCCCATGCCTGATTCTCTATATTCAAAGTGCTGTTTTTGATGAATTTGTGCTAAACAGAGATATTTATACAGTGCAATTAAATAAGCAGCATAATACATGCAAACATGTCGCCCCATGCTGTAGCAACTGCTAGAAGATAATACCAAAATGGAAAAAGAAGAGGCTGCAAGAAAAAGAGGGTTAGAGTTTGATGCAAAAACCTGGAAATACTTTCATCACCTTTGTCCTTTACACGTCATACTGGGTCATTTTTTTGCCCAGGCTTTTCTGTGTTTAAGTACAGCTCTAGTCCTTTCATATTTGCTTAAAATTGATAGAAGCCGTGGTAAATTTTGAGGGGTAGAGGAGGGAAGATAATACTTCTGGTAAAGTATTATGAGGGGGAAAGGGGTCTTGAAGTTTAATGGTTGTTTATAGAAAATCATTTGAGGTAAGAACGTGGTACCAAAGTTACGACTAAAGATGAAGTTCACCTCTTTGCAAAAGTGTTATTATGAGAGATAAATTAATGTTTTCTAAAGGCAAACATCTGTAAGAAAACTGGAACTCAGTATTCTAATGAATTTACTTCTTATTTCTACTTTTATGTCTGAGCATGTTACTGTTTACTAAAACAAATACAATTTATCTGCCCCCCTTCTTGGACGCTCACAATCAAATATGCAGGCTTGCTGGGGCATTGCTCTGGAGACTTAATAAAAGAGATAGCAAACTGTTCCTTTCAAATTAACTTTAGGCAGTGCGGAGCCTACATCTTACTGGAAACCGTGAAAAACATCTCTTTTTGAAACAAGCATATTGAATTGAATTGAACAAGGAAACACATTCAAGTAGATTACAAGATGGATAAAGATTATATTTTTTTAAGGTCTGCAAAAAAGGACCCTGGAGAGTCAAATTATATCATAGGAAGTAAGACTTCTCACAGAACAAGAGAACAATTTCAGGAAGTTTTAGCAAACTCAGATAAGAGTTAATTGCTTAAATAAGTGCTACCATAAATTAGAGCAGCTATTATACACTCTGCTTTTTGAGAGCCCTCTGCTGGCTTTCAGCCAGAGTGCTGCGTTTGAACCCTTACGGTGGGATGTCCTTTGATCCAAATAGACTCCAGTCTCTCTACTAGGAAGAGGTTATTTACCATGGAGGTGAGACCTCAGGTCCAGTGGCCCCAGGATCCTGATTACCCTGCACGCCTTCTTCAGGGACACCCTACTTGTGATAGCACACTCGCTAATCAAATTTCAAGCTTGACAGAAATGAGCAAATTATTTTGGTAATCTGAAAAGTAGTCATGAAGACCACTGACAGACCGCTCCTTATCTTTCCTTCCCCACCAGCATCCTGTAAGCTTAGCCCAGGGCCGTACCTCTCATCTACACAGAGTGGAGGGCTTGGGGGTTGGTTTTCTTCCCTAACTGCCAAAATGCCACAGGCCTGGCAGAATTTCTTTCTGTGTTTTTCTATGAATGTTTGACCATGCAAGAGAATTCCCTGGAATCCCAACTAATATTTCCTCACCTCCAAACCAAATACAAAGAAAAGCTGGAGGAACACTGTGTTTCCACCCTAAGCACAGTCTTGCCCGTGAATCCATCACATGACGCAGCGAAACAGGATCAAGCTTCTCCTTATCATCTGTGCCATCTCTCAGAACAGCTACTTCCTATAAGCAGTCCCTTTTGGTGTTTGAAAATAGCCCCTGAGAAACCTTTTAATAAGTTCTGTCAGATGACCTCCCCCACTCCTCCTTCATCCCATCATCATCTGACCCTATGGCCAGCACATCAGGTGATTCCTGATCTCACATCAGGTGATCGTTATCTTGGATAGCAACTAAAGGGCTTGCCTGGCTTGTCCACCTTCTTCATCGTGCCTGTCATGTAGTCTGGAAATACTTCTTCAGTCATCGATAGGACCTGCTAGTACTAGTCTTCAGTTATGACTTCAGCTGCCAAAGTTACGTTTGATAGCTGCATCAGCATGTTAGAATATCCTAACCACTCCCAAGTGGTGACTTATAGACCCAGCTACAGGACAGGACCTGTGGTTCACAATCAGAAAGAACATAACAGAAAAAAAAAAAAAAAAAAAGGCATTCTGTTGCCTTGTTTCCTTGTACGCAAGGCAGAATGATGGCAAGCTCAGGTGAGGTCAGAAAACCAGTGCTGGAGGTGGCTACATGTGATAAGGTCGAGACTTTAGGATAGCCCTCTCCTCGTTTTCATAAGCTAGGAACAGAGTGATTTTTCTGTTACCAGAAGCTAGTTTTCTTCTGTTCTCCTTCTGTTTTGTCGTATGTTTCCTAACAGTTACAGTCACAAACCCACTAATTCACAAGTTTTCCCAATCCAGTCAAGTCACAACATCTTGCCTATTGATTGATTATTTCTTATGTTATGCAGGTGACTTCAGCAAGAGGTTAGCCCCTGGATATCAAAACAACCCACACCAAACAGGTAAATCCCCTACGTTTTTCATCACAGCTCACTGTATCCAGTAGACAGCATCCTCCTTTCTTCTGATCAAGATTAGCAAGTACAGGTGAAATAATGTAAAAATGGAATGATAACAATGAAATCTTAAAAAGAAAAAAAAAACAAAACAAAAACCAGACTGATCAGGGAGAGAGCATTTCTTTTTATGCTTTTTAAAACCCTTTAAATCAGGGGAAAATATTCTTAGGCTGATAATTCGTAACTCTAGCCTTCCATAACAAGAGGAAATACTATTCTTTCTAATTAAAGTGTTTATAGGAAGGGAGGGAAGTCCTGCACAGAGGAGAATGGATGGTAAGTTGATTGAAATTAGAATTATTCATTCACCCAGGCAGCATGAGGAAGCAGTAAAACATGAAGAAAAGAGAGGCAGTATAAAAGAAAGACAGTGGAAAAGATGTTTTACCTGAAGTAGAGACCAGTAATACTTACCTTTCTTTATATGTTCTACAACACTGTTTCTCATACAGTTGCTCCTTTTAGTTATCATTTCTAATTCCTTTTTGAGCAATGATGCCTCAGAGTGCGCTCCGTGAGAAATGCTGGTAAATGATAATGTGATTTTTTTTTCTCATATCTGTGTTATGCACTGGCTTCAGGGCTTCTTACATGAAATGCTGTTGCCACCAAAGTCAGACAGGCTTACTGCTGACTTCAAGGGAGCCAGAACTTCAGTCTTTGTCTGGCACACTGCAGATAAGATTAGGCTAGGCTAGTACTGTTACGTGGTCATTTGACTTTCCAGGCAGAATTGTACATAACTGCATTCAAAATTCATTCAGGGAGAATGAACAAAATGCTTAAATACATGCCAGTAAATCATATTAACTATCATTAACTCATAAACATGATGTTGTAATTCTATAAGGGGTATTAGTTTATATTCATTAGGTCAGCTTTTTTGTTTTGGGACGAGGTATTACCATCTTGCCTGTCACAAGTGAACTTCTGGTTGCAAGTGTGATACAAATTCCAAGCGAAAAAATGGCCTCTTCCTCAAAGGCATTTCCAGATTAAATAAAGGTGCCTGTCTAAAAGGTCAAAGTGTCAGTGGAGAACAGCTGTTCTACATCAGGCTCTCCTGTGAGCCCCATGTGTGAAGCTCGTCTCGTCTGACTTTGGATGCCTACAATCCAGAAGCCTGTGTTTGATCTGCTTGTCTCGATTGCGTTCAAAACCAGCAGAGAGACATTTTTAAGATGCGATTCATCTCACCCTGTGGTAGATGTCCAAGATAGATCAGGTAAAATGTGGTCTGCTTCTGTGGGCTATGAACAGTTCAGGTGAATTCCACAGCAATGGAGTGCTTTGCACAGATTAAATTCATTTCCTTCTGCTCAGAGATACTCTCAACATGAAACAAGAGTTTCCATGTGGAGAGTTAGAGCCATGATTGCTTTATAGAAATTTTCCCCTTAGCAGAAACTTCTCCATTCATTTGGTATTGTAAATAAGAACAACATGTGCTTAGGAAAGAGAGATGAGTTTTCCAAGGAAATAAACAATACAGTAAGATAATACCGATCAACTCAGGAGGCCATGATCTCGTTTTATTGGCTGTCAGACCATTTCTGAGTTTATTAAAGGCATCACAGAAAAAAGTTTGAAGGACTTTGTGGTTATTCACAGGCAGCTCCTCTAAGAAGTGGTCAGGTAACATCTAATTATAAATCTGTGTTTTTAAATGCAAGGTAATGACATCAAAATGCAGAGTCAAGAATATAATCCAAAGTGATTTCTCTATAGCTCACCTACATACTGTCACAATGAATAGGCCAAAATTGGAGAACCAGGCAAAAATGTAGGTAGTCCTCCAAAACTTACATGAAAATACTAAACCTACTGATAAAGTAAAATATTGCTCTGTTGTAGTCTGATAACAAAATTTCACCAGAACCCAGCAAATTAATAGTTGGCACTAACTAGAGCAAAGTGACTTTTGGAACAGACATTAAAATTGTCACCCTAAAACAGTCTGTTGTTGTACGTGTCAGAAAACTTACATGTCCTTGCAAACCAGAAGTTCGTCAAATAACATACTTGCCTGTGGAGGAATTTGGTCCTCACTAGTGCCAGCTCAGTCTTTACTAAAATGTCTTAACTGATACTTTTGGAGAAATAAATGTCTTCTAATTAGAACTCTAGGTGGGGAGATCAGTGTTTTAATTCTTAAACTGCTACTGATTATTCTACCTTGGATAAATTAGAAACTATCTGAAAAGTGGTGGTAACAGCACCTTCTTTCTCTATTAGTTTGTAAACCCATGAGGACACAAACTGTTTCAGCTGTGGCATTTTCAAAAATACAAATTCAACAGCTAACTGCAATTTTTCCTTGTGAACAATGTATTTGATATTCTACATAATTTTTCCACAATACTTCTTTATCACTTGCCGTGTGTTATGTGAATAATTCCTCAGACAGCCTTTATTATATTCTCCAGTTATTTGACCATTAGCTTAAGAAATTTCTTGTATTTTTTTGTTTTTCTTTGTTACTCTGATAGTTAATTTTGAACTGAAGGAACTTCTGATGAACACAAAATATTATGTGTAGCTATTGTTAATGATCAAGCAGTTGTTTGAAAGATAACAAGTAGTCTGCTTAGAGATTTTGGCTGCCACACTTATACAGTGACTGCTGTTGCCAGTAACATTAACCTAGAATACAAGAAAACCAGAAAACGAATTGGATAGGAATATTTACCTAATGCAGAGTTCAAATGCCACTTCTCTTTTTTCCTTCCCAGCATCAGAATTCTAGAAGGTTTTCTTCAAAGAGGGAAGAGGTGAGAATTTTAAGAGGCGAGATTTTCAAATACTTAAAGGGATTTCAGATGGAAACTGCAGCTACATTGTATTGGTAACACCCGAGCATAATTTTCAAAGGCAGGACTTTTGAGTACCATTTCTATTTTGACTTTGAAGCTAAAAATGGTGAGAGAAATGCAGACTTCCAAAAAGAGACAGAGCAAAAGAATTTCTTATACAAGTAAGAACATCGTTTATTTCCTCTGCCCAGACAAAATTAGAAGAAAAATGTCTCTTAGTGAGAGCTATGTCAAAGCGCAGCCAATGAAGATGCCAGTTGCTTCGATAAACAAAGGTGTAACATTGCTCGGTTACATAAAGCAAAGCTATTTCTACATATTTCTGTTGTTTAAGGACTTCAAATATCATATGCTATAATATGCAACTATATTTTCTTTTTTGAAGTTTATTAATTTAGAGTCTTGTGAGTGTATGAATCCTGAAAAGAGCAAGTAGCTATTTTATTTCCTGTAATTCCCCAATGTCAATTTTACTAGCATGACACACAAAATTAAGAATGTTCATGAATAGGTAGTCTCCTTAGAATTTCTGATGTGGGAACATTTTAATTTTTCAATTAAATCTTCATTGAAAGGTTGCTTTTATGACCTAAAGCAAATGGTGGGTAATTTAGTTTGGTCTGGCTCCTATGCTTTCAGTGTTTTGTTGAAACTGTTACTATGCAGGGGTTCAGTTGTAAGAAGAAAAGAATGTATTGTCATACCTGCGGGGTATTAGAAATCACAGTTAGGTTTCTCTTCTGATCTAGGCAGTGATATGGTGGCATTGAGGTTGTAGCCTGATGAATTCAAGCAACAAGCTGCTCTGTTCTGAGGGCTCACTTCTTCCTTGCCTCTTTTTCTGTTTTGCCCTGTTTTCAAGGGCTACATCTCTCATAGCCTACAAGACTGTGTCTCGTTGTGCCAAAAGAGCTCAAGCTGGTGTATTGCCAATGCCAAAAGATATTGACTCAAAAAGACATTTGAGAATGCTGAAATAAAACTTCTGGATTGTGTTTTCTGCTTCATTCCTGTATTAAAGTATACAGTATTGTATTTCTTTTCATTACATACTCAAACTAACACAGCCCCGTGTAACAATAAACAATACTGAACTGCCACCCTTTGACTTTTACTGTTTGCTTAGGAAGTGTGCGAGAGCTCATGTGAAAGCATATTAATTCACTTTTTGACCAACATATGATGAATAACAGATTTTGCAATAAAAATGGTTTAAGAAAGGACAAGATATGTTTTCTGTGTGACAGCCACTTTTGACTATGTCAAGCAAAGACATAAAACTTAATTTTAGCCAATATGTCATGCAGACTTTTTGGCACAGAATTATGCATTTGCCTGACTCCATTCTTTCAGAAATCTTTTCCACAGATGTTATTACACTCTGACATGGCCACACTCTGCCACTGAGAGCTGCTGACACAAGGAGCCCAGGGCTTTCCTGGGAGATGGGACCAATTGTCCTTTGTGTTACGGGCAGTTACACGCAGGCAGACTTACCGTGGAACCTCTGCCGGCTCCAGCACGTAAGAGGGTAGAAGCAGCGCACAGCTCTCCTTTCCCACATGCTGTCCTGTGTTGAAGCTATTCAGCTGGATTAAAAGACTCGGCCCTGCGAGATAAAAGCTTATCCTGTCATAAATCAGACATGAGTAATGATCTCGGAGTGCCTCACGCCTATCTGGTCTGCAGAAACATTATTTTCTGTGGCGCTTCCTAATGGTATTGAAACAAGCTCCATAGGATCATGCTAGAAGGAGATGCGACGGAGTCTCAGGAGGAAGCCAAGATGGTCGGAGGAAATACTAGTGAGCACCTTACTCTTTTTAAGTATTCAGCTTCCTTGAAAATATGTCCTTGTCAACTTACCTACTGTTGGATCCCTCCTTCCAGTTATGAGACGACGTGGTTATGATTTTGCAGGGTAAACCTAAGGGACTCTTTCAAAAGTTTTAAAATTTCTTGACAAGAGAGCAAGTCTATTATTATTACACATATATGACTATTGACTACTTGGCAACAAATCAGCTTTACTTTCAATGAGTTTTATTTTCCTATTGTTTTTCTTTCTCATTCTCAGATAATATCAAGCTAAAAATACATTTAAAAAGATGTTGTGTATGTTTTGTTCAAAACAAAAATGGCACTTTTCGATGAGAAAGAGATCATAATTTTCTCCTTGTGGGTAATATTTCTAGTCAAACTATATGTTGCCAGTAGCACTAGCTTTAGGCATGCTTCTGTTAGCCTCACTTCTACCTTTGCAGTAACTCACGGAGGCCAACTTTAAGGAGTGGTGCATGTGTTATTGGCAGACTAGTCCTATCTGTGTGACGTACACCATGCATGGCATATTTCACTGCCTGCATTATATACAGTCTGTCTGAATGGTGCCCCTAAGTAACGCATTTACAGTATATCCTTCATTTACAGTATACCCTTTGGCCAGCAGGAGCAGGGATGTAATTCTGCCCCTGTGCTCAGCCCTGGTGAGGCCTCCCCTCGAGCCCTGTGTGCAGGTCTGGGCCCCTCACTGCAAGAGAGACCTTGAGGGGCTGGAGCGGGTCCAGAGGAGAGCAACGAGGCTGGGGAAGGGACTGGAGGGAAAGTCCTGGGAGGAGAGGCTGAGGGAGCTGGGGCTGTTTAGCCTGGGCAAGAGGAGACTCAGGGGGGACCTTATCACTCTCTACAACTCCCTGAAGGGAGGGTGTAGTCAGGTGGGTGTCGGGCTCTTCTCCTGGGCAGCCAGTGACAGGACGAGAGGGCACGGCCTGAAACTGTGTCAGGGGAGGTTTAGGTTGGATCTCAGGAAGCCCTTCCTCACGGAGAGGGTGCTCAGGCACTGGGATGCACTGCCCAGGGAAGGGGTGGAGTCACCGTCCCTGGAGGTGTTTAAGGAGAGGCTGAATGTGGCACTTAGTGCCCTGGTCTGGCCAATGTGGTGGTGTTGGGTCATAGGCTGGACTTGATGATCTCAGAGGTCTTTTCCAGCCTCAATAATTCTGTGATTCTGTAGGACACAGTTGTTCAGAGCTCTATTTATAAACTGGTTAGGAGTTAAATGCTTTGTAAATGTTTCTGTCCGTAAAAGCATGAGTTCCCACTTCCAATGTAATAGTGAAATGCACACGTTTATTCTCAAATCAGTTTCTGGACTGATTTTATCAATTCTAAAGCCCAGCTGAATCAATGAAATTTTCTCTCTTCAGCTGGCTTTCACTCAAGCTCACAATCACTTTCCCTGTGTGCCTTGAATGTTTAATAAGTAAACACTGCAGGGAAATATTTAACTGCAAACAAAAATCTATCATCACTGCCATGTCGTAAACACATAGGGAAATTCCTGTTTAATTTTCTGAAATTGCTTGCTTACAGCACTTAATACGTGGGATTAAACTGACTTTAAGAAAATGCAAACTGAGAAGCAATATGATGCTTCTGGCCCTATGCTGCTTCTGCAGGCTTTGCAAAGATGCTATCATGCAGCGTTTCAGTTATGGCAGGAATGAACTGGAAGTTGCTTGAGAAGAGGTGGCGGGTAGGTAAAAGGTTGTTGTAAAAGCTTAAACCTCCCCTAAGGTCCTATTGCAAGCTGCTTGAAATTACAAACATTAAAAACAAGTAAAGCAACTGTGGTACAAATGCAGAAGTGCTATCTAACTCATAAGACAGGGAGGTGAAAAGACAGAATAGATGAGGTGCCTCTGAATGAAGAAGAAGCAGTGTCTATCTATATCACATTTCCTTAATTCTTACATCCCTTCTGCAGTTTCAAGCTCCAGTCATCTCTTCTACTCCCTGAACATCCTGTCTTTGCACTTCTATTCTCTCATCTTTCTTTTGTGTGATCATCGCTTAATATCCTCGCTGACTGGAGGCCTCCTTTAATGCTCTCTGAATTATTTCCCCGTCTGCTCAGTTTTTCATTTGCCATGTGCTGCTCCAGCCCTGCTTCTGTCTATAGCTCTTTGATACCTAATTCACCTTATTATCAATCTTTCATCTTAGCATCATTATCTGTTATTTAGAAATCAGTGGAGCTTTCTCAGTCTTCCCATTCAAATTGAACAGTCACTTGCTCAATCTGTTCTGGATGAAGCACAATTTGTTTCTCAGATCTTTCTTCCTGTCCTTTCCCTATACCATACTTCATTCTGTTTGCTATTAGTCATTTGCATCCCATCTTTCTGTGCGTCGTTTTTATGATGTACATTCAATCACTTTCTGATTTTTCTGCTGTTTACAACCTCTTTTTCTTGCCCCACCTGCACTGTTGCTGACTTCTGGACCGAATTAGTTTTCAAAACACACACTGCTGTTCAGGTTTGGACTGTGTGACAGACCTCATGTTTAAAAGCTAGTATTTCTTTTCTGGAAGCCAGTCTTCCCAGTGCACGCTACTCTCCAGCCCCCCTCTCCAAACTGACTCACACCATTGCACTCAGAAAAGGGAGTTTCTACCCAGGGAATTTAGGATCCAAATACTGAAAATAAATGGGATCAGCAAAACATCAGAACGTTATTGCTTCTGTTTTACAGTGGCTGAGAGTTTAATTCAGACCTTATAAAACTTAGTCCCATTTGTTAATGGTGGAAATACTCCACGACTTGGACTGTCATCTCCCTGGTTCTCCTGGAAGCCAAACCAAGCTTGGGCAGATGTGGAGATTTTCTCAGCACCTGCCATAGTTACTTGGTGTCACCACTAAGGCGCTGCCAATTTTGATGAGCGTTGTGTTGCAGACTTTGCTGTGAAGTGCAGTCACCCAACAGAAACTGGTTCAAGGGCACTAAAACAGGCTGCTATTGTTTCAGCTGTCCAGGAAACTAGTGTGATTGTGGGTAACAATATAGTCAGTGCCCTGACTGGCAACTGTCTTCAGTTTTTCCAACCTTTTTCTTTTTTCTATACCAGTGAGAAGTAAATCACATACACGAGTAGAAACACAAATGTTAACATGTAGTAAAAAATGCTTCTGGTGTGCGTGTTAGCTCTTTTTAAAGGACTTGATTTTCTGCTCTGTTGCATGGGAAAAGTAAATCCTTTAGACTGGGAATCTTAAAAATGTACGCAGATTAAGCAGTCACTTTCCAGAATCTTGGCTGCATCTTTATATGATGCATGTAATGCTTATTCACTGCAAAAACCTCTTTCTTCCTAAAGCAAATTACCTTTCAACATGAATCCAGGTTTCACTCTAACATCTCTAATGCCCTCAAGGGAGATAAAGCATTAAGGAATGGATTGTATGAGAGTATATAACCTGGCATATATAAACTGGTAATAATCCCCGGCCAGAAGTACAGCCTTTCAAATAGAGCCGCAGCTGGCAAACTCAACAGAATTAGGTATGGAGTCATAATTCTATAAACAGGTCTTCTCAATCATAACAGCAGTGACTTCTTTTAAAGTTATGTAAAGAGCAGAAGGGTTGACAAATATATTTGCTAATTAAGTCCTCAGTTAAATGAAGAATAAAACACACAGATGCCCTCCTCGCCCTTTCCTTCCTCCTGACTACGTAGGAATGGCTTGCTGAGAAATTCTCACTTTTTCATTTAAAAAACATGGTTTTACTGACAAAACAAAGGCAGGCAGATACTAGTAACTGTGAAGTCATTCTGGATTTGTTAGTGAGGAGGTGAAGTCCAGATGAGGAGGTGGGGGAGGTCCTGTGAAAGGCAGGAGATAGAAGAAATACAGGTTGTAAATTCAGTGCCAAACCGGTAATGACGGTGGTAATCAGCTCTGACAGGGAATATGTATTTCTAATTGGCTTTCCAATCCTCAGTCTTGATCTTGACAGAAAGACCGAGAAAAGGCTAGTGAACAATTCTGCAGATAAAATCATAGTTATTTAGCGCTACAGTAAAGATCTACAGTGTGGAAGGTGTTAAGGGGCTATATCTGAGGCCACACATACAGTTGGGAATCCCTGTCTTTATGTACGCATTTGGCTTATTTCTAAGCCTATCCTAACTAGGTTGATTACTGAACCACTATCTTCATCATCGATATTTTAAAACATTATTGTCTACTTTTCTGACTAATTTAATTGTAATTTTTACTTTAAAAATAAGAAAAGATTGATAATGTCAGATACTTAGCTATTACAAGTTGCCCATCATTGTGTTTCAGCGATCTTGATGACACGTGCATATATAAGAAGGAATACTCTGTTATTAGAGTAAAATATTTTTCAAGTTGGGAAAAATTCAGAGCAATATTTACTATTTTTAGAGCCTCTTCTAAAACATTCTTTAGGTGAATGTGGTGTACATGAATAAAGGCCTTTTGAGTAAGTTAATCAGCCAAAAAGCAGTTTATTCTTGCAAAGCTTGTTATTCATTAATGTGCTATGAATAGAAAGAAAGAAAGAAGAAATAAGGCAGTGTAATACTCATTGGTTTCAAGTTACTTGTATGGTTTTTGCGGGGTACACTATCTATCTAGGTGTTCTGAGCAATCCTATTTGTTAATATATTCCTTCTCCAACATGTCTGAGGAGCAGGCTGTACCTAGGCTGCACACCTAGGCTGTGTCTATAGTACGTCGGGTGAGAAGCAGCCCCACAGAGTGATCGCTCCTCAGAGCCATCTGGCTATCTGTGGTGGTATCTCTTTCTTTATTGACTGTAGAGACTGGAAGAGATGACTATCCACATGCCTAAAGCAAGTGACTCAAGATAGGTGGGGCTGAATCCCTGAATTCCTCCCCTTGTAGCAGTACCCTGTTCCATCCACCAGCAGCCTGGGAAGCTTGTTACAGTGCAAAGCACAGAAATACTTTCAAATTCCATTTGATTGCTACATCCTTACAGTTCAAGACAAAATAACCTTTACAAGATGTGCTTAGATGAATGTCTTACACTACACAAATAAGGAGCTTTGTAAAATGCATTAACTATAATAAGGGAAGTCCCTTGCTTCATTCTAGAGATACTGAAGAAACTGGGGCAAGGAAACCATTTTCCTACTTTGCAGGTCCAGTTCTCTCACTGTTCTTTAGGCTATGTCACCTCGTTCTACTATTATTTTAATACTTGATATTTCACTCCATATAGGGAAGGGTGTTTCGCACTGACATCAGCGTAGCCAGGTCATGTCTGTAGTGAATAAGGACGAGAAGAAAAGAGTCCTTTATATTTTCAGGTTGATACCAGCCTCATTACTCATGGATAATTTGCCTGTGTTTTCATGTGAATTTCGTGTTCAGGGCTTACTTCATGAAGTGTGTTTAATTTGGACCTACAATTTCCTGGTATCAGGTTTAATTGTCTTGCTGCAGTGTTAGATGTCATAGGACAGCATTCCAAAGCCTGGGATACACTCGCAGAAATTTCTGATTTCAGATACCCAACTGGATAACAATTTAAGCTGTTCTTAAAACAGATGACTTCCCTTAGGGCTGGAGAACAGCAAGCTTTTATTAGCAACAAGCTTGCCACATTTTCTTCTCAATGATACATCAAGGTCAAACACTTGGAGCAGCTGAAGAGACAGCCTATTTCAAACCTCCTTTGTTCATAAGCTTCCATGACCAAAGCTGTTTGCTTCCTAGGCTGCAAAGAAAGTTAGACAGTATCACAGAATCACAGAATCACAGAATGTCAGGGATTGGAAGGGACCTCGAAAGATCAAGTCCAATCCCCCTGCCAGAGCAAGAATGCCTAGATTATGCTACATAGGAACGTGTCCAGGCAGGTCTTGAATGTCTCCAGAGAAGGAGACTCCACAACCTCCCTGGGCAGCCCGTTCCAGTGTTCCGTCACCCTCACTGAGAAGAAGTTTCTTCTCGAGTTTAAGTGGAACCTCTCATGTTCCAGTTTCAGCCCATTACCCCTTGTCCTATCATTGGTTGTCACCGAGAAGAGCCTGGCTCCATTCTCTTGACACTCACCCTTGATATATTTGTAAACATTAATGAGGTCACCCCTCAGTCTCCTCTTCTCCAAACTAAAGAGCCCCAGCTCCCTCAGTCTTTTCTCATAAGGGAGATGCTCCACTCCCTTAATCATCCTTCAGCATTCCTCTCCCAACAAGAAAACGCCTCATTCTTACACGGCTTGTATGCATCTGCAGAGGAAGCATCCCCACGCAGACTGCTGCATGATATTAAAGGCCCTGGGTACCAAACTCCTTATATTCCAAACCAAATACAGCAAAGACTAAAAAAAAACCCAGCAAACAGAAGACGCAATTTAAAACACTCCTGGAAACATTGTGGCTCTGTCCTAGAGACTCTAAGTAGGTCCTGGCTAAAACTTCAAATTCACCTACAGTATGATATAAACAGTCTGGACAGTGGCTCAGTAAGCAGACCTTGGATTGCATCCAGACCATTTCACATCTGCCATATCCTGTTCCCACCCGTGCTCATAGAATTTTCAAAGACAGAGGTAACCCCTGCTGCATTTTGTGGCATGCTTGATTTAAAACTTCCATGCTGAGCGCTCGAATGAGCCTCTTGGGCAAGAGGAAGGGCATGTGTCATTGCCAGACCCCAGCCAGGGCGCTGTGCCTGAGCTCTCCAGCTGCAGCAGGGCCGGGCACGCGCAGGGCTATTTTGAGTAAAAATCTGAAGTAGTTCTGGAGGCCTGTTGACCTCAGGGTAAGCAAGGTCCTAATCACAGAGCTTAGTGAGCTCCACTGGCCAAAGTCTCTCAGTAGGTCTGTAGGTCCCCCTTCTGAGTGTGGCCCTCACAGCCTGCTGAGGGTCACTCGGGGAAGGCATAGCACGGCGGGCTGGCTGTCCTACTGGGTGGTCTCACATCCCAGGCCCATACGGAGCTGCTGAAACACTTTTCTTCACTGTGAGCTCTGATTTATGGATCTGACAGTGCTGTTTCAGCTTCCTTCACTGCCGCTACAGCCTGTATGTTTCACAGCTTTTCAAGACCACTAACAATCATTATTTTTATCCACATGATGGTAGATCAGGTCAGGGGAAGTTAACCAAGTGCTTCTCAAATTAGCATGTGTGTGTATACATAAACACATGGCAGAAGAAAAGAGGTTTCTTTTGCATTTCAAAGCACTCTTTTGATCTAGAAGAGTACCTTCATTTGAGGGGCATTTTTCAAGTTATTTACTTATTTATTTGTAATTAATTATAAAAATGATTACTGTTTAAACCCACACGACCATTTGTTTTCTGGATTCTTCTTGCTATTTTACATCAGAGCATGAGAAGTTTGGTTTCATGACTCCTTAATCGGCTACATTAACTATCTAGGTTTTTTTCCCTTGTTACTACAATGAACGAAGTTCACCAAATCTGGACTCCTGGTTTGACTGCAACCTTAATGGTTTCAGATACACGGTACAGCTACAAAAGGTCATACAAATAATCTGCATTGCAGTTGCATTTGACTTAGTATAAAGCAGGAGAAATGAACTAGAGAATCACATATATGAGAACAGAGTGATTTATCACATTTAATATTCCATTTAATAACCCATTGTTAAATGACACAGTTTAGCTTTTACACCATCATTTGCACATGCTACAAGTGAGCCCCACTAAGTAAGCCTATAAATGAAAGCTGAGATATTGTCTTCAGAATTGCTTTTGATATTTTCATGACAAGATAAAAATGAAGGTTAAATAAAATTGTACAGTTCCCAGTTGGGTAAAGTCTCAAGTGAACAACACATTTCTCCACATTTATGAAAAATAGTGGTTGATAATACACTAAAGTTTTCACAGCTATTTCAGTAATATTGTAGCTTCTGATTCAGTTACCTTTAATTGCAGTTAAACTGCTATGCAGAGGCCAGTTAGGTTAATTACTGAAATGCTCTCCTTAGAAGGAACTTTGAAGATAAATGCTGGAAAAATAACCTGGGCCTTCATATATGACAACATAATAACTTAGCCACATTGGTCCAGTAAATTAAACAGTGAATTTTGTCTAGTTGTAAAAAAGCATACTGCACAAGTTTTGTTTTGTCCATTTTTTCCTTTAGCGCTGCAGCATGTTGAGCATTGCAAGTGCCTCACTGAACATTTCCAGTGAGTAAGTTCAAGCATCTAATAAAGAGCAGTAAACAGTCACAGTGAAAGAAGAAAAAAAAAAAAAAGTTTGTTGGTATAATCAGTGGTAAGTACCCAGGAATTTGTGGTTTATAACGCACGTTCATAATCTGGCTTTGTTGACTTTGCAGCGATGATAGAGATACCGGTGGTTTGGCCTAGATTCTGCTAGTTATTCAAATAGCTGCAGGAATAAAAACAAAGCCAAGGGGCAAAACATTATAAAAATGGATTGATTAATTTTTCTTAATAATTGCATGTGTGAGGTCAACTTGTGCTGAGAAGGGAATGTGGAAACAGGAGAAAAATTCTGGCTTCGCATCCAGAGTAACTGAATGTAAGATTGGGTCCAATTCTTAAACAGGGAGAAGGACATGACTGAAGTCTAAATGTCCTGAACTGCTGTCTAGAGGGACAGGCTTTTATTGCTTCTGTGGTCTTACTACATGGGATGTTCCTACCAATAACGGGAGTTTGTTAAGTTTAATTTGCAGGTCAGCTCTACATATGCTTCAAGGAGAAAAGAAAAAAAAAAGTAGTAAAAATGCTTACTGTAGAGCTATTAAACAGTACTTATATCTCCACTTGTATACGTGCTCTTTCTGATTTAAAGTTTCTGTAAATGAACAAACCACCTCTCTCTATCACACCTCTTCCCTAATTTTATTCCATTCCTAACTGTAAGTCTCACCACTTCTTTTCTCCTACAAGGGAAAAAGGAGTCAAGTACACAGTTGTGGCAGCTGGCCAAGATGATCATAGTTCCCTCACACAGGGGACTTGTCTCCACCTGGTGCCTCTTCATTGCTTCCTGTAAATGTGTGCACTGCCACTACCACCACTCCACATCTGGAGACAGATGGTATTTTCTTTATCGAATATGCCTGACTTCTTCTTGCTGTAGGTAAGGCAGCAATACTAATTTCTGCTGCTTCCAGACCTAAGGTCCAGAGCAGGAGGAGAACCCATGTATTCTGCCAGCCTAACTTCTATAAAACAGCCTCTATAGCACAAACAGGAAAGCTTAGCTGTATTTTTATGTGAAATAGAACTCACTCAAAAAGCCTCATATTCCACTTGAATTCGTCAGCCAAAAAGAAATGCAAGGAAACAAAAGGAGTCAGTCTGGCTCGATTTGTTGCCCACATATAAACATCTGGCATGGTACAAAATGCCCTCAGGTACCCCTCCTAGCACTCAGCTGCTGGTCCAGAATGTCTTTGATCCCTGTAGGGCCTCACTCACATCTGCCAGCCCCATGTGCAGGTCTTAGAAACCCTAAGACCTAAATCAACAGGAGACAAAAGGAGAGAAATGGGAGATGAGTTTCAAAATGCTGTTCCAAGTCAGGTTATTAACTTAAGACCACATTAGCGTATCTCAGACCACACCAGCTGCCTATATGGGCAATCAAATTCAGTAGACTTAGTGGAATTTACATGTTAAAAAATATCTGGTAATATTTTAATAGAGATCCTCAGAAAGCTGTGAAAGGGAAGGAGATACAGAGATTTTAGTAACACAAGAGCAAGTAAAAAGGATGATGTTTAACTTTATTTTTTTTTTTTTAAAAAATGAGAAAAGTATTTCCTTTTGGTTTGAAAAATTCCTCTCTGGAAATGAAAAAGGATGGATAACCATGTGTTTTCAAGACTCTCAGAAGTGGCAGTTACATAGTATTCAGCTACTGCTATAATTGCAAAGAAATAAAAAGAAGAATTAATCAGAAATGTAGAGAATAAGATACATAATTGTTAGGAACATCCACTTCTATTTCGGCAACACTGCAGCCTTAAAAGCATCAAAGTAAACATCTGTCTGAGGTAAAAAAAAGGGAAAAAGCCAGTAGAAATCTGGGTGACTGCTGCTTAGACCTCATGGATGTTGTGGATTCTCCCAGCTTCCCACTATAAGATTAGAATCAAACCTTAAATATTTCATTGGATAGTTCACATGCAAAGCTCATAAAAATCTTAAAAAAATATTTAAGTGAGTGAGTTCAATGCATACAGAACTACTAAAGTTGTTTAGGAATGCTTCTGCTTCGTGATTCAAACTGGTATGATCAGAGGAAGTATTAAGTCGCCTTTAGAAAGTTACAAGCGGTAAGACTCATAGATAGAGTATTTATTTTTAAATCTTGTCCTGAAATTATATTAGTGTTAAAGCAACATTCCTCAAGATGACATGAAGACATTACTCATTTTATTCTAGATTGCAGAATATATATAATCAGAATAAGGGATAACATTTTCAAAATCAACTGAAAAAACCTCAGGGCCCTCCTAGAAGCTTAAATGCTTCAGAAAAAAATAAACTATTGTCCCTGCCTTTAACATGGGTAAGAAAAAGAGGAAAAAAGCACCATTTCCTCATGCAAGTATTCAGAAAATTGCATAGCGACCTATATGGGAAACCCTACCAATGTGTCCAATCTGTGCTTTGTGCCTATTTCTCATGGTAATCTTTTATCTGGGAACAAAGCCACGCTTGCTGAAACAGCCCTGCTTCTGTAAAGCAGCAGCTTGTGCAATAAGCAACAAAGGACAATTTAGTTCTCGGTACAAATAACCTGGCTAACTCTAGATGAGCTTGCTCAAGAAACAGAGCACTAAAGCTTTGTTGTCAAAGAAAGCTGAACTGCCTGGTTACCCCACGCTAACGCAGTCGCAGATAGCATCTGGATACCCAAGTAAACTTGTTCAGAACTAGCCAGGGTATGTGCCAAGCTCTGGGCTGGCCTGTACATACACATCCAAAGTCGTGATACGTAACATCACCTTAACGTCATTCGAAGGTCATTTTTTTTACGTTCTTCACATAGGACTGGCCTTAACACCTAAAGAGGTTTCACTTACCTTGACCGTGATATTCCGTGTCTAAAATATTTCACTACACAGCAAGCTAACGCAAGTCTGTGACTCCACAAGAGAAGAATTATGCAAGAACTAAGACAGGAGAAAGACATTTGCTCCTATAAAACAGTCACTATGGGCCTTGGTCGCATTAAAAAGAAGCCAGATTCACTCCAGAACAGTGTGTGTAGGTGTCTGTCTGGATGTACTTCTAGTATAACTCAAACTATTACTGTGATAAGCTGGTAAATAAGGGAAAGTAAAGTGATAGTTATTCTTAATTTTAGGAGGTGGTCAGATACTGAAAAGGACAATGGTACCTTGTGGTACCTTGTTGGTACCCAGAGAGAGAACATAACATATATGAAGGGTATGAGAACATATGAGAGAATATAGTAATTGCCACGAATAAGGAATTATGTCACTCTTACCTTATTTTTAAAAACGGATTTAAGCACATTAACAATCAAACAATGAATTTATTTGCAGGATACATTTATCATACATAGAAAACAATACTTATTGTTTGGTTGATTAAATAGAGAAAAAAAGCAAAACAAAAACACAATACATTATTCAAAGTGTTCCATATATTTGTTAGCTGACATTTTCAAAATGAAGCTTTCTTTTTTCCTTTTTCTTTTTTTTTTTTTTTTTTTTTTTTTAAAAACATGAACAATTCATAGTGGGAACAAAGGGTCTAGAAATCTAACATTCCACAGCTGTGAGTCAGTGTGAAAAATAAGGCTATGTAGAAGAAAAAAACCTAGAGTGAATTTCAAAACAATACGTATTCCATTGACAAGCTTCAGATAAGATCATCTGAGCCTATGAAATCTAAAAGCAAAGTTATGTAAGGAAGAGAGGAATTTAAAATATTAACGAACAGCTTGGGAAAGAATAAACTAGATTTCTCTAGGGATGGCTTGCAAATAGCCTCCAAACTTTCAAACTAGTATCAAGTGAAGGTCAATAATTACACTATGATGCTGCAAAAAACCAATCCAAGATGAACACCTAGAGGTGAGAAATATCCAAGTCCGTTTTACTAAATAAACTACAACTATCCATACCACTTACTGAGCACATATTTATAAATGGAATGAAAAAGTGTTTAATAAAAACCCCAAGTTTGATCACCAGTCACCGAATGAGTCAGTGAAGGGCTGGAAAACATATCTGCATGCTCCAAAATGTTAATTACAAATTCTTTTCACCTTTCATGGCAATGTAAATGGAATGAATGGAATTGCAGTGTCATATCCTGCCCTTTGTTCCCGTCCTTTCACACTGGGTCGGCAGTGTGAAGGTTTCATAAAGCTGCCATAAACTGAAATTCTTCACTGCCCTTAGTCGCTGCCATCTGCTCTTCACGTGATCCTAGGGGATGGCTCCAAGGAACAAGCAAGAGTCACAGAGCTGCCGCTTTCTGGCAGTCCCTAGCACAACGCTTCCCAAATGCTGCATTAACACAGGATATGTATCCCAGATAACTCAGCCGCATTATATAACTCATCTACATATAGAGTTACATGAAATAAGGGATAAAGAGTATATAAAATAACTACTAACATTGGATCCTACCTGAGTTAGATTCGGTTTCCTTACTCACAAGGTCACAACAACGAAGCTGAGGCAAGACTGGTTGTGGGAGCTGGTCTCAATGAAGGTGTATAGAATACATACTTTGCAAACAACTATTTCTAGAGTCTACCTCACATCTTTTTAAAACAATTAAATACAGACTAGGCTACAGAAATCTTTATAACCTTTCTTCATCTGTCACAAATGACAATCCAAATTCAGATCTTCCAGATAGAAGACACATCGAATTTATTTTAAAAATATTTGCTATAGCTCACCCTTTGCCATTATGTAAAACGTATAAGAAACTATTTGGAAAATCTGGATTATTATACTCTAAACTGAACAAAAATATATCTTTATTTCAAGAAAGCTGAAACACCCTGACTGCCTTGGGGAGGGCTGTCCTGAAAACATTATTCCTTCAGTATACTCTACACAGTCTCACTCACTCCAGCTATCCTTCAGAGCAGCACAAATAGCAGCATTTAGAGTGATGGATTCTAAGACTGACCTCTTTTAGTTGCCCTGAAAAACCTGTGTTTACCATGCTTGTAGCTCAGGCCTCACAGAAAGCAAGAAACGTAATTTAAACATCAGCTGAACAGAACTCATGCAGCTGTGATTACACTTATGTGTATCACTTGTCTTCTTTTAATAGAGACATTAGATCAATTATGAGAGAAAAATAGTTCCAAACTTAAAATCCAGAGAAAGCCATGGAATTCACAGAGAGAAGGAAACAAAAAAACCCACAACCCAAAGCTCTGCATCGCAGAGTATGGAGAACTGCTGTAAGTTATCCCTAAAAAAGCAGCAATATACTGTGGCTGTGTACATACCTATTATATGTATGTATGCATGTAAACACACACATATATACAAACACAGAATCATCACCACTGAAGAAAATAACTGTCAATACAGTTGGCTGTTTCATTCCAAATGAAAACGTTAACAGATTTTCCACTGTGGCTCATAAATTTGGGCTGACTAATCTGCAAGTTTGTCTGTACACTTTCTAGTGAAGTCTCTTTCATTTAGCTTGTATGAAAACAAGCTGGTTTTAATTTATCAGGTTAGCAAAGAGTGCGCAACATCCAACATGCTAAGAAGTTAGCCATTTTCATGTCATAACATGCAGTATCAGAACATGCTATGAAAGTCTTTGCTGATATAAAAAAATTCTCATGAAAACCAAACCAGAAAAATGACTGATTACAATTTTCAAATAAATTCTATATATAACACTTCCCGACGTTAGATATCTTTTTCCATCTGATACAGATTTAAAATGCATAGTAGATACATAGATAGTAGTATACACCCAATCTTTAAGAGTGTTCCATTTTATATTCCAGTCAATATACCCTATAATTATTTTGATGAATTCTATATTAAAGAATATGTTACATACTGAGGGGCTAATTAGAATGAGAAGTGGAAAGCTTTCATTTTAAGGACAGGCTTCCTTTCAATTTTTACACAAACAGAAATAGAAGAAATACTGCCAATACTCCATAATATGAATCCAACACACACAAAAAATTCCGTGTCTTGTGCTCTCTGTTGCTAAACAAACAACTCAGCAACCCCACTCCCAATAAGTGTATGTATAGCACTTGCTTATCAGAATGTAATCCACATATTTGGATTACAGTAGAATTAAATGGATCCACTGAGCAACTTTTTCTTCAGGGAGTGGTCCAACTTAACTATTACCTTTGTCCACCAGTAATCTAAGATGTGCTGGGTCACCATTCATACTCAGTTTGCTTAAAGTCTTGATTTAAAACACCTGTACATATGTAAATTGATCCTTATTCAGTAGAACTCCAGCACATGGAGAAATGGACCCTTGAATCATTTTAAACACTTTAGTACTCTCTCTCCCACACAAAACAATCAGGATCTTTACTGTGTACTGGTGTGTCTGTTTTGCTAAAACTATGAGTGTAGTCTTCATTCTCTTTTTGATTATAAGGTCAATCACAGACTGAAGTTCTGATCAGTATAAATGTGGCTTTCAGTGATTGCGCAACATAAACCAATCTGGATTTAGTTTCTTTTGTTGAAACATCATGTTTTGGTAGCAGGTTAAATAATCCGGAACAACCTGCCAGCCTCATTATAGCAGATGTAGCTTGTATATGTTGACTCAGAAACTTTGTTTTTTTAAATCTCTTGCCTACATCTCCAGGGGGGTTACCATGTTAAAAGATTGTCCCAAGCAGTTGGGACATGAATATATAAAGTGTCAAACTTGAAATGTTTTTTGCTGAATATTTTCGAAATCACCATAGACGCATTTGTTGTCGCTTTAGATAGTAAGACAGCACTGCCACTTTGATACATAACTAGCAGACGTTTTGAAAAGCAAATATCCTATCTTACTAAACTGTGTTAGAACTCCCGAATGCAAATTAATTTGTGCACTGTAGATTGCACTTGATACAGAGACACAGGAAAGTGGCACAGAGCCACCGAAGGGAAAAGGTGAGATTAGTAAACAGCCACTTAGGCGAGGTGTGCAGACTTCTGGAGCGCAGCCTCAGAGCCAGGCTTTGTGCAAGAACCAGGCTGCTCCTATCCCTCCTGCAAGATGGCAGAGCGGCCCCTCAGAACTGCTACCCTGCGTATTTTCAGGAGTGATGGTGAATTAGGCTTTTCAGAACAAAGAGAGCCCACTGGCAGTTTCTGATGGTTTGTCTTTCTTTCACTTTGTGTGACTTAACAGTCTGCAAGGGGACTAACTCACGTTACATTGACTGAAGGATTTACTCTCTCTGGGTTGAAATGACTGAAAATGAGAAGCATGGGCCTGCCACCCCACAGAGGTGAACTTCAAGAGGCCCACCCAGCCCGTGACAGCATTGGAGAGGTAAGTAAACTAACACTACAACAAATAAACAAACATGCTTGCATGATGTTAAGAAAAAGAATACATCCTTGAAGGCTACTGTGCCAAACCACAGTAACACATCAGTGGGCAAATGCAAACATCGTAGTTACAAATCCATGCAGTAGCACCAGGAGTTGAGTTCAACTCCACTTTTAAAATTACCCAGGCTTTTACCTCTAGTGCGAAAAGAATCTACGTTAGCTGGTCAAGAATGCTTCAGGACTCCCTGCAGGCCACTATCCCTGAGCTTTCACTTTGGTTCCTGATGGAAAAGCCATTTCTGTAAAGGAACTCTGAGCTGCAGCAGCTCCCATGAGGAACACTGTATGAGCCAGAAGTTGCACAGTATTTTTCAGAATTTTCCTATGTCAAATATTTAAGCTCCCAAACAGGATCTTTTGCTTTGATTTTTTTTTTAATATTGGCCCACTTTGAGGCAAAGCTCTGACTGAACCTGATTTACATAAACTAGGCAATATATCACAGGAGGACATGACAGTCAATAGGTAATCTTACTGGATTATGTATTGTACCTATTGGCTACAAAGCATTACAGGCTTCGAAAGCTTCAAAGTATGTCAGACGTACCTCAGTCAGCAAAACACTGACTGTCCTTCCACTGTTCATTTAAGAACGAGGATATGGTCTGTATTCATTTCAGAAAGCTAAATGTTTAAAATAGTTCAATTCACAATCATATTCTCCTTCTAAACAATTCGGATCCAAGACCAGCTTCAGCTAAACATCTTTGTTAGCTATCTTTGCACAGAATGAACCCTAGCAAAGCAAAACAACCCTTTGAAAGACAGAAAACCATCAGTGAGTTATTGTACATATTACATGCACAGCATCAGAAGATAGACACCATATAAACAACAGGTTTCACTTTTGACTGTAAACAGGTATAATACAGTATTATTTTCTGAGTAAACCAACAGAAACATTACTCAAACACTGCACACAGCACTCAGAAACTAAATTTCAGTTATCTTGGAGCTACTGCTGACAAATATTGCCTTTAAAAAATCTTCAGCTGTGTATGGTAATATACAACCGAACATGTAAGAAACACAAACACGTGGGCTTTGTTATCCTCCCACATGCCTCCTTCTTTTCAGATGTTGGCACTTCTCATCTGTGTCCTGAGGGCAACATGCTCCCAGTCATTCTGGCCTGGAAAGGAAAGGTACTGACCTCATTAACACATGGTGAGCATTTACTTAGCCTGTCACCATCTTGAGATCAGACTTTGGGGCTTCTTAGAGTCCAGTTAAGTAGAACTCCACACAAACAACCAAACCAAGACACTGAAGACTACATTGACTGAGAAATGATCATGGCCCACATTTCCTGACAATTATTCAAATTATAAAATAAAACTTAAGTGTTTTTTCTCCCGCTTTACAAATGATTGAGGCCAAATAATTCCCTTATTTTGAGATTTAAATGAAAGAAGTCTTAGGCTGTGAAACTTTACAATGCATTTTCTCCAAAACCAGTACAGTGCTTACATAGTGTATAAAAGGTTTCTACTTCTTTGAGATTTCTCATGACTATAGGCACAACGTTGTACAGTTTTAAATTAAAACAGCAGCCACCAGTGATTGTTCTTTCAGTGTCATTTTAAGGGAATTATTTCAATCTCAGTACCGAACAAGTTTTAGAAGGCAATGAAGTCATTATTTCTGTGTTCTTTGAGAACTGATGGAAGTCTATCCAACATTCTATCGTGCTGTCACCATCCAAAGTCCCAGTGCAACATTAGCAGCCAAAAGTGCACTACCAGCAAGCAAAATTAAAAAGCCAACAAGCTCTCTGTGTTGTTTTTCTACAATCAGGGAGCTCAAAGTGGCTTCCAGGAATGAATTTAATATCCACTGACCATCTAAAGCAAAACAGGGTACAGCATTGATAACTGCCAGTGCCCCTGACAGTGAAATTAGGTACCTGGTTGACAGTAGTTAAGGCTCATGAATAATACCAAAGAAAATGTAAAAGAGAAAAAATTAATACAAAACATTTTTTACTTCTAGTACGCAGAGAGAAATATGAGGGTAATTTTTTTTTAGCTATCATTCTGTTTCACAGGAATTACACGGGTAAGATGAGTTTGACACCACAACCCACCAGCTCAGAGAACTGCCTTTAGAGATTCATTTGGTTTTGAGTGCTAGGTTTGGATACTTAAACAACCTGCACTCTTCATAACTTGGATGAAAGCAGCAGACAGCAAAACCACACTTAATACTGCCCATCTTCCTCCCTTGCTTTGTGTGGTTTTGGAGGAAGGTTATAGCTCTGACACCGTGCCTGAAGTAAGAAGGTATTCTAGACCTATGACCTAAGTATGAACTAATGATTAGGTATACTTTCCAAAACACTCCCTCACTGGAGCAAGCAAACGCCTAGAATATAATTGGAAATCTGGCCTCTTTCTTCTCCTTCCCTGTTAGTCAGAAAAGTTGAGAGGTTTTCTGTATGTGCATACGCATGTGAGAATGAGGCAAAGGTAGATAATTTGTATTGTCGCTAAGGGCTTGTCAATGGTATACCTACCTCCCTTGGACCTGGCCGGACAAGAAGACATATGACTCGGAAAGCAGCTGGGTCAGCAGGAACCTTGGTGTATTCCCAGAAATGGGGAGCTTATGCAGCACCTTTACTCTGGTTTTATGGACTGCACTGTTTAATTGTTCTACAGCCACACACAAACACTTCGATTTCTAAGGCTAAGGGTTCTTAGATTAGCCATTTTCAAGCCTACTCATCTTTATGTATGCGTATATATATCATCTTGATCATTTATAAGCATGCTTTAATTGAATTATCATCCTGCTTTTTGAATAAACTTTCTTTTCTGTTAAAGAAAAAAACCCAACCATACCCAGTTATTTAGTTCAGTATAACAACTCAAAAATTATAAAGTCTGACATACTAAAGCTAGCAGTAACATCTAATTAGTCTTGCTATAAATTCAGTTTTACTTTGACTTTCTCATCAGACCTGTTAAGACTCCTCCTCAAGAAAGAGTTAATAAAAACAGTGACCAAAAATACCCTGCTAAGCACAGCACAGTGAGAAATTTCATTTTGAGCTTGGCACATGGACAACAATCAATGTAGAGATGGGATAAAGATGTCAAAACTCTACAGAAATGTTTCAGAACATCCTGTCTAAAATGATATCCAACTGAAATTTTGCTGGGTCATCAAATTCTAAAAAATTCCCTTCTTTCCTTAAAAGAACAAACATACTTCAAAGGATACTTGCAGAACGTCTCTATCACCACAGGCAGGTCGATGCTTAGAAAGTTTTGTCTTGGTACAAAACTGCTTAGGCTTACTGAAATGAAAATACAGAGATACACAAAACATGAACAGTCATTCCAGGATTACAACATTATGAATTTTAGAATGCAATTTTGCATAAAAATCAGATCTGAAATGACATTTCTTCAAGGATGAATAACCAATCTAAATACAGTTTTGCTTGTTTTGTTTTAAGAGGGCAGCCATTAAATCTGCTCACTATCACAGTAAAGTCACTTCACAAAATACCAACTCAGTAAAAGTAGATCTAAAATACATATTTTCGGAGGCAACTGGACACCTGTATTCATAAAGACCACATTGTGTAATTTAAGTCCTTCTCAAAGAAAAACAGATAAAGAGAGATTATAGTTACCAGACTTTTCTCAACACATGCAGCCCACATGTATACATTCATACTGTGGGCGCACATGTGTACTTCTCGCTGAAGGTCAAAAAATTCTTCACTTGCAGTACCTGCAGAAGTTCCCCCCTGACCTGAGCCTGAGCTCATGGTGTATAGGAGCAGGGCAGATAGGGAGCAGAGTTCTGGAGTCACTCTGAGAAAGCACAGGCTGGGAGACGATGGGTAGCTGCATCGCAAAATCTAACACCAATTAGGCAGTACATAAGTAAGTAGCTGCTTCTTCTGTCTTCAGACAATACCATAAGTGACTTCAAGATATATCTTAGTGCAACTTAAAAACCTGTGAGATGGGACTCAGCATCCTTCCTATAAATAGTGACTGGAAAATGCCATGTCAAGCACCACGACTTTGAAACACTTCTTTGGTGCTGCAACTTCTTTGAAAGTGTACATGAAGCTCCAGCTGACTGCATGCCAAATGCTTATGGAAGACTCCTAAAGGAGCAACATTAGAACTCCCAGAGTGCACTCTGTTAGTACAGGGATGGTCCATCTAGGTTGTCTCAGGAAAAGCCTTGACACAGTCTTTCAAAGCAAACAGTAGTCTCAGTCTCCCAGCCTCAGGGACTGTTTGAAAGCTTTAGGTCTGTGACAGCTGGAAGAATGAGACCTTTTCTATTAGGAAGTTTCACTCACAGCATAAGGGAGTCTTATTCCCAGAAGGAAGAGGTTTAGGTAAATTAAGACAACATTAGAAAACAACCTTAAGAATGAGCCTGCACAGTATCAACAGTATTCACTCTGTCCCTAAAGAACAACTTTGGATGTGAGTTGAGGCCAAACACAACGGCCTGAGTTTTCTGTAACAACCTGGGAAAAGTTATAGCCCTAAGAAATAATCTGCACAGAGATATGCGAAAGCAAGAGTTCAAATCCCACTCAGTGCAAACATCCCTTGGAAAATGAACAATTTTAGCCACCCTGTGAGAAATTTTAAAACCACGGGCTAAGAGAACACTAGGAACCTCACAGCACTAGTACACAGAATACCAAATGTAGTTAAGAGCAAGATCAGATTTCTTCAGGTTCAATAAACAATACAAGGACACTGAAACAAAGATGAGGGGAAAGTAGTTCCAAAGGCACATAAGGCAGAGAACTGGTCCACTCAGTCACATAAACACATTTTTCTTCTGTTAATAGAAGCCCTTCTCATGGTCAGAAGCGATAATCAGTCTAACCAGCAAACATACCATAGGATGGAGAGATTTCAATAGCAAGGAGTCCCCCCAAAAGAATGGATTTGGCATGGCAACAAGCAGAAAACTTTCCAATACCAAACCTGCCACAGCTGTGTCAAGACAGCTTGAATATAGTGTTCTCTTTTACCTTAGCTTAAGAAAGACCCTTGATTTAGAGGAACTGCAAGAAAATGAGTAAGTCTGCTGGACTACTGAGTGAAGAATGTAACAGACACAAATCCTGGACACCACCCAGTCAGAGGCATCCAAGTCAAGTGATATCCAAAAGCAAACAACTCATCAAGCTGAAGGTTGGTATCAGAACATCTGATCAGGCCCCTTGTTCGTGAGCCAAAACAGCAAAATGGCTGAGGCAGCCAGTGTATTCAAAGGTTTCAAAATTTTCTGTATTCACACTGCAATATACTCCGATTTCAAAGCTTGACTGCCTCTTGACAAACACCTAATGGCCATTAACAAGTGACCATCATGAACCTGAAGTTGTGCCCACGCTGAGAATGGATCATTCCCTCTCTGTTACAACAAACTGCCTGCTGTCCCAGACAGCCGCTTAGCCATGGAGCTAAACTCCAAACCTTGCTGCTGAAGCCATCTTCAAAGTCTATCCTTCAAGGAATAACAAAAGAATTACAGAAATTATGTTCTCCAGGCTTGTCTTCAAAAGACATTGCTAGGAAGAGGAGAACAGCAATGAAGCTGGGTGAGAGAAAACAGTCATTGTTTTCCCACTCTAATTAAAAAATTCTTTGACCTGGAATTAACACTTCTTTTGTTGCCTAATGCTAGATGGTGTTGGCAAATATTGAGAAGAATGCACAAGGGACACAATTTTAATTAGAAGTGATTTGGTGACTAGGTTGACCAAAGAGCTTTTCAAAACCTTTTCATGGGGGGGAAGTGGCATGTATGCTATGAAGAAGAGGGACAGTATGGCATTAGATATTTCTCTATAGTCTCCAGAAGAACTATATATGTAACCCTTTAAATATGGGTTGACAGCATAGAAGGATCACCTTCAGAAATAAGGGGAAATAAGCATGGAAATACCGAGAAACCAGACTATTAGATAGACCTTCATCAGGGATTATGGCTGCTGTTGTCCAAAAAAGCTCCCAAAATCCAGGAAATGGGTTTTTTTTTAAGAATACTTGGATACAACAGAAGTAGGAAAGTTTGGGGAAATTATTGTCTAGGTAAGTTCTTTTCATGAAGGAAATCTTGCAGTTTTTGATCCCTGATGGGCAATGTAGGTACAGTAACATTCAGGGATATGATCTTCCTTCAAGCACTGTGAATTCCAAATGTGAATGTCAGTCATCAGATTCTTCCCCAACAACAAGGGCCAAAGAAGGAAACCAAGATTTTGCAATACCAGAAACAACGTGAAGGAATAAAAAAAAGCCATGCAAAATAAATAAGAAACACTATGAAGTTGCATGGCAGTAATGCAGTGGCCCTGCATTTCAACCTTACACATCATCTGCCCAACACAGGGAGAGCCTTTAGAGCATAACTGGCCTGCACTAAGTCTGGAAGTCTTGAGTAATGCCACAAATTAAACCCACAGTATAAATTTATATTGGATTACATTAGATACTCTTTACAGAAAGAATGCTCATTAAATGGATTAATCAGTGTGTCATTCATTCCTAACCACTCCTTCTGTTTTAGTCAAAACTTCAGTAGTGTAAACTCATTTAGGATTATGATTCTTTACATTTCCTTTTTTTAAATTTTTTTTAATACTGGAAACAAGAGCTAAATATAGTATCCATATCCACGAAAAAATATTTTTGCTAGGATATTTTACTTTGAGGAAACAGAAGCATTTTACAGAAGTAAGCTGTATTGCATATTTCTTCTAAGTAGCTAATATGGGTATAATATTTTTAAAACACTGTATCTGGAAGCAAGCTTCAAATAAAAATATGAAATAATTACTGCTTCTCCATAAAATTAGGCCTATGATGACAACAATATAAGCCTGAGTAAAAAATAATACATGCATTGTCTTAGAATGTTTTTCAAACATTGCTTTAGTTACATTTCTTATCTGTGAAGTTGAAGTACACACTAGTGCAACTCCTGTATCAGTGTACGTTAAATGTAACACCACTCTAAAAAGGAATGTTTACTGCAGGCAGAAAGATCACACTAAAGAGTAAGGCATTTAACTAAAACATATTCCTATTTCAAAATTCACACAGTAGAGGAAAAAATATTTTCCTTTCTTAACTGTAAAAAAATGGTAACCACATTCTGTCAGGTATATTTTGAAAAAAAAACCCCACAATCAAACCTGTTGACCCTAAGCCAGTATGGTACAGTGCAAAGTTAAGTCTGAAATATTTGGAAGGTATTTCATTGGAATGCATGAAACTACAATGATACAGTGGACAACCTGCTGCCTAAGCCAGGATTGTATAATTTTAGCTTTTGTGTTTTTCCAAGGGGAACACAGACCATAGGTTACATTTGCAGTAAAGTTTGTAATAAAGTCAAGCTTTTACCTTTCAAATTAACACATTCAATGTGCAATTCCCCAGGTACAGTAAATCACTTTTGAAGTATATTCCTGTAAATACAGGAACTTACACTGTAAATTGTATTTACACTGGAAATTGAATTTACACTGTAAACTGAATTTTCACATAGTGATTTCTCAAAGTAGAACTACCTCTTTAGATGCAATAACATTCTTTTCTGACTTCTGAAAGACTGACAGGTTTGATTGTTTGGCAGAATTACTATTCAGCAGGAAACACTGACTAAAGTTCCACTACTCCAACATATCAGAAAAGAGAACAATATCAATTGTTTGTATTGTTAGTGGCCAAGAAAGGGAACTTAAAATAATTATCAAACTCTATTTTTACAATTTGTTGCTGCATTTGGAATAGATGTCAACAAATATAGAACTGTGTGTTGGTGGCACACCAGTGAATGATGTTTTCCTCCTGCATAGCAAGAGGGCTAAAATAACAAGTGAAGAGATCATACTTTGGGCCTAAATGTATAAACAAGTGGAAATAATTCATCACAGGGTATCAAAATATGACCAGGACTGAAAGATAAAGACTGACATACTAACTAAAAATATATTTATGCAACAATGCTCATGGATTTACACTACCAGATTGCATTACTCGTTCTAAAGCTTTTTTGCATCTAACTCCAGTGCTTATTCAGAAAAGCCTTCCTAAGGAGGTACTTCAAGGTGTCTGAAATAAAAATCTCCCCTCACAAAATATAGTTGTCTGTGAGGAAAAGACAGTAGTTTAACACTTCATGCTTTTTTAAGCCCATCTGAAGCTAATTTTCACCATTCCCCTCAAGCCACTAAGTAGGGATGTTGATGAGTTTGTTCATTCTCTCCATACTTGCCTCAAGAGCAGAATTGCTTCTTACTTCAATACCTGACTCAAGGATATAAGCTTGCCTAAAACAGAGCCATAGTCCATTACAAAGCAAGGAACTAAATAAACTGTTGTTATATGTTATTTAATTTTGGGCTCTCAAATAAAAAAGAAAAAATAATCTGGAATATCTATGTTGTGACTGTACTTGTGTCTCAGTAGTCATGGGAATGTGTCACAGATACTTGGATATGAAGTGTGATTTAAGCTGTCATGCTAGTGTTCCAGGCAAGGTGTTAGGGCAAGATGCCCTAGAGATTTTAGAATAGCATTTTGGGAAGTTTACATGTTAGGAAAATGCAGGTGCCTGGTTCCCATGACAAACGAGTGATATCTGCTATAGAAATAGCCCTTTCATACTTTTCTGAAAAAACAACCATCTCATATCACATATGGTTTCTATTACCTTCGTAACTCATTGCACTGTGCACATTTCATTTTAGGCCTGAGTAGTCCATGTCTCTCCACTGGCTGTAACAAGAAATGGATTCTGCATTAAACAAGTTAACTGACAAGTGCTCCAAGATCTTGTTCAAGCAGCCAGGCAAAGTGAACCATATTATAAATCTTTTTTGTTAAACTGTTTTAACAAATAATACCAACCTGTGTACTGAAGATGCATGGGGTGTCCTACATACAGCATGTCAATATGGGGTGGATGTTTTACCCTAATTAGCCTTGTTTGGTTCTCTAATGAAGGAGTCACACAAAAGCCTGGAAGAAAGTCCTTCTGGCAGTCCGTGTTGGTTCGACAAATTTTGCTGGCTTCAATAACTTTTCGTGCTGGCAGACAGGCATACTGCAAAGGGCATTAAAGTGATTATCAAAATTAAAGGTATTTTCTAACAGGTCAGAATAAAAGGTACTATATATTCCTTTTTAAAGCAAAGAAAGTTCCTCACTGATACACTACTAGCCCATGAAGAACTGAAATCTGATTTTTGCGGTTTTTGTCAAATCCTGCAGAACCTCTATGCAATACTTATTCAATCTGTCATTCAGGTTTTGGTGGATTGTGGAAGAGAGAGTGTGTACATGTACCAAACTAGCTATTTTAAAAAAGGTACATGCATGCATAACAAATATCAAGGCATCTAAACATAAGTCAGTGATTTCTGATGAACACAGCCTGCATCAACATACTGATGACTTCCCTGTTTAAGAAGTTTTAGTCTTCATCTAAAACCTCATTTGGCTGAACAAAACCTTATGTCAGCAAGAAAACCAACAAACCTACCAGCCATGTGGTAGCTAAGAAACTATTCTCAACTAAGATGAATGCAGGACTTAACGCAGTGCTGTGTCCCAAGTCATATCTATAACATTCTTTCACTCTGCAGTCTAAAAAGAGCAGGTCTTTCTTGCTCCCCACAGGCCAAAGAGAGTACAGCTGACAGGAAGAGGAAACTGTTTTTTCCCCTCACGTCTCTCCTAAAAGCTCAGCGATAATTTTCATTTTGCTCTGAAACACAATGAAAATTCATCTATTGTTTGCCTTAGGAAAAAAACAAAAAAACAAAATTTCCATGCTTCTTAGCCTGACAGTTACATTCACCTAGATGCACGAGTGTCAGACACTCTCCATTAACCTCAATACAACCTCTTTCTAATGAGGGGGAGAGGGCACACTTTCAAATACTGCTGCAGAGCACTGCAAAGACTGTATAAAATAATTGTTCAAAAACAAAACTCACAGCCAGTCTAAGGACACTTGAAGGTCACATGCTTATGGATGCTTTTATTTCTTCTCTGTTCCTAAGTAGCAGCTATGAGCTTAAGAATGTCAAAGCTCAGTGGGGCAGTGATTTATCAAACCTTGCTGAACTCCAGGACGTTACCAGCCACTGTCATATTTCAAACGAACTGCTGGTCTGTGCTCAGTTCTTAGTGGTTAAATACCACAAAAACACCCTGGAGTGGGAAGTTTACCATCGTAGAAACTGCAAGCATAGGAGGTGTAGGCACAGACATTTCCATTTCTTTAGGTACTTATCACTAGAGATCAGAACAAGAACAAACTGGTATGTGTAGAACTTGTGTTTTTGTAAAGAGAACTTCTAAAAACATTACATCACTGTCAATATGGATCATGGATATTAACAAACATTTCTGTATTTTGAAGAGAGGAAGTCAAAATCCTACTGAGAAACTGTATGATTCCATGTGTCACATGGAAACCAACATGGTGAAAAAGGAATCAAACAGAAGCCCTGATTTTAAGGAATTGGGCAATCTCTAGGACTTTCTCTCCCATGTTTTTAGTTTAACCTAGTGAGCAGCACTGCTGGCTTCAGACAAAATAACTGAACAGATCGTTCAGTGCTTCGCTTTGCCTGTAGTGCTCAATACCTTTAAAGACTGAAGCACAAAATAAGCAATTCATCTTGTTCTCAAAAGTTGTTTTTTCTCACCAATATTCTCACTCAGTGGTGAAAACAGAGGAGGTGTTTTTCTGCCTAAACGAGTGAGGGGTGTACGATCTTCTCTGGTTCTTCCAGAGACTCCTGATTGACCATAAATAATACTTGGGGTTTTTAAGCTGTGTGTTTGGAGAATGGCATACACATACATCTTTATTATAAACAGTAGGTACTCTTGAACACCTGAGTATGCTGCATAAATGCTGGTAAATATTACTAATTTAATTTAAATAGTTCCAGATTTACTCAACAGAATTAGTGGGTTAAGTAACTTACCAAGTTGCTGTCCAAGTTATTGCTATATGAAAAGCAAATATCTGTGAGGCTGTTGTTACTACAACATTCAACTGTGCCATCGAGTCTTCTATAGACTAAAGAACATAGACAAAGAGCAAATGATCAATATTATAGTAACTTCCTGGAAAGAAAATATTTTCTGAATAAAGTAAAACAATCATTCTGAGGCCTTCAAGAATTACAGTAATTCCCAGAGCCTAGCTGTGGTTCAGTCGCAACCAACAATAAGCTTCACTGCTTTAACAGTATCACCTGATTTCAGTCATGTCACATACTGATTTTTTCATCTTAATACATCTCCTTGAGATACTGGGGATCTACCACTGCAATGTTCTGAGCGTTACAAGTTACAAAAAACTTTTACCTGTTGCCACCAACTTGCATTAAGGTTTGGCATAGAAACCTGTTACCTGCTACTGTACTGATTTCCCTGACTATGGAAATGACCAAGACTTAAAAAAACCATCCCCTTTAAAATGTGAAAGCCTTCACAAGATGCAGTTTGGAAAGCTTTCCCAGGATTGAAGGCTGCAGCAGTGAATAAATGATGTTTTAAACCACGATTTAAATAATCTAGTACAGAATCTTTGCATGGATGCTCTTTAAATGAGTTAAACCCAACTTAATCTCTGACAACAGCTTTTTAAAAAATACAAAAGAATAGTCACTGTAAGAAACTGTGTCACAGCAACACTGCAATACCTTTCTCAGGTAGATCAAGCCTGCAATACAGGTTGCTGATTTATCTCTGCATAACCCACAGTGCACTTAAATAGAGCTTCATGCCTGGGGCTTACAGGTGCAAGCACTGTACTGTACAATCTTTTTTTCAAGCACCCTGAGGCTAAGCAACCACGTATATTTTTGAATAGTGAATAGCGGGTAATTAGTTTCCTTATAAACTACATTGAAAACACTTTTTTTTCAAAATTTCAAGAAGGTCTTTAGGGCATTGTTTCCTGTCTAGCTCCATACTGGAATAGTTTACTCTCCATTTGTTTTATGGTCAAGTAGATAGGGTCCATTTGCTACATACATTTTTATTGATATTCTCTATTTATGTCAAGTGCAAACTGTCAAGATTTTGACAAATGACAGCTGCTAGAGACAGAACAGAGTTCATTTAATTTCAGAGGACTATTTCTCACTGCTGGAGGCTTATGGGTCCAAAAATGCAGACAGACTGGTCTGATTAGAATGCAGCAGTGGGACAATGGGCTGCTAACACAATACAGCAACCAAGCTTGGAAGCAATACTGAGTCTCCAGTATTAAGTCTCCAGCATTTCAATTGAAATAGGACTGGTTCAGTTGCAGAATATGCAGTTTTATTATCCATGACTCTCAAACTGCACTTCAGACAACAGTAGAATCTGAGCATATATATCTACAGCATCTAAAAACTGGTTCTTACTTGCCATCCCTGCTCAGCTGAAAGCATGTGCCAAAGTTACCCTCCTCTTCAGAGGGATAATCCAAACTGTTAGGTCTCTAAAAGCAGGATCTTACCCACACTCCACTAGTTTCTAGTTTAAATATTTATCTTAGTTCTATCTGTAAGATTACCTTCCTTGCATATTAAAAAATAAATAAATTACCTTTTCAGTCGCATAAGAGAACTAGAATGCATCAAAAAACATGGATAGTCAAGCTGCCTGACCTCCTGCTTACTTCTAGCGTGACGGGAAAATGCAGAGACAATTTTAAAGCTCTGAACAGCATCATATGGGTTTTGCTCAGTGGCAGCCCCTTACCCTCAGAATTCAGTCCTGCTGGATGTTTGCATGAAACAAAATCTAGAGAGCTTTAGGGTATGTGACAAGACATTCAGCCAATTTAGCTTCACTGCTCTTTTTCGTTCTACTTAATTTTTGTTTATTGTTCTAGTTTAGTTCAGTTCACATTTTTTTGTCTCTCAGGGGCAAGCTGTTACAGCAACAAGCACTCTAACATATAAATGAAAACAGAAGGAAATAGCCTGACTTCTAGAAGCAATAAGTGCAATCCAGACAAAACTGAGTTTATGGGCAATAACACTGTGAGGTTGAAGAAGCAAATGAAACATAAAACCTGTACAGTGAGACACATCAGAAGAAGTGGCCATAATAAAGCGCATCATTGGTTTAAGCCATACAATTTGTAATGTCATGCTGATCAAAGCCATAAGGTTATGTGTGGAATTTACATCTGCAAAAGATCACTGAGTTGATTCATATAACTGAACTAAAAATAGAGGAAATAATTGTATTGCTGCTAATAATCAAGTTATCCAATATCCTCAAGATGCAAATTTCATTATTCAGTGCATACAGGATATTTGTGCAGGATGACTGAAAGACCAGAGAAACTCTGGTATATCACTGTTTAAGACAGCTCACCAACAAATCCTAAATCCAAAATAGTCTTTAAGACATGATAAAATTACAATATAAAATAATTAAGAGAGCAGTTCGAGTCATACCTCTAGCAGGAAAGCTTAATTGCTGTAGGGTGGCTGCACTTACGCAGTAGCCGACCTGTGACTTCTCTGAAATGTCTCCCAGACAGGAATTCCAGTCTTCCACATTATAAACAGGGCAGTCTTGTAGGTTAGTGACAAGATCTCCCACAAAAAGTCCTCTTGGTCCATTGGCAGGAGAATCCTGAGAAGAAACAGTGAAGTCAGTCATGTTATTATAGTTAAAACTCCAAGGGCTTGTTTACAGATAAGCCAAATAGCCATGAAATCTTTAGGTTAAGATGCTATTTCCAGAGAAAAAGAAAACCTCAGGCTCTGCTAGAACTGATTATTTCAACTTATGATAGAGCATTACAAAACCAACATGCTGCACAAAGAATAACTCATTTATTGTAAAGAAAAAAGGCACATCTTCAAGTTTTTCACAGGACCAGTTCAGATTTGAGTAATTAGTTCCGTACAAGTTAATATGCTGTGGTTTTGCCCACCATTTTAAGTTCAAGAAGTTTAAATTAATACCCTGAATCTTTCAACAGAGTAGGGCATACCTACACTTTTGAGGGTATAAAGCATAATAAATGTCACTCTCATTGTCAGTTATGTCAGCTCACTTTTAGATCCAAGAAGGACTGAATCCTTTCAGCTCTGCTGTTCAACTGTGCTGTATTTGATTGCCGAAAAAAAAAGATCAGTCCTTTCCAGAAAGTCAGCAGTCTGAGTTTGCTTCCAGCTGACCAAACAAGCAAGGAAATCAGCTCAAAGCAATCTTTAACATTAAACCCAGATAGCAATAACTAGAGCGATAATGCAGTTTCCAGTAGATTTACTTGGTGCCAATACTGAAAAGAAGTTAAATAAAACATAAATAAGCCTCCAAACTCATCTCAAATGTCTGAACAGTTTTATAGCAAGCTGAATAGTCTAATTATCCATGCCATGCTTCTTCATTTACTACTACTAAAAGTAAGTATTACTAAAAATGAGACTGTATGTCTCACCTAAAAGGAAGCAGTACCAAATAGGAGACTGAGAAGGAAACTTAAAGAAGACAAAAAGTGCAGTGTATTAGATTCTGCAGAGTACTGCCTTGACCACATCTGACTGTGATAAGAAGAGATACAGGTACATTCCAGGTCACAAAGCACATAATATGTGACGAGTAAAGAAGTCTTCTTACCTCTGCGACCTCAGTGACAAGAGCCCCAACACCCGTGTAATAGAAAGGGAAAAGAATGGCTGGCAGCAGAAACAAAGCCAAGAAACTTGCAACACCAAGAACAAAATTATGCCACACTCCTAAAAAGAAGGAAAAAAAATATGTATATTATATTACTTTACAAACTTGAGCTTCTATGATGTCACTTTGTAGGGGAGTTTTAGAGAAGCCTCTGAACCCCTAGGAATTATACTATCAGAAAAGACAGAGAAGTGCCAAGTCCATTTTTAAGATGTCATTCTACATATTGATATTTAATCATATAACACCACTTTTCTATGTAATATGTAGTGACAGAGTATCCCAAATAAAAACTGGGCTTCTGAACCAATTCTTAAATTACAGCTGCTGTCTACAGACCATAATCATATTAGGTCATTAATCATTAACATTAAAAAGCTATTGGAACGAAATGTATTATTTGTAGCCTTCTACCACAATAAACTGTTGTATTAAAAAGATTTCATCAATGAGCTTATATGTGGACAAATACTGTTTGTCCTTGTTAGCAAGATGGATCAAATTTAGCTGCAATTCAGTATTTGTCATGGTTACATCCATTATATCAATGAAAATAATTCCATGTATATGTGCTAAACAAGTTTAGAAAATTATTTGAAAAAAGGCTTCTTTTACAAGAAAAACTGAACCTAAAACCACAGCAAGAAAGCAAGTTGTGCCATCAGCTTTTCTGACACATTATTTTGGGCAACATATATCTTTATATCTTTATAGTAGACTCTTCTCCACAGGAAGAAATCAACAGCTATCATAAGACATGCTTGCCTTCCTTAATTAATTATTAAAAATTGTAACTTAATTGTTTTCCCCTTTTCATCTTAAACCTTATTTTTTCCAGCTTAAGAAATGATCTAAGACATTAAAAAAATTCTTTTGTAACAGTGCGACTGCTAGAGAAAGTAAACTGGAAATTTTTTTAAAACAAAAAAACCCCAGGTCATAGAACTGCTGGAGGGTGACAAGGAATACTTTCAAATAGCTACAAAAACATGGGCCATAATACTGTAATCTACATATTCTGCAAAGTTTGCTTGTGGAATACAGAAGAAAAGTCTAAAATACAAAGGCTTCAAATTCACCCCAGGCAATCTATAGAAAAATCAACAGGCACAAAATCAGAATACCTGTAGAGGCACGCTGCTGAATATACCACCAATTTAATTTTGCTAAACCAGCCTCATTCCTTATATTTAAGAAGGGACATGTTACACAACCCTCAAAACACCTTAGAATACTGTTTTAAAAATTAACTCTTTTTTCTGTTAAAGACAAGACAAAACATATTTAAAAGTATCTCAAAAATAGTATGGATGCTTTAACTAATTATAAGAAAGTGATGCATGGGAGCAGCACTTTTACTAGGCATAGAATCGATGCCATAAATATCACAAATCTTAAAAGAAGTCTCATTCCCTATTCTTGGACTCATGATGCCATCTGCTGTACAACAAATATACACTTTAAACTCTCTAAGTGGGTTACAAAAGGAGTATTTGGCATCATTCTCTGCTCTAGCTCTTTTATGTCTGTAAACTCAGATCTTCAGAACACTGAGAAAAGGTTCATTCAACTGCTCTGATAATTAAGAAAAACTGAGTATCATATTTTATCATTATCAAACATCCTAGTTCTGAAACATACCTATCATTAGCTGTAACAAAATGCATATATTTGTTATATCTAACTGATAACAAGCCATTGGTGTTAACCAGCTTTACAACATGCTTATTCCTACCTTGTGTTTGCCTATTTCAGGTTTCCCAAGAAACCTGAAAATGACTGTGTATGCTTCTCATCAAAAACATGTAAGCAAATATTTTCTATTACAGCTTATAATTTTATTTTTCTAACTGATTATTTAGAATTTGAAATTTGCTATGCCTTTTTTTGAAAATTGGTATGTCTTTCAGTTCACAGTAGCTGGAAATGGAAATTGGTTAATTTGAGAAATAGGGCTTCATTAAAGTTAGCCTACTGCAGTAAACGATTTTGGTTCATTAGGGTACTTGGAATATAGATGTATTTACTTACCTAACATTTATCATCACTTACTTGATGTATGAAACCTTGAAAATACGTTTTGCTAAAAGTTTCTGTACGCCCAGCCTAAAACCATCTATATAACATTTTAGTTATAATTGTCAAGAAAAAAATGCCAGCATCTAAATATTACAACAGGCTGGCTGCTATCCTACTATCCCCTGCAACAGAAAATCTCAGTATCAAGAACTAAACTGAGGTGCTAACTTTTTATTTCAGTAGTTTGGGAACCACCTTTGTCTCCAGAAATCAATAATACAAGTGGTTCAGGTAACATAACACAGCCTCAGTCTAACTTTCCACAGCAACAGGACTCTACTTCCCAGTAGCCAGAGCCTTCAAGACACATCAAATCAAAAACATTTGGAGGTTATTTGGAGCCATAAGCTGTGATTCTCTTTGGCTGTTTGTGGTTTAGCCTTTATTTCCTCCGGGCGGCAACATCAAAACACAGTGACCTGTATAATAACATAACTCACACATCACCGAAAATCACTCACAATACTATTGAAAAATCACATAACGGATTGCTCCTGTTGCAGAAAATGGTAGTGAATTGCTCAAGGGTGTTCACGTGTGACAGCAAGTCATATTCTCATACCACCAGTCTTCTGGCTAAGTATTTTCCAGCTTGTGTGCTCCAAAGTTCTGCTACTTATGCCATACCATATGCAACAGCAACAACAAAAGACAAAGGAACTTCTGCACTGAGCTAGTGTAAGAGCTTTCTCTAATGAGAGAGGAAGGTAAAAAACCACATTTTTTCCCCAACAACACAACTGGAACTTCTTACACACCACTACCCTAAATCAGATCTAGGATATAATAATATTTTTTGTTACAGGAAATCAGTACTCATTTAAGTTCCTAGAAATGAACGTCTCTTCCCCAGTAAACAGCACAATATGGAGAGTAATGATCAAATGATTTTCTGAAATCATGATTTAGGTTCAGAACAGAAGAACCACCTGTAGGTAAAGAGAAGCTTTTGTACATCTTCATTTTAAACCTTCCATCCTCAATCAAAGATTCACAAATAATGCCTGTAGAATAAGTAACTGTGCTAAGCAAAATTTTAATAAAAAAGCACAAGCTATTACCAGCACAAAATATCCTTAATTGCTGGACTGGAGATATCAGTTGCAAGTGGGTTGTGAAGAGGTCAACAAACGCTCCGGGATAGACAATGAAGATAAAAATCCCAAATCCATTAAATCGTACCTGTTCTCTTAAAAAGAAAAAAGGAAAATGAAGTGGTGCTACTGTAAACAAAACAAACGAAAACTGGAGAGATTCTACATAGCCCACATTTTTGACAATGAGAATAATTAAAATTATAATTGCAAAATGAACTTATTTTTCATAATACAAATAATTCAAAGATAATTAAACTGAAGGATGTTTTCTGCAGCAGTTGCCACTTTGAAGTAGCATGCATTTGTGAGCCTGGTGAAAAACGAAAGATAAGTTCAACTTCTCTGTCTCTTGGTAACGCATAAAATACTTTAAAAAACGAACTACTTTCAAGCCAACATATATTTTAACACTTGGAGGACTTTTTCCTCTAAGAAAAAAAAAATCGCAGCCTGTAGGATGCAGTTTCAATTTAATCTATGAAAAATTATCTGGAAGAAGCAATCACTTTCTGTTTAAAGATATAATTCTAGATTTCTGGAATGTATCATTTCTTTGTTTCTTCCAAACAAAATTTACAGTAAATTGTAAATTAACAAAAATGAGGGAAAAGTCATCTGAAAAAATGAAAACAAGTCAAGAGGTTAAAAGGACAAACACTACTGAAATACATTAGTAGCTGACATTGTCATACACATAATATATATTTCTTCCAGATGTTTTACAATTGCTTTTAAATGGCTCTTTTTGGAATAAGTACATGAAGGTTTCAGGAAGATAAAAACTTCATAAGGGACTCTCAGACGCATGACAATCATGTTCCAAAACAATTACATTCCAATGATTATTCCAAGACAATCATGTGCCAAGACAAACCAGGCATGTATCAGCTAATCCCATTTCTTTACTGAGACGCTACACGAGGCATAGTATTTTATCTATTCGTATTTATTTATTTATTGTGCATATAAAATAAAAAAGACACAGAGTTATATAAAATTAATCAGAATGATGCAATACATTAATTCCCTGAAGTTAATTCATCAGACCTACCCATACTACCCATTAGCAATAGGCAATCTAATGCCTATATATGATTTCATGACCTGGATAAGAGGTCCAGAGGGAAGAAGAAAAAGGCTTTTTTGGCAGAAGCCTTGACTAAGCTAAGGCTCAAACATTTTAAACTCTTGTAGTTTACAGCCAATACTATCTTGAATTGAAGTTGGCAAAAGTGTATTAGATTTCAAGGAGTCAAAGCAATCTGCCACAATAATAAAATATGCCCACAGGACAGCTATTTAGCAAAGCCTGAACCCTGAGGACTGACTCTAACAGCATTACAGATCCTACCTGTGCTAGGAGGAAGACAAAAATCAAGCAGAAAACAGTAGCAACAACAGCAATATATATTGGACAAACTGATTTTTCACACAGAAATAGTTGGAAATCAATTTTTTTTACAAAAAAATATAATCCACACTTAAATATTTGGAGCCTTTGCTCTGTATCCTGAATTAAGATATCACGACACTAAGGTTATTATTATTTGTTCTGACTAAAAAGAACTCTACAGTTACTCCTGGCTTCTCTGCAGTTGGCCAACAGCATGTGAAGGCACTGTAAGGGAAAGGAAATTTTGATGCTTCTTCCTGTGATGGGGTGAGCAAGAGTGGGAGCTTCACCCTCCACAGAAAAATCCATGAATATTAGGGGAAAAAAGCTGAAAGATAATAAGAGCATATGAAACACAGAGTGTCCCAAACCAGCCCTTTAATTGAGAACTTTAGGGGTTATAAAAAAAGGTAGCAATGGGTTGAGATGCAGTCATGACTCCCTATACTCAAGAAAATCAGAGAAACAATTTGGGGCTTCATGCTAATGGCACAGATAATGATGCTGTCCAGCAGAAACAGGGAGGACACCTGAGTATTCAGTCCCAGTAACCACTACTTAACGCTTTTTTTTTTGTAAAGTAACCATCATAGTTAAGTGACATTATAAATATAATCTTTGACATAGTTAATACATCACTGAAATTAATACAGAGAAATCACATTTGACTGAGTTACTGCTTCAGCCTGTTGGTATGCTACCTCACAATCTAAGTTTAAATAAAACAATTTAAAATCTGTTTTAATGTACCACTGTGCAGTAGCATACGGGCTCTCTTCAACTGCCACAGCTGCAGAAACACAATTGCTGTGTGAAAAACAGGTCCACTTAAAAGAAGTTTCTAAGCCTGATGCAGTGTGGTGTATTTGCAAAGCAGAAGTCCTTTCTCATGATCTGTAGAATAGACACCGTGTTAAAACTCTATCCTTAATTGTACACTCTTTCAAACTTAAAATCTAAGAAAGCCACGAAATAAAGAATAAACACACTCTTTAGACAAACGAAAGCAGTTCTAAAAACATTCAGCTGTAAGTAAACGTTCTGAAATATTGGGCTTGGCTGGCACATAGTAAGAGAAAAGTAATTTGTATTACCGAATAGCTGCCACCCCATGGCCGACTTCATGTATCACACCACTGATGAGGATTGCAGAGAAGAAATAGGTCAGTTGGCTGACAGGCAAATTAACACCAGGCACCTGTTGATGTGGGCATGACAACAAAACAAAACACAGGAGGAAACCAAGAGGTACAAAGACAAATCATTCTGCCCCTAAACTTGGTGCTCTCCCTCAGCTTCTTCAGTCCTGCAACAGAACAGGGGCCATTTTCATGCAGTACTATCAGTTTGTACCTCTTCTCCCAATTTATTCAATGTATTTTAAAATATATTAAATATATATTCTTCTGTTGAAGGTTAAAAAGCTCTCCAGGCGCAAAAGCCTTCTCCCAGCCCTACTTATTCCCCATAGCCCTGACCAAATGCAGCCTACTCTATATTAAGCTTGAGAAGTTTATAAAAATGTACACAGACTTCAACTCAAATGAAACAGGCTTGGCAACTGTGAGCATTAGTTTACAATTCCCTGCAGCCAGTCATGTAACTATACAGAAAAAAAAATTTAAAAAATTTAAAAAAACACATGGCACTTAAAACACTATAAGCCCTAGAAGTTCAAAGAACGAGCTTTCAACTGGAACTGTCAGTCTCCTTTCTCTCTCCCTAAATCATGTGACTATCCCAAATTTACAAGGTCACGAAAGGGTAACTTTTGTCTATTCAAGTTTTTGCAGTCTACATATGGCAACTGAACCTTTAAAAAAAACCCACTTGAGATGGGTATGCTATTTTAATTTATGTAAGACATAATAGGCAGGCCCCTCACATCCCTCTTGTTGCTGTGGATTCCCACCACTCCCAAGTCCTTCACTGCACTGGCTGTAAGATACCAACTGCTTCCAGACAGGCTTCAAAGCAGTGATGAGTCAGAAACATGGAACCATCCCCTCTTCCCTCCTCATGGACTTGCCTCCTGCTCAGGTCCTATCCCTGCTCAGCTGCCGACCTGCATGGGATCACAGAATCACAGAATGTTCGGGGTTGGAAGGGACCTCGAAAGATCATCTAGTCCAACCCCCCTGCCAGAGCAGGACCACCTACAGTAGGTCACACAGGAACGCATCCAGGTGGGTTCTGAAAGTCTCCAGAGGAGACTCCACAACCTCTCTGGGCAGCCTGTGCCAGTGCTCTGTCACCCTCACAGTGAAAAAGTTTTTCCTAATGTTTTTGTGGAACCTCCTATGCTCCAGCTTGCATCCATTGCCCCTTGTCCTATCATTGGATGATAAGGCCACTTCTGCTGCTTGCTCTAGGACGGGTCTCCCATCTGCTCCACAGCTCTCGCCACTCAAGGCAGGGAGCACTCAGCTACAGTCAGTAATAGCTGATATGAACAAAACTTGAATTGCAATCCAGTGACAGAAGAGATGCTATGCGCAAACATTCCTGGCCTGTCTATAGGACTCTAAAAACTACCCTTGTGGAACACAGAAGGATGCAGATCCAACTGAGCAGATCCCCTTTGATTCTACCTTCATTCAGTCCTGTACATTACTCAATTATATGCATTCACCTACCCATGCAGCAAAACTCTGCAATAGGTTGTTGAACCAATCTAGCTAAAAGAAATCCTTCAAAAGACTGTTTTCATTAATGTTAAACCGAATCATTTCACAAATTCTGTCCAGAGTGTGATCAAGACCAAGTGTCAAGAGTTAGGGCTGGGTCAGCCACTAAACACTGACACATGCTCTCTAACCCTTCTCCTCTCCCCACATAGGAAGGGAAAGGGAATAAGACAGAGAGACTTATGGATTGGAAAAGAAAACTAAAACAGATTTAATAGAACAATAATAGTATTAATAAGGAAAGAAAATAAAATCTATACAAATATATAGAAAACTGATACAGAAGTCAGCTACCTCCTGATAGCAATCCCCACTGATGCTGCAGAGCAGGTGGCACTAAGGAAGCCCCAGGCTCAGTGGCAGAGGGGAACAGGATACACGAGCTGGATTTTGGGAGTTCAGGATTGGGTTAAAATGCAGAGGATTAGACAGAGTCCTTCTCAGATGCTGGTCACTGAAGAAGAGAGCTTAACTCTCATGGTCCCTCAGCTTTATGCTGAATATGACGTATATGGAATGGAATACTATTGTTGGTTACCTGTCCTGTCTGTTCCTCCCCAGAGGTACAACCTTTTATTTTGATGTGATCCCTTTTACTTCCTGTCACTTGCAGCATGGCACACAAGAGCCAGTTGTGGCCTTAGTCACTACAGGAGCAAGTATAAACAAGAGTTTTCCTGCATATCAATCCCTGGCAGTAACTGTAAACATAAGGCGTTATCACTTCTAGTAGCAGATACTGTCTGTAAAAACATGCTGCTAACTTCAGAAAGTGTAGTCTCTTAGAAGAGACTGCGCTTTTAAAAAGTAAAATCACTGAACAGAATTGGTTCTGTTTAGCTCAAACCAGGACATCAAGATATTTCTTAACTGGTCCGACTATCGTACCTCACCGTACGCAGACAGCTGCTCTCCATTTATTACACATCCATTGCTTGTATTACAGCATCAGCTGGTGGCACTAACACATCAGCTAACAGTGGCCCTCTGTTCCAGGCACATGGGAGGACAGACAGCAATAGCAAGAGTTGCCATCTTGAACACCACCATGACTATAGGCTGTTGGAATACAGCACTGGATGCTTTCAGACTCCACATCAAGGAAGTTAGTTTAAGATTCACCTAAAAGGAAGGCTAATTCTCACAGAGGGTTCTGAAATCAACATCAGCATTTTGTTAACAAGGGTCATCATCTTATATTTCACGGTCTTCTGGAAATGCCTTTAGTAAAAGAAGATTGTTTGCTAGTAACCGATCTACCCCTTTCCCACTTTTGTCAATAGGCAACCCACACAAGAGGGGGCAGCTGAAGAAAAGCAGCCCAGCTATCTACAGATAGGTATTTTAAATAAAGTACATGGCTGAACAAAAGAGGAAGAGTACAAAAATCTTAATCAGTAAAACATAAGCAAAACCGTATCTCCCTCTCTCCATAGCCAAAGGCTAAATAGATTTATGCCACAGGCTAAAGTTGAGCTAAGAAAAAGTTGTGGGGTTTTTTTTTTTTTTTTAAAACTAACTCAGTCTCCTTCAGGCGGTCAAATACAAATAACGAATTTAAAACAGGAGAAGGTGCTCCTGATTTTTTCTTCACCTCTTTGCAAGAACACATCGGTCACTTTTTTGTCTCAACTTACTCTAGTACATTCCCCTCAAATGAAAACTTTTTTAAGGCAGAATTATACAACTGTGACTATTCAGAAATGAGAGAATAAGGTAGGAAAGACAGAGAATCACCAGCCAACTTGAAAGAATTAACTTTCATTATTCTTATATGTTACATCTTTTCCAGTGCCAATCTGTCCTGGGTTTGAATGCAGTGATATAGCCAGCAGGCAGTCACTGAGGAATCAATTCCACATTGAAACTGTGAAAAATTATACTAGATTTCTGCTTTCATAGCTCCAATTCACACCAGAATAATTCCAAAGGCTCATCTTTACTTTGGTTGCCTCTTTGTTATTTTCTCCAAAGAGCAAGATATCAGAAATGACCACTTTACTCTGGTGTCACAGAAGTGGATAGATCCATATAACAATCTCAGAAAATGAAAATGTAAGGGAGGCTTTTCTTACTCCACAATGTAATAGACATGCATGCTTAGGATAGGCTCTGTTGGCATGGAAATTAAAATGAAACCTCATGTTCAATTTTTGCTCTACCAGACACACAGACTGCCCACTCCTGTCTGCTTCTGGATAAAATTCAGGAGCAGGCTGTGGACTGGGTGACTGCAGCAACGGTACCGCCAGTTCTCTCCCAGGTCTCATCGCCTGTTTTTGCTGACATACTGCATTTGCTATATTCATCCTGCATGTGTGAAGCAGATCCAAAAACCATCCCAAAGGCACTGAGTTTATGGTACATGCTTCAGGCTTCCTGGTATATGGATCAGGCTTCCTGCACTCCTGTAATTTTTGAAGTCTAGATGTACTCAGTCAGTTTAGCATTTAGAAAAAGATTAATCATGGTAGCACATAACTCCCAGCTTGTGTTCACCAGACCAGGTGAGCACTTGAAGAGAGTAAAATGGTTGGGCATCCCTGCTCTAAGCCATGCAGCAGAAGGCAGAGTAATGTCATAGGACTTTCTGCATTTCTAGAGAATGACCATATGCTCTGGCCAGATAGTACTCTTGGGGAAATAAGGGTGGCTGGCAATCCTTCCAGGTTAAAAGTTTTGTAAGGCAATGTCAGTTTCTTCCATTACTGTCTTGCATAGCGATACAAGACAACGGTATTTACAATTTCTCCCACCCTACAAAATTCATTCCTTTCTAAGACCATCCAACACATTGTCCAGCATCAGAAATCCATAAAACAATTAAATTACATTATTAGGCCTTTGACTAGATACTGCTAGAAACAGCACTTTCAATTTTGCACTGTAAAAAAGGGCATAATTCCTTGAACAATCAAAAAATATGACATCTCACTAATGAATCTTTGCTTCCACTATTGCACAAGGCTATTTATACCTCTTTCGTTTTCCACTGATGTTCTGTGTTGTAATAAATTAAACTCTTCTCTTCTTGTGGATTACGGATGTGCTCTGCAAACTTTAAGTTTGCCAGTTTGCCAGTGCCTCTACATTACACAGCGCAGAGGAGGCAAATTCTTAGCTCTGTTTTGTATTCCTAGTACTATGATAATTTAGGGCTTTTCATGATTGCCAGACAATTCCCATTCCTGAGAATTTGTCATATAAACTCTTCCACATATTTGCCTTCATTTCTCTTCCCCTATTTTACTATCTCCACTCCCCATTCTTAAGGCTGATAACAAACCAGCAAATTTTTATGTAGATGAATATCAGGAGTTAGGTTATTCCTGCACACAACTCTGAAGACCTGAGAACACTTACCACAACTTGCAGCATACGATCATTCTGGGCTTTGGGTGCCTCAGTGAGCATCTGTGTCAGCGTTTGCATCAGTGTCTTTCCGAGAAGAATAACAGAGCCAAACATGGCGACTATTCCAAACACCATTCCTAGGCTGAACCTACAAAGAGAAGCAAACAGTTTTGCAACGCATAGCCACAAGAAGATAGGGGATATTCTCTGGATATGTAACTGCTCTAGCACAAGGTAGCACACCCAGCTCAGAGGGCAAAACTTATCCGATGCTACTACCATTCATGTATCAACAATCCAGTACAAAAATATTAGCTAAAGGAAACTACTATTACTACTAATATATACTTGTAACACTGACTGATAAGATATGATATTCTCTTTGTTTAATAAATGTTTTACATCCAAACCACATCCTGATCAATTTTCAAGTATTTTTACGTTGTTCTTTCACATTCTAAACTTTATTGTTACCCATTACATGTAACTTTCCATTAGCTATGAATATAAAAACATAACTAACAATGTATAATTTACCATGCTACAACACACTATCAGATAAGTAGAGGCCTAGATCGAATGATGTGGTAACATACATACTTATTTACATCACTTTTTCCAATAAATTTTGCATCTTCCTCACAAACAATAAAACGTGCTAAAGAACAGTAAATGAGACTCAATCTCTTTTGAAGAACAACTAAAAGATACAAATGCAAGACTAGATTAAAATCAATTACTTAAAACACACTGTTCTCACCAATTTATTTTGCATTAAAATTAGTAATGAAAATCAGTTCAATTTACATCACTCCACCTAGTGGTGAATTTTTATTCAGCATCACTATTATTATTTGACACTATTCTATAGTTGAAGGATGTGATAAAGTTTATTTTCTAGCTAAAACGCTTCAATGCACTACCGGTCCTTCTTCCTCTCACAATAGCATAACTGTTCTCCTACCATCCTTAATGAAGCTCACTGGGTATTAGCAGATTTATTTTAAGCAACATGTAATGTTAATTAAAGAGACTGGAGGAAACACTATACTGCAATAAAAATAGGCATAAAAGAATTGTGATCGATAGAAAACTATTTCAGACTGAAATAGCAAAATCATTACATACGAGAGAAACCAATATGAAGCTGACTTTTATTACTATCTCACTGAGGGTAGCAATGCAGGAAATGAAAAGAAATTCAAACCTTACTCATTTTGTGTTTTCAGAACAGATACAAAGTAATGCTAGGAAGGCAACTGAGCAACAGTTTTCTAAACTAGTCCAGAAACACCCATACTAACCACCATGCTTATTTACTCATTCCCAGCAATCTGTGCAATTTTAGCAAGGAAAGGTGCAGGCAGATAAAAGAAGGTGAGCAATGTGCTTTGAGCAGGTATAGCTGCTGAATGCCTGTGCAATGATTGACAACAGGGACACAACTGTTGAATACTCTGAAAACTCCAGTGATCAGGAGAGCTCAGTGTACAGTGACGGAGAGATCTAGGACATGAGAAGCTACTTTCAGATCTACTTTTGTACACAGTATTACACATAATAGCGTAGTCTTATGAACTATAAAGAGTTCAAACCACAGGCAAAAATAATTTAGAGATTTCCAGTTTTGTAGCATCTCAATATGCAACCTACGTATTTTTTAGCAGAAGAGAAAGCCTTATACTGGCACAGCACAGTTACAGCAATCAAGCTAGTTTGGTTTTATCTTTAGCCTGGTGAAATAAGCACATCTATCCATTGCACTTTTAAGGCTGAAAGGCACAGGTGTGGTTAAGCTGCTGACTGCATTTGACAGAAGAAAACATTCTTGAATTTATACCATAAATACAGAAATCTGGGTTTCCATCTCCCCCAGTTGTAGAACTGGCGGTTGAAGAGAGCTGTTTGCCATCGCATGTGAAAAGGAGAGACGCTCAAGCCGTACGTCAGCAGCCAGTCTTCATAAGACGCTTTCAGAGAGCTGGATGACTGCAAAACAGTGGGAAATTAGTTTGACCAAAAACTTCTAGGAAAGCTGTGTTATGTGACCACACAGTAAATGCAATCTGCTTATATAAAAATGGATGTATAAGTTCAGGTAAATATCCTGCATGCTATTTATATTTTGACATATAGGTAGGTGTGCCACTCTTCTGATGTAAATCACAACAGTTTCAGGATTGTGAGAGAGATCGGGTATCCGGTGTTCTAGTGTTAAATCATCTTCAGTAGTTTCTAGCTCTCTGGTTAGAAGGTTAAAGACTGAACTGTTTAAGGTATTTTTTCAATGTGCAATTACATTGCTGTAAACATTTTTGAAAGCACAATAAGGAAAAATGTTTTGTTCGGCTTAAGCTGAGAAATCTGTTTCTAATACTGGTGAGATATGGATCAGTATCATGGATATCCTTTAGTAAGGGTAAAAATGTAGTGCAACAACAATTTCACTATCATAACATCGCAGCATTTCAAGATACTGCTAGAATGCCTTCCTGGTAGTTCCAAAGATTTTTGTTTATGAAAAATACGACCTACAAACTACATGATTAAGACTTATTTGCAGTATTATCTGATATTATAGACTTGTAGACATAGTTTTGCAATTGCTACTTTATATTATGCTACTTGTATTCTCAATTGGCCTTTACTCAGTCAGCTTCATGATGCTGGTATCAGAAACCCAGCTGAAGGAATGCTTTCCTTGGAGGTGAAAGAGGAACTCACAGGTCAGGAAAAGCACGTCAGGGCTTTGAGCCTTCTGATTTCAGGCAATTCCCAAGGCTGGAGTGTCTCTGACACCATCCAGACAAGTCTTTGGAGCTGCCTGAAGAGGAGCATTGTTCCCAACTTTCCCTCTGAGCAGCAGCACTTCCTGAAGACATCGCAAATGCGCAGTTTGGGACATGCTCCTCTCTCCTCCCCCAAGAGGAACTTGACAAGGGTCTGGCTGTTGTTCATGGTTCTTTAATCAAATTTAGAACTTGCCAAGTTCCTTGCATTCCTCCTGTCTGGCTGTAGTGGTGGTGCTGACTGAGGATCTCATCTTGCATAACTATATCCATAGCTTTTCTAATATTGTTGAATTAATTCAAATTTGAACACTAAAAATTTACTTCAAGCAACAGTTTTCCTAGGACACGACACCCGTTTACTCAGGTCATTGCTTCTGTATCACCTATTACGTCATTTATCCATCCTGCCTATGTATTTCTGTGCCATTTCCTTCTTCACTCTGTCGATTTCAGTCACATTTTTGTTCAGTCAGCTGAGGACACTGACAGAATTATTCATCGTAACTTATTACCTAAGCAACACTAGTCGCTCCCTATGACACCATCACATGTAGTGTCCATAACCACATCAGCATTCACTAATGCAGCATTTGCTAATTTCAACAGGAGAGATCACAAAGATGATTACACTTATACAATTAATAATACACAAACCAAAGAAACAGACCAACCTCACATAATATACCAGATAAGGAACAAAAAGTGTATGACATTAAGTACCTCTGATATTGAGAAACTGTCTTTTGGGAATTGAGTAAATGCATCCTATTCATTCACACAAAGTAAAAAAAAAACCCTCAGTCAATCACTATAATAATAACAACAATGGATTTTATACTTCAAAAATATGTTCCTTTTATCACATGCAAAAACTACTTCCTCCTTAGAAATGCCACCAGTTCACCCCTTCAAACTCATCCCAAGCACCTCACAGCGCCACTGTACTAGCAAGGCATAAATAAATATGAAGTTTTCCATGAGAAAGATTACTGACCATATGTTTGCCAAATGGGTAAAAAAAAAAAAAAAAAAAAAAAAAAAGGGTACCAAAATTCATTTTCTTTTTGCATTTTCTTCAGAAGCTGTGTAAATGGTACTCAACATTACTAAACAACAGTATCCCTTTGTAAAACATATTAAAAAGCATTATGCAAACACTTGCTCCTTCTGTTCAAGCCCAGTAGGATCACCACATTGCCACGTGCACCCTCACAGCCTGGTATGAGGTACATTGGTATCCTATGTGTCATTTCAAACTTTCTCCATACAGGCCTTGGCTCTGCTTCTCCGAGTTCTAAGTGATCTTTGTTATATTAATTTTACTATAAGAGCAGTATTTTTTTATTTATGCGAGCCTTCAAAATAATGAACAAAATAATGAACATCTACTCCAGGAGCTCCATAAATACTTGCCAGCAAGCAGGAGTCCTTAACATTCTTCTTTAATGATGAAATCTGTTCAAGAGCTCTGAACCACTTCAGCTTCCTGACCTTAAAAGTGGACGGCTAACCTTGATTGAATGCATCCAACGGATCTTTTATTTCTCATAGCAGAAGGAGGGACAACCTTCTACCCTTTTCTCATTCCTGATCCTTCAGGCAGAATGAAATGGGATGATTTAGGAAGCTGGGGAGCAGGAATTTGGGAGTTTGCCTGCATGATTCCCTTTTGTAGGACCCAAGCTTCAACAGAAACTGTCATGCCAGTGGTTCAACGAAGAGCAACGAGAGGGATTAGAAATTCCAAGTCCAAGCTTGATTCAGCCTATTTTTAGTTTGCTAACACAAATGTATCTTGTTACTCCAGTAATGTTATGTGAATTTATTTATGCAAAAAATGCATGTATACACACAGTTATACCTTCTATATTGTAGACTTTCTAAGAGTCTGACTGCCTAACAAAATGCTTGAGACTTGAACAAAACCAGTCAGGGAACAAACTGAGGAAGAGACACTAAACATTGAGCAAGTTTACAGAATTAAATATCAACTGCAAGTTACTGTACACATCCTTCTCTTGCAAAAAATATCAACAGGACCACATATGGTAAAGCACTCCTGTATTATTTTTCACTCATGCTCTGTATGTGCTTTTGATGTAACTAAATTTTAAGTGATTTGAGGTTCAAGCAGGGACTGCCTTCAGCTAGAGCTGCTACGCAGCCTCAGGTCATCAACGTTGTGGGAAACTTACAGTACCAGCAATAAAACAAGCAACACTGAGTTTCCAAATTATATATATCTGGTTATTTAACCCAAATTCTATTTTGGCTGTGGTGCTTAGAGTGAAGCTTATCCTTGAGATGTACACATATGAGATATATCAATAAGTTCACTAAAACCCAACAACTCCCACAGACTTGCTGACGAATAATTTTTGTCAACTTTGAGTTGAAAGATCAATGTTATATTTTATTTTAACTCCTGCACTCTCTTACATTCCAGTCATTCCCTCTTCTTTTTCAACAAAGTTGGCTCCAGACAATGTGTTGGGTTTTTTTTTCTCCCTTGCTGTTGCTAAGCTCTACCAGGTTGTAACAAGAAAAGCAGCAGGGGTCTCGGCATCATGGCGCAACAAGTCCACTACCCAAATTCAGCTCTTGCTTCGCATTCTAAGAAAGCTACTGTAAAAGAAAACCAGCCTCTTGGCTGGCCATTCTGGTGGTTTTTGGTGTGCCACACTAAAGTTACGAGTAGGTTTTTCTGGTATCTGATTGATCTTCTCATGTGTTTTAAAACAATTGCTATACTTGTTTTCAAATACTTAATGTAGTGTTGATGTAATAAAATTTGAAAAATCTTCAGATAATTTACTGTATTTTTAATTGTCAATACGTACAAACCAACATTCAGTGAAATAGATCTCATTGTTTACTGAGCTACATTTGCTCTCCAGCAATTAGCAGCAGGGGGAGCCACTTATTTTCCCAAGTTTTTTCATCTCCTGACATTTCTTATATTTCTACCTGTATTTTACAGGAGTGACAAAATCAACATGTTTTGAGATTGTAATATGCGCTTGGCAGAAGCAGATACACCTCCTGGACCGTAACGTTAATATAAAAAAAGAAAGTTACAGATCAAACCTTTTATTTAAATTTTCCTCATGTTTAACCAACCTACTTCTATTTTGCATACATACTTTGCAATTTCAATCAGCTCTTAGAAATCACGCACAAATGCATCCCTAGACATAATGAAATACGTCTTGTTGGCGTATTGTCTTTTCAAGCCCTTTCCTTTCCACCAGGAAGAAAAAGTCTTACAACGCTCTCTGAAGATTAAAGTTTATTTCTTTCAACATTATTTGTATTGAGCTCTCTCTGAAGATTACAGTTTATTTCTTTCAACATTTTTTGTATTGAGCTCTGTCTCAACTTATTTTTGTCAGTAAAACTAAGGACACCCAAAAGAAAAAGCGTGCATTAGTTATGTTCTTCCATAGAGAAATTTTAGAAAAGTCATCATTGTAAAACGCATACTCCACACAGCAAACTTTTAACTTAAGGCTGGGGTTTAAAAAAAAAAAAAAAGATAATAATAAACTCCAGAAAGCACATTTTTTAAGTGCCACGGAACTGTATAAGCAGTGTACTAAAAGCTGGCTTCTCTAACGTTTCGTGGCTTCGGTTTTTTGACACAGACCCCGAAATCTCTGCAGCCGGTGGGGAGGCGTTTCCAGCCCCCACCGACGAGAGGAAGCAAACCACCGCCTCCCTGGGTGCCGCCGCGGCTTCTCGCGGGGCTGACGGCCCGAAGGTTGTGGCCCTCGGCAGCCCGAGGGAACACAGCAGGTCGCGGGGAGAGGCCGATACTAACCCCCCGCTCTCAACCGCTCCCTCCCCAGAGCTGCAGAGCCGGGGGAACAGCCTGCCTCCCTCCCCGAGCTCGGCTGGCTGGGCAGGAGAGGTCCGGCGGCCGCCTCCTCCGTTTCGACCCTGGCCGGCCCCGGACAGGGGCGGAGGGAGGGGGCGAACCGGCCGCACGGTCACGCTCCGTCAACGGCCCCAGTCTCGGCGCCGGCCGTTAAAATTTGAATCCCGGAGAGGGCAGGCGCCGCCAGCTCGGGCCTGCAGGCTCTGGCGGGGCAGCGGCACCTCCATCTGCCTCTGAGCGGGTGGAGGGAAACGGGGATCGTGGCCAGCCCAGGCGTCTCGGAGGGTGGGCGAGGCGGGGAGGCGTCTAACCGGTGGCGGCTCCAGGCCCCGCCCGGCGTAGGGGGAGATGGAGCTGCCAGTACCCTCCCCCCTAGCCCCGGCGGGGTGCGAGTGGGAAAAGCGCATCCCTCGCAGGGCCAAGGGCTCGCGTTCGGCTCTGGGCCCATAGCCCTCACCTTGAGCAGCGTATCCGCCAGGTAGATGGCGCACCAGCCCCCCAGCACGCACACCACCACCGGGATCGGGATCATTCTTGCAGCCGAGGCGGTAGCGGCGGCCTCGGTTCATGCGGAAAAGCCCCCGGAACTAAACCTGTCCCGGAACCTTTCTTCACCAGCTATGCCGCCCGGTCGGGCGCTTCCGGGCAACCGCGTCGAGCCGGGCCAGGTGCCGGAATGACGTCACGGCCTGGGAGTGCCGGGGCTTCGGGACCGGAGTGGGGGTGCGCGCGCGCACGAGGGCGGCCGTCCCTCTCGCGTCCGCGAGGCTCGGCGCGGGCTGGGCCTGGGCGTGGGAAAGGAGGGTCACGGCCGGGCCAGGGAGGGGGACGTTCCTCCTGCTTTTGCTCAATTTGCTTCAGCTATTTACGTCGTGAAACGGCGTAACGGGCTGCCCGCGCAGTGGTTTTTGTGTTATTTCGGTGAGTGACAGCCGCAGGCGAGGCCTGCCCTCCGCAGTCGCTCTCCGCCGATCTCTGCAGCCACTCCCTGACGGGCCCTGCTAGTGCCCGTGTGGCGACGGGTGGCAGACCCGAAGAGACACCCCCGGGGGAAGGCTGTGCTGGAAACCATCTGGAAAGCATGCGGGAAGATAAGTCATTTGCGGGTGGTCAGAGTAAAATGGATCTTGAAGTGCTTCAACCAGGAGGGAGTAACAGGATTCCCTTTAACTACTGACATTCTTCGAGAAATTTAATACTGACTTTCTAACACAGCAAAATGGCTTCATGAGGCTTGTTGTAAGAGATGCTTTCAGGCAAGCACACTCTAGGCCGTTGTGTTTCCTTCCCAGTCTGCTATTTTTTTCGTGCCCCACGTTGGGCGCCAAAAGATGTTGTGGTTTAAGCCGAGCAACCGGGGGAGAGACAAAGAACCACTTGGTCGCTCTTTCACTCACTCACCCCTGCCTGGAGTGAGGGGAAGAGCCCGGAGGGCGCAGGAGGTGGAGGCTCGTAGGGTTGAGATAAAACCAGTTTGTTTTAATGGTGAACATAAGTGATAACGATAACAGTGAAGTAACAGTAACGTTTAACCAGATATAATGTGAGTAACATGTAACGCGGATCTCACCACCTGGAACCCAGTGACGCACCTGGACCAAGAACCAGAAAAGAGAGAGGCCATTGTCCTAGGAGCTTGCCTGTATTCTCCCACACGCCTTGCCACTCATAGTTATCTGGCTTCAGGACAGGCCTCTGGGTGATATCCTTAGAAAATTTTGGTGCGACCCCAAGCAAGATCTGGCACACATTCAGGAGACACGGGACGAAAACCAGGAGACATGGGACGAGAACCATGCTGGATTGGGTATTCCAAGAATATTCAAAGTTTTCAAAAACTGTTGTGATCAGCTTGAAGGACAAACGGAAGAGAACATTCTCCTCCGCTTCCCCCATGGGTTCAGTGCCGTTACTAATGAATTCTGAGAGGAGGCACCCAAAGCATGGGAATGACAATAGTGCCTCATACAAATACCAGCTTACCCTCATGGCCAGTGATACAACCATATTATAAGCTGTCAGCACCCCGTACAAAAGAATCATACTTTTAATCCCTTTTCCACAGTTGATAAATAATATCGCAGCAAATGTATAGGCTACATAGGATTCAGTCAATGACACAGTGTAAATAAATAAATCAACATTGTGACCACCAACTACTTGACTAATGTGCAAAAATCAATCTAACAAAATTATGTTTTGAACACCCCTTTGTTAAATCTGCTGTTATCTCAAACCCCTGGCCTGTGTGCCTGTGTGGCCTCCCCTAGGGGATCCTGCTCTGGCAGGGGGGTTGGACTAGATGATCTTTCAAGGTCCCTTCCAATCCCAAACATTCTATGATTCTATGATTTTTGCTGTTAGAAGTGGGATGTGCCATGAGGTCGCTAATCTCAAGAGTTGATATCTCAGGTCCTTTTCTTACTTTAAAAAATTTCACTCAGAGTTTGAACACTGACAGCAAACAAGTACAAGATTTGGCAAAGGTTAAGGGAGATTATTTGTTTACCTACACGAACTATGCAGATTGAACTTTCTACTCTGAAAAACATGCACTGTCATGTCCTCAGTTTTCTTGTTATTTCCAAAGATTTTTCAGGAATCAAGATGGCAGCAGTGGGAGAGCCTGCAGTCTGTGGCTTCCAGTTCCCTTTTTCCAGTGTACTCCACATAAAATTTCCTTGGCCTTAGTTTGTAAGAAATTACTCAGAAGAGCATCTCCCCTGAAAACAGTTATTCCTTCCATCATTCACCTCTGATGTGGTAGTCTGTGGGTTCACAGACCATTCTGTGGAAGACCTAGGACTGCTGTTACATGAAGGATTCATAAAACCAACCACAGCCTGTCTTTTCCACACAGAAAGCTTTGTAGAAATTGTGGTTTTAAAAGAGATACACCAGTAAATCAAAAAAGTGCATCAAGCCTTCCCTTTGCTAGAATTTAAGTGATTTTATGCCATTTTTCACTCACATTTTTGGATTTTTCAGCCCTTTCTTTGTTCTGTATATGCTTATTCATCTTGTCTTTCCTAAAAGGGATGCAGTGAGCTTTCATTATGCTACCAGCAGGAAGAACATCTCAACCCTGAACTCCTTGGTTCTTCCCAGCTCCCTTTATTTTCACTGATAACATGGTATTGCTGCATAATGGACCTGTACCCCAGGAGATGGTTAGATCAGCAAGCAAGTAAGGGGAGACAGTCCTGGCCAGTTTGTCATCATTGGTCATTGCAGGGGCAGAGGGGCAACTGAGAACTGGTAATGCATACCTGCTGTCCTTTGTTCTGTTTGGTGAATTTCTTCATCTTTCATCCCAAGTCAAGGATGATTTTCCCCAAAGTTTATTTTTTTCTCATCCTTAAACCCCTACGCTTTGGTGGGGGATGTGCATGTTAACTGATGCCATATGAGAGCTTTGGAAAGAATTTCATTCCAATGTGAAAGCTGAAGAATTACAGGAAGGGTATCCAGCCCTACACGCAATCAGATCTGAGTTTGTGCACTGACGTGGGCAAGTTTGAGATGTCTCCAGCACCTAAAAGAAATTATAAACACAGTCCCAGGATAATCAGATCTGACAATGGCTTTTCTGAAGTTGTTCACAGTCTAGCAATTGCAATTCACTGAGAAATAAAGCAAATATGGTTGATTCTACAGTTTCGGTTGAAAACTGAAGTTGTCCCACAGACCAGCAGGTATTTATTATAAATGTAAGAAATTTCTTCTAGTTGTGGTCTTCGGAAGCAATGGAGGGGAATTATATTCAAGCAGTTAAGAGCATGAGTACTTTTACTAGTAGCATAGCCTTGCTGAAATCAAGCATGGTGAAATGGGCGTGTTTAAATGATCCAGTCAATGAAAAGCTTTTGTAACATTGTTGTATTTTTCTTCCACGTTCACTTAGTATACTGCGTAAAATACAGACCTGATTTTTGTTGAGCTGGCATAGAAATTGGCAGTGCAACTAAAAAGGAATGCAACTAAAATACACAGCCTGTATTTTATTGCTAGAAAGTTTATCACAAAAATATAGGAGGCAGAAGACAGATACTCTGAATGAACTGTTTTTACTTGCATAACTTGAGCAGGTGTTTTGCCGCCCAGGCAGAAAAGCAAACCCTTGTTCCCATGGAATTAAACCATTGCAGACTGTGAGGTGTTACAGGGAGAGATTGCATTTTGAGTTTTGCAAGTTGAGGTATTCAGGATTAAACAGTTCCACGTTGAAATGGCTCAGGAGGTAGTACAGATGTTGATACACTTTTTACCACTGTTTTTTCCTTACAGCCAGTATTAAGTTGAAGTAGTGACCAAAGCAAAAGGCCATACATTAATCAGTTTAATGCACAGTATCCATATGTTGTTACAAAGTAGTGTAGCTATCAGCGTTTTAGAAGCTGAGGTGTGCCCTAATGGAAGGGCATGGGTGGACCTCAAAAGGGCAGATATCAAAGAACTTAGAGAGGATATGTATCAGTCATCATGCAACATATCTAAGTCCATGGAGATCTTTCAACAAAAGGAATAATCTCATAAGCGTAATTATACGGATTAAATATAATTTGTCAAGTAAATACCAAACAGAATGTCTTAATAACACATTAATTAAGATATTATCAAATTAAATTATCAGCTTAGTATCACAGACATCTTTTTCTATATATATATCTCTTAAAATAAATTATCAACATGTCTGATCATTAATCTCTTCAACTTTGATCTATTATTGAAGTCAATCTGTGATTATTCAGATATTGCCATAGAAGAGACATTGCAAAATAACAGCAATACCAGTCTTAACACTATCAAAAGTTCTGATTTAAAGGGGTTTGCAGGGCTTCAGGGAAATTGTACCTAATCACAGTTCATTGCAAACTTAGACCTAAAATCAGCAAAGATGTGGCATTCGGTGTGGAGAGGTTGTAAATTTTGCCAACTTGAAGACAATAAAATCAGAACATAACTTGGTTGGGTAAGTGTTTGAGCCTTGAGGAGAGCAAATGGGTTTTTAAATATGTTTTGAGTGGCATTTGTCACTAGATTGTAGGGCACTGAGATGAGCTAAAGAAGGGAAAGGAAAGCTGGAATAAAATGTGATTCTGCAAATGTTTATGTGCTAGCATAACTCAAAATTAAGGGGTCCTTTCATGGAGTATGCAGGTGTTTGCAGAATGAGTGCCCAAGTCTAGCTGAAAATTTAAGTACAGACAGGGATGTAAGAAAGAAGAAATAGATGCGTAAAGATGAAATAGATGGTCCATTAGGCACTTAAGCAGTTTGGAAGATTGCTCCTGGAGGGAATAGAAAGATCAGAGGAAAAAAAGTATTCCTAGACACAAGGTGAGAAATACAGACTGACACACTACAGAGATGTATATAGCATTGATTGTAAATGTCTGAAGGACAAATATGTTTTCATTTACCTTATTATTATGTAAAATCTCAGTGTATGGGGAAAATTCAGGTGGTGGGAGTTACGGAAACTGAAACCCAAACAAGAAAAAAAAAATCCTTTTATTCTTGCTGTGCTTATGAAAGAAAAGAGCAAAATGTTAGATAACTTTCTTGATAGTTTTTCATGTTCCAATTACAGTAGAAAGCAGTCTTGCTTTATTTAAATAGAAATGAGGTCAAAATAGTCTGTTAAGGTTCAGGATTTGTTTGCAATATTTAACCTGGTTACCAAAAATACATGCAGGAAAGGTGGGATTTTGAGTCTTAAAATAAATGAGATTTGTTCTTAAGTCACTGTTCCTATGAATAACGTAAGTAAAGAAAAAGCACGAGGGATCATAGAAACATGCCTTTACTAGGTTAGTCTGCTACAAAGAGTAGCTGTACCTGCTTCTTCACCCTTTGTTAGTGGCTAGTGCTGATCTATAACAAAACAAATGCCAGTTTTTCTTAATTGCTACCAATCAGCAGCATTTACCCATCTGTTGTAATTCTCTTAGGCACAACATGACTAGAATTACAGCTAAAAGGACCTTCTTTGGAGGAGAAATGGGGGTCAGACTCCAAAGAAAAGCAAAAGGAACGGAGGAATTTGAGAAATGTGGCTCGAATATTATTCTAGAATACATTTCTGTAAGGCTTCAGCTTCTGAGGCTTCAGCTACTCATTTTATCTGATAGTCTTGCTTACTCACCTGTTGGGCTATCCATCCTCTAATCATTTATGTGTGAGAAAAAGCATGAAATATTTTCTGAACAGTACCTATTCAGGATTAGCTCCTATGTAGGGATCCCTTTACAACTTTAAAAGTCTGTCCTTGAAATGAATTTACCTAAACTGCAGGGGCAAAAAAGGGCTCAGTCAGTGAAGAGCACACAAGGAAAATTGATGCCAGAGTTGTGGGTTGTTTTTTTTGCTTTAAGTTACCTGTTGTGTTCTTATGTACACAATCTCCTATTCTACTGCAGAATGCAAAATAAATAGAAAATAGTTTCAATCTGAGAGGTATTGCTTCATGTTTACTGTTACTTGACATAAATGCATGTGATTAGGCCATTAGACCATTATAAATTTTGAACCTGAAAACTTGTAGGGCAGCCTTGAACCCTAGGGAAAGAAGTGCACTTAGCTTGGATAAGTCAAAGTGAGGTAACACTTTGGAGAAGACAAAATAGTTTGTAGTTCACTGTTTAACCAATTGTTAAAGCCTGTAGCATTTCCATACACTCATTGAATAACAGGAGTGTCTGGCACAGAATGAACTGATGAGAATGTCACTGTAACTGTCTGCCTGGACTGTGTGATGCTTGAAGTAGCTCCTGAATTGCTTCATCATATAGCGTAGCACTCAGTGAAGCCAGCACTGATTTTGTTCTGCCTCTAGGACCAGGCTGTAAGGAGCTGCTTCATGATCACATAGACCTCCACACAGTGGATGAACTGTAACCTTGACCAGTGTCCCAGTACTACAGATCACCTCTGTCCACTGCTCAGGCAGAGCAGCTGTGAACTATCCATGGCCAAAGAGCAGTTTTGCCTTACAGAGATCAGTTTTGTGTTAGGCGCCTGAGCTAAGAACATTTCCTTTCTTCCCAATAAAAATAAAGAATCAATTTGAGAGTTGGCTGCAATAAAGCTGAAAGCATCTTCATGGATACTCTAGTCAGCCTAGCAGCACCTCACCAACAGTTGGTGGGCACAGGAAGCACGGAGCAGGCTGCAGTTCTCAAAAGGGATTTCCAGCAAAGATGATTTTCAAGCACCACTTTCAGCTCCAGATCTTGAGAACTTAACTGTACTTCAAAGGGCTGCCCCCTGTGTTGCACAGCCTGGTGTAACTAAATGAAGGAGCTTAATATTTATAGTTTCTTTTTGCAGGTTTGTTGTTATCCTTGGATAAATGATATTGCCAGTCCATAACCCTACTTGTAAAGTAAGATGTGAAGATTTAAAAAACTTCACATAATTTCCTAAGAGAAACTGCTTGTACTTTTTAAGATATTTGATATTTGATATTGCATTGGGAAACATAATTGAGAAATTAGCAGCTGGAGGACTTCACTAGTCTTTTTGTGCCAACACAGGTTTCTTTTGGCAATTTCTCTTTGAGCAGGAGCAATATTTGTTTGGCAGGAGACCACAGATGATTGAAAAATGTTCCTGTAGCAGATCTGATTTGATAAAAGTATGATTTGATATAGATTGTATTTGACTACTTGATAGATAGGTATGACTAATAGATTTGTTCATATCTGCACCTTGGAAAGAATACATTCCTAATTGTCTTATTTTTCAGAGCTTTGAAGGTATGAGAAGGATTTTTTTTTCCTGACTCATGGAAACTGAGATAAGTGTCCTGATATTGATTCAGATTTTAAAAATCTTTGCACCCCCACTTTATTGATCTTCTTTTCTTTTCTTTTCAGCAGATACAAACCAAAGATAGCAACTATTAGTCATGTGTGATTCAGGAGGCTGGTGCAGTTGCCCTTGAATTTGGTCATTTTTTATCCAAACATTAATTTCTTTATAATGTCCTTGATATTCTGCTTCTTCCAGCCCACTGCCTCATCTCCATTGTTCTGGGTGTATCTTTCTACCAGACAGATTTTTCATGTCTCAACCATGTCTTTACTCCTGTTAATATGCCATTTAGATGAAGAATCACCAGAAATTAGTCTTTGTTCTTTTTGTTAGGCTTTGGATGATTGCTCTCACAGTGGAATCATAGCTCTCTGTGAGCTGATTACTTGCACAGCTGCAATTGTGTTTCATGCTTTATTGCAAGAGATAAGTACATTTGTGTGGTACCGAATCCCTAAGTCCTCTGGTGTATCCATACATAGTTCTCTTACATCTTTGCATCAGATGGGTACAATGGCAAAATTCCTCACTGTACATCAGGTGAGGTCTTAATCTGACTGCAGCAGACAAGAGCTAATAGTGTTCAGCAGATAGTACCCATAGAATCATAGAATGTTTGGGGTTGGAAGGCATCTTTAAAGGTCGCCTAGTCCAACCCCTCCACAGTTCCATCACCCTCATTGTAAAAATTTTCTTCCTTATATCCAGTTTAAATCTACCCTCTTTTAGTTTAAAACTACCATCCTTTGTCCTGATGCAACAGGCCCCACTAAAAGGTTGTCCCCATCTTTCTTATAAGCCTCCTTTAAGCACTGAAGGACACTATAAGATCTCCCTTGAGCCTTCTCATTGCCAGACTGAACAGCCCCAACTCTCTCAGCTTGTACTCATAAGAGAGGTGCTGCAGCCCTCTGGGCGTTTCTGGGGCCCTCCTCTGGATCCGCTCCATGTCCTCCCTGTGCTGGGAACTCCAGAGCTGGACACAGCACTGCAGGTGGAGTCTCACCAGGGCAGAGGGGCAGAATCACCTCCTTTGACCCACTGGCCGTGTTTCTCTTGATGCAGCCCAGGATGCAACTGGCCTTCTGGGCTGTGAATGCACACTGCTGGCTCATGTCCAGCTTTTCATCCACTAGTACCCCCAAGTCCTTTTCCATAGGGCTGCTCTCTCACATCATCCCTCAGCCTGTATTGATAACGAGGATTGCCAAGACCCAGGTGCAGGACCTTGCACTTGGCCTCATTGAACCTCATGATGTTCACATGGGTCCACTTTTCCTGCTTGTCAAGATACTTCTGGATGACATCCCATCCCACACAACTCAGCTTGGTGTCATCTGCAGACTTGGTAAGGGTGCACTCAATCCCACTGTCTGTGTCATCAATAAAGATATTAAACAGCACGGGTCCCCGTACAGACCCCTGAGGCACACCATTTGTCGCCCATCTGGACATGGAGCTGTTGACCACTACCCTCTGGGTGCAACCATCCAACCTTACTCACCAAACAGTCCACCCATCAAATACATCCCTCTCCGATATAGAGAGAAGGGTGTGGGAGACTGTGCCAAAACCTTACAAAAGTCCAGATAGGTGACATCCGTTGGTCTTCCCTTGTCCACTGATGTAGTCACTCCTTCATAAAAGGTCACTAGCTTGGTCAGGCAGGACCGGCCCCTGATGAAGCCATGCTGACTGTCTCGAAATACCTTCTTGTCCTCCATGTGCCTTAGCAGATCTTCTAGGAGGATCAACTGATGTGATCTTCACATCATGGGATGACCTTCATCAAATAAAGTCTGTTAGGGCCTTTAAAAAGATAATAGATGCCTATTCAAATTATGCTGATTTGTGAAAATGATGAGTAGTCTTTCTGTTCAAAATTTCACCAGTGATTCAGTCAGTTCCTATTTTGTCAAACTTGTTTGCCCAGAACAATATCTGATGGTACAATGTCATGGTTTTGTGTCTTTTCCAAATGATGCTGTATCGTTATAGCAGACGGGGTGTTTACAAAATCAGCCTGTCATTTAAAATTCATATTCCCTTCAAAATCTGCCTTGCTCTTTCTTATGGTGTCAGCTTTGCCAAGCATAGTGGCTAAAATTTCCCAGGAGAAAAATGGAAACAAATTTGTTGCTTGTACATCATCATCATGTTTCTGTTACTCAGAATATTTTGGTAAGTAAGAATTTTACAGAATACAAAGTAACAGAGATTGTGGCTTTTTGGGTAACTCAGTGGTCAAAGCTATGATGTTCCAGCATTTCTGTGGGTTATATTTGTAACACAGTTTTTAGAACTTAATACAAATTCTTAGCTGATGCCGACAATGCTATTAAAAGATACTGGAACTCTGAAATTTAGAACAAGGTCACTGGCAGCCTCTAATGAGACCATCTTCTTAATACAAGGCTAATTATTTCTTGATGGAATAGTCTGTGATAGTAATCACCATGTTTTATATGGAAAAGAAAGAGAGCATGCAGGAGCTGAACTAATATTTAGCAGCTCAGAAACGTCACAGAAACAAAATCAGCTAATTTAGATATGTTTGTTTTTTCCTGTCCACTAGATAATGGCAAATATATTTGCATGCTATTTTATGTCATTCGTTATTTAAATAGCCTGATGTTACTGCCGTTGGCATAGCTGTATGTGTAGAAACTCAAGAGAAGTGCTTCACTTTTTCTTGATATTAAGAAACATAGATGGGGGGAAACTGGAAGGTGGTATTTCCTCAAACAGCTTTTCTTTAGACAAAGCAGCTGAGGTCTGATATTCTTTCTGCAATCTAGGATTCAAAATTATTTTCAATTAAAGCAAGAGTAAGAATGGGCTCTGGTGCCTGGTAATTGTTAGCTCCACTGTATTTTAAATTTTTGTAGTTCTGTCTATCCTGGTATAACTGAGCAGCATTGCTAAAAGTCTCTGTCTTTCATCAAGCCTATGTGCCAAATCATTGTTCTGTGGTGTAGATGTGTCTTTGCTAAGGGAAAAAAATCCCCGAAGTACAAATAAAATCAGTGTAAGTTAGGAAATGGATGATGTTATTTTTTTTTTCCAGGACCCTCTATGCCAGCTCTGTGATAAATCTGTCGGGTAGCGAACTTCTTATTTTTAGATCTTAGTCCGTAAGTTAGGTGTGTTGAACGAAGGGAATAGTTGCACTAATTGAGCTGCAACTTTAGTTTTCATATTCTTCACCAAACAATTCAAATGAATGTAGTGATAGGAATTAATTGACCAAATACTTAATGTCATGGGGCCACTATTCTTACCGTGTAATAAACTGATTTATAAAGCTAGAATTAAGATAGGGAAGCAAAGTTTTGCATTATGTTGCTACTACTTGGTAATTTGAAACAGAACTTCAGGAATATATTTTTTAAGTTTCTACTTTAAAGAAGTCTTATTTCAAGTGAGCTGAGGTTGTGACTGCCCCTTTGTTTACTTGCATTTTCAATTGCATTACATTGTTTTCATTAAACTGAAATGTTTTGGACTATAACAGAAAAAAATTTCTCTCTTGGGAGCATCGGAAAGTTATATCTCTGCTCATGAGGTTTTTCAAAAAGCAAAACATTTAAGTAAGCATATTAAGTAGTGACATCTTAAAGAAACAATGCTGACATTATACAGTGAAATATCTCAGTCAAGAAGTAGCATACATACACATTGCTGTTAACCATCAAGTTCACTTTTAAAACTAATAAGCTGTTGAGGAAGCATGTTAATTAGACAAGCTACTAGGAATGCAACATGAGTATATTTTGCACTATATTGGGATTTTAATACTTCCAATAAATATGTCATTACTGTGTCTTTTGGATCTCTGTATATGAGATATAATAATTTTATGCAATGTGTGTCAATGTTCCTGGCCCTAACTTGCCAGGTATTGAGTCTATCCTCTGAAATGCACATGTGCCTCATTATTTACTTACTGAATCATCTGCTGCATGTATTTAGCAGATGAATCTGCAAGTCTTGGTGCTGTGCATCCCAGTGGTTATTCAAAGGCAATAGCAGTCTGCAAAATAGTGGTGAAAGTGTCTGGTTTTCTCTTTGAAATCTGCTCACATCTAAATTTTCTGGTATTAGTGATACAAATTGGATTTACTCCTTTTATCTCCACAATACACTTTAGGTGTGATAGTTTATGGGTGTTAGGCATGTGACAGAGGTAGATTCTTTCCCTGTTTATGCATCACTAAGACTATATATTAAGTTACTTGTCATTGCTAGGAAAATCTGGTGAAGGAAACAGATTTGTATTTCTTAGGCATATTTGCAAGACGATAAGGTTGTAAAATGTAAGCAATGGCCAACCTTTGCTAAATTGATGACACGTGGAAGAAAGAACTGTGTATTCCAGAGCTGGTCTGAATATAACTTGAAATAAACTCATGTGCGAGACCATGTTACAAAAATGTGTTGCCTCTTTCATTGCCTTCTAATACTCTTACTGTAAATGTGAACCTTCACAGGTATGTAAAGTCACTTATCTGACTCCAGCTTTGCTTTAATACAGTCTTAACTGCCTAGAAGGAAGGACTTTAGACCATAACAGCAAACTTCTTCATTCTAGGCAAAGGACTGGTCTGTGAGCCCTATTGTGTACTCTGCCATGTTTCAAGTGCAATAGTCTTCTCATGCCTCCAAATATTTGACAACAGCCATGCTCAGCCTTTCTGAGAAGCAGGCCAAGGCGTCTCTTTGGAACGAACCGATTGCTGTATGTCCCTCCATCAGTCTTGACCTAACACGAATGCATGTGCTTGCTGCAGACCTAGTTGTGTTTCCATCTTGTCATGGCTCCTTGGGAAGGAGGTGGCTGTGAGTAGTCTGCAGGCTGCTAACACAAGTCATCAGCTTTATCAACTGCTTCCAGATGACAGCACTTTTGGGAAAGAAGGCAGCAGAGAGTGAGTGACAGGCTTAATGAAGCGGTCTGGGTGGTCATCGTCCCCTTTGACTTACTTGAAGAAAGCGATTGGTCAAAAAAATTGAAGTCCTCTCTGAAGTCACTATCCCAACCACTAGTTATAAACCTCTCTGGCACTAATTATGAAAATTGTTGATCTTCTAAAAGTTGGAAGTAGCAGCAGCAAGTGGCCAGTACAGTATTGCCCATAATGACACTACTGTTGTCACCATTAGTGTTGTAGGACAGGTGGAGAACAGATACGGCAGAGGAGTTTGATGAAGAGGAAAGCTCACTCTGATGAAGATGCGGTGAACAGGAGGCACTTCTGGAAGTGGAAACATGAGGCTGTGCTCCACGTACGACTTGATGTGGCCGATCTCGGGTAGCCTTCACCGAAGACAGTAGCCCAGCCAGCATGAGCATGACTTGCATAATGATGTTTCACTTCCCTCATGAGCTATAGCAACTCCCGCCACACTCTTCCTTTAGCTTCTGTTCGTCCACATGCCCCAAGGCTCAGCAGCTGGCCGCTATGGCCTGGCACAGTCAGAGGCCTCACCCCCATGAGCAGCTGTCTGGCACAGAGAGACTCTACATCGAGACCCCGAAGCAGCTGCTGTGTGAGTTCACTCCCAACCTGGCAGTGATACAGTCGTGCTGGTGCGGCATTCACCTCCCCTAGTTAGTTCCTCTGAGGTGAGATCTTCTCTATTACGTCTCCCTAATTATTTCCTTCTCCGGTGTGGCAGTAGGGAGGCACACGCTGCCCCAAACACCACAGGAGGAGTTGTGTGTTACCTTCTGCTGCCGTATGCCTGGTGCTTGTGAAAAGCCCAGAATGACAGGGAGAGGGAGGGCAGGAAAAGGACCCAAAGGTGTGTTCCTTCAACACCTTCAGCTTGACACTTGAGCCCTGGTTTTATGATGGTCAAGTGTCACAGGGGACCAAGTTACAGAGTGAATCAAACTCTATATTTAGGAAGAACAACTGGAAGCTATGACAGGAATTCTGTTTTACACTTCACTTCTCAGCTGAGTCCCACTCCAGCCTCGAGCAGCTCTGAGTGCCGTCCAGGCTGAAAGCATCGGAGCTATTCCAGACACATTAAAAGGATCACAGTCAATACCTCAGCTGTAGAAGAAAGTAACCTTTTTCAGCATCGAAAGAAGGTACACATACTCACTTGACGGTTTGGAACTTTTCTTATATAAGTAAATAAGTAAGCTAATCTTGGAGGGGTCAATTAAAAACTTGAAAGACCCTTATAAAAACTTTTTAATAATTGCTGCGAGGTGACTACAATAGCTGTGGGTTTCTGCTTATTTTAATGTCTTGTGCAGCGTATCAGCATATTCAGAGCAGATTGTTACAGTTATTGCTTGGTAGTCTTTAGGGATCTTTAAAAATTTAAACCAGAAAGTTGCTTAAATACCTAGTGACTCATAAGATGTGTAACTGTATTAGCTCTCATAATGTAGTACATAGGTACATGCTTAATGTTTTGTATATGTTTGCTACAGCTAGTGAAATGTTACATGGAGGTTTTGATGATAAATATTCTTTCACTGTAAGCTTAACAGGTAACTGTAGAGGGGACAACTGCATTACAGAAAATGTGATCACATTTGTGTAGAGCATGTAGTAAGTTTTTGTGTAACAGGCTGGAAGCTGCGAAGTGGGGCTTTCTCCTCTTTCTTTGTGCTGGCTGTCTCTCACAGTAGTGTGGTTTCTGTCAAAGCCTTTTACTAAGATAATACACTGTGGTTCTGTGTCCAATACCCGTTGTGCTTGATGCCGTGAGTGTGGTGGGGGGAAAGGACAGCTTCCAGCTGGGATGGGGGGAGGGCTCTTTCTGTTGTCTGTGGTCTACTGTACCTCTCTTGTGCAGATTACAAAAGATGGCATTATGATATCTCATAGTATTTAAAGCAAATTGAATCAGTGAACTTATTATCTTGCTGCAGCGCTGTCAGAAATTATTTTTAGCAGAGCAGCAGAAGACAGGTCCTCTGTTTAACAAAGTTTCTTTTCAAAACACTGATTTGTTTCACTATAGTAGTCCTGTATTTGACAAGTAGTCCTGTTCATAAGTACTTCCACTGTGAAGCGAGGGAATTTGCAGGGGAAGCCTGGCTCCAAAGTGAACTGACGTTGCTGTTGCTTTCTAAGTTTGGCTCAGCATGCAGCCCATAAAAGGTAAAAGGTAAGGTGTGGGGAGGCCAAGAAAACACCAGGGAATACAGGCTGCGTGTGTCTGCGTTTCTCTGGCTGCGTACATGTGAAATCCTGCGGTGGAAATGAGGGTGAAGAGTGATTTTTTTTCAAGTTTGCAGAGCTGATGAGAATGCCACAAATAATACAATCACTGCAGCACTCTTGACTCTCTCTCTGAGACATGTGGCAGAACAGAGGAATTTATAAAAATGAATTAATCACATCAGTAATAGATGCATCTGTAATCTAAGATTTGTTTTCTTGTGATTGATGGTCAGGGTTGCTCTGGAGTGAACCTCCAGGAAGGAAGGGAAGGGGAGAGAGGCAGTTGTCTATTTTTACTCAGTAGCATGCTGTTGTCCTGATTTCTCTGGCGGTAATGAGGACAGCATGAACTAGGAGGAGAATCACCTCCTCCAAAAGCAGTCCTGCACAATTGTATCATGCATCCATCTTTAGGAGCTGGTGTCTGATTGCAATCGTTTCAAACGCAGATTCTAGAGCAGATCGCTGAGGAGCTCTACCTCTGTGCTTGCTTTAAGGCTGAGATTCAATGTAAATCCTTGCTGGTTTAGTTCTAGATGGCCCAAGAAGTGTGTGTTGGTGTTTTTACAATGCAGAGGCACACGAGATGGAGAAATACATCTTAGTGTGAATTTCTTTGTAACAGTGTTTAGAAAGTAGATCCATGGTGTTTTAAGCTGCTCTATGTTAATTTCCCTGTGCTTTTGTTTCCATTTTTCATTCTGATTAGAAAGAGGAGGAGATGATAAGAAAACTTAATTAAACTTTTCTGTATTATGAGTCCTATCTTTCCAATAAACCGGGTGATTGGTTTATATTTTTCTTTGGAATACAACTATTGGTTAACAGCACATTTATTTCTGTGCATAGTGAAGATTTTCAAAAAGGAGAGAGAGAGAATGCAGTACATCCTTTTGGCTTTTTGAAATATGCAAATTTTGTCATGAATTTCAGTGGTCAAGATTTCATCCCTCAAAGTGAATTCTGAAGTTTTTTTAAACTACCTCTGATTTTAAGATTGTAAATGTAGATGTAAAATCACATTATAAAACCCTGGCAGCATGCTCTTTTTATTTTGCATGGCAGGATTTTTTTTCCTAATTTATTAATAAAGTGAAATCAATTTAAACATGAATAACCTAAGAAAATTACACCTTTTGACTTAATGATTTATTGGTTTGGACAGCACTCTTTGCAGCTGAGAGTGCAACCAGAGGGAGACCTCTAATGGTAGGTCATTTTTACTGAAGTTCTGCTCAGCATTACACACAGATTTAAAGCTGATGTGAGAATATGCAAGAGCAAGTCTTCTATGCAGCCTCAGGGATAAAATTTCAGGGTAGTCTTCCAGGCTGAAGCCAACCTACAGATCATCTATGATTTTCTTTGGTACCGCATCCACAGGACAGTTGTACTCTTTGGGGTACTTTTGATTTCACAGTATATTTCTATTATTTTCTCCTATGTCATTTATTGCTTTTCTCAATATTTTCCTGACATGCTGTAGTTTGGTTGTGATCAATGAGTTGTCTGATGAACTCATGTCTCATCTGTGAGTATTATTACCTCAGCTTGTGTAATAATGATTAAATAACCAGACTCTGATGAAGATCTAGTCCAGTTAAAATCTTAATTCTCAGTGAAAGCATAAAAGTCCGAGATGATGTTTCAATTAATCTGATAATAAAATTTCTTTTTTTGCCTTTTTTTTTTGTTTTAGTTTTTGTTTGGTTTTTTGTTGTTTGTTTGTTTGTTTGGGTTTTTTTTGGTGTTGGTTTTTTTTTAACCTTTACAGAATCCTTTGATTTTGGTATATTTGCTTTTGTTATTGCATATTAATATTGTATTAGTCCATTTTTCTCTGCCTGTCTAAAAATATATGGAAAAATCTGTTCTCTTTTGCCTTATTGCTAAAGAAATTTGATGAATCTATATGATCTAAAATCTATATGATCTAAAACTTTGAAGAGAGGCTACTTTGTCCCCTAGCAATTGTCAGAGACAACTTTACAGTTTGACCATCTTGATCATTTTCAGTCTGTAGGCGTTAAAGATTTGCAAGGGTTTGTGGGTCAGAAGGTGGTTATGTCTGCATTTATCAACGTTTTGTAGCAAGTTACATTGTATTTGAAAGAAGTTTTAAACTGAGAGTTCTAATAATTCCCACATTCATACTGTGACAGAGATAATCATACATTGTTTACCCTCAAATGATTCCCTTAGCTCATACTCATTTTACAATGCCGTTAAGGTTTGAGAGATTCCTTATCTCCACTCATTATTTGTTTTAATGTGAAAGAGATAGCTCCATTTGTGCCTATGAAAGATTAATTGGAGAAGCTCAAGTGTTCTGTCTCCCTCTGATATTCAGAAGAAATAACTAAGCAACTCTGAAACTGAGATGGAAACAGGAGCTGGGCAGATGAAATGGATGCCTGTCAAGAGGCAGCATGGGTTAAGTTCTAGCTTATCTGCCTCAGCTATCAGAATGTCAGAGCCTGTAACACTTTCCTATTTTGCTTACAGGGATAAGCCTCTGTCTTAAAAATGTCAAAACAGCCAGCGTCACATGTCAAAGCCATTCAGGTAAGAGACAGTATTTATGTTTCTAATCTAATAAAATAGCAAATCTCGACCTCCATTGCTTGGCAAATTGCATTTTTTGCTCAGATAAAACACCACAGCAGTGCTAACTGGGGATTATTCTTTTAAAGAGAAAAGCTTGGTAAATATGAAAGCACTGAAAAAGTTTGACCTGAAGAGCATCTTCTGATCTGAGCTGATGAAAAACTGGATCAGATGGGTTGGTTAATCACTTCCTTGCATGGTCTTCTCAGTGTTAGGTTGTACCTGTTCGTGAATGGGCTAAGCAAAACATGGTGATATGTCTGCATAACTGATCAACATCATGAGTAAAACTAATTCTTGCAATTATTAGATTTTCCACAGATGCTGGATGCATTATAGACTAAAAAGATGGCATAAGTATTGTGAAGTTTTTCATGTCTGCATTCCTTTAGAGAAAAAAAAAATACTTCCAATATTTGCTTAAGGAGAATTTTATTTAAAAGCCAAAGTAAAATGAGAGAAATATTGATATTTTCATTAAAAAAAATTCTTTTATATCACATACCTCCTCAAATAGTGTATGCTGATATGGATGAAGTTGCTTGTTACATACTTGAAACAGATGGAGAATTATCCCAATACCATCATGAAGTAGCATCATGAAGAGTGTACTTAGGACATGCTGTCATTGATTCTTGTCAGAAGGCCAAAATGCTTCCTGAACTTCAGAATTTTACAGAATTTTTAAGTGTTTTGTAGAACGCACTTGCAATGAAATTTTACCATGAGTTCAGGTTTCCTTGAAATTACATAAGAAACAAAAATGGAATTTCTAAAGTCTAGTCCGTCCCCTGTATCCTCAAGATAATACTAACTCAGTGGATTGGACTATCAAGAAGATTAATTACCAAGACAGCGCACTGAAATTGCAAGGCACTGTTAAAATGCTAATTCCCTTTGTCATCATCAACTCTACTGGAACAGGCATGCAAGCTACTGTACTCACTTGAGCAGAAGTTTGCCATTGATTTCATTCAGTTCAAATTTTCTTCCTTCTTTTACAGTGACTGTGGAAATGATTATATGATTAATGAGGAATGTAGAAAATTTATAGCTCAAAAGTATTTGCATTTTACATTTAAACTCCATGGACACATACAAACATATTTAAGGAATTAATCCGGTTTATGTTTTTTCCTTGAAGTAAGGAAGTATCGACTTCTTTTTATTTTTAAGATGGTTTCCCAATTTCTAAATGTAAAAAAAAAGCTTTGAATGTGTCAATTTAAAAAGTACATTAAGTTTAAGCACTAAGCTTAATATTTATTTTTTCACAAAGGTAATTTAAATCATGAGAAAAATGGCAGCACAAATTTTAAAATATTGTATTAACTAAACATTGTGTTAAAAGCTGCTCCAGCAGGGAGACTTGCACTTGAATCGATGCCTGTTGCACTTTAAGCATTCTAACAACCATTACTCAAAATTCGAAGTTACATTTATACATTGATTCAAATACTATAGTCCTTTGCTATTATGTGTTATTGCAGTAGGATCAACAACCCCTGGAGAATATACATCATGCTGCAGGGATTGAAATGTAACGTTGCTTTACTAACTGAAATATTTCATGGTGCTCCGTGTCAGAAGTGGCTTCTTTCTGACCATATGAACAGACCGAAGAGTGGTTTATTTAATTTAATTAGCAGCTTGGCACTTCGTGATTTGCTATTTTTTTTGTTTCCTGAACCGTTTTTAGTCACGGTTGGTCTGTCAAACACAGTAGGAAATGCAAGGACCGGGTATCAAAATTACCTTGGCTGGCCGTGGAGGCTGGCTTCTGCTTGGATTGACTGCGAGGGGAAGGAATGCCTGAGTTCAAAATGAGCACCAAGAGGAGAGATAACTCTTAATGTCGAACTTGTATGACCACGTTTGCTGTAAAGTGCAAATAAATTTCATATTCCAAAAAAAGAAGGTGCCTGGGGGTACCAGAGTCTGACAGGGGAGATGCTTAAAATTAAATATAGCAAAGCTGGTTTTTTTTCCACCCATAAATGAAATAATGGGTTTAGTACTGCGAGACTGAAAATGCTCTGTCTCCTGGGAACTTAGGAGGTGTAGATGAAAGGTTTTACTGTATCTAAACTAATGTTCAGTGAAAAAGCTTTATGAAATGAATATCCACCCAGTTTCTATAAACTACACAGCCCTATACAGACATTTGCCATCACCATTGAAATAGCATCACCTTACATAAATAAAATAATGGGAAACAGATAAATAAAATACAGGGAAAGGTTCTTATTTCTTGGCAAATGGATTCCTAATTTACTCGGTGTTTGATTACAGCTGTCAGAACATTTTTTGTTACTGAAAACAGCGGGCTGTTTTCCTGTGGTTGCCCAACCCGGGGCATAATCTCCAAAACCATGATTTGAGCAGAAGGATGGGATTATTCATCTTCATTTGATGCAAATCAGTCAGATGGTAAACTACAATAACACAGCTCTCTGTTGGAAGGTTCTTCGCTTCCACTCCATAACCTTACCCATTCACCTCCTGGTTTTACCAGTGGGAGTCATGATATTTTGATGACATTTCCTAGGAACAGCTTCTTTACCCAGATCACGAGATAAGAATAGGTATAAATTGTGCATTTAGTTGATCGTGCCATTTGACTTTTAAAATAATCCAGGCTGGGTCACCTTGGGAAATAGATATGTTGTAGCTGCTCTTCCCTAAGCAACATTTTCTGCTGATCCTTTCTCAAAGATCTTTACCTTTAAGGTATCTATTATCAGTCTCATTTATGTTATAGCTACTGGCTTTCTACCACAGATAAAAAAAATGAGATTGGTGCACTCCTGTGGATATCATTCTGGAGGGGTTTTGCTAAACCCAGGGGTTATTGGTCTGTCCAGTTTTGGAGTCGGCTCAGTGTGCTCTGGCTGGTGAGCTCCTGCTGCAGACCGGACTGGGGTGGCTGGGCAAAACCCAGCAGGGGCTGGAGGGTCACAAAGCCTTCCTGCCTTTTCCCACAGATCCTCTTTGCAACTGAGAGCTGTATTTCTAGAACTAAGGCATTACATTTGCAGTTTGTAGCGCCTACGGGTAAATTTTATCAGTAAGATCTCATTTTAAACACTTGTGGCTTAAGTTGGTTCAGGGTGGGCTTTCTTTCCCATAACTACCTGTGATTAAATCATGTGAGAACTAGTGTCATTGGGGAAGGGAGAGTGTCCAGTGGTTTGGCTGTTATTGAAGGATTTGGGTGATTTACACTTAAATGCTTATTCTGCCGCTCACTTTCTGTTTGATCATGACCAAACTGAAGCGGATCCAGGTGCCTAAAAACACTTTGGTGTCTAGTACTCATTTGTTTAAAGTCCAGTGAAATCAGGGAGCAATAATGGACAACTTCAAAAGCTTTCTAGATAGCTTTGTTTTTTCATTCTCAGACTTTAAAATAGAGATGAAAGCACTTCTCTTTCCCTCAGGAGTGGTGTGTTGATGTGTGCATTGAAGGCGTAAGTGCTCGGAAACCATGATAGTGTCTATACACTTGTCCTACCCCTTTTGAGTTTTGCCATTTACCAGTGTGTGTTTATCTATCAGTCCCCATTATGTGCATCATAATTTCCATCTCACAGGCTAATATTAACATCCCAATGGGAGCATTTCGACCTGGTGCAGGCCACCCCCATAAAAGAAAAGAACTTACACCTGAAGAAGTGGAAGAGGTAAGAAAAAAGGGAGGTGTGTGTTTGTTTGTTTGTTTTTTTTTCCTCCAGGACTATCCCTGCCATTCATGAAAGAAAGCCTTTTAATCAATCTTATAGCACTGCATACCAGTCTTGGGTACCACAGCTGAACATGCAGTGATCATTCATGGAAACAAATAGCCACTTGTACTAAACACCTCATATATACATAGCTCTGGTTTTGATGCCAAGATACTGTAGGAATTTAAACTGTTTAAAAGGTACGTAGCTCTGCTTCAACAGCATGATGATATCTGCTGTCAGGAAAGAGAGCTAGGATTTCACCAGTGGTATTTATCTAGGTGGGAGTTGGTAGGATACAGCAGAAGTTATAGCAAGGCTTTGGAAGAACATTCTACTACCTTTTGCCCCTTGGTATGATCTATTGTTACAGCTTAACAGTGTTGGAACAGATTTTTAGACCTGGCATTTTTTGGAGTATTTATCAACAAGGACAAAGTGAGTGTGAAGACACTTGCAGATTAAAAACAGAAATTGTGAACCCATTTGCCTGCATAGGGGTGAAAACACTCCATTTTAGATTGAATTATGTGTTTTCATGCTTATATTTTACAGGCAATATTTAACACTGAGTTTTGAATACAGAATCCAATTTATACCTTAACTGACATTGACCACAAAGGTTATGATGAAGCACAAATATCATATATTTCCAGATTATATTAAAGAATCTTATTTACTGTGATCTTTTATAATAAATAAGAGCTAAAAGCAACAGTGGAAGAAAAGGTAGCGGTAGATACTCCAAACAAGAAAAAATCTCAAGAAAAGATGGGTGCTTATGGCTTCCTGCCAATTGTCTTAGTTTGAATTTATAATCCCCAGCCAAGAACTGGTTCTACTAGGCCAGAGCTGCCATATGCTCCTCAGAGCCAAGGGCAGGAAAAGCTCCAATCGTCCCTACCCAGCCAGGCTGCCTCTGGCAGGACTCAGCCGGGTGGGCTTGCTGCCAAGCAGGCAAAGCGAAGCTGTGGTGGCTGAAGGGAGTCTTGCCCTCAGGCAGAGCAGAGCCGTGATGATGAAGAGGGAGCAGATAGCCACTTCTCTCCAGGCGTGCAGGGGTCCTGCTGCTGATTCAGCCCCAAACAATAAGCAGCCAGATGAGATTTGGACAAGTCATCAGCTCCTTCTGACCTGGTACGGGTACTTCAGAATGGTCAGGTTTAGCTGCTTAAGAGCTAATTCCTCCTTTTCTAAATTAGACAATTTTTTTTTTTTCTGAATTTCAACACATTTGATTTAAATACTCCTCTGTTGACAGAGAACTTTCCTGAAGAAATCAAATCCAAGCTGACTTAGCTCCTCTTAAGAAGATTTAAAAAAAAGCAAACCCAAACATACAAAGTGACCTTCAATACATACTGTGGCTTTCTGCCTTGGAAAGAAATCAAAGCATATTCTCTCTGCAGTAATTAAACTGATGAAGGAATGCAAGTTGTTAAGCAGAAACTAATATAGCATGGGTGAATTCTAGTAGTGTTTGAGAAATAAAATAAATGACTAGTGCTGATAATTAGATTTGGTTGGGTAATTAAATATTTCTTTGCTTCTCAGTTAAGTGAATACTATATACGAGATAGACATTACAGAATGAAAATTCTTGGCCCCAGTTTTATAGCTAATATGCAACCAAGCCAATGGGAGTAAAGACTGCAGAAATGTATCTTATAGTAGGAATAGAATAAAAAAAGCTACCAGTGGACTTCAGTTTTCTCATCTTGTTAAGTTTTGCAATGCAGCTCGTGATTCTTCAGAGTAGCTTCAGACAAATAGAACTTTTGCTAACAGTGCTTAGCATTTTTCACTGTATTTTAAAACCTTGGCGAAGGAGATGAGGGAAAAATGGGTCTTACTCAAAAGCATGGTGGTGTCAGATGGGAAGGCATATTTTTGAAGGTCAGAGGAGCAGACATGTTAACATAAAAAGAAATGGGATGTGGGAATTTCAGAAAATAACTTTTCTTCAGTCAAAGCATTTCCATGCATGTATTTACTAACTCTTGATGTATGTCTAAGTCACTTTTCAGATTTCCTCTAATGAAACTAAAGGCCAAGGTCTTATTTAAGCTGTGTGTTGCACATGAAGTGGGTGATACAGGGAGGGGTGCAGTCATGAATAGCACACACCATATATTAGAAGGGAAAGTTAACAACAATTTATGGAACACAAAGTCTCCAACACATGGTCACAGTTTGTGCCATTTGTACTATGAGAGGAATTGTATTGTAGATGGTTTGAAGTGGTATTTTTGACATAGTATCTGTTATGTACTAATAAGAACTAAGGGGTTAGGAGAATTACAGTTTTTCCCGATTATTCAGATTAGTTGGCTGTGCAAGAAAACTGTACAAGCTGGCATCTTTAGATACTGGCACAGTTTGGTGCACCCCTCCAAACACTTCAGTATCAATTTATTTATTGTCCTGCTTTGGTACTGTTTCAGGATGTTAGATCACTAAGCTATTAAACAGTATATATAGTGGCTTACTTATTTGCTACTTCACATTGCAAAAATCTGTTTCTGATTAGCACATAATCCATTAGTCAACAGAAAAAAAGAGAGGCCAATTATACATGACAGATAATTTTGGAATTTCAAAAATCAAGTCAAATATAAGAATGACTCTTCACAATCCATATACCTTTACAAAAAGCATGGCTAATGAATCTAAATTCTGAATTAACTACAAAAAGACCATCCCAAGAGCACCTTCACAGAGTAATAAAAAACTCAAAATAATTATTTCATTGGGAGATTATTTGCAGTAAAATAATAATTCATCTCTGACCTACATGATTCCACCTGTATGACTGCTTTATAAAATACAGAACAGGCTGAAACAGCCTTAAACTCCCTACTGGAAAACTACTTCAAAACATTGCTTAGTCTAGAATAGAAATTGTCTAAAATGCTTGCTCTGCCTCACAATCACACAATACAATAGAGCAGTAGTACAGCTGAGGAAATACCAAGGGCTGAAATACTGTCTTCCATCAGGAAATTAGCTGTGATGCTTACTATAGCGTAAGTGCTATTATTTAGCCTGTATTTTTATAGTGTCAGCAAAAAAGTCATCATGCACTACCCTAATTCAAACATAAAATGACAAAAACCCTTCTGGTCTTGCAACTGAGGTTAATAAAAATTCAACATTAACTCAAGCTGAACTTGGAAGGAGTTTTGGGGGTCCATAATCTACTGTCACAGCTCTTCTCCAGAGCTGCGGAAGTGCATGACGTTTTTCATCTACATCCAAGTGGCAACCATAAAACTCTGAAAGAAGTTAGATGATAAAAATGGTTCTTCTTCTTTTTTTTTTTTTTCCCCCTAAAATATGAGTAACCTGAGAGTTGCCTTTAATGCAAGTTAATTTTCCACTAATGGTCTGATGCTGTAAGTTCTTACTCATTACTAAAAAAATCCACATTCCTCTTCACTGACACCCTTCTAATTTTCTTTTGAGAATGTTTTTAGACATTTTAGACAACAATCAACAAAATAATCTACCTCTTTCTACCCTTTACCCCTTCCCCTGACCCCCAATTTCCATTGGGATTTCATTCGGTATAAAAACATTCTTTCCTGTTTCTCAAATAACTGACCAATGTTTATACTCAAAAGATTGCAACTGTGGCAGTAAAGTTACTGGTATCCTTTTGTGCAGAATGTTCCTGCTTTGACAGAGGAGGAGAAAGAAAAGAAACATCTCCCAGGAGCTAAGAAACTTCCAGGTCCTGCTGTGAACTTGTCAGAGATTCAGAACATAAAGAGCGAGCTGAAATTTGTCCCCAAAGCTGAACAGTAGCTGGAACAAGCAGGTGAGTAAAAGAGAGGTTCTTTGCATGGCTCTAGGAGAAGCAGGCTGATCCAGAAACCTCTTTGTGTCAGAAGACTGTTTTCCAATCACTTCAAAGCGCCTGGATTCACAGCCCGTATTTCAAAGACAAAATGTAAGAAGAAAAGATCATAATCCTTGGAATTCTCTGTTGTTTCAAACATGGAGCATGTATAAGGCTATATCCAATGATATATACAACACCCATCAATAAGCCTAACGAAAAGTGTACTCAGCTATTAGGGATATTGAACACAGCCTAAAAGTACCAGCTTCTTGCTTCGCAAGTGCAAGTTCCAGTTTTACAGATTATAGGGCTTGTATTTATACACACTAGCTGCAAATAAATGTATTACAATGCAAATAAATTTATTGCAGTGGTCAACAAGTAGGTCAGTATTTTTAAAAAGCTCCTTTGGTATTATGTTATTTCTGCAATTCAAAACTGACAATGGCTCCATGTATTTGATCACATAAACGTACCCAATGTCACCTGTGGCACGCAAGGACCTGCTATGTATTTGTCAGGGCTTGGAAATAAAAGACTTTGGGGAGATCTGTGCTCCTTGAGTGGCAGCTGGAGTCTAGGTAGGGACCTTCAGGCACTTCAGACAGCACCAGACATCTATGGGTTGAGTCACTGGTCTGTGACTAAGACCACAGCTCATATTTCATCATGTTTTCCTCAGTGTCCAGATGGACATCAGTGACAAGTAATCTCTGGGCTCAGGGATCCATACTGGGGCCAGTGCTGTTCAATATCTTCATCAGTGACATAGACAGGGGGACGGCATTCAACCTCAGCAAGTTTGCAGACAACACCAAGCTGAGTGGTGCTGTTGGCATGCCTGAGGGAAGGGGTGCCGTCCAGAGGGACCTGGACAAGCTGGAGAAGTGGGCCTGTGTGAGCCTTATGAGATTCAACAAGGCCAAGCGCAAGGTCTTGCACTTGGGTCGGGGAAGCCCCTGGTATTGATTCATGCTGAGTGATGAGGGGATTGAGAGCAGCCTTGCAGAGAAGGACTTGGGGGAACTAGTGGACAAAAAGCTGGACATGAACTGGCAGTGTATGCTCACAGCCCAGAAAGCCAGTCGCATCCTGGGCTGCATCAAGAGAAGTGTGGCCAGCAGGTTGAGAGAGGTGATTCTTCTGCTCTGCTCTTATAAGACTTCACCTGCAGTGCTGTGTCCAGTTCTGGGGCCCCCAGTGTAAGAAAGACATGGACCTGTTGGAGTAAGTCCACAGAGGGCCACAAAGATGCTCAGGGGGTTGGAACACCTCCCCTATGAGGACAGGCTGAGAGAGTTGGGGTTGTCCAGCCTGGATAAGGCTCCAGGGAGACCTTGGAGTGGCCTTCCAGTACTTGAAGGAGGCTTATGGGAAAGAAGGGGGGGGACTCTTTATCAGGGAGAATAGTGATAGGATGAGGGGTAATGGCTGAACTGAAAACAAGTAGATTTAAACTAGATATTAGAAGAAATTCTCTTCTATGATAGTGATGAAACACTGAAACAGGTTGCCTAGGGAAGTTGTGGATGCCCCATATATGGAAACATTCAAGGCCAGATTGGGTGGGACTCTGAGCAACATGGTCTAGTTGAAGATGTCCCTGCTCACTGCAGGGGAGTTGGAACTAGATGACCTATAAATTTCCCTTCCAACTCAAACTGTTCTATGATTCTATGATTATTTTATTTGAAAGGAAATATTCAGCACTTAAACACAGATTTTTGAGTCATTTCCATCTGATTTCAAAAAAGACCCATAAGCTTCTGTTGTTCTGCATGCTGAACCTTAAAGTTATTAAAGATCATTTCTGTCATTCTCTGATTTTCTTTGAAAAGCCTGAGTCAGTAAAGATGCATCAGGCAGTTAACAATGAAAATTCAGCTGTACAGAGAAGTTTCAACAGAAAAAAATTCCCTGGCTACAGTAAGAAAAAGATAGTTGTGTGAAATAGTAGTCATCTGAATTACCCGTTGTGCCTATTGACACAAGTCCTTTTTACCATGAAAAGAGGCAGAGGAGCTAAGCTCAGTAGAAGAACATAATCTGGAATTCATTGTAACAAAACAAAGAAAGAACAGCAGAAAACAGAAAGCAGTTCAAAAGGGTTCTGGGAACGTGGAAAACTGTGAACCAGAAACGGTATATAATCTGAGCAAGTTGCCCCAATACACACTGCAACATCAACTTATTTTTATGTACAACATAAATATGCCATTTAGAAGGAAGAAATGTTTAGTTTTTTCTTGCTTTTACCCTGCTGTGTCATAATGTTCCTGTTATTTTAAAGAAACAATGGAGTCTTCCTCTTCAGAAAATTTGGGAAAAGGAAAATTAACATTTTGTAAAATGTGACATTGTAATCATCACATTAAAGAAGTGCCCAGAGAAATATGAATTTTTAATGTGAGGCTTTAAAGAGGTTTGGAGTTTTTTAAAAGAGCTATTTAGACATAAGTTTAACCCCATATTTATTCTCAGATTACTGCTATTTTCAACATTTAAACCAGTTTTTTAATAATTAGCTCACTGAGTGTCTGACAAATATTTAGAGTGTGTGCAAAGGTTCATGCTAAAGAAAAGATTTCTACACAAATATCAGCAAAGTTAAGGACCTCTTGAAAACTGTGAGGTCATTATAAAGTCATTTCTATCTCTGTCCTTTCATGTTGTATCGGTTATCAGTTTCTGATAGTCTGAAAGCTTAGTTTCTAGAAGAGTTGCAGTCACAGTACTCACTGGAGACTAGGCGTTTGGGTTTGGTTGCAGTGCAGACCTAGGCATGTGCATAAATCCTATATAAAATTAAGATGTAATTCAATCACTTGCCACATCCAGCAGCCTTGAATAGTACTAAATCTAAGAATTGTTCCCTGTAGAGGGCATTCGTGAGTTCAGTTGCTTTAGACACCACCTGCACCCTGGTATAAAATGTGATATAGTCAGTGATTTGTTTTATGACTGACCATGCCAAACCACTGAAAAATATCCTTATTTGCAAGAAATCTACACTCACATCTGCCTGATACTTTGCTTTATCTCCAAGAAGGAGGTTATTGATCATTCTCTGGAGATGATGCTCTCTAAAGAATGGTAAACTTACTGGTCCATAGAATATGCCCGTATTCTGTGAGTACTGATAAATGAGAGCATTTTTTTTGGTTTTCACAGTTTGCAAATGAATTGTCTCTCACACCAGTACAACCACAATAAATTCTTCAGCTACTCACTGTCAAGGGATTGCCCTTTGTTAGTATTTTTCTATTCCTTGTGGTGCTCTGTAGGAAATACCCACTGAAACTGGTAAAATAACTTCAAATTCTCTGGATAATTTCCATTATCCTATAACCCTATAATGTGATATCATAAAAGCATAAAAATATACATATATATGTAAAAAATATCAAAGGCTTTAAAACTACAACAATTATTTCTAACATTTTCTCCTACTATTGTCATTTTTAAACAGATAATTTCAGTAAATTGCAAGCCAACATGATCAATTTTGTTTTAATTTTGATCCATGTTTTCTTGTTTGGTTCTACAGAGTGCAAATGCATCAGCAAAAATAAGGAACACGCAAAACAGTAGGTTGGTTCGTTATTTACCAACCCATTCCTACATAATTTGTACTTTTAGAGTTACTTCTGTTAAATATCTTTGGTCTTACTCTTTCATGAAATCAGGAAACATGAATAGACTAGCTAAAATCATAGTTGTGAGTCTAACAGTTTGTGGGAGGGTTATAATTAGTGACATGTCATGAAGCTGGATCCACTGAAGGTCATAAAGTGCTTATCAGTTAAAATATTCCTGTAGTCATCCCCTGCTGCTGGTCTATCATCTGTAATTAACTAATTAGCATAGCCTTCTTTGTTATAATGATCTTTTTTCTTCCGCAGATCTGCAGATGATATGTTTGATGCAGCTAATTTTAATATGCAAAATGAGTTGTAATTCCTTTTCTTGATCTACAATTTTTTTTTTACTGCTCCCTTTGCACCTGCACATTTCTACATGCGCAAGAGCTTAACATATGCAAAATAAAATAGTAAAGAAATAGCACATGCTAGTCAGCTAAATATATGTCTTATTAAATACGTAACTGTAGGAAGCATTTAAATAGAGCCTGCTATGGCTGAGACGTATTGCTAATTGTTGTGATACGTCATGTGGTAACTAGTAAGGTGATTGTGCCTGAAAATGGGCTTGAGCACAGACTGGCATTTCACTTGAGAATATATACAATTGCAGTGACTTACTGCTGCAACTCATGTTCATTCTTCATTCTGTACCCTTTTATGCTTCATGTCCTGAAGTGTGGGGATTTGTTTAACAAGAATTTTTTTCAATATGATGTGAAGGGCTATGGAGTCTGAAATGCTGGATTTTGGATTTAAAGGACATACACCTTCAGCTAGAGTGGTCTAGTATTTTCCTCTTGAAGAAAACTTTGATACTTACTGAAGGAACTTCTCAAAAGGCAAAAAGGGAAATTTACTGCCGTAAAGTTACAAAAAAAAAAGCCTGTCATGGAAATATGGGCACCACTCCTGGCACTGTGTTCTGGTTGTATTTGGAAGAAAGGTTTGTTAGGATCCCCATTACAACAGTGATGAGATATTTTCTTAAAGTGTGAGAAATCATAGAATCGTAGAATGGTTTGGGTTGGAAAGGAATTTAAAGACCACCTAGTTCCACCCCTCCTGCCATGGGCAGGGACACCTCCCACTAGACCAGGTTGCTCAAAGCCCCATCCAGCCTGGCCTTGGACACTTCCAGGGAGGGGGCGTCCACAGCTTCTCTGGGCAACCTGTTCCAATGTCTCACCACATACACAGTAAATAATTTCTTCTAATATCTAAATCTACCCTCTTCCAGTTTGAAACTGTTGTCCCTCATCCTACCACTACTCTCCTTGATGAAGAGTTCCTCCCCTTCTTTCCTGTAGCCCCCTTTAAGTACTGAAAGGGCACTCCAAGGTCTCCCTGGAGCCTTCTCCTCTCCAGGTTGAACAGCCTCAACTCTCTCAGCCTGTCCTTATAGGGGAGGTGCTCCAACCCCCTGACCATCTTTGTGGCCCACTCTGAACTTACGCCAACAGGTCCATGTCTTTCTTATGCTGGGGGCACCAGAGCTGGGCACGGTACTGCAGGTCCCTACCTACCTCTTGAGAACAGAGCAGGAGAATCCTCTCCATACTTACAAGATTCTCCTTGGTGTTGCTATTAATAATTTACCAAAAAAAATGTCAATTACTCTGGGCTAAAAATATACATTATAACTTTGTCCACTCAGTGCTGTTGATTTTAATTACAGTTTCATGCTATATACTGCTCTTAAGGTGCCTCTCCATTAACAGGAGCCTTCTACTGCTGTGACACATGGTTTAATGATTGTGTCTTATTCCTGTGCTCACATGGACCAGAGCGATACAGTTAAACTGCTATACAGTTACAAGCAAAGTTATTGCCATTTTCTCCAGAAGCATACCAAACGCTACTAGAGGAACTGACATGCTGAGAGCTCTTGAAACAGCCCCACAATTTTAAGAAAATATGTTAATTTGATTAAGCACAAGTTACAAGCCCTTGTGTGAGAGAAGGGAATCATGCATACAGAATCACAGGGTTTTCAGTGTCTCCAGAGAAGGAGACTCCACAGCCTCCCTGGGCAGCCTCTTCCAGTGCTCTGTCACCCTCACAGGGAAAAAGTTTTTCCTAATGTTTTTGTGGAACCTCCTATGTTCCAGCTTGCACCCACTGCCCCTTGTCCTGTCATTGGACATCACTGATGGCTCTGTCCTCCTGGGTCTGTCCTCCTGACACTCCCCCTTTACATAATTGTAAACATTTATGAAGTCACCCCTCAGCCTCCTCTTCTCCAAGCTAAAGAGACCCAGCTCCTTCAGCCTTTCCTCAGAAGGGCGATGTTCCACTCCCTTCATCATCTCTGTGGCTCTGTGCTGGACTCTCTCCAGCAGTTCCCTGTCTCTCTTGAGCTGAGGGGCCGAGAACTGGACACAATATTCCAGATGTGGCCTCACCAGGGCAGAGTAGAGGGGCAGGAGAACCTCTCTCGATCTACTAGCCACTCCCCTTCTAATACACCCCAGGATGACCTTCTTGGCCACAAGGGCACAGTGCTGGCTCATGGTCATCCTGCTGTCCACCAGGACCCTCAGGTCCCTTTCCCCTGTGCTGGAGGTGAGGCTGACCAGCCTGTAGTTAATCAAGTCCTCCTTCTTGCCCTTTTTGAAGACTGGAGTGACATTTGCTTTACTCCAGATCTCAGGCACCTCCCTTGTTTCCCACAACTTACCGAAGATGATGGAGAGTGGCCCAGCAATGACTCCCGCCAGCTCCCTCAACACCCACGGGTGCATCCCATCAGAGCCCATGGATTTATGGATGTTCAGATTGCCTGACTGATCCCTAACCCAGTCCTCACCAACCAAAGCAAACTCTTCCTCTGTCCTGACTTCCTCTGGGGCCTCAAGGCTCTGGGGCTCCCGAGGACAGTCTCCAGCAGTGTAGACAGAGGCAAAGAAGCCATTCAGTAACTCTGCCTTCTCTGGATCCTCTGTTGCCAGGGCACCCACCTCATTTAGCAGTGTCAGCTTATCCACCATTTGCATCAAGAATGCACTGGAGGAACCTCCTGGACTGAGGATGGCTGGCTGTGTAGGCCTTCCAGCAAGTATCTGGGTGGTTGAAATCCCCCATGAGAATCAGGACCTGTGATTGCGAGGCTGCTGTCAGTTGCCTGTAAAAGGCCTCATCAACTTCCTCATCTTGATTAGGTGCCCTGTAATAGACACCCACCACAGTATCACCCATGCTAGCCTGCCCCTTCATTCTCACCCACAAGCTCTCAACTCGCTCCTTATCCTTCCCTGGCCATACATTCCAGTTGTTCTCTCACGTAAAGAGCAACTCCACTACCTTGCCTTGCTGGCCTGTCTTTCCTACAAAGGACATAGCCATCCATAACCACATTCCAGTCATGTGACCTGTCCCACCATGTCTCTGTAATTGCCAGCAAATCATTACCTGTTGACTGCACGCAGATTTCTACTTCCTTCTGTTTCATGGCCACCTGTGAGACTCACCTGTCAACTGGCAGAGCTTCAGTTCTTCCCCACAATCTCTACCCTTCCTGCACCCTGCCACACCACATGCAGGCTTAAGTGCACAGGCTCTTTGCTCGCTTCCCGAGGTTTTTTATTAAGGCCATGGGTGGGGTCGCTGTTGCCCTGTCAATGCCCAGGCCTCATTAGAGACCAAGGTAGGCTAGGAGGTCAGATCTCCTTCACTGGAGTGGGAGCAATGGGATGAAGAAGGAGGAAGTGCTGCAAGAGTTTCAGCAGGACCCTTCTGCCAAAGTCAGAGGACGCTTAGGGGAATCTCATCAGTATATATAAGTACCTGAGGGAGAGTGCAAAGAGGACAAAACCAGCCTCTTTTCAGTGGTGCCCAGGGACAGTCCACCTCTGGACCTACACATTGCTCGGCCTGACTTAATTACAAAGGGCTTCTGTTTTTCTGTCCTTGGTTTCCTACCATCCTGCTACCTTTAGTTCAGAACTCACAGGTTAGCAGCACTTGGGCATTTCATGGCTAGCCATCAATTTTGCCAGGTAAAATTTTGTTTGTAAATTATCCTATCAAACTAGGCAGTTGAAAAGTTTTTTTTCATATTTTTTACAGCATTTTTAAGGTTCTTTTGGTTTGCCTTCCATTTTTTTTCTATTTTTTTTATTCATGCTTTTGAACTTTAAAATAGAAGAGAGAGAAATTTCTTTTCAAGGAGAAAACTGAAATCTCCAGGACGCATTTTTTATATTAGAGAAACCTTTGGAATCCTGTTATGTCCATGAGCAAAAAAAGTTTTTCATGTTTTGTTTCCCAGAGTTTCTATGTTCAGAAGTAAAAACTTAGTTCATTGTCTCTAAAATGGCTGGCAGCTGTCCGTCATGAACTGAGAGTCTCTTCTCTGCCACTGACACAATGCTGTGGTAAGCCCCCAGCATGTTATTATTCAGACCTTTGCAAGTCGAGGAGAGGTTTTCTTCTGATTCTGTTGTTGAATGGTGAAAGTCAGGAGGAAAGCAAACTGGGGAGACTCTGCTTTCTAGATGCCTAAGGAAGCTTGAAGTTATGGATTAGGAGGTTGATTTTGCCAAGTAAAGAACAGGACATATTCTTATGAACAGAAAATACTTCCACATAAACTAGTTAGGAAAAGACTGAGAGTTATAACATGGGTGTGTTACCTACTCTTTTACCTTCACCATATTCTAGAGAGTTTACAGACATGTAGAGATGGACAGGCCTCTGCACACAGCTGGAAGAAATTTCTTCATTGAGTCTCTCGCTTCGAAATATTAATGCCCTTAAAGTAGCAAAATACTGCCCAGGCTAGCACTGTGGTCCCATAAATCTCTGCTCCATTCTTGACTGATAACCATCAGTTTCTGGGAGAAAGTTCTAAATATTTTGTCTGAAATCTGAAAATTCTCCTTTTCTAAAATAAACAAAGAATCACTGCTGTTTAGTAGCTGCTTTCCTGTAATCATTCTCTTGATAATTTGGTCCTGAACTTTTGTTGTCAGACTCCCTTATTTAGAAACCCATATTTTTCCATCAGTTCTGTTCATGACTGATTTTTGTAAGAACTAGACTTTTCAGTCATGCAATATTGGGGGTAACATCCCTCAAGTTCAGAAAGACAGACAGCCTCTTAAAGATACCAGGTGTGGAGGGATCGATGAAGTGTGAAGATGGGATACAGTCAGCTGGCTTTTTCTTGCTTATTTGTGCTGTATGTATTAAGACATAGTATGAATGAACTTCAGCATGAAACAATAGTAGCATTGGAATGTATTTCTTTTGGAAATCTCAGAACAGGATATCGGAAATCCCTAAAACTTAAGCTTTTGTTTGTGTGAACAGGTCTGGTATTTAGAGAAGGTCCTGTGGCTTAGAAGATTTCCTGGGGCACAGACATATAAACTCACGCATAACTAATTGCAACCAAGGAATTATGGGCATTATAAACTGTGTGGAGTGGGGAAAAGATCATACTGACCACAATTAAAGAGTTATGAGTGAGATGAGAGTGATGCTGTTTCTCTGTACCTGGGAACTGTCCTGCCATTGTTAGGTATACCTGAAGCACTCGGACAGGCATCATCAGAAACTCCAAATAATAAGCAATTCCAGTCTCTCTAACCTTACGCAATTCAAAATGTACTCAGCACAAAGGTTTTCAAGTGCCTACATCAGAATAAAAAGGCTAACTGCTTTTGAATACACGAAGTGCAACTTCCTACGTTACTAACAGCTCAGATGGTTTTATCAAATCTACATAAATTGTAGCCAATTAAGCTGACAGTATGATCTGAAATATCACAGCTCTGATGTGATAATCAAATGAATTTTGTTCTAAATTTAGTGCCTCATCATTTTGTTTTATAGTTTTTATTCGTTTCATTTGACAAAAGACTACCTAATTGTTTTCACAGCCTTGTGCTCAAGAACCACATAAATTAATGCATCACCGTACTTTGTCACCTCTTGCAGAGATGGCTCGATATTGTGTCAGCCTTGTGATCCCTGTCTGGAAGCAGGCCATCTACAAGTGCCATGATCCTTACTCTGCACGTAGGATTACACCTGCTTCACCCATCGAATTGCTCCTTGTGTGCCTTGCTTTGAAAAGCGTAGCTCTTTTTAGTGCCAAGCCTACCTCTATACCACACTTGGTTGCAAATTCCTTCAGAGAATAAATAACAGTGTATAGTGGTAGAGCTCACCATTACAGTGATCGCAACATCTGCTGCCCAGTTGGCAGCAGTACTGAGGAAATTTTCTGCTGTAGATGTTACTGGGTTTTGCTGTCCCTATCTGTTGCTGTTTTAACCTCCTAATTCCCTTTTGACTTGCAGCAGCAGTCTCAAATATTGTCTCACTGCGTTTCCATGCACTCAGAGAACAAAGTACACAGCATAAATGTTTCTCATGGCAATATGTCTCATTTTTTCTCTCAGTGTTGGTCATACTTTATTTTTCACGTTTGATTTGCTGCAGGTAGTACCTAGTTGAAAGAAAACTCATCTGAACTAACCTTTACTTGAAGTTGGCAACAAGTACAAAGTCTAATTTTCTCTCCCTCCAGTTAGTGGTTGTATTAGTATAGCGGTATTTGTTTCTGATCCCAGATGGCTGAACACCATGCACAGACATGGATTCAATAAAAGCAAAATGAACCCCTCAGACTTGATGTTCAGAACATACTCCCCTACTTTAGTAAAGTTGCTGTAATGTTGCTTTTCATTTAATAATTCAATTATTCAGCTGATTAAAAAATAAACCGAGTCTGTCAGCTTTTAGCTTTTCTGGGTCTTTGTTCTTGTTTGTTGCCTTGGAGCAAACCCCATCTTGAAATTGCTGTTACTCCTGCATGACCTTACAGAGCCTTTCATGGTACAGAAATGTAATCTCGGAGCAAACAAAAGCTGCGACCGTGAATGCTTTTAGGGAAGAAGAGGATGGTGGCCTCACTTGCCCTGCTTCCTCGCAAATGAACCATGGGAGAGGCAGGCTAACCAGCCCATGGCCACTGCCGTGTTAGTGCATTTTAACAGTGGTGGCAGCAGCAATACTGGTGCGCAGAAGGAGAGAGCAGGCCTGGCAAAAATTGCTTTTACTGAGGAAACATCAAAGGACAAAAAGCTTCCCCCAAAGCCAAACTGATTCTGTTCCAAGGGAAGGATGGTGACAATAACTAGATGATGTTATTTCAAGGCTTTGAAAGGTGCTCCTTTCATATATAAGATGAAACCAACACAAAGCATGTACTGAAATGGAAGAAAATACAAATCCAAAGAATTGAAACCAAATATTTGAGCTGAAATAGGCAGAGTACAAGGAATAACAAGCCTCCAGTTGTTTCTGGTTTTGCAAACCATGCTGCTCTTGAGTGCAGTATCCTTCCCAAAGATTGTCAAAGATCTGGATAGAGTATGTCTTCTGCTGTAATTAAGGATCTCAGACCTTATATAAGCATTTAATTAAGGATCTCAGATCTTTTGCTTTTGAATTTCTCTGTTTCCTTGGCTTTGTGGTTTTGTGTGATAATTGATCTGTCGCTTCACAGTTTGAATGGAAGCATTTATTTTGGAAAAAAATGTAAGCCTTCTCCCCTTTTGTTCCCAAGACAAGAAGACCTCTGTGAACACAAGAGGCATATTTTCACTTTTTCAGTCCATTTTGCTGAAAGTAAAGTGAATTCAGATGGGTATATCTCACATATACCCTTTTTTTTTTTTTTTTTTTTTATTTTTTTAGTTTAAGCCCTTCATTCAAAAAACACTAAATTAGGGGACAATGTAATATGGTAATTCTTTCCACTCTTTATATGCTTTTCTGATTTTTATTCTCAAGCCTGGTATGGAATAGATTTGCTGTTATGTGTTTGAACAATTACTTCTGGGGCAAACCAGTTCTGCTTATTTAAGGAGCAGCTAAGTGTTGTCTGTCAAGTTATTCAAGTTTAACACATTAGTAAACAACACTGGAGTCACTGTTGATCACGTCCGTGCGTCAAAGTCTTTTACAAACCAGTAGAAACCTCAGTGAAGATGTTCAAGTTCTACTTCACATGTGTAAAGAATAGCAGAGCAATTAGCTTCAACTTCTTCAATGTCTTGCTTTCATAGACATCATAAAGGTGTCTGAAGACTGGCTCCCAGAGAAGCTTGTGCTGACCTGAGGCTAAAGGTATAATTATTGAGCTGAAGACTGACCATTCTTCAGCAAAGTCAAGTCCTTGAGACCCCACCTGCAGTGAGAGTTTTGACATCTAACCATTTCCATCAAGACAAGCTTGTGGTAGGAGAATCATGTACAAAGGCATTAGAATACTTTTAACCAATGGGGTGTTCCTTCAGTCCCTCATCAGTGTCTGGGATGTTATTAACAGTACAGGGATCAGATACATTTTGGCCAGAATGATGCAGACAGCTGTTTCTGGTAGCTGTGGAGAATGGCAGAACAGGGCATTGCACTGCTGCCTATTCATTTGCCTCAGAGAAGCACTACAAGCTCTGTGTCTCCCAAAGTCTCTCTTTATGACAGCAGTGATCCTCTTGCCTCCACCTACCAGTGGATACAACTACTTGGACTCTACCGTCTGTTAAACACCTACTGACTGTCTGGCTTCACTATTAAAGAGGGGAGCTGAAGTGCCTCAGAGACTGAGTGCAGGCAGGAGTAGAGAATAGATGGCCTTGAGCTTATGGCACCATATTCTGCCCAAGGTTGGGCTGAAGGCCAACATTGTCTTCCCTGTCAGGGTGCCCCGGCATTGCACAGGGTCGAGTCCTGGTCCCTCCCAAGAGGAAACTGGTGTAAGGAGATATACAAGATTACAGATAGAAAAAAGGGGGGGGATGGAGACTCCCATCTCACCCATAGAGTCCAGTGTCTCTGATCACACAGGTCCATTCAGAAACCTTCCACTCTTCTGCCATCTCAAGAAGATGGCACTGCATACGCTGTTAAGAAATATTGAACTGCTTCTGCAAGCAGTGTGGAGAAATTTCTGTGGAGAGCTGTTTAGATACAGCTAATAGAAAAAGTTGAGAACAATCAGATTGTCTTCTCTGGGGTTTCAGCAATGTCCTGTGTAGAGCCAGCAGCCATTTCTACAGTGTGAACCATCTCCTCCAGATCTGCACCCGATTGCTTTTTTAAAAACAGGAACATTTTGAAAACATGCAGGAGAAGGAATGTGCTGGCCTCTACTTTCTGCCTTGGCTTAACGATTATCACACATACCCAGCCAGGATGCATGAACAAAGCCGGTGAATTCCTTCTTCTCTTCAAAAGGATTAAAACCCACATTTCTTGCCTCCCTGGGGACTGCACACTACCTTGACAGGGGGGAACCTGTCTAGACTTTAAGGTAAAGCTAGGCTGCTGTGCAGAAATGAATTAAAATTAGTCCATAGACAAGTGAGCCTGGTGGCAGCTTAGCGATGCGGAGCTCAGCTGGCTATAGGGAAACCTGCATCCATGTGCCTTAGCCTGTGGCTTGCTGTGTGTCTAAAGGCTAATTTGTGTAACAACAGTTTCCTCAAGCTGTGCTTTGAAAGAAACCAGGGTAGGAACTGCTGTGTCTTTGTACAAAGCCCGATGCAGTTAAGTAGGTGCTGAGGAGGAAGGGCTCTGTGGAAACCCACCGAGTTTCTGGGTGAGGCTCAGGGTTAAGTGTCTCCCTGGTACTCAGCTGAGCAGGTTTATCAAAGCTCAGGTATTTGTAGGTGGGCATGAGCATAGTTTGAGGTTATGGCCTAGTTTTGAGAATCTGGTTTCAAGAATCGCAGTTTTGGAGTTAAGCACCTATGTCCCATTTGTACTTGAGGCGTGTAAATTGCTGGGACAATGTCCCCCTGTACTAAGGAGCACAATCCCTTTGCCACTCAGTGGGAACTACATTCCTAAATCTCTGAAGTGCTTCTCAAAATCCCACTCCAAATTTGAATATGCAAATTGTGTATTGTTCATTGTTAAGAGTAAATTTGCCTCTGTGTCTTTCTGCAGTCAGACACAGGACTCATACTGATACCGCTGTGGGGGTGCTCCAACAGGAACCGCTATATGTACATTCTGAGAAACACCTTTCTGCAGAGCTGAGCATGGGAAATCTCTTCCACAGAAACTGTAGACTATGTTGCTGGAAATTTGAAACAAACAAAAAAAATCGGTCTTGGATGTGTGTTTTTTAACAGCAGGTGATTCTTTTCACCTTTTCCTTCTATTTCTCTGTGTGGAACGCTTTTTTTCCTTCTTTTTCTCTTTTTTTTTTCAGTTTTTTTTTAGTCAAAAACCAATCTTGTGTTGTGAAACAAGGTGTCATGGGAAAGTTAGTTCTCCCATATATCTTCCACTCAATCCTAATACCTCATTTCTAAATGCTTGCTTGTCACAGATTGCAAAATCAAATATTAACAGTATGACCTTTTACAGACAACATGCTGTAATGCCTTCGTTTATGTTTTGAATAAATCTATTAATTCCCTGGGAAAAAAAGTGGGCCTACATCTGAATTTCTAAGAAGTGAAAACCCCCTATAAACACAACATATATATAGACTGCAGCTATGTCCTGTAGTATGTATGTACTGTAGTATGTATCAAATATCTCTGTCAAATATTAAACGACTTGACTATAAGCTTCCCGAAGAAGAGACAATTATCAAAGCTACCTGCAGTAGCTTTGAAGAAGCAAGATCATGCGAGGAAATAAGCATATCCTTCATGGACCAGATGTCAGAATACACAGTTTTCTAATACAGTCAGTTACACGTCAAGTTAAATTAGCAGCCTGAGTATGATGTCTTGCCTTCATGCTTATCCACCTCTGAAGAGGTTGTCTGGGTTATGTACGAGACGACTGTCAAATTTCCTGAGCTGATTAAGACCTCTTGCTTTTCCATGGCCAGGAGGGCACGAAATCCAGGACAAGAATGTTAAATATTCAGAAGAGGTTGCAGAGAATGTGGTTTAGGGACTGTACTGAGGTTGGGCAGTTAGCAATCACTTTCTTACCACTCTTCCTTTTCCTCCTCTTTTCTGTATTTTTTTTCAATGTATTTTCCTTCATATGAAGTGCTAAGCGTTTCAGAAAAAGTATTTGCAACGTGCGTAAAGACCTTCCAGTCCCTATTTGAATATTTTGAAAACCAAAACATAGCTAACTTCCATCTCTCACGTAACTATATTTGCAGGGCTGTGACCATTGTCTCAGATCCTCTCTTTTTTTATTGCACATGCCTGTACATGCCAGAGTTATATTGAAAGAAAACAGGTGGATGAATAGTACCACAATTAATCACAGTTCAATCGTGCTATGGTATTATCTGTAGGCATATCTGATGTACACTATTTTTATATGGAACAACACTCACTCATACATTGTGAATTCTGTGGAGAAGTAAGCCATATGACCAGGAGAAAGTAGCATTTTTAGAAACTGTAACTAGCACAGAGAGTCAAATGCAGGCTATTTGCAGCAGAGCCTGGGTAAGGTGGCAAAAGAGGCAGGATTCATGATGAATGAATTGAATATGACTGCCCAAACAGACAGCTGAGATTTTTATTTCATTGCTTGGAGAGGAGTCCCTTCTCAGCATCTCCAAGATTGCAGAGCTTGCTGCTAATGCAGTAAAAGTAAAAAAAGATACCAATCTGAGAAAGCTTAGGGCTGGGTATTGCTTCAGGAGTGGCAGCCCTTGTCTTGCCCCAAACCCATTACTCCGACACTTTCCCCATCCTTGTTCCTCCAATACAGCTGTACTAAAGCAGGGAGCCACACGGCTCCTCGCTGGCCTCGTGGTTGAAGAGAAATAACCTCTCCTGCCTTCGCACCTCTGTGGGGACCACTGGGCATCACTTCAGCTGGCTGGGATCTCTGAACGTCTCTTCTAGTTGAAAAGGAGCACAGAATTGTGCCGTTTGCCTCGAACTGCCCATGAAATCCTTAAAAAATCCTGAGAGAGCTGAAATTATGGCAGAGCCGTGTCCCTTTGCCGAGACTTTCAAATGAACCCCAGATCCTGGAGAAGCCCTCTCTGGGGTTTAGCTCTAGGCAGCTCCTGAAGCGGAGAGGGGTCGATCCTCTTTGTAACTTGACTTGCAGTTTAGTTTTGAAGCCGTAAGCACAGCAGGTGGCAGTGGAGGAGCCTTTGCAGGATGGTTCCCCTCTCTCCCGGTTGCCCTGGCCACCCCTTTCCCACGCTGGCCCCTGGGCACATACCCCAGCAAGGATTTCTTGTGTTTTTAAGTGCCAAGGTGCTTTTCATCTTTACCGGCAAAGGCATCAGCACATCATCTCCCTCTGTAAAAAAAAAGGATTTGTATAAGTTAAACCACTCTATTTTTTTTTTCCTTTTCGCTGTAATAGCAGAAGTGGGCAGTCCATGCTGCTGCCCTTCTGGGTTTCCCTGGCTACCACAGAAATGTGGTTTTTTTACTTCCCCCACCCTCTTCTCAATAGTAACGTAAAGGAACAGTGTGTCCTGCAGCTCCTTCAACCATGTGAAGTGCTAAAATACAAAAGACTAATTTCTGACAGTCATTTTTCTTCCTGTGCTCACTGGTTTTGTCATTAATGAGCACTGTTTTTTTTTTTTTTTTCAAAGCATTAGCTTTCAAATGAACTTGTGGTTTTACCAACTCTGGTACAGAATATTGCCCAACGGGTTGATGCTGAATATAGTTTCTTTACACTGTGGGTTGCTGGTAGGGTTTGGGGGAAAATTGTGGTTTTTCTGGTGGAAAAGAAGGGGAAATAATTGTTACAAACGCATAATAATATTGCTCAAACACAGTCAAAGCATACATGCGACAGTAACTCTTAAGCTAAACTAGAGGGCAGACTTTCAAAATACTTCAGGCTTTGTAAAGCTGCAAATAGGTACCTCATCGGCTTCCCCCGAAAAAAACCAAAAATATTAAGTGCCTATCTCTAGGCGGTTTGCATGTTTAACCAGCTAAATGCTTTCAAAATACTGTACTGAGAAGGCTCAGGAAGACTATTGCATAAAAATAGTGGTCAGTGCTGTGTGTCAGCAGCTGAGTGGCTCCTATTATGTCTGCTAGTAATTACACCCAATATAATTGAGTTGCTATTTCCTTATCCCTCCCTTTGTCTCTAAGTTGTTGTGTCATGAATTGTGTTTTATGGTGTACTATAAATCACTTTGGACTCTAAAGGGTTGTGGGTTTTTTGTTTTTTTTTTTTCCTTTTATTACACATGTGAGTATTGCTTAGCATCTGCATGGGGTTTGGCTTGTGACTTGTTCATTGTGGAATGTTTACCAAGACCCTTGCAGTGGCAGAGAAAAATGAAGGGAGATGAACCTTTATGGTCATTTCCAAGAAGGAAATTAAATGAGCAGAAAATTCACTTGGATTCTTCTTCTTCTTTATTTTTTTTTAATTCTCATGGCCCAGCCTTTGAGTCTGGGGAAGGTGGGGTATAAGGTTTCATTTTTAGGTCTTGGAGTTGTTGAAATGAACCTTAAAGGGCAGTATTTAAGTGTTTGGCATCACATACCTGAATGAAGGTGGAGATCAATGAAGCAGGAGACTGAGGTGAGCTGTGGTACCAGTGTGGACATGCCGGTTTATATTATACTGCAGAGCTGGGCCCTGGCCTCAGCTGGACCACAAAGGTGCAGGAATCACAGAATCACAGAATCACAGAATGTTCGAGGTTGGAAGGGACCTCAAAGATCATCTAGTCCAACCCCCCTGCCAGAGCAGGATCACCTACAGTAGAGTGCACAGGAACGCGTCCAGGCGGGTTTTGAATGTCTCCAGAGAAGGAGACTCCCCAACCTCCCTGGGCAGCCTGTGCCAGTGCTCTGTCACCCTCACAGTGAAAAAGTTTTTTCTAATGTTTTTGTGGAACCTCCGATGTTCCAGCTTGTATCCATAGCTGCAGTTAAATAATGCTATTTAGAGTTTTTAAAAGAGAATATTTCTCCTTCGATTAGAGAAACTAGCTGTCTCCAGCAACTTCTCGATGGTAGGGGCGTTGAGCAGGAATTAGGCTTTCCAAGTCTGGCAGACCTGAAGCTGTCAGCCCTTGGAAGCCCCTGTCAAAGAGCTACACCAGCCTCTTGGCAGGCTGCTGGGGAGCCAGCGTGGGGGCTGATAAGAAACTGTCCAGATCAGTCATGCTCAATGTTCCGTGTTGCATCAGGAGAATTGCTGAAAGCAAGATGTTTCCATAAAAAGTTACACTTCCAAAGCATAAACCTTTCCCAGTGGAGAAAATGTTCCATCAGAAAATGTTGGACTAGTCTGACTCTTGGCATACGCCAAGGTACAAAAGCTCATTGCATTTTAAATAAACTTCAGCAGCCTCAGCCCATGCCAACTCTGAAACAACAAATGAAGCAAACTTATCTTTTTCTCTTGTAATTATCCAACCTAATAATTATATTGATGTTTCCCCCTTTTGCTTCACTGGAGGAAGAAAGGTTGTGTTTGCAGTAGACCAAGATGCTGTTACTTGTAGTTTCATTGGTCTGGAACATAAATATATATATATATAAATACATATAAATATATATATGTAAAAATATCATTACATAAATATATATAGCTTTAATCCCAAATTATGTACGTACAAATGGTACTAAAATTCAATTACATTTAGAACACACATGATTGGACTTTGTTTTGTACATTGTTTTTTTACGTAGTCCTTTCTTAAACCAGCAGGGACAAATGAAAGACAAAGTTTGCCTTGCCAAGGTTTGAACATATGGCTTTTAAAAGTCAAACAAGTTAAGATCTAGTGCTTAGACCATTTGCCTCCAACATTAAAGTTGCGTGATAGATGAAGAGTATTTGTAATGAAAAATGAATGGCAAAGCTAGCATCCTAGAGGAGATGTGTATTTTAAAGAAAAATAAAATAAAATTTTTCAGACAATGTTAAAGTCTGGTGGGGACTGAAAAATCAGGAAGTATGGAAGGTAAGGAGGAGTGTTTATATGGTTTTTGGTGCAGATGAATTAACATACTGTACAGTCTGCATTATATTTTGCTACCTGAAAACTAAAATTTATAACAATTTTCCCCTGACCATCTCATATCTGGAAATTATGTGTGGTTATAAAACTAACATAGTAATGTCAATTCATCTTTTGTATCTACTAGTATGTCTCTGAAGTAACTTACTTCACTTTAAGTATAGGGGAAAGAAAATTCAGTACCTATGTCTCAACTTTTGAATACGAATAACCTCTATTAGGCTATGTATTCAGTCTTAACTGATTAACTGATCCTTATGTAAGTCATCTGTCAAATTATTATTGTTTTAATATGTGCTTTTTATCATCCAGTGCCTCAACTTTTTTTGAAAAGGAAAAAACTATTGACCCTGCAAATGTCAGCAGGCAACAAAACCAAATGGCACTTCAGAAATGCCATTAGTGAGGGCATGCACTTGTGGACTCCACAGGAATCCGCAGCGTGCCAGATATTTCTCTTGCCACAGCCTTTGCCCCTGCAACCGTATCGTCTCCTGAAAAATACAAATCCAGAACCTCTTGCTTGCAATTCTTTATTTTAAAAATACAAAGTTCTTTTAACCCTTCTCAGCATGTGGAAACCATGCAGATACCAAGCAGTGTTGCTTACCACTGGGCGTTTCTCTGGACGAAATGCCATCTTACCAGGAGTATTCAGTGGCAGCCAGCATGACAATAACAAAAGACATGAGCATTCAGGTGTGAAATCAGACAACCTTTCCAGCAACAGCATTTTACTGTGTGATGTGTTACATTCAGTTTGGTTGGAAAGTTTTGTACATAATTTATAGTAAAACTTTAATATTTGATTGGAGAGTTAGCACCAAATGAAGTGCCAGAGTAAAACAGGTCCAAGGCAAGTGCCTTCCTCCAGAATCTCTTTGGTGTAGTAAAATAACTTACCAGAAAATTGTTGTTCATCATTTAATTATGTAGCACAGTTATGCATTTTAGAGTTCAGATGGCATGAAATAGCATGATCTTGAGGGTGATAGCTCACTCCTACAGAGGTTTTTATTGTGGTCTTTCAGGGACTACAGTAAGACTCCTGAAAGAATTCAACTTGGAAGAGTCTTTACCTTACCATAAAAATGCTGGTAAAAATAAAGTAATCTTTCTCCATATTTCAGCCTCCCAAAATAAATTATTTTTCTAGAAATTGGATGGCCTGAATTTTCACAGAAAAGCACACAACATCTGGGGATTTTCAATTTCCTGAGAAAGAATTTAATTTTTAAAACTAAATCAAACAGTTTTTGTAAGATTTGTTTTACTAGATTTCCAGCTTCCCGTTCGCCCTGAATAACAAATAACATTTCAAAGTACTTCCAACACCTGCTGTTCAGAGGCTTCAAAGCCTAGATGCTATGGGTCTGCTGCAGACATGGGTCGTTAAGATTGTTACGAAGTTTTAAAGTCCAGGCTACTGACTGAGGATTTACAAGGCTGTGAGATCATAGAATTGTTTGCCCTGGAAGGGAACTTTAAAGATCACCCAGTTCCAACCCCCCCCTGCCATGGGCAGGGACACCTCCCACTAGACCAGGTTTCTCAAAGCCCCATCGAGCCTGGCCTTGGACACTTCCAGGGAGGGGGCTTCCACAACTTCCATGGCAAATCTGTTCCAGTGTCTCATCACCCTCACAGAAAATAATTTCTTCCTAATACATAATCTAAATCTACCTCTTTCAATCTGAAACCATTACTGCTTGTCCAATTACTACACTTCCTGATAACGAGTCCCTCCTCATCTTTCCTGTAGGCTCCCTTTAAGCACTGGAAGGCTTCTGTAAGGTCTCCTCAGAGCCTTCTTTACTCCAGGCTGAGCAACTGAGAATGCCTCAGCCTGCCCTCGTTGGAGAAATGCTCCAGCCCCCTGTTCATCTTTACAGCCCTCCTCTAGACTCTCTTGAGCTGGTCCATGTCCTTATTATGTTTTTGGGGTCCCAGAGATGGACACAGTAATGCAGATGATGTCTGGGAGAGTGGAGTAGAGGGGCAGAATCACCTTCCTAGAGCTGCTGGACACACTTCTTTTGATGCAGTCCAGGATGCAACTGGCTTTCTGGCCTGGGATTGCACATTGCTGGTTCATATCCAGTTTTTCATCCACCAGGTCCTTGTCTGAAAGGCTTCTTTCAATCCACTCATCCCCCAGTCTGTATTTGTGCTTGGAATTTCCCTGACCCGGGTGTAGGACCTTGCACTTGGCCTTGCTGAAGTTCATGAGTTTTGCAGGGGCTGACCTCTCAAGTCTGTCAAGGTCCCTCTGGATGGCAACCCTTTCCTCCAGTGAGTTGATTTTACTACACCGCTTGATGTTTTCACAGCTTTGGAGATGCTACACCAAACATCCTCCTTTGCTGTTGGGCAGAGTTCCTGGTGGTGGTTGGTCCATGCAGCTGTCCGTAGGTCGCTCCAAGTTGAGCGCCTGGACAAGGCACAGTCAAGACTGGTTGCGGTGAGGCTTCCTCTAGAGTGAATGCAACTGCCACGAGAGCAGGCAGCAAGGTTTTGAGAAGTACAAAATGCGTTTGGTCCCATTCTTGTGCTGTCCTGTGTGGGACGTGAAAGGGTTTGACTTTTTGGAGCCGTAGTGCTTGCAGCGTATTAGCTCATGATCCAACCTGAAGGCTGTGGACACCACACTCGTAAGTCACTTTTGAAACAATCCAGTAATTCTGGGGTTTAGCTTTATAATAATTTGGCCAAGTTTAATCCAGATTACACAGTGCCATACCAGTCCTTGTGTTCTTGCCTCTTGTACTTTAGCTACAGAGACCTGTGAGGCATTTCTCCCTCCAGTTATCTCTGTGGTGGGCTACCAAGCATTGACAGTAGGGAGTCTCTGTGGCAAGAGCACTCACCACCATGTACATTTTCTTCTAGTTGGAAACTTTGCTTTCAGAGACACATCCTGGTTGAGAAATCCCAGTTATGCAATTAACTCTCAGTAGGTGCATTTCATCTTGCATCGCTGCGTGCACCCTTACAGAACCTTCATCACTCTCATCACAACAAAGTTGTCTCTTTGTTTTAAATGTCACAGTTTTTTGGACTTTTTCTTTAAGTAGTTGATTTTTATTTTTGCTTTTTTTCTGTACTGAATATATTATCAAATGTTATTTTATTTCTGATAGTGCTTAGCCTGGACCATTCTGTGCATATGTTTTTCCTGTAGACATCACAATTACCAACCCATAAGGGGACCTAGTAGCATCTTTTCATTTTTGTGGTGCATCACCAGCCAGGTACGCTCTTACTGGCTATTTTTCACTCTGTGCCTGCAAGCTACTAAGTGATTTTGTTTATCATTGGAGAAATCAATAGGATTTATAGGACCTTGAAGGAGGTAATAAGCACTTTGCAGGATCAGCGCTTAGGCCTTGGTTTCTTTACTGACAAATTTACTATGACAATGATTCCTGAAGTTTCACCGTCTCTGTTAGCCTTTATCTTGAGAATCTGAGTTACTATCATGAGGAATGAAAATGGAATAAAATTAAACTGTCTGGGAAATCCATTTCTGATCTCAGTGTCATATTTTTTTTACTGCTTAAGCTCTTTAAGTCGTCTGACTTTGTTAACAGACTATTTGGTTGCACTTGCTAATACGATCAGGATGATACCTTAAAAAGAGGACCAAGACCTTGAGTGATGCCTGCATTGGGAATCAAATGATTTTTAAATTAGAGATGGTACAGGTGAATGAGAATAGCTTAACATGAACTCAGGGAACATTTTTTTTCCCCTATATTGATTAATAATTGCAAAGAGTAATAATTGTAGGCACACATCTGCATGAACTTAGTAGGGCTTAGTAAAGTGCCACAGAAGAAAAACCTTTTTTTCTCTTCAGAGGGCAGTAATTTAAAAGGTAGTAAGTACCGCAACATAGTTCTCATTAACAGAGATAGAAAGAGCCACTGCAGCTCCTCATCAACAACTTTAATCACAGTGTTTGGTATATACTGCTTGATCTCTCCTTCCCATTATGAAACAAAATAACTTTATACACTCCCAGAGCAAATGAATATGGGTCTGTGAAACCTTTTTATAGGGACAACACGTGTTTTTAGGTTACAAGCATTTGGAGGGAAAATGTTAATGAAAAGCAGAAAATGAAAATGAAAACTTGAATTTAATGTGAGGTAAACATTTGTCACAGCCACCCTGCTTTAAGATGTGTAAACTATGAAGAGAAGATATTAAGGGTAGCTCCAGAAAAAGTTACAGCAGCAGTAGCAATACCAGTAACACAAAGTATACCAAAGTTTGTGTAGGCTTCTTTGTGATACAGGTTTAAAGTGTTAGGTAATAAGCCCTTAAAAATTCAGTCTCTTTATGAACTGCTCAGGTATGACAAAATTCAAAATATGTTTTCCTAACTCTAAGAAACTGTCAGCTTTTATCCCTATAAACAATGTGTATACCAGCATCTGTAGTGAATCCATAAGCTAAAAAAATACACTCATTAAGGTTCTGCTTCATCTAAATGATAGCTAGCAGCCCATTGCATTTTGTTTTAGGCAGGTTTGTGATCTCAGCCAAAAGATGCTTAAAAAAGAAAAGAAGACTGGTAAGACTGATGAGATAGAAAAGTTCAGAATACATTTCTATGCTCTAGAGAGTGTAATGTTTGTAACATGTTACAAATCCTAAACCTTTGGAACTATTACTAGTTGAGACATTTCTCAGGAGAAGTTATATCCTTTTCACTGAAATGCTTTGAAACTGTTACTAGTTGAAATATCTTGGACTGTTTGGAGCCGTGTATGATAGCACTTGGCTCATCTGCATCTGGGTTCTCCTCACCAAGAAAAAAGGAAAGGCAATATAGCTCATGTCAAGTACCATGGCTTTATGGACAGATCTTTTCAGGGAGCAAAAATTTAGAATTCATGTTCTTTAAGAAATTTTAGAGAAAGATCCTGATTGAAAAAAAAATGAGAGGCTTCACTTCTCAAAGAAGTCCTAAGGAGATATAATTTAGAAAAAAATAGAAACAATTCATCATGATTTTTCCCAAGTATTTCAGCAGCCTTTACTCTTGGGAGCTCTTCTGGAAATGTCCTGGAAGGTGATAGCAAACTGGGAACTTGCCAGGTTTGTGGTGGCCAGCCCAAAGCTCTTAACTCTTGACATGGAGCCCATGACCTCTAAGGGCTCCAGCTCCACCTAAGGTTTGCAGGGCTGCCAGACCCATTACTGCAAATCCACAGCTGGAATCTTGAAGATACCAGAACCCAGGGTCAGCCCACAATTTCTAGGAGTTTCAGATCCTCTCCTTGGAAGTCAGAATTGTGAAATCCCTGGACAAAAGTAGTTCTTCCTCTTGGTACCAAATGTTGAATCTTGCTCTGCAGAACATGGTCCTCTGAGAGCTGCCACCTCTTCTTGAGGGGAGAAAAAAATCTAATGTAAGAAAAATCTTCAAAATGTTACACTCTGAGTGAACCATCTGCACTGTTGTCAAGACGAGAAGGTTCCTGTATCTGGATAAGTGAAGAACAGATCTCTTGCCTGAAAAATTAATAATTGAATTTTTCCTTTTGGATAACAACAGTTCTAGAGAGCAGCTGAACCATCCAAACAATTGGATTTTAATGTTGTTACGTGGTTGATTCAATGACAACTGGAAAATATTGGTCCTTTGGGAAATGATAGATTTCTGTGCTTACACAGTACTTAGTCATTGCTATAGAAAGTTAAAAAATACCTGATATGTAGAGTGTAAAGAAGCCAAGCTGCTGCTTCAGCTGGCTTCGACCAGGAGTGCTGACTTCAACCAGGAGTCTGTGCACAAACCTCGCCATGAATAATACTCACATGCATGTTTTGCTCATGTGTTCTCTCGTTCATGTTTATAAACTCCCTGGGAACTACCTGCATAAATCACCTCCTGTGCCCAAGCAATTGCAACCTTCAAATAACTAGGAGAACAACCTAGCAACCACACACAGTTTAATACTACTGCACTGAGCCAAAAATCCTCCAAAGAGCTTCAGTCACATACCCATACCTACTCTGGTTTTTTACCACTTAAATTGTTATGGCAACCATTAGGTCGGTGCAATGCCCTTCTTCTTAATTGCGTTATGTCGGCTAAGTATCCAATTTATGCCTTCCAAAAATGCCTCAGATTTGTTCCTGATATGGCAGGATATAGATCTGCTGCCATAACACATTGATCTGGAAGATCTCCATTTGATAGCTGTCATTTCAGAGCCACTGGGCTAAGGTCCTCTCTTTTGCAAGTTTCTTTGCTGACAAAGCTTTGTGTCAGTGCAGGTAACAAGAAACTTGCATAATGGTGTAACACAATGAATGCTCCCACTTGACTGTTTTTTGGTCAGTAAGAAAAAGTTCTACTGTGGTTGACTAGACACGCGGCTTCACAGCACTCGACTGCAGCATGTGCTACAGAACCACTAACACTGGAAAGGGTCAAAACTGTCCTTAATTCCCCAGGTCTTACTGTCTGAAACAGACATATGTTAATTTGGGGAACGACATATTCATGAGAGTGAGCACATGATTTTAAGTAATTTCTTTGTGATGAAGATAAGCAAAGTTCATTATCAAAAAGATTATTTGTATTTGTGTAGAAGACATCTTTTTGTCTAACTGTTCTTAGACAAATCTAAAGAATAAAAGTTCTGACTTTTCTGGTTTGAAACTCTGTGTGTATAGAATCACAGAATCATTTAGGTTGGAAAAAATCTTTAACACCATTAAGTTCAACTGTTAACCTAGCAATGCCAGCTCCACCACTAAACCATGTCCCTGAATCTCCATTTTTAGCTACTTCCCCATATATATTTCATTTGGCTGTAGGTAAAGTGCAAAAAAAAGTTAGGAGAAATTGTCTAACGTTTCCAGTATTTCACAGAATCACAGACTAGTTGAAATTGAAAGAGTCCTCTGGAGGCTGTCTGTTTAACCCTTCTGCTCAAGAAGGGTGACCTGCAGATGGTTGCCTGGGATCATGTCCAGAACATATAAATGAGAGAAGATTTATTTTTAATGATATTTGAGAGTTACTCAGATATACGAGATTGGTATTATTATCTTGACAGAAACATAACCAATGTGCTGGAATAATTTAGTCAACCAGTTACCAGTCAAAGGATGAAGTCCTCTTTGCAACCCAAACTCTCACTCTGACATCCCATCGCAATATTAGTGTGTTAACCTGGAGCACGTTTGACTTCCTACATCTTCTGCCATCTGTGTGGACAGTGATTCTGATATGATCTAAATACTAAAGTAGTGGCACAGGAGAAGATGATCTTAGCGAGTGGTGCTCACTGAAGGGAAGTGAGGACAGATGAGTTAAAGCAGATACCTGGGCACTTCAGGTTACTGCTTCAGAAAGGACAAGGCTTTTAACAGAAGCGTAGGAGAATTAGGGAGTCCAAGGAGAGAGTCCAGGTTTATTTTACATTCCCAATTCACTAAAGCAATCAAAGAAGATGTGTACTTGGATTTATCTTTTTCGTAAGTTTTTCCTTCTGAAGATCAGCATATTTGTAATTCTAGGCTAATTCTGCTCCAGACTAACAGAAGTTCGTGAACTCAATCCCCTTCTTACCTTACTGAAATTGATACCCTTTTAATTCCCAGGGTGCTATTCTCTAGGAATCGCCAGATGTCATTTAAATGTTGTGGGAACAAAACTCTTTCCTGGGTCTCCTAACTCCATAGGAAGTCACTACCTTCATTTTCCACTTGCCCTTGTGAAGAGGGATTTTCTCACCCTTTCTATCAATATTTTCCAGTTGGTGCAAAATTTTCTCCAGGCAGCCATACCTGTTGTCCATGTGCAGTGTTCACGGTATGTAATGAATGCTTTCAGTTGATTAAAATCTTTAGAGTTTGCATGATTTAAATCATGTTTCACAACTTGGTTAAACACTATTGAAAAGACACAGTTCTCCAACCGTAACCTCCTCGTCCCCTCCCAAATAGAGGGCTTCTTGCTGCCTTTTCTTAAATGTAGCATGTATGACTGTGATAGTGGTGAGTAAGAGATCTATAAATGGTATCTGGTGAGGAGTAAACATCATGTGGTCGTTCACTTTGGAAGCTTGTTAAGTGGGAAGCATTTACTGAACCTAGTGAACTTGCTATAATCACTGATTTTCTATGAAGTGTTAATAGGATATGTCTATTTTCTTCTTTGTAAAGTTACTTGTTACAAAACAGGCTGACTTAGAATCTTAAGGTTAAAATATATGACTGGAAATCGTTCAAATAAAACCAAATTTTATTTAGTCCTCAGGTAATTAATGTACAGTCTTTAATGATGTAATTCTGGTGCTGAGTGTGGTCACTTTATTGCATATATGGAGATAAAGCCAAAATCTAGATTAATTTCATGCTTCATCTTCTTTCAGCTAACATGCTGTATAAGAAGAGAAAATACTGATGGTTAGAATTACTGGTGCTTTTTTTTAGAGTAAATCTTTTATTTGCTGGCTGTTAACCAGTTTGAGCATATTTTCAGGGAATAAAAGGAAAATGCAACATTAAAAAACTGTAAGTTTGAGGAAGAATAAAAAGTAAGATTTTGTGATTCATTAATTTATTTAGATTTATTTGTGAAGTTGCATCTATGTTGAATAGCACATAAATTAACTTACTTCTTACATAAATATAGTCATTCTTTTTTCCTCTGGTTAGAAAACTTGAGGACCCCATCTTTTTTGTCCCAGAAGCTAACACTGGCATCACACTGACTGCAATCACAGCCCTGCAGATTCTCAGACAGGGAACAGAGAAAATCTTGCGGGCTGAAAAACCCTCTAATTCCATGATACAAAAAAGCTTTTAAGCATGTGCTTATGTCCATCCTTAATCAGGACAACATGTAAGCATTTGCTGTCAAGTACATCCTTTTCTGTTTTCTTTAAAATCGCAGAGTGTTGTTCAGATTAATAAGGTTGATTAGAGTGGCAAGGGAGGTTCTGGTAGATAAGCTGCAGCAGCTGAAAGAATAACCAGGGAACATAACTGTGAGGATTATTAATGTACCATAAGCAACCTATTTTTGAATTTACAGCCTCCCATTGATCTCTGGAGGAGTTTGAGCTCTAAAAATAATGTGCCTTTGAGAGCTGGGAGAGAGAGAATTGGAGCTGGCCGGTGGGAGGCCTGAGTGGATTGGAGCATCATGGGGCAATAATAGAGGGTCCGCTGACTGCAAAGGGAGTTCGGGTAGCAATTATAAGCAACCAGAGAACAGAGAGTGCACCTGAGAGAAAGATAATATTATTAACAGGTGCTAAAATAGCACTGCTTGCAAGCAGCGTGCTTTAGACAACATTTGAGAACAGTGGGCTTGCTTTTTCTCGGCAGCTGAGCACTGAGGTGAGGTTTATCATCACGGTGATTTGTTTGTTCCTGCCTTTGGATGGCAAGCAGCAGGGTTCTTGGGTGCTACAGAATTCGGTTTGCTTCTCCGGCTAATTAACTAGTCTTGTAGGTGCATGGTCTCCTCGAAGACTGAGTTTCCTTTGACTAAAGCTGATATGTTGCATTTTTCTTGGAAGAACTGGAGACGGATCTTTTGGTGGGTGCATTGCCCAGTGAAGGGGAAGAACAGAGGTGCTTGCTCAGCTGGATGGGATATGATGCCAACTGGGACATTTCATCCCTGAGGTCATAAATGTATTAAGTGATAATAATATTGATTTTAGTGTGAGCTGAGTCTGGGATCTAAGGTCTGAGATCTATGAGGAAACGAAGGGAGGACAAAGGAGTATTTGAAGAAATAGAGAATGTGGTTAAAAGTAATCCCAGCATCCAGATTACGCGGATTATTACCAACACAGGAATACAGCATAGAACACCTTGTTATTTTAGTTTGTAAACTCACTGACAGTTCCACAGCAAAGCAGGGACAAGCAACGACCTTGCACCTCACCCACAAATCCCCCTGACCTTCTCAGTAAGAGTTTTTTTTCCTGTTTAGATGAAATTCCCTGGATTTCAATTTGTGTCTGTTATGTCTTGTCCCATCACTGCGCACTGCTGAGTAAAGTCTGGCTCTGTCTTCTTTGTACCTTTATCACCAAGATCGCTGCAGTTTTGCTGTGCACGGGACAGCTGGTATTAGGAGCTCAGGAAATAAGGAAAGGCTAAACTACTTGGAGAAGATAAGCACGGAACTCCCACACAGGGCAGATGTTTCCTCCAGTATGACGCCCGTAGGGAATGCGACCTTACAATCTAAGACACTGAATCTACTAGAAAAGTATAAAAAATATCATGTAATCCTTAAAACCAGACTCCTAAATTGCAGCTGTATTTCATGCCACGAATCTGCCCACGATGCTTTTGGAGGCAGAGCCTGACGTTGGCTTCTTCCAGCAGAAGGATCAGAAAACACTTGTGACACCGAGGACCACGTTATGCTCAGATGTGCATTGCTGCGCTCTGCACGCTCTCTCTCCTGATCCCGGACTCGAGCCCTCGGGTTTAATCACAGCCAGCAATGCTTTGTCCACCCACCAGTGGAAAACAGTCACCTTGTGATACGCAGGCACAGGCACAGAACAGTTTGAAAGAGAAAAGGAGAATACTCGACTGAAACACACAGAGAGCCTGTGTAGGCAGGAGGTAATTATACAGGACAGGATTACACATGCGTGCATACCCTGGGGACCCATCAAGTACAGCTTTAAAGTTGGATTTTGTTTTCAAGATCAGAAAGAGAAGTACCTAAAGTTACCTGACTGGAAGGAAATTTCAGCTGAAACAGAACGCTACATAGCTTTACAGAATCAAGCTATGAGACAATTATGTTTGCTGATGGCAAGCATGTTAGTAGTTCTACGTGTAATTTTACGACCTCGTTCCCGTGGACAATGACACCCCCTCATTTTTTTTCAAGTCAGGTTAATTAAATTTGACTTCTTTATTCAAAAGTCACCAACGCTTTGAAGCAGTTAGTGTAAGCCATGCAGGATTTCTCTTAACAGCATCTCTTTTCTCCAGGGAAATGTTTCTTCCGAAAGAAGAATTGCTAAGCAATTCCAGCTTTTTGAATATCCCTACAATATTTGTTCAGATGTGTACAGCCTACACGAGTTCAGGAATACAGCAAAAACTCACTTTATGTAACACATAGTGAAATATAGATGGTTGTCCCTTTTTTTCCTCCGTGCTGTGGCTTTTTCTCTACTTTCTAAGCATTTGTTAAAGGTTCGTGAGCTGAATAAAAGTTAACAAAAATTGAGATATTCCTCCGCATCAAATACTTACATCTTAGCTGATTTAACACGTATGTTGAAAATGTTAGTACATTGAAATTTTGAAAGTTAGTTGCAAAATCCATTTTCCTCAGTATTGAGCTGTCTGGTACCACTGGTATCAAGAGCAACCACCGATATCTCTTAACTGTAAAAAGAACAGGAATAGACCCCATGCTGGGATTTAGATGAGCTATGAAAAGAGTCACCATAGACAGGTCAATCGAAATTGCTCCTCATTCCCAAGACAGCGGCTAAAACACTCCACTTCCCCTCACTTTACATTAATAAATAAACAAACTACAAAGGGATTTATACAAACAGAACAGAAAATACTATGCTACTGTGTCTAGAATACTATCTCCAGTGCTGGCCAGTCATTAAAACTAACTCAGAAAGAGGGGAGGAGTTGTGACAAAAATAGGTACAGGAACAGATACACTACCAAAAAAAGAGAGGCTGAAAATTCCTGGGGCTCTTCTGTTTGGACATGAGACAGAGAAGGAGACTCACTACCAGTAAGGACTCTAATGGTTAGAACAGAGAAAACAAGTGAAGAAGGTAGTAAAAAAATAGCTGAAAAAAAATATATACATATATACCTTTAAATTGTATTTACTGGTAAAATTAAATACTATTTTGATTTTTACCTAATGAATGCTTCCCTGCTACCTGCAGTGTGGCCGTACTGCTGTGCCATAGAGCAGGATTTGCCACCAGTTCCTGCTGCAGCAGTGCCAGGGCTTCCCCGTGGGTGAGTTCCAGGGTCCTGTAGGGCTTGACCCTGCTCGCCCCAGGGCAGGGGCTGCCCAGGAGCCCTCCATGCCCTGCCTGCAAAACTCAAGGCTTTAAAGGCCTCAGTTCTTAACAGGGTTGTGAACTTTCATGACAGAGACAGAGATTTGGAGTGTGGGCGGAAAGAGCTAGTGGATCAAAGAGATTTGTTTCACTCCCACTCTGTATTCCCTGAGCTTGAGTGTAAGCAAGTACACTCAGTGAAAGCAACATTGAATATACTCCCCCCCTGCAGCTTACAGGTACTTTTCTGCAGGCTTTCAAAATACCTGTGAGTGCCCTGATAAATGATTAATTCCTGGTCTTGTATTTGTCACACAGGTCTCACAAGAGAAACCGAATGGATTCCAATGAATGGAGATAATTGGAAATTTTTTAAATATTTGTATGAAGACTATGAACTTCCTAGCTCTGCGATATCCCATAGGAAGCATCTTCTTTGTACATTTATATCAACACTTTCTCGTTGTCCATTTTGTTTAACATCGGAAACTACCGCTGAGATAAAACAGAGCACAGCAACTGGCAATGAATGTGTATATATTCAGCAATGATTTTGACCTGAGAACAAGGAATAGTGTAATTTGAAGTTTGAGCAAAAGTAGAATACTTTAAAAAAACAAAAACAAAACCCAAACATCATTTGCAATTAATTTGGTTTCTTTCCTTTCAAAAAAAAAAATCAATATGGATAAAAGAGTTTTAAAATTATTTGACAAAATGCAGAATAAATGAGGGATGTAACATCTAATTTCCTGTTGTGCACTCCTGGTTATAGAACAGGAATTATGTGTCATGTGTAATAAAGGAAATGAAAATAATAAAAGGGATGGTCCTCCTGGCGAGTTTAGTGAAGTTCTTTTGTTGTAGCGCCAAAGTACTTTTTTCTTGAGAATCTGAAATGTGCTGGTGTTCTGACACTTATTCAACACCTTTACTTTATACAGTGAAAGTACAAAATGTGAACTAGCTGACAGAAAACCTGCAACCCTTATTCAAATAAACACGTCATCCAGCCTTGGTGGAATATGCACCTGAGTATAGGGTGAAGGATCACTATCTTCAAAAGCCCAAACAAAAAGGGGATATTGAAATACTGATGTTGAGCAAAAGTCGCGTATGATCACACCAACTGTTACATATGGTGACTAATCCCTGACACTTCTTTTGTATGGACTGTACATAAATGAAGACTGTTTGATGCATATTCTATTTTTGGAAATGAGATCTTATTGTTAGAGAAATTTAACACACTGTGTCTCCCTGGTCTCTCTTATTTACTGTGAAGGGATAAGAGGAGCTGTTTTGTAATAATTCTCTTCTACTGTTGATTGAAACTATTCTGCATGCTCTGAAACTCTCTGCCTGGCTCTTGTTTATTCAATTAAAATAAAGATAATTATTCTGGTTAGAAAACATATTTCAAGTTGAATGTTACTAACAATGACATCCATTTAATTATTGTTTGCTCCATCAAACAACACAAAAGCTAACTGGCAATATTTTTGTATTTTAAGTTATTACATATATTTGCATGCCTTTGTATAAGAAGTCAGAAAGAAGCCCTACTCGCTGCAGCTCAATTAAAAGGGCATTCTTGTATTTTTTACTTTCAATATGCACCACTGACATTGCTTGCTGTCCTGCTTCATCCTTATGTGCTCATGGCTGATTTCCCTTAATGCATTCCTTGGAGGAGAACATCCCCAAAAGACAGGTTGACATGAAAGTGTCGAGAGGCAGAATGCATCAGGAGCACCTTTAATTTACATACCGATAAGATTAACGTGTCTGTTCAATCAAAAATGAACAATTTTCCTCTGCTCTGCGTTATCAGTCATGGATATTGGACTGTATTGTTCCTGCCAGTATAGAAGTTATAAAAAGAGAGAAAACACATAATCCCTTGAGCCAAAAGCATGCTGAAGGCAAGATGAGCCAAGGCCTCTGCTTTTATTATTCTTTACTTCAAAAATACTAATTTCAGAGAACTGCAGAAAGGTAAAGCCACATGTTTTCCATTCCTTTCACAGTTAGGAAATTTCATAGTGGAGATTCCAGGGGATGGGGAGAACTGGGAGCACATCCCAGTTATCTCACCCGAATGTGTAAGTAAAAGAAAAAACATCCCATCCCTGACAGACACATGTGCTTCTGTTGCCAGAGTTCAGCTCCTTGCTCCCAAATGAAGGGGAGCTACTAAATACTAGAAAAAATAAAGGAGGTTATGAAGGCTCGCTGTGCCTCAGCCAGCAAACTGTTAACTGGTCTGAACCATAACATGGTAGTGATTTTACCCTTAGGAAAGGGTCTGACTCTAGGGCACACACAAACCAGCGAAAGATGCCCCAGAGGCCTCAAGCAACCCTGCAGTCTATTACTTCTGATATGGAAGATTTTGACACCCAGCTGTTAGATTTTGGCACAAATTTAGGGAAATATTGAGGTCTTGCAATGGAGGATGAGCACAGAAATACGCAATAAGAGATTATGCTAAAATCATACCTATTTCCTGTGACTACATGCCAGCCTTTGCTGGCATGAGCCGCACTCACTAACAGCCCTAACACCTCACTAATGAGATGATGCGTGACCACCCCCAGACAGTGAAGCCAGAGGAATGGTTGCAGCAAACTAAGTAGTTATCAGAACTGAATCATAGTGAGAGAAACTCCCCTCCACCCCACAATCCCTAATTTGCTCTAATGATGAGCCTGGGAAATAAAGCAAAATAGCTGGATTCTAATGTCATCCTTGCGCTCTGGTCTCTGTATGATGCTGGCATGTCAGCAAATCACAGGGACAGGATTGCCCTCGTGTCACTAAGCTCTGTGCAAGGAAGGGGGAGAAAGAGTTTCCTTTGTTAACTCTTTACACAACCCTCTGCACTGTATTTTTTTTTCGTCCAAATGCTGAAAGAGAGATTTCTTTAATCTAACTGAATATATTTTTCTGAGAAACTGCTCAACAATGTAGTGAAGACATGTTCTGTTAGAAAAACAGACAGAGTTATCGTTCTGTGCCTGTGGCAAAGGGTTTAGTCTAATGAGGCTGCAAGACACTTTCATGGAGAGACTTTTAATTGTTGGCCACTGAACAAAAACATGCTGTAATGATCTCTGATCATCTGCAAAGAAAAACCCCAAAACATTTAACTTAGAGGTAGAGGTAAAATAATAATTAAAGCTACCCAAAAACTTTTGGTGACTTTGATTAGATTTCGATTGATTAATCTGTTTTAATCACTTTCAATTAAAAGATTATAATGCTTCTGCATTTATAAGGCAAATAATAATGCTGTTTGCCTTAACACTCTGGAGGCTTGCCTTTATACATAACTTGAATTATAGAACTAAACTAGCAGTTTTGTACTGTTTTCCGATGATGTAAACTATTATTTTTAGTAGCAAAAGCAAGGTGCCACTGTACTACTATACTTACTGTACCAGCAAAACATCTGTAGTTACATGCAATTGTGTTTATGGGCATGAATTCCCAAAATCAAAGTCTTGTGACAAGGTCCGTTTTGTTCAGTGGCATCTTACCAGGACTGTGCTCAGTGCAATCACAAGGGTGATAAAGATGGCCCTTTTATTTATCTCTTGTTCCATGCAGTCCATAAATTATTTATGGGAAGATGTAATAAAAATCCAGCACTTTGGCCATTTTGTATTATAAAAAATTGAGATAATAAAATCAGAGAAGGCTGTCCAAGGAAAATAGTTGCATTTTTCTTGGTAATAGCTTTAGGTCCAATACCTTGAAACAATTGTCTTTTGCCCTCATGACTAAATTTTGGTTTCTCTAATGTGTGTGCATCTAATTTGAATGAGTTTTTCTTTATGATTGAAGCTTATTAAGTAATGTGCTTGGCAAAAAGAATCCTAGTTTTGGTATACGAGCTGCCTAGTTCTGCTGGTGCTTGAATAATTAGAAAGCAAACTCCCCCTAAAGCCAGTTTTTCAGCCCTCAAAAATTTACTGCAGCTTTGTTCCTTATTTTATGCCTCAAGATAAAACAGTTCTCTAGAGACAGAAGGATAAGGGTTGGATATAAGATCAGTCAAACTTGGTAAAATCCAGTTTTCCTGTGTATTTGGAAGCAGTCTAAAGACATTTATAAAATAAAGACATCTGTTAATATGCTATACTCACTTCCCAGTACATTATTTAGCAGTAACTATGAAGTAGATGTTTTCAAAGACAGCCCACAGAAGACTGGTGACTAACTGCAAGTGCAATAGCAAAGTGACAATGTTCTGGCCCTGATACAAACTATGGGTTTCACGCACACTGGTGGTTGGTAAGTTTTGTCTGGTAACTAATTAAATTTGCTTTTTTCTGGATGTTGTACTGTGAAAAGTGACCTAAACCTTTGCTGTGTTTTTAGTGAAACAGGAATTAGATTTGCCTTTCTAACAGATGTTGTATTCTAAATGTTTTTCACAGATACTGCAATTTCTTCTGCTGAGCGTACTATTCATCTAACACTGTGGTTCTTCATTTAATACTTAAAACTTTGCTAGCTGATCATTTGCAGGGTGAGAATGGATCTTAACAGATCCCCCTTCTATCAGGAGGTTGATAATCCAAGCCCTGACCTGGACAGAAATGCAGAAGTCAGCATGCAGCTGAACGAGGCATTGCAGTGGCGTAGCATGCAGTATTTTCTGTTCTCAGCACATAGGTTTGATCATGTGAGGCAAGTTTGGACACAAGCGTCAGGACTTACGTGCCTACTACGATGTGAGGAGGATCCATATGAGTAGATGTACTCATCAAGTGCAGGGAGACAATGTCAAGTGGGGTGGACGCATAGAATCTGAGATGGGCAAGGTGGGAGTGAGAGGCAGAAGAGGGTATTGGTGTAGGCTTCTGCTCTGAGAAACGAGACAGGAAGGAAGAGTGGTTTCAAGGCCATCAAGATCTGTGCTGCCATACCACTTCTTTATTCCTGCTCTAATTTTCAAGGAAGCGGCTCAGCAGGAACACCGGACCAGGTCCAGTAGGCTGGAGAAATGTATGTGCTGGGCTGACACATGACAGATGCATGCCTAGAGGAAGTCCAAAGACTTGAGAAGACATCTCAAGGTCCCTTGGATCTTTACTGTTACTGAACTCAGGAAAACTACCTTGCTCCTTGCTCCCCGCCAACAGTCCTGGCGTGTTCTGAGGTGCTGATTTGGAGATGCAGTGAGTGATAGAAGATGGTGGACTTGAATAATTAGGGCTCTACATGTCAGTGTTGCTGGTTCCCATCACAGTTGCTCCCAAGGCTGGCCCTGGCCTGGTGGCCATATCTAGGATTAGGAGGGTCAGGAGACTAGCCAAATATATGTTTTCCTACAGAAAGCGGGAAAGGAGCACAACTTCATAACTGTTGTTGCACAGTCAAGTAGCAAACGCACACACACAAAAAAGTCAAATAAAATGCTTTGCCCTGTGAAACACATAGTATCCTCCTCCCTCTTTCCATGACAGCCACGTGTCACCGGAGCTGGGGTATGATTTACCAGCCCTCTGGCTTTCACAATGTTCTTGGCGCTTCTCACATGCTTCCTGCATGCACATCCATGCACTCATCCTCCTTTTTTATTGCTGAAGGTTAGTGGGGATAAATGAAAGCCTCCAATGCCACTTTCTATGGACAGTTTAGATCTCTCAGATAATCTCCCATGAGGTCACCCACCTCTTCTAAATGTCATGCACGCATGTGATCTGAAAGCCTTCACAGGCTGTCCTCACGCCTGAATGACATCCCAGTGACTCAGGCACTAATGTCGCTGAATGAGGCTGCATCTTAACTCCCTGCTTTGCCTGTTTCTCCAATAAAATGTCGCTGCCCATCCCTGTACTGAGAGCTATCACGCAAGGCAGTGTGATGGGGGAGAGATTTGTAGAAATTGAGGAAAATGGCATTGGGTGGCACCACACGGTTGAGAAAATTCAGTCAACATCAAATTTGTATAGTTGTTGTGACACAAATGGGACATCTAGGCTCTTCCCTAGCCCCTGAGAGGAGAGTAACATGCTCTGTTGCTGCGTGTCCAGCAAGTCAAATGAAAACCGCACGTGCTACAGTTATGTTGCTGACATAAACCAAGGGCTGGGTCATCTGCTGGTGTAGCATGCCACCACACCACTCACGTCACTGAAGATATGCTTCTTTGCACCAGCAGTCACTTTTGTCTTCAGCCTCAGAGAATCAGAGGGGAAGAGAAATGTTTGGAAGAGCATAAGCTGCAAGGGGGAGAAAAAAAAAACCAGCATCCTTCATCCTATGGGAGGGTGAACTTTTTTCACTGGGTTGGTTGTTCATATGTAAAGTCCATGGTTCACCAGAACTCATCTGGAAAAGGGCCTCAGCAGATCATGGGCTCTGGAGGATCATGGGAAAGGGTCATTCAGAAAGACATCAGGTGGGACGGCAGCCTCCCAAACCCCACCCAACTGGGGTGGTGGTGGGCCAGGGTGTTAGGGAGGGAGGTCTGGGGGAATATCCTTCTCTCCTCTTACCTCCAGCAGGATTCAGGCTCTGCAAACCTGGTATCTTCCATGGTCATCACTGTCCAGCCTGCTTGGTCCCAGCTTCCTGCCAAGGTGTCCTGCAAGCAGATCCTCAAATCCATGGGTAAACAGCCTGGGTGCCCAGGATTTCTAGTCCTTCCCCAAAAAGCAGGGATTATACCAACCCTCTGAGAGCTTCTTTGGTTTGGCCATATTTTCCGCTGGAAATTCATTGTGGCCTCTTTGTGATACTGCACATTAGGGGAGTGATTGTGCGTAGCAGGATGGCACAGTTAACTTCACATGTATATCGATGTGGAAGCAATATTCCTCCAGAATTTGGCTCGTTGGGTCCTGGCATCACACTGGTGTTGCATTGCTCAGCAAATTTTTACCAAGAATAGTTTCCAACTCTTCAAGGAAGTCTCTCTCCTGCACCTGTATTGACCTGATATGGAACAGGATGACTCAAACAGAAGAACATGGCTGTTATCAGATTCTTGCTTATTGACTTTTTTGGCTTACTGATGTGTTACACATCTTGTTCCTTCTCTTCAAGGAAAAAGAACCAAAGCAAAGTGACATCCAGGACAAGAACTATTTCTACTCTACCAATTTCATCTAAGATAGAAAGTTACCTACTAATTTATCTTTATGTGAGTCAGTGAAAAAAAAAAATTTTGACATTCTCAGTGGTGGAGTTCACTTCTGTACTACTCCAGCCAGGTGTCAAAAATGCTAACAAAACTAACACTAGAGGCAATGTAGGCCCTCTGTTGAATGAGGTGGGTGCTCTGGAGGCAGAGGGCAGAAAGAAGGCAGAGTTGCTGAATGCCTTCTTTGCCTCTGTCTACACTGTTGGAGACCATCCTCAGGAGCCTCAGTCCCCAGAGGAAGTCATGACAAAGGAGGAGTCTGCCCTGATTGAGGAGGAGTGGGTTAAGGATCAGTTTGAACACTTAAACATTCATAAATCCATGGGCCCTGATGGGATGCACTCACAGGTGCTGAGGGAGCTGGCGGGAGTCATTGCTAGGCCACTCTCCATCATCTTTGGTAAATCATGGGTAACAGGTGAGGTGCCTGAAGACTGGAGGAAAGCGAATGTCACTCCAGTCTATAAGAAGGGCAGGAAGGATGACCTGGGTAACTACAGACCGGTCAGCCTCACCTCCGTCCCTGGAAAGGTGATGGAACATCTTATCCTTGACGCTGTCTCTAGGCATATCAAGGATAAGAAGGTTATTAGGAGCAGTCACCATGGCTTTGCCAAGGGGAAGTCATGTTTGACCAACCTGATAGCCTTTCACGAAGACATAACCAGGTGTATGGATGGTGGCCGTGCAGTGGATGTGGTCTATCTGGATATCAGCAAGGCCTTTGACACCGTCTCCCACAGTATCCTCATAGGTAAGCTGAGGAAGTGTGGTCTGGATAACCAAGTAGTGAGGTGGGTCGAGAACTGGCTGAAGGGAAGAAGCCAGAGAGTTGTGGTCAATGGGGCAGAGTCTGGCTGGATGCCTGTGTCTAGTGGGGTCCCTCAGGGGTCAGTGCTCGGGCCAGTGCTGTTTAATATATTTATCAATGATCTGGACGAGGGATTAGAGAATGTTGTCAGCAAGTTTGCTGATGATACAAAATTGGGAGGAGTGGTTGACACACCAGAAGGCTGTGCAGCCATTCAGAGAGACCTGGACAGGCTGGAGGGCTGGGTGGGGAGAAATCTTATGAAGTTCAACAAGGGCAAGTGTAGAGTTTTGCACTTGGGAAAAAATAACCCCATGTGCCAATATAGGTTGGGGACTGCCCTGCTGGAGAGCAGCGCAGGGGAAAGGGACCTGGGGGTCCTGGTGGGCAGCAGGATGACCATGAGCCAACACTGTGCCCTCGTGGCCAAGAAGGTCAATGGCATCCTGGGCTGTATTAGAAGGGGACTAGCAAGTAGGTCAAGAGAGGTCCTCCTGCCCCTCTACTCTGCCCTGGTGAGGCCACATCTGGAATATTGTGTCCAGTTCTGGGCCCCTCAGTTCAAGAAGGACAGGGAGCTGCTTGAGAGAGTCCAGCGCAGAGCCACAAAGATGGTGAAGGGAGTGGAGCATCTCCCTTATGAGGAAAGGCTGAAGGAGCTGGGTCTCTTTAGCTTGGAGAAGAGGAGGCTGAGGGGTGACCTCATTCATGTTTATAAATATGTCAAGGGGGAATGTCAGGAGGATAGAGCCAGGCTCTTTTCAGCGGCGTCCACTGACAGGACAAGGGGCAATGGGTGGAAGCTGGAACATAGGATGTTCTATAAAAATATGAGGAAAAACTTTTTTACTGTGAGGGTGACAGAGCACTGGCACAGGCTGCCCAGGGAGGTTGTGGAATCTCGTTCTTTGGAGACATTCAAAACCCGCCTGGACGTGTTCTTGTGCGCTCTGCTGTAGGTGATCCTGCTCTGGTGGGGGGGTTGGACCAGATGATCTTTGAGGTCCCTTCCAACCTCTAACATTCTGTGACTCTGATTCTGTGATGCCTTCTTTACAGATTGATCTCAGCAGAAGTGCTCAAGTCGTGATATCACTGGGGAGCAGCTTTTTAAACAGCAATGATGTTGGGCAATGACCTTCCAATGGCTCTTCCTGTGAAGAGAGGCAGTGGTTTCAGGCAGTCACTTTGCATGCCCTTTGTCCTGTATGTTTTCAGTTTACTGACATGCTCAGTATGGTTTCTCAAAGCATCACATATCAACATGTATCCCAAGCTTTTTCCTTTTTAAGGCTTCTGTTTTTCAGCAAAGCATCTCTATTCCAAAAATCACTTATGTGAATCACCAAGGCCTCATAGTTCAAAGAATTTTGATTGAAGGCTTATTATGAGGAGAAGATCCTAGAATATAGCCCTCAGAGGGATTCAAAAGACCGTCTAACCCATCTCCTTGCCTCAAAACCCAAGCAGATACACTTGCTTAATTCCAGGCAGATTTGCAGGGAATATATTCTTTACAGTACACTTTGAAAGTATATCCATGATGGCAACCCTACAACCTCCCTAGGTAACCTATCCTATCATTTTATCTTTACTGTTGGAAAGTGTTTCCTAATTTAAAGCTGATATTACTGGCCTGCATAAAATGTAGCATACATGTGTGCTATTACATTTGATGCCTGTGCAGGAAATATACAGCACTGAGTAGAGCAGTCAAATTGTAAATTTATGTCAATCGTATCAATTTCTATCCTACTGGTGAGAAAGCAAACCTCGTATTTCCCAAAGTGTGACTAACATGCATGCAAGAGGCTCTTATGTGGGGCCTTGTTCTCTTGCGAGTCTTCAATGTCAGATGACAAAAATAATGAATCTTAAAGGAAAGTGAGTTAGTTTTTGCTGAACCCAAGCAAGAGCTGAAAGATCCCTGTCAGGAGAAGAACTAGTACCTCCCAGTCATGTGAAGCTTCACCTTCCCTTATGCCAATACAGACCAAAACCAAAATATGGCAGAAAAGGAAGAGGAGAAATGACTAAAAGATTAAAAGTCAAACCCCAAACTATAACACCAGGCAAAGGGTGTAGCTCAGCACACAGTTTATTGCCTTCACAGATAAGTAGTTCAGATGAATATGCAGGCAACTGGTGTCATTAGAAATCATGTACATCAAATGGAAAGAGTCAGGGCACGAAATTTGTTAACAGCTTCCCCAGCAATTCTCCTGGTTGTCATTTTTGGTTATGATGAAGTGAAAGGTAGGTATAAGAAATAACTACCAGAGAGCATTTCTTGTCCGAGTAGTCTTAGGAAATCTGAGGTGAAGCTAGTAAGTGAGTTAAAACTTTTCCGGAGCTACAAGGTATTACATATAGTTGTGTACTGGATGTAGAAGGACTGTCATAATTTCGAAAAATCTGGACTTTTTTTAATACAAACTTTCACCACTAATAACAATCCCAGTAAAATCCTTCTCTTTCCATTCCATTTGGATTTATTCTACGAGGAAGTAATTCTAACTTCCCAGGAGGCCCATCCAAAAGGACAAGCAGAATGAAGACATCCATTTCCATCACTGAACACATAAGCTTTTAAAAATAGCATGCTGAACCAGGCCAAGAGGAGAGGAACTTTCCTCTTCCATCCTTACACATAAGTCCCATAGTGATGCCTGCTTTTATGGCAGGCACAGGCTTGCACAGGAAGCCAACATTAGATAGTTTAAGGTTGAATAGCTTGGCTCCCCTTGGAACTACCATCTGTGACCTTTAGAAGACTGTGCAAACCAGAAGCTGGTAAATATTTGTTTCTAACAGAAACCCAAACAATTAAGAGCAACAAGATTTATTGACAGCAGTGGCCTCATGGGAGGGCAGTTGCCAGCACTTTCTCAGTGTTTCTGCGATGCCTATTGCACACAACACTCTCCTGAACTAAATCAGACAGCTCGGTGTCACCTTGATAACAGAATCACTGCATTCTGGCAAACAGGAAAGACGTTGTCATGAGAGGCAATGGCCACCAGGACTGTTTAGCTGCCTGAAGTGACCCTAGCCTCTAACTGCTCTTTTTGCCTTTGAAAATGCCCTCAACACTTTTGTTCCTGATATCTTAGCAATGCCTACTTATTCTCTTTATCTTTGTAGTTGAGAATTTCAATGTATAGGAAACCACAAATGGCTTATAAAATCTTAAGTTCTCTGCAGTATTTCTTTTCTCAAGTTTGTGGTAATGGGTAATGTGTCGTAATTTTGGAGGCTGTGGAAATGTTATATTTTCTTCAGCATCTTTTTTCTGAAAATATGAGGAAGAGCAGAAGGCTCTACCTGTCTAGCTGAAAAAAAAAAACCCAAACAACTTTTTTATCATTTAATGAAAACTTTTCCAGAGGCTGAGGCAGTAGGAAACAATCCTGCAAGCCTGTTTGAGGGAACCCAAGTGAAATCAGCAGTAGTGACAGCAACGATAGCCACACAACACTGGTGGCTGCATCATAGCTTCTGAGCAAAAGCTGTTGCTGCCCTTCCCTGGCCTTGCTCAATACGGCCTGTTCACCCCATACAGATCGCTGATGTAATGTCTACACATCAAGACTTAACATGCTGTATGGAGAAACTCATCAGGCTCTCTTCTATAGCAGATGAGGGGCTCAGCTGTAAATGGTCTGATCTTCAATATGACCTTTATTCTAATAGGACCATTGGGAGCTGAACATACTCTGCACATCAGGTGAGAAAGCTGGTACATGAAGCTGAAAAATTAAGCCAAGACAGATACTCTCACCTCCAAAACTTCTTTATGCTAGGAATGTTGCATTGCTACTTGTACCAGAGCTGATGGCAAAATTCCTATTGGATTCAAAGGAACCAAAGACAGCCCCTATTTCCATACAACTCCATAAAAATTGAACTAGAAAGAACTTAGATCACAAAGCTCACTTGAAAAAAAAAATGCAAAATACAACCCTCTGCAGAAGATCTGCCAGACTTTTAACAGCTGTTTTGTTTTGTCAAAGGCAAATAACCCATTTGGGGAAAAGTGGCCAGGTGATTGTATGGCAATTACTTTAATTTTCTTTTTATTGTTTCTACTTACTCTCAACCACAGTCAGGAGTACTAGAAATATCAGTGTGTGCAGTTTGTTTGCTTGTCGTTTTGCGCATACAGTTGGTGGGTGTCAGAAGTGGATATGGCTATTTCAAGGCATCTCCTGAACTTGAGCATTTTCTTTACAAGAGAGTTTAATCATCCAGCCCTGGTAGTGATGTTAGAGTGCTGATGTTGGGAAGTATGGGAGAATATGCTTAATACAATCTGTCTTTTGAAAAACTTTGGCTTAGCTTGTGTAATGGAGGTTCTACAGCACACAGTAGCTCCCTGCATAGTGAAGGTCTAGAAGTCTGTCTCAGGCCCAGTTTGTGAAGACAATATATTTTCTTTTTCCAGGGCCATGGGCACACTCAAATGTTACCATGAGCTAAAAGAAGGTGTAGGCAGAGAGATTACATACTTCTTACATATGTAAACTACTTACCTTTTAGATTAGGTTTCCTCTGATACAGACTCCCATAATGCAAATTAAGGAAATTTTCTATGTGGTAACTTGCCTGTTCAGTGAAGCAGAAGACTGGAAGAAGCCAAAAAGTAAGGAAGCCATGGTTGTACCCTGTCAAGTTGGTCAATGGTGGCTTAAACTACTGTATGGCTGTCATTGCAAGAACTCCAGAAAGTACTGGTAATGGCATTGATTGTAATTTTAAAGAATTTGAGGCATGCACATTCATTTTTAATCTCCTCTCTCTTTCAATGGTAAGATATCAAATTTACACCATTGTACGGTAGCTCCATTTAACAACATTTCTTGTGTAACTCCATTTCTCATTAGCATCCTCCCCTTTGACATGACTGCTGCCAGGATCAGAGGTGGTTCCTTGACATCAGTGCTGTCTTTTCAAACTCAGGAGGAGGATGCAACTGAACTAATTTTGTGCATATGAGGACTCCACATTTTCTGGAAGGAACATGACATCCTGCTGAAAGCATGAGCTGCTGACTTCTAATGTGAGATAAATCCCATGGGTCTGCTGAGAGACACATAATGCCCTTGAGAGATGGACCACCTGGGAGACCAACGGACAGATAAGTCTTTGCAGTATTGGGAAGGCCATTTGCACCTGGGCATTTCAAACTTTTATGTTTCCCTACAAAAGGTTTCACAGGTTTCAGGTCCGTCTACCCAAAGCTTTTCTTTTTACCTGTCTACAATTTAATTTCTTTGGTGTGACAGAAGACATATAGCAACAACTTTTCCACTTCAGACAAAATCCAAAGGTCCCCTGAAAACTCTGCCATTTGTGCTGGTTTTGGCTGGGATAGAGTTAATTTCTTCACAGTAGCTAGTATGTAGCTCCGTTTTGGATTTGTGCTGAAAACAGTGTTGATAACACAGGGATATTTTCGCTATCACTAAGCAGTGCTTACATAGAGTGAAGGCCTTCTCTGCTTCTCACCCCACCCCACCAGTGAGGAGGCTGGGGGTGCATAAAAAGTTGGGAGGGGACACAGTGGGGACAGCCGACCCCAGCTGACCAAAGAGATATCCCAGACCATGATATCATGCTCAGCATATAATGTTGGAGGGAGAAGAAGGAAGGAGGGGACATTTGGAATCATAGAATCATAGAATTTTAGAATGGCCTAGGTTGGAATGGACCTTAGAGGTCATTTAATCCAACCTCCCTGTCATGGGCAGGGATGCCTCTCAGCTACATCAGGCAACACATGGGGACCCAATGGGGATCGAACCCACGACCTTGGTGTTATCAGCAAGACGGTCTAACTAAGTGAGCTAACCAGTGATGGTGTTTGTGTTCCCAAGTCACCGTTCTGTGTGATGGAGCCCTGCTCTTCTGGAGATGGCTGAGCACCTGTCTGCCCGTGGGGAGTGGTGAATTAATTCCTTGATTTGTTTTGCTTGTGTGTGCTTCCTTTACCTATTAAACTGTCTTATCTCTGACCTGGTGTGAGCCTTGAGTTCTAACAATCTCAACCCACAAGTTTTCTCGCTTTTACTCTTCCAATTTTCTCTCCCGTCCCACCAGGGGAGAATCAGCAAGCGGCTGCATGGGGCTGAGTTGCTGTCTGGGATTAAACCACAACACATTGTACTAAGAAATTGATGCTGCACTGTCATGCCAGCTGCATGCTGCTGGGGATCAGAGGATGGGCTATCTGTGTTCACTGCCTTCGAGAGTCACTTACGTCAATCTTTAACCTGGGCAGATAAGACCAAAATAAACTTGCTGAAATAGAAGTGGGTATCTCTACAGCCTTTTAACCTGGTTTAAAAGGACTATGTGTTTTTTTCTGAGTGGATAAACACTAGCACTTCCACGAGGAAGTCAGTATTTGCATTGTTGCTGGCACAAAAACTCTGAAGTAAAAATAAAAATGAGCACCTTGGGGATAAGAGGTTTGGCTCACCACTATCCATGGCTTATATACACGCCCATTGTGCATCCAGATCATACCAGGGGAGATGGGGAGATGCCTGAAGCCATGGTGACCTCTGACCTGGGGAAGAACACAACGTATGCAGCCTTGTTCCTGTAAATACTCTAGAGATTTCTTCCAGCAGTGGAATTTAGACACTTTGTCTAGTGTGGAGGGAGACATCTCCCTGTTTGGTGGGCAGGGCCACAAGTACCTTATACTGCTATGGACTGCCTCCGAGTTCAACCTGCCAAATGATTGGTGAGAGTTGCTAGGGATGCACCATTCAGTAGCTCATGAGGATTAGGATGGTGAATAAAATACATCCCATCAAGGCCTTTGCCACAGTCCAGTGTGACTTTATTCAGTCAGAAGTCATTACAACAAAAAGCCCCCTACAAACTTGGTGGTTTGACATCCCTCCTTCAGAGCATGCAATTCATTCCAGCTCCACTTCACCCAGTGTAAGGGCTTTGCTGTCTCTCCTGCTCTCAAACCTGAGTGCTTATGAGCAAATGAAACAGGATTTGCAGGTGTAACCCTTCTGGTCCTAAGGGCAAACCTGGGAGATGCAGATCACGGAGGACTGCGGGGGACCTAATAGCTGCCTTCCAATACCTGAAGGGAACCTACAGGAAGGCTGGAGAGGGACTTCTTACAAGAGCATTGACTGATAGGACAAGGGGAAATGGATTTAAATTGAAGGTGAATAGGTTTAGATTGGATCTTAGGAAGAAATTCTTCAGCACAAGGGTGGCAAGACTCTGGAATAGATTGCCCAGAGACATTGTGGATGTCCCTCCCTGGAGATGTTCAAGGCCAGGTTGGATGAGGCCTTGAGCAACCTGGGCTAGTTAACGGCATCCCTACCCATGGCAGGGAAATTGGATTAGATGATCGCTAAGGTCACTTCTAACTTAACACATTCTATGATCCTACGACTGAGTCCAAGTCACTATGTAACATGTTGCTGCTGCTACAATGATGACATAGTGTATGGATTCTAGGAACACTTGTAGTAATCAATTGAGTGTGGGTCAGGCTCTTGTTATCTCAGAGCAACAGTGCTAAACAGCAGCTGATTATCCTGTAACATTTATTTTGCTAAACAACAGTCTACATCTTAGAGAGCATTTGCTTGAATATCAATCAGAAAATGGAAGGGGATGGAAGAGCTGAATCCTAAGCAGCTTTTGTAAAAAGCACCTTGGCTTCAGAGAGACCTCTGTAGTCTTCAGTTTTACTTCATCTGTATGATGTCCCAATAGATGAAAATGCCATTTGTGTTTTTCTCCTCTGCGGTGCCAAAGCACAGGTTCTTCCTTACATTTCTATCCCTATAAAACCAAGCCCTAGTTCTAATTGCAAGTAAACACATTAAGAGATTGTTGCAACATGGGGATCCAGTCTCCATTTCCTTATTTTTGTAGACCTTAGGTGTGAATCCTAGTTATACTGGGTTTGTACTGGATACTTTTATCACTAGGACCTCAGAAACCATGTCAGGGTGGCTTGACAGGGCTACCTGCAGTGCAGGCAGAGCTGGGAACTGCTGAGTGTATCCAACCACACACAGACGGGAAAGACCCATCTCTCCTGCCATCAGTGGCCATATAGCCTGAAGCTGCAGCTTTTGCTACCAGATGCACCCAAGCAAACGAAGTTTGGGAACCCAGTTCAACCAGCCACACACTCCTGAGGAGGCAGGAGCATTTCACTGGGGTCAGAAATGTTTCTTTTTTAGCAAGGGAGCCTCCACATATACAGAACTGACCCACGAGCAGAGCAGCTTCAACTAGGGCTGTATGTGTTCTTACTGTGCAAAGTCAGCACCCACCAGGGTCTCTGAGCAGCCCTAAGTTGAAGGCAGAGTGAAGGTACTCCTGAACAGGGATCGCAGGTCCCTCTCTGCCCCAGCTGCAGCATGGGCAGCGCATGGGTAATGAGACACTGGAACAAGTTGCCCAGAGAAATTGTGGCTGCCTCCTCCCTGGAAGTGTCCAAGGTCAGGCTGGATGGGGCTTTGAGCAACTTGGTCTAGTGGGAGGTGTCCCTGCCCCATGGCAGGAGTTTGGAACTGGATGATCTTTAAGGTCCCTTCCAGCCCAAACCGTTCTATGGCTCTATGGAAAGCAAGAGCTCAATGCAGAGCATCTCTGATGCCACCAAACCACCACAGGAGCAGACAGATGCCAAGCAGCAGGTGAAGACTGCCCTGCACTGTGAAGCACTGTGAAGGCCATTAGTACATCCATTCTGAAATGCGCTTGTTAAAATACACATTCATCTTCGTTATTCTGCAACTGCATTGCCTGACTCATCTCACTGCAGCCACCCTGAAACGGGAACACAAGTTAAAAAATTTCCCAATCTGTTTTTCATTCACTGGGGAAGCTCATGTCTAGCCCACTGAGAGAGCAATGGAAGCCATAGCAACATCTGTCTTCATGGGATGCAAACAAAAGGTAACCTGAAAAAAAAAAGGGAAACAAATGAGGCACTGGTTGATGGAAAGACTGTTATTTCATTTTGCCTTTCGGTTTGACATCGGATGCTTTCTCTTATCAGTGTAATTAGTGCCAGTGTAACCCAAATGGGGCACGGCACCCTTAACACAGGTGTGCCAATGATGTTTCCTTCTTTGCCTCTGTTTTTCCACAAAACCACAGAAAACTGCCACACAGCCATCGCCTAGCAGACGACCTGGCAGCAGGCTTTGGCTGGGATTCCTGCTCTTACTCCTGATCACACTAAAACTCTTCTTCAGAGCCTTGCGCTCTGACAAAGTTTTGCTTGTGAGCATCATTCCTGGACACAGACCCCATCCTAGGTGGCATGTGGATGGATACAGTGTGCTGAGGGGGTTGCAGACTCCATCGCCAATCTGGGGGATGCACTGACCTGCACTGATTTCTTGCTCCCCCAGTGCACAGTGGGGGCAGAGTGTCTTGTAGGCACCTCCATCTCCTTCCCACATAGACAGTGCTTAAAGCTATGTGCGCCCCTAGCTTCCCCCTGCCAAAATGGAAAACTCATGGCCTAAGCCCACCTCATTCAGGCCAGTAACTTTTTCCTTTGATTTTATACACACATGATCTTGCCAGACATTGCTTTTAGTTGCAAGAAAATTTCTCCCTCCTACTGTTTTGTTCTTCAAGACTGCTTTCCTGGGCTAAACATCTCTTGCTTTAAATAGATGGGGTGACCCAAATACTACTGTGAATGATTATTCAAGGATGAAGTACAGACTCTAGTCCAATGGTTTTTACAAGACAACTTAAATCAGCACAATCTTTCTGATTAGTACTTTCTAGAAAACCTATATACTACATCTTCCCTATTACATTCGTCACTTAGCTTATTTGTGCTATATTTGTTCATGCGGTACATTATCAAGCATCTGAAACATTGCTCTGTTGTCCTCTAGACTGCACTTACTTTTTTCTGGAACAAAATGTAGCTTACAAATCCTCCACTGTGGGTTTTTGTAATGAATATTTTAAAATAAGCCACTTATTACTAATGAGACTAATTTTACTTGTACAACTCATAACTTTTACTCTTAAAAAATAATTGAGAAAAATTATGATGGTAATTGTTTATTAACTGATGGCCTACTTGCAAGATTTAACTGAACACGACACTGCAGTTCAGGCTATTTTTCAGCTTTGTATCAGAAAAAAATCACAACTGTGAAAGCCAACATTTTCACAGCACACCTCTGAATCTTGCTTTTTATTGCAGACTGTCTACTGTAGTATAGCAATGATTTCAACAGAAAAGATACTAAAAGCCTGAAATCTAAATCTAATTTAAAGTTTAAATGATGTACATAATTAAAAGTGTATTATCTGTTCCCAGCAAATCAATACCATTGAAACACTAATGTTTCCCTAATTTTAATCACCATCTAGTGAGCCAAACATTGGATCTCATCTTCCAAATTATGGTTGAGAAAAAGAAGAGCACGGCCTGACTGCATCCCACCTAGCGCTAGGTGTCTTCTTGAGATTCGCAAGTTAGCTATTCAGTCACTGTCTGGTCTCTTGTTAATAGACATTAAACATTCTTCCAAAGGAGAGGAGGACATGAGTTGCTGCCTGGAGATAATTTGTCTGTTGACAAAGCTGAGTAGGCTCCCTAGTTAGAAAAAGCTGTCTAAAAATGGAGGAGGGAGAAACTTCATTTTGATAATGATAATCTTTTTTTGTCACTCCAGAGTAATGGACTGGAAGTGATGTGGCTTTATTGCAATTATAAATGGAAGATAAAAGATCTCTGGGCAAATAAACAGCTTTATAAGGATCATGATTCTTAACTGTTTCAATTAGCTGGCTCACCGTAAAGATGAAGAGGCCTGAGAGAGAATCACACAGCAAATCTTCGTACAACTAGAGGACTTACCTATCCACTGGTATTAAATCAGTTCAGTTAAATCACCACCAGCTCCTATCACAACGTGCTGTAATCAGCTGGCATCTGACCTGTATAAATTGCAGCCCATGTGCTTTATTCATTTGGAGAGCAAATGATGCACAACCAGTTTGGTTAACACAGCATCACTCTGGGCATGGGAATGAACGTTCAGACCAAGCTTCATTTGGCCTCTCTGAAATTAAGTGCTTGCTGTTGGTGCTGTGCTGGTACTTCATATGTGCCAGCAAAACCAGTGGAAGCCTGGCCAGTGTCTGGCCTTGCTGAAGGTAATGGAAAGACATGTTGCCTCTGCCTGGGAGGGTATAATTTGGTGAGGGGAGTGTGGTTTGGCTGCTGCTGGCAATACCCACAGTTTCCCAAAACCATATCTCTGACCCATACATTTAGATTTGTGAGGAAGTAGGATTTAACTATGCATGCTCAGTTCCAGCCTCTATGGCTCACCAGCACACACAGAGCACTTTTGCAGTGCTGGGGGGCTGTTGGCAATGGCTCAGTGACAGAAAACCAGTCCAGTTTCGATGCATCATGTAGGAGTCATGTGCCAAGGGTCTCTCCTGGTGGTGGGTCCCCAGCTGCTGCCTAGGCAGTGGCTCAGCCCTCCTGCGGTCTGGGCTGGGACACTACAACTGCTTGGCAGACCACACAGTGAGAGGGGCTGAGGACCTGATCTGGGCTGCAGAGACCCCTCTGCTGTTGCGTTTTTGGGTTTCCTCCCACTCCTCTCTGAGCATCAGTTCCTGGCTGTGTCATCTCCCAGCCCCTGCCTCAGAGCAATCATGGCAGCACAGGCGAAGGGCTGATGGAGCACAAGGCCTGCTGGTGAAGAGGAGGTGGTGCCAGGGCTTGCTTATGCCAGAACTGCTGCAGAAATGCTCCTCAGACTCAACCCCACACCAAGGGTGCAGCCCCTGTGCTCCTCTGCGCTCGCCGCCCAGTCTCCTGGGGAAGGCGCAGAAGCGCAGCACTAGTTTGCTGTTTTGAAACAGCGGAGGTTTATCTGCACCTCGTGTCATCGAAATCTAGTACGTTACGGCATTAACTGGGGAAAGCAGTATCTTTAGGAGTGGGAGTATTTAAGGCCTGGTCCCTCATCACCAGCATGCAGGACTGCTGAGGAGTGACAGAGGTACCTGTAGTGCTCCAAATCAGATGCTTGGACTCCACTGCACAGCTTTGCTAACAACAGCTGAAATACTTTAGAGTTGTACCAGCCTGAACACAGGGAAAGTCACAGAGAAACAAGGCATCCCTTTTCTCCTTCATCCCCACTGCCTGTACACATCATTTTTCTAGAAAGGGGGAAGACTTTTTAGCAAGATCCTGATTTATGGTCTGTAATGTCATGACGGATTCAAGCAGGAATCAATTTTCAGGCTATAGAGCAATAAAGAACAATGTTTTTTGAGTCCTTCCTCACAGAATAGAGCGTGTGTGGGTATCAGTCTGCTTAGCAAGACAGTTTAAGCTCACTCAAACAGTTGCACAGCACACATGATCCACATTAGCATCCAGTCAGCTCCCAAACACCCCTCAATTACAGGGGCAAGTCAGAATTTCATGACAACACATAAATAAATATAAGCAAATACAATAAAAAGACTTTACCTTGGGCTTGAGCAAAAGGCATAATTTTTCAGTCCTGCAGGATCCTCCTCCACCCCCAAGTCTGTTGGCTCATGATGCAGCAAAATGATCTGGCATTTATCAACCCTGTCAAGGTTTGCAAGTCCTGAGTGTGTTTGACTTGGAAAGAAAGGTGTCAGGAGTAGACTCCTGAACACCTGCACCCAGAGTTACGCAGGGAAAAAAAAAAGAAAAATAAAAGCGAGCTTTAAGAGGTCAGAATGTGTAGCCTGCCCAGAGCTACTATTTCTGGTAGAAATTAGACCCTGAAGGGCCCAGGTGAAAATCAGGGATAATCTCCGTATACGTGCTTCTAATTGGGACAAACTGAAAGTGAGAAAGCTGAGCGAGTCAGCTCCGGCCCACCCTAGGGGCTTCGAGTTTGTTCCCAGCTGGTAACTGAGAGCACAATTATGCAAAACCTTCTCTATAAACAGATCTCAGTTTGTTACGGCTGAACTGGGGGAATCTATTTTTGTCACCACTTTGTGCAAATGTGTTACCCTTGTGATTTCCAGCCAGGTCATTTCAAGTCAGCTGCTTTGGCTGCGGCTGTTGGTGGAAGTTCCTCCATCTGCCCTGGCCCCTTCGCTCGCCTGTCTGGGTTCAGTTCCCAGGCAGGGGGGACGAAGGGATGTGCCCGTGGCTATTCTGGTAGCTGTGAGTTATGGCGGTGTCATGTGAAGCAAAGAGCCCAGAAAGGCATGTCAGACCGAACCAGTGACTAATCATGGTATTTTGGTTGTCTTAGTGGCTGCCAGACAAAGATTTATGGGCTCAGAAAATCTTCACGTAATAATCCCTGGGCACTGATTTGATCTTCAGCTGAGGCTTCTGAAGAGAGCGCAAAACGAGGACGAAAAGGGGGCTGCTATCCCAGGGGCAAGATCTAAACTTAACTTAGTCTGAAATATAAACAAGAGAGGAGAAAAGCCAGCGCTCCCTTCTCCTCCGTGTCTGCTCAGAGCCATGCACTGGCAGCCAGAGAGGATCTATTTGATCTGCCTGAGGAGCAAGAAGGGTCGAGGGCGACGGCTGAGCAGGCACAAAGTGTCATTTCTTGGGATTGTCATCTAGCTCCCTCATCTGTCACCTGATGGCCAGCCAAGCAAGTGCTCAGCACAACCGTGGACCATTCATCCTTGCACAAGCAACAGAAGCGAGAAAAGTAAGCATCCTACAGCTGTTATGACATTCAGTTGTGTTTTTTTTCTAAAAAGGAATGCATTGAATTCACTACAAATCTACTAATCCCTCTATGCCAGGAAAGAGACTGTTTTTGTTTTTTTTTGGTTTTTTTTTTCTCTAACAGCTGGAGGTCTGCTGGGCATTCAAGCAATGGCTGTTGAGTAGGGCAGCTGTTTCGATATCTAATTGCATTTTAGCTTTAATAACTCAAGGGGAAAGCATTGCATTGCCTGTCATGAGCTACTTCCTGTCCTACTGTAAAGCACACTGCACCGCCGTGCTCGCCCAGTACCAGACTCTGAGATCCGAGGGTTTTCTGTGCGATATTTTGCTGAAAGTGAAGGAAAACGAGTTTCCAGCACACAAGTCCTTGTTGGCATGCTCCAGTGACTACTTCCGAGCCCTGTTCAAAAGTTATACCCAAGAGTCTAAAGCCAGCGTAATTCACCTGCAAGTTGTCTCACCCACCGGTCTTCAGCACATCCTGGACTTCATTTACACTTCCTTTTTGCCCCTTTCCTTTGAAAGCCTGGAAGACATCGTGGAAGCTGCAAGCTACTTGCAAGTGACTGATGCTATCGGTTTGTGCAATCAGTACTTGGTTAACAATCTTGCCTTGGAAAACTGCTGCTTCTCCGCCAATGTGGCCAGGAAGTTTTACCTACCGGACGCCTTAGCAGCAACAGAAAAATACATTGTCAATAATTTCTGGAAGCTGCTGGACTTGGATTTGTCAGGACTGCTCGAGCTGAACTTCAGGTCTTTGCTAGCAGTGGTTCAATCACCAGATCTCCCCACGGTGAAAGAAACCCGCCTGTTGAATCTCGTGCTGCTGTGGCTGAAACAGGATAAATCCAGGCTGACTCACACAAGCAGCCTTTTAGAGCACATAAGATACGGCCTCATCCCAGTGGAAGAGCTGAGAAAAGCCTACACACAGTCAGAAGTGCCCCTCTCCGCAGGTATTAAGTGCTTGATCATTAAAGCAATAAATTACCATACATCTGTTTACAAACAGCCTGTCCTACAGGACAAGTCCACCACGCTCAGGAACCAGAAAACTTGGATCATTCTGCTGGGGGGAGGGACAGTAAGCGAGGGGCTTGTCACCGATGTGGTAGCATTCGATGTTTACAATCACAAGTGGCGAGCTCTCACGCAGGTGCGGGACAGGGTGCAGAACCATAGCGTGTGCGTGGTGGGGAACTTCCTCTACGTCTTGGGTGGGGAAATAGAAAGTGGTTCCCCGGGTGATGCTAAAACTGGAAAGGTCTTACTGGTTACGAACAAGGTCCATCGTTATGATCCAAGATTTAACACATGGACCCAAATCACGGGCATGCTGGAAAAGAGATGCCAGTTTTCTTGTTGTGTCCTAGGCAAAGATGTCTTTGCTATTGGTGGGAGGGGTGAGGATGGGTTGCTGCATTCATCTGTGGAAGTCTACAATATCAGCAGAGATAGATGGATGAAGGCCAGGGAATTGCCATGCAAGATACATGGCCATGCCAGTGCCGTTTGCAAGAACACTATATACATCTCGGGGGGCAAGTACTCAGACCCAGCTGACACGAGCAAGGACGTATATTCTCTGAGCTCGCTTGAAGGGCAGTGGATGAAACAAGCCCCCATGAGCATTGCTCGGTTTGGACATCAGATGGCAACAATCAGAGAAGCCATATTCACCTTTTTAGGATTATATGAACCGTTCTCTGAAATAGAAAGATATGACCCTGATCAAAACCAATGGACGCGGCTACGACCACTGATCTATGACCGATTTTGCTATGGCCTGGCAGTGGTAGAGGAAACAGCTCTTCTTATCGGGGGAAAGAAATGGCAAAACTCACGGGAAGTCCCCACGCAAGACGTGGTTGGCTACGACATCGATAACGATGGCTGGGAAGAGATCTGCAAAGCCCCCGTGCCTTGGTGTGGGATGCAATGCGCAGTGCTGCAACTCTCTGACCTGGCGGACGATCAGGACAGCGACAACCAGCAGAAGAGGCCACCGAACTGCTGAGCTCATGTGCTGCTGAGCAACCATCCCAGGAGACCAGCTAGCCGGGTGGTGCTGGAGGAAAAGGAGATGAAAACTGCAATGGCACTGAACGTGATGGAGTGGAGGTTCTGCTTTGATAAGCCAAATGGTTTGTGGAAACAGGCAAGAAAACCTGGCTCCAGCATGGGAAAGGGTGGTGTGATTTGTGGAGCTGGAAGCTGATCTCACTGAGGAAGGATGTAGCCAGCAGCATGTTGACAGGCGATGAGTGAGAATCGTAATCCTTGACTTCTGGCGAATAACGCCTAGACAGCAATTACTAGGTGTTGCAAGTCAGATTTTTCAAAGGTTAAAAAACATAATCCGTCTTTTCTGTTTTCTTAATCAGAGGTAATTTTCCCAGCTGGTAAGTGCTATTGAATTTTTATGCTATGGCTAAGCAACATGTAAGTGAGCTGTATAAAGACTAGAAAATTGATGCCCACAAGAACTAATAATAAGTACTGTCAAGGAAAAGGTATTATTTGATATGCTACAGACCAGGCAAGAATGTCTTAGCTAACCAGCATGAAATTACTGGACAGAAAGCATAGATTTTTTTTTTTTTTGATATTTGGACTTAGTTATGGTCATAAGTTAAAACAGTGATTGTTTGACAGAAGCCATTTCTGTCTGAACGGTCTTTGTTGTAGCACGTCCTTCAGATGCATATTTCACATTATTTTAAAGCTGCATGCTACCGGTACAGTAGATTTTGTTTGTAACCAAACTTGTGTTAGTTTACATGGCCAGAGCTGAATGGGTATACTTATGAGACTCTTAGAAACTTGTCACAGGAGTTGCTGTAACTAATGTCTTGATACTTACCTCAGTAACATACGTTGCTTTATTGTACTTGCTCATAATGGTAAAATTGTTGAACTGGTACCTGAGAGAATCCTGCGGTCAAAAGAAGTTTACTTTTGTCAAAGAGTACGAAAGGAAGGGAGGTAACTGAAGGTTTTCAGAAGCTTTTATTCACTACCTGCCTATATTCCAAACAGCAATAGCCTTACTCCTTTTCGGCTGTGCTGGTAGAGTTTGAAGGCAGAGATGATGGGAGTACTTTAAGGCACGCTTATCTGTGAAATGCAGGTAAAATGGTCAGATGCCACAGAATCACTTTGGTATGCAGTAAATTGAATCTTGCGCCATCAATGTTCATTTAAAAGCTAAATTTATTGTACTTCATTGTACAGTGTTCCCTTTCTAGGCTGGGAGTTAATACAATAAAAATATATATATAGAAGAACATTTAATAGTCTTAAAAGAAGGCAGCACAATGGAGAGGACACATGTTCTTTGTCACTAGACTAGCTTAAAAAACTGTGATGTCTAATTTTCACCTTTAAAGCAATCAAGCTGACTTTACTAATGTAAAGTGCAGGCAGAATAGCTGTTGCATAGCAACAGATCTAAGTCTTCTGAACTGCCTTGGTTTTGACAAGGAATCAACTACACAACGTTCATATACATCCATCAGATATAAAGAGGTTTTTTATATGAATATATTTACTTTTGGTCCAGTAAAACAATAGCAAGAGAATCTAAATGCTTGGAACAATAACACAATCCATTTCAAGTCAAGCATTTTTTAAGAGAAATTTACAAAAACCTCACAAATTTAATATACAAGTCAGTACCCATGCAGTAAATAAATGTCCAGTTTATACAAACAATATTCTTCTAATGGTATAAATATTACACTAGATCCAGAATTCTATACAAACGTTAATACATGATTTGTCATCCATATCGACTTGAATATAGGATTACTGAAAATGAGCTACAGAAAGGCCACTCTTCTGTACAATTGTGCAAAATCTGCAAAACATTTGCAATCCAAATACAATAAAATAACAAAGAGGGAAAAGAGAGGAAGAAAAAGAGAGAGGAAGAGAGAAAAAGAGGGAGAGAAATAAAAAGAGGGAGAGAAAGAGAGGATTAAAAAGAAAGAAAGAAGGAGAGAGAAAATAAATCTGTCCATTCTTTCCTTCATCCCTTCATGGATATAACTGGCAGGAAATATCAGAGCTCATAAAGTTTAAAGTACATTCACTGAGCTGTACAGGCAATGGTCTAAAGTTGGTGAAAAGTACAACTTGCTGTAAAAAATATAAAGGAGGCTTTTCCCTTTCACATGAGCATTACTACATCATGTCATGAGTCCTAACTTATGTAGTAAAACACTGAGAAGCAGCAGAAATATTTTGTCATGCTCTGATCGCTTTTTGAAAACAAGCCCATAAAAAGTAAATATGCGATTTAAGATTTCCCTCCCACTTTCCTATTCCAGGTAGGTACCTAACTCTAAGGAGCTATTTCTGCTCACATTCACTGGGATTTCTCCAGCACATCTCAAATCTCATGGAAGTTTAAAACATTTTAATTGGCTTGTGAACTCAGCAGAACCCAGAGACATCCCTTCCCCTTCAAAAAGCAAACTAGAGGCTTTTTTACTCCTCAGTTATTTCTCATGTTCTTTGCTCAGCTCTGCTCCCATCACACATTTTCCCTGCATACAACAGAGCCAGATTTCACAGCTCAGAAAACGCATAGGAGGCTTCTTGAAAAATCCTATTCATGCCTTTTCTATTGTGGGAATTTTTAAAGCCTCTCAGATTCGGAGCACTTCATTGGGAACCTTTTCCACAGCTGCTTTTCTGGGCAAGAGAAACACCACTATCAAGGATGTTCAAAACCTACATTTTCTCTTTTGCAAAATCTGCACGTTATACTGATACCTTCAGTACAAAAGCAGCATAAATGACAGTACCATGACCAATTTTTTAAAAAAAATCAACCAAATGTGATTAAGAGACAACACATAATTTGGTCTTTGTTAGAATACAAACCAGCATCCCTTTGCACTGATGGCAAACCTTAGCAACAGGCTTTAAAAAACACCACAGGGAAATAAGACCTAGCCTTTTGATATTTAAATTCACAGTAGTCATTTGCCTGCTGATTTTCACCTCTTTGTGTGTTTAAGAAAACAGAAATGCAATCACCGCATTACACTTTTTCCCTGTTACTTAAGAAAACTCCTAGAGTTTCCCATTAAATATAAAAATGTTTTTTTCTCCTACCACCAAAACAGTACCTGCACTCCAAAAATGCAATGCAATACTGGAATTATATAATATAAAATATAATTGTAAAAGTGACCTTCAATTACAAAACCTTTAGGTTTTGGAACTTCCTGCGTGAAGGCTACAGTCTTCCAAAACGGCTTTTAAATACTTTAATAGCTAAAGATCATGTTTGTTATTTCACAGAAGGTAAACACAAGCGGACCGTTGGTAGCATATAAAATATACAAATCCTCATTAAAGACGTGGTATTGTTGACCATTGAAGGTTTACTTCACACAGCTGAGTAACATTAAAATATAATTTGCTAGAGCTCCCACATATTGATATAAAAACTACTTTATGCACTTAAGTAAAGAGCTGGAGTGTAGCAAACGGACAAAAAGAGAGACCTTTATACGTGCGTTTCGATGTAAGAGTGAGTGTGCGCTAGGGAGGCTATAAGTGCATCAACCTCGGGCGAGCCATTAAGAGAGTCCCTCGGGGTGCTGCTTTGATACAAGTCCATGAAGAGATCAAGGTACATTTGTTTCCATTCTTGAAAGTCTCTAGACGTCAAAGCTGGATTATCCAGAACTTTATCTATAATGGCTACTTCTCCTTCCCTGGCCTGTGAGAGAAAAGCAACAAGCAAAGAGTCAATGAGAGTGATGAGTCACTGGCAAAATCAGTCACACTGGAGGAAGGAGAGAATGAGGGGGGCAAACTTGACCCACAGAGCCCCTAAAAGCAGGGGGACTACCTGACTGCTGTACAGCCGCTCGCAAACAGGAGCCCTTCCTACAGGCTGTCACATGTCACCCTGTGGGGCAAAGCCTTCCCTCGCCTTGCCCAGCATCCTAGGGAACAGTTCCTGTTCCCCCCCCTTCCCTCCCCACTTGTTCAGATCGAGAAAAAGCAAACCCTGCACTGTTTACTATTAGCTGCTTGCATTTCTCAAGACGGGTTTCACACGACGAGGTGCCATCTGTTTGCTCATCTTGGTCAGCGTAAGAAACACCGTGTGGGTGCGTGGGCTGCAGACAGATGGGCTCTCGCCTGCCAGCAGAGCTAAGCCTTTTTTACCAGGCTTGTCATGGGGACATCTGAGTGCTACATTGCGAAGGCTTGTGCGGGGAGCTCCACGCTGATGATAACTCATCTTTGTTAAAGACCCAGCGTCTGCGATGGGTGGGCTGGCTGCAACCTCCTCCCACCACTGCAGCGGCAAAGCAAAGGCAGAAATGGGGAAGATGTAATGTAGCTGCTGGCACCTCCTTACCCATCATCAAGGCAGGGGATGTGGCTGTATCATGATCACTGGCCAGTGTTTAGTTTATTGAGACACAACAGGCATCCGGTATGGATCAGAGCAAGCCCCAGACAAACCCGTGGCCACTTGCGGTTGTGGCAAGTGGTGGAAGCTGGTCGCAACAGACATAAGCCTTGGAAACACGGCTAACATGCAGGTTTCCAGCATGACTCCTCTGCACAGGAACAGGATGGTCACCAGCAACCTCCACTCCATCCTCCCTGCCAGACAGGTTTCACACTCGTAACTCACATTTTCCATGCCCATACGATGACTATGTTAAATCTTTTGGGGGAGCATATTAAAAGGAAATACTAAGCTGTGTCAGCCCACGTTGATGGGAGAGGAACAGAAGGGTCAGGGATGTCACCCATAAGCAGTAGGTTGAAAGGTATTTTTCACGCTTTGCAAACAGCAGCTAATTAAGGCTGTGTAGAATACTCATTTTCAGAAACGAAGGTGCAAGCCAGGAACGGCTAGTGGAAATTAAACCATGGGAACTCCTGATTATCATATCTCTGCTTGAAATACCACAAGCTGCTTCTCGCAGATTGTGGCTGGTACCCACACCTCTGCACTACCAGCTGGGCAACTCATACTTGCCAGCAGGAAAATGATTTTGTGTTGTGTCATAGGAAAAAGCAGAGGGCTCTTTCATTAAGGTCTTAGATGACGGGACAGAGAGCCTATGGACAAAAAGAGCTAGAAGTAATTTGGAGGGCTGTCTCAGGCTACTACTAGTTCAAATAAATTCAAGGAGAGTTCAGAACACTAATTCCAACAGGCCAGTGAAATTGGTTGCATTCAGGAAGGAGAAATCAAAGGCACTGATAAAAGCAAAGAATAAGTCACTAGGTAATAGCAGTAGCTACCAGTAAATGTGACTACCAGCAGTATGGCAGAGGTGGAGCTCTGGGCTGTAACGGCGCTAGAAACTCGTCACGAGTTACCATGATGCCATGGTAAAAGAAAGCAACTCCATTTGTAGGAGGCCATTGCCATAATGTAGGTCAGGTATCAATAAATGCTGACAAGAAAAACATGTATGGCAGCAAGCTGCTGATACAGAACCACAGTTTTGGTATGATCCCACCATGGTGCTAAAGACTGTGAACCTCCCATCACCCCATCACATCTGAGAGTACTGTGAGCTTCTTTCAGTTTCTCATGCTTGTAGAAGTCATGTGGAAAGCCTGCATATCTTGACCTCTTTCTGCCAGATTCCAATCCTGTAAAGACTCACACACCCAGATAATACTAGTAGTAGTTGCCTTCAATGAGATGATACAGTGCAGAAAGTGAAGCATGCGTAAGATTTCTTTTCAGAATGGGAACCCCACAGCATGAAAATAATATTGTTTAAATGCTTCTCTAGGTGATGAAAAACTAAATTAATTAATGTTGATAAAGTCCTCTTTGATGAAAGCTGTTACAAAACTCACTGTACAATTATCTAGTGACTTAAAATGTGGTAACTTAACATAGTTAACAGGGTCCCCAGGGAAATCCAGTGTATTGTCTCTATCATGACAGAATTGAAGCTGCCATGACAAACAAAGAAGCTGACAGAGAGGCTAAATGAGCTGTGGTACATTTAGAACAACCATAAAAATCTTCAAATCTATTATTACCACTATCAATTTATTTAATCAATCCTACTGATTAAATACTATGATGCTATCAGCTCATGTGAAAGGCAAGCACACAGCTCCTCTTGGACAAGCTCTGCAATCAGAAAATAATCAAGTGTTTTGAAAGGTACTGCTTCCCTTTTGAAAGGCTGGCTTCACTTAATTTAGACTTTGGCAATTACAGAATGAATGTGTTTTAGTAAATGAAAATGTTCAGGGACAAAAGACGGATTAAGGTTTCCTCTGATAATTTGGTGTCAAATTCTGTTAAACTAGCTAGAGGAGGAGCAGCTGACTGAGATTTTATCTGCGCAGAAATAAACCCTGAACCCCTCACTTTGACTGTTCTCCCAAGGCACATTTTTCTCTGCTTTGCAACCAGCATTTCCCCACATCTCCCTTGTTTCGCACACTAGCTTCAGCCTGGACTGCAGCTGCACACAATTAATCTCCAAATACAATACAGTCTGATCTAACCCTGGGGCAGGATTTTTCCTCCCTCTTTTATCTCACCTTTAAAGTGCTTTTCAGAATTCGCAGCTGGTGCAGTTTTTCATTGACTACTGGATCGCTACATCTCTTTATAAAAGATTTCTTATACTCCATCTTAGTGGAAATCCGGTGTTCTCCTAAAGGAGACAGGCTGGCCTGCTCCAAGGCTCTGTACAAATCTTGCAAGGAGTCTGCTGTTTTTTCCTCTACAGTTTCAACTGTAATGAGAAAAAGGGGAGAAAAAAAAAAGGAGGAAAAGAAACAGAGAAAGGAACAAAGTATCATTAACATGTTTATACAAAGATCCACCAAAAACCTTCACAAAAGGTTTAACAGGGTTAACTAGACCATATGGAGAACATTCCACACCTGCTAAGTTCCAGAAAAAAGAGCTGTGACTGTAACTGTTCCTTCTTGCTACCGCCTTCTGTAGCAAGGGTGAAAAACTTTCAAGAATGTAAAGGCTTGATCCGCATGGAAAGAAAAGAAACAGTGCAAGGTGTAGTAATATTAGTGACATACTGTCAGAATTGAAGTTAAATATGCTGGTGACTTTGTTATTATAGGGAGAGGAAGCATCCTGCTGAGGAAGGTGATCAGGGACCAGTTCTTGGTCCAAGGGTGTGCTGATAATGGCTTTCGAGATTATGTTTATGATTATAAACATATGGCCTTGGAAAGACATGTCATTTTCCTTCCTAGAAAAGTCCACTTCTTTCTGTCTCTTATTTTTGATAGTTGTTGTACAATAGTGATGCTGTCACTTGTTGTGTTCTTTTACTGTTACCTAAAGCTTTAACAGCAGATTACGGACTGGATGTAAGAGTGCATTCACGACATCCTACCCAGCAGTGCGGCAAACCAGACCAGAGCTGTTTGCTTTATAAGTATACTTATTTATTTATTATAGGTTTAAAATATTTGTTCTAACTAGTGCTGGGAGCATCTTAAAGGAAAAAAAAACAAAAAAAGAAAATTTTGCTTGTCTGGAAACAATATCAAACACATGCTGGGGATGAAACATTACTCTGACGTGAGCATTTCATTTAGAAAGCATCAATACGTTTCAACTTCTCACACACCATTTCCCCCAGGAGAAGCTGTTTGATAACTCTGTACAAACTTGGGAAGTGTTAGTGAAGTGCCGGGATAGAGCTGAGTGGTGGCCAGAAGAACCTGGGGGAGCCACCAGCTGGCGGCACAGGCAGCGCCACCCATGCTGCCCCTCGCACATCGACACACCTGCACACACAGGAGCCAACAACCACCTGTGCACAGCCTCCCAGTCATCTCCAGAGCCCTCAGGACACTCCAAGACAGTCTTGGCCTTCATGGTGGTATATGTTTTCCTGGCCCAAGCAGTCCATGTCCTCTGGTAGGAAGGCTACAGCTGTTTGCTTTCAAGCACTACTTTTTTCTGTGACTGACCCTGCGCCAAGCTGTGGTGATCTCCACTGCCTGAAAGTTCAGCATATGCTAAAGCACCTGGAAGTAGTGAACCCCAGTCTCCTTAGGTGTTCAGAAGTTTTTTTATCAAGCATCAACAGGTAGTTGGAAGTCTGGAAGTGACATTTCTAGCCCCCCAGGAGCTACCCACGGCAACCTCCCACTGAAAGCCACACCATGCAGCATGGCGACTACTCACCTCAGGCTCAGGCAAGAACCAAGTCTCCACACTTCATTGGAAAAAGTGTTTGCATTTGCATAGATCGATCAAAGAATTTTGCAATCAGCCTCTAATCTAGCTATCTCTCTCACTAGTTTATTCCTTGCCCTTTTTAGGGGGTGTCTGTTTTTAAAGCACTCTGTTTTTTTGGTTTTTTTTATTTTTTAAGAAATATGGAAGAGAAGAAGGGTTAAAGACTTTTTATTGATGCAGGTGGTATGGGTCTGTACAGAGCTCCCCAAATCCTCCTGAATCCTCCCCAAATCCTCTCCTGTTTGAAGAGCCACTGTAAGAGGCAGCCAGGACTTAAAGAAAAATAGAAATGAGATGCATTTCTATTTTTTGTCAATATCTTTCTTGTTAAAACATCTAATACATTAAAAGGCAAAACATTCACTAGCCAAATACTTAAAAATTGGTTAAAATCCCCTGCAGTTTTGCTTTTTACACTTTCTTAAAAAGTCTACGCAGCAATGATATTGGATGTTTAGGATCTCTCTATCAGTTCATATCACCGAATACTGAAGTCCACCAGTCTGACAGCTGGAGAATGGGAGTGATTTACTAAAGGGCAAAGGGAAAAAAACACCTTGATCTGACACGGGAGTATCTTACATCTGTTTCTCACTTTCTTTAATCCCTTGTAACGCAAAGCAAAAATGATCTTTTCTCAGGTCTCTTCTCTCAAGCAGCGTTGCCATGTTGTACCCTCAGGGGATTAGTAGAGGCCAGTCTGCTGAAGAAGCAGGCCAGTGCTCTGACTCCATGTCATCTAAATTTACTTTGCTAGAGTGACCTAGAGCCTGGACCAGCAACTGGCCACCACATCCAGGCCTGCCAGCAAAAACCCATGGCTTCCTGAAACACCAAAGGTCCCCAGCTCAGCAAAGGACAACGTTTGGGTTCAATCATGAATGAGGTCCCTTCCAATCCCTAACATTCTGTGATTCTGTGACTCTGTGATTAATGATCCTGGAAGGCAAAGTGGCCCAGGCGGGTTTGTACACTGGGCTGGGGGGGCGTGCGCCGCCCTCCCTTCCCATGCCACCAGCCTGGTGGTCTGCACGGCTGGTGCCCCTCAGGGCTCACCTCCTCAGGCAGGTACCCACGGCTCAGTGTGGGCCTCAGAGAGGCTGTAAATGGGGGATTTCTACCCTTCCCCCAAGTGGGAAGGCTGCATGGGAAGAGGCGCAGGACTACAGGGGCATGATGCAGAAGGTAGGGTTAGGCCACAGAACACTGACAGCAGGTCTTTGAAATCCATCGACACTTCACCTTCCCCTGGCTTTGGCTGCCTCCGCCGGGCTCCATCACTGCCTCAGTGCTGAAGCTACGAGCGGTGTGTAGAGAAGGGGATGGGATTGGCTGTTAACGGAAGACCAGGGAAGAAAAACAGCAGGTCCCTTCCCTTAAAAGTCTCACTGTTGACGACGCCAGGGAAGCTCAAATAGGGCAAGACGCCTCCTTGTTCCACCCACGGCAGGGGAGAGGGCAGCAGACGTCATGCTTACACATCCCAAGCCCTTAATATCTTCCAGAGAAACACTGAAGGTGGTGGTACTGCTGCTCTCAAAGGCTCTCAGAAGGCGGGAATGAGATTATACACGAATCTCCCCTCCCTCACACTTCTGCTAAAGGCTTTGATTGATTTCCTGTAGGCGTTGGTGAAACCCTTGGCACCGTAAAACATCTGAGGTGCTTGATTAGATATACAGCTGAGGTTAAAACAGATTTTCTTTTTTTTTTAAACTGGTGCATTTGTATGCAACTCATGCTATTTCAGCCAGGCTGTCTCCTTAAGGAAGAGTAAGGCCTCACGTAATGCTTTATTTAAGTAGAATATGTGGCCTAACGGGTTTTGCAGATGACAGACCTCAGAACAGCAACCAGTGCAGCAGTTGTTTTTCACTCTCACTAGGCTGCTGAGTCATGGGTTGCAACTCCCTGGCCACCATCTTTCTCTGAGGCAGAAATAAAGCTGGATAAACTCTGCAGCACACAGATGTAGAACCGCAAATGTACACAAATGTAGAACCGCATCTTCCAAATACAAGAATATACAAGTACTAAATTTTGTAATAATGAAGCTTCTGCTGTGTCTTCAAGTGAGGGCAAAGCCATCTGCATTAAATACAGGAGATAAAAAACCACATCAGTCTGGTAAGTGGTGTGTTATTATTTCTTGATATTCTGCTTTCTACAAGGAAGAGTTTCTGAACTTTTCGTACTCTGCCCTTGCTTCTTAAAATGCTGTAAACATCTGAACCTATTCTTTCATTTTCTAAGGAGAGGGAGCTGGAGATTGTGGCCGAGTGGGTGAAACTCTTAAGAGGTCAGGAATGGTTTGGGCTGTTGGCTTTTAGTAAAAACTGGTGTGCTTTCTTACACTGCTGTCATTCTTTGTTGAAAGGAGCATGCCCTGAGCTCCACCATGTACTAAGTGTAACCAACTCCTGGTTCTGCTGGGCTATTCATCTTTCCATTATTTTCCTCTCATAAACCAAGATCCTAAGAGCAATAAATAAGAACATCAGGCATTACCGTGAAACATGACCAGAGAGAAACAGTTAACATTGGCATTTATGCGGATCAAAAGATGATCTGTCCTTGTCAATTGATGATTCAGGAAGATGGCATTGAATTAGGACCTTGCAGAAGGTCACCGTTGCAACCCAGCTGGCTAACACTGCTCTCTGGACACAGAGAATCTCTGGGCACACATTTGTTACAAAACTGCTATCAATATATGGAATAATCTCTAGTAATTCTCAGTGGAGGTTCCTGTAACTCACTTTCCCTCTAAATGCCCAAGCCACCAAAAGCTTGCATAGTTTTACCCTTTCAGTGAGGTACCAGAGGAACCAGTGGTTGCACCTGGGGTTACGAGTGCATATAACTGCCCATGCAAGGACAGTACAATACAGTTAATCATAAATGTTGTCACCCACTGTGCTGACGTCACATTTTTCAAGGGCTGACACTCTCCTTTGAGGCCTTTTGTGCTTTACCAGCACCTTCTAACACCACCCGGGCTCATCCTGCTGTCTTCAGATTCCTGACTGATGGACACTGCTGCCACCCCGATGGCATTCTCATTATCCTCTGCTTTTCACTACCTTTACAGCTTAGTGACGTGCTTTCCTTCACCGTGCAACTCCTCTCATGCACGCCCACTCCTCTACCTGCAATTAGTTCTGCGTTTGAATGAAATTACCAACCCCTGCAAATCCTGAGAAAGCCGAGCTGTTGCGAAGTCTGCGACAGAGAGTGAACGAGGTACAAACAGTCAGACCGAAATCCCTCGGCACCACTGAAATTTAAACTCCCACACTCATCCCTTTCGGTGAGCTCGCTCTCTCTGGCAGAGGAACCAGCTCAGCTCGGCTTTCTCAGGATCTTAAGGAGGCAACTTGGTTAGAATGCATCACTAATTACGTTATTAAACAGTTGCCATATGTTATTTCCCTCCTACAAACCCCACAGATTTGCTTCCAATTTGAAAGTTACACGTTTCTGCTTCACCTTTTGCACAGGGGAGGCATCAACCTGAAGCCTCCCAGAGACTTTCTGTGAGCATCAGTAAGTGCTTTGCCCAAGCAGAGCGCATCCCTGGCCTCTGGGAAATAGTCTCAAGCTAGATAAAACAGGCCCCGTTGCACAAATCTCTGCATTGGATTTCTTCCTTTTACATTTTTTCTTTGCGGTCTTCACCCCGATGCATCTATGTTAGGGACAGAGTTGCTTGCCTGCCACAAAGCTAACTAATAAGTGACATAATCCCAGGACCAGCAAAGCGTTTGGTAATCTTCCTATGCCACGGCACATTGGCTGTGCTATGTCTAACCAGCAGGTCTATAAAAACCCGCCTGGTCCTGCCATGGTTGCGCTGGTAAGTAGTGCAGCAGACAGATGCCTGCTGATCCCTCAGGGAGGACTCCTCGAGCAAGCTCTCGAGCCCCAGCCCAGCCTCTCCACTGATCCAAGTGCGCTAACAGGCAGCCAAGGGCAAGGGACGTGATGTGGCCACAGGCTCCAGCAGCCTGGCTGGGCTTGTAAACCCCCGGGGAACAGTTAGGAGGAAGACAGAAGGGATCATCCTGTATTTAAGGTGAGAAAACAGAAGGGTGGAAGAAAAGTGGTTGTGGGCTTTATCTGTGTCGGAGGTGTGGGAAGAGAAGAAATCTTCCAAAGTAGTAGTGGCAGATGCTCATTGCAAGGCTTAAATTGGTCTTTGCTGCTGTTCAGGTTAATCATTAGAGTCCAAACTGCACAAGAGGGAGACACATCCAAACCCTTACGATGCAAAGAACCAGAAATTACAGTAATTTTTGCACTACTTGGATGGATGGATGGCAGGCAGACAAAGCTAGGTATTTCCTTTCCCCCCAGACTACAAGCTGAAAGGAATGAAATGGTGAAATCAGTGAAAGGTTTGCAAGGAAATGGTGTCTGCACAGCCCTGTGTTGTGTATGAGGTCACCCCCGCACAGGTATAGGGGAGCCACAGTGACATGGAAAGTTGGCTCCTGACAGAAAAATGCTACAAGTCACATGCCCAATTACCGAGAAAAGGAAGAAGTAACACAGTGTTTAAGCCTGGTGTGGTACAGGAAGCAGGAGGTGCAATAAGATGGAGTTCAGGTCTACGTGGAAGCCAGCTGCTAATCACCTGCTCTGGGTAATATAGAGCAGATTTCCCTGTTAAAGCGCAAACAGAAACCAGTGGCATCTCCTACATCATGTTACAATCAAGGCCTGACTGTGCATGTGAGTATGCCTGTGCATATATATATATATACACACATATGTACGCCTATACATATATACACACGTATATTAATGCTTTCCAGAAGTGAAGAAAAGTTTAAGCAAGCTGAAGAAAAGCTGGGGGCTTCTTGTGCAGTGCCTGGCTTTTGCAACCCTTCTCTCTGTTATTCCTTCCCTTTGCCTGCCCTTTTCTGATTTGTGTAATCCTCCATCCTTTCTGGCCCCATGTACCTGAAAGAGCAGGATTTTTCCCAAAGTCTTGAGACAAGAAAGGGAGGAGCACTGTTTAAAACCAAGCTTTGATCCACGTGTTCGGTGGCTGGTGGAACAGAGAACAAGTAATAAATTTGAGTTTTATACCATCCTTTCCTGTAAAGGGTTTTTTTGGGTTACCAGTACAGTTGTACACGTTTTCTATTCTCTCCTATTATGTAAACCTGTGGAAAAAAAAAAGATAATCCCTAGAGAGGGTGTTCAGTGAAAGCACCAACACAAGAGAGCTCTGCAATACACTGGAGTTTTCCACCCAATGGTATGAGGCTGCCTCTCCTCTCACATGTATGAGCATAAATCGATTTCTTGAGATAAAGTGAACTGTGGCAAGTGGAAAACTCATCTCCCATAGGACAGATCTCCAAAGGTATTTTGGGCATTATCCACTACAACCAATTTCAATCAGAAGCAGTTAAATACCGTAACCACCTTTAAAAGATCTAACCCCACCCTTTGAACAGCTCAAGAGATGCTAAACCTTTGCTGTGGCACCAGAGGTCTAATTCCTTTTGTGAACTTATGGCACTAGTGGTTTTCTTGGTTTGGATCAGTAGATCTTTGCAAATCTCTTTTCCTCTGAGGTCACCTTTCTGGTGATATCTGAGTGACAAGTTGCCTAAGTCTTGTCACAGCCTTGTGAGCCACCCTGCAGACTGCAGCTTGTGAGCTGGCCGGCTGAAGCATGTTCACCTCCAGGCTTCACAGGACACTTGAGCTGGTCTTACTAGAAGTCTCACGCCCACACCAGTCACATCTCTTCAAAGCTTTCCACACAACTGGAATTGATAATTAAAAACATCTGACACCAAACTTGGCAGTAGAAAATAAATTGATCCTCAAGGTTTCTTCCTGCAGACCTGCCTTGTTGTGCCGACAGCAACATTTAGGCATTTTCACCATCCGCTTAGCAACGAAGTACAGGTGCCAGCAAATGGGTTAATATGTTAGTGGGAAGGAAAACACAGACAGAGGGAATAACTCGCCCTGCTCATCCGAGCTCTTGTCAGCTCTTACACACCTTGAATGAGCATCAGGAGAAGCTCTGCCTTTGCTCCCAGCACTGCTGTTTCTTGAGGTTATATTGGTGAGCTGCGATTTCAGAGAGGGCATAAGAATGAAGATGAAGTAACTCCAAAGCTTCCCAAAGTACCAAGGAACTCTGAGCAGTGGCAGAACTTTCTGGTAGCAGTGATATAATTGCATCCTTCAGTATATGGACATGGTACTCATTAAGTTGCCTGTGATGGAATCAGTTTAACCTTCATCTGATGAACAGATTTTAGTGACTCTTTGGGAGAATTTTAACACGGTGAAATAGGATATCCTGACGTTTTTCTGTGCCACACACTGATATAAGTTCTGTTTAATTTTACCACAAGCTACCAATGTCGAAGTGAAATAAACAGAGCAATTACATTTTGATGGTACACTTCCCCTCAGTCCCTCCAGTTCAGAAACACTGAAAAACTTCTTGTATTTATGAGGTAACCAGGAGCTGAAGCAAACGGGGTAAATGTCTATACATCTGGGGATGCTGTGACTTTTACACAGGACGAGGAGGTCCCTATGGATGAATCTCAGAAGCAATATATGGAAGCAATTACTTCTTTAGGAAAATATTTTTTCACAAAGCTAAGCTGTTACAGCACATGAAGTTGTGAAAGGTTAAGTGACAAACGATATGGACCCAGCGACATTACTCACCAGTCAGAATCAAGCCCCAGTCACGCTTGCACAACAGCAATGCCTGTCAAGGTCTATGGGCTTGATACCCGAAAGTGAGCCTGAACAGAAGGGATATGTAATCCTGGTGAGCAACACCCACCGAGAAAATGAACTCCACGTCAGGCTATATCCCAAGTTTGCTTATTTGTATGAAAATGTAACACTGATAGTGAAATTTCTGAAAGCACTTGCATCACTTAAGAACTGCAATCCTACTTTCAACATGAAAGAAACAAGGCAAATCAGTGTGGGTGGGGGCCAGATTGATTTAATAGCTGTCTCAGTTACCTCTGTAACGCACTGTGGTCTCTTGGGGAAATGTCTCCTGAAGCATTTATGAAAGCGGCCTGAAATACTTCTGAAAACATTATCCCAGAAGATGTCATATATATTCAGATATTCAGATTTATTATTGGATTTGTAATTGCACATGTTATGATAGCTGCACTGATTAGATTCCAGACTAATTAATCTGCACCCTGATTTAGATGTTATTTATGTAGGGCACGACACTGCCAAATATTAAGCACCTCCTCTCAGCTGCTGAATGCCCATCACACCACCATGGTCTGTAAGCACAGTACAGAGGTCAAAGTACCTTTGAGAACAAAAGCTATTACTGTGAGGAGAGAAATGCAATACCAGGTGGCTTTTCTAGACATTACTCATGCCATGAGACATCATAATCAACTTGTGAACATGTATACACCTTAACATAAAGCTGTCTCAAAACGGGAGTCATCGCAGAAGAAAGTCCGTTCCCCATCCATCAGGCAGAATGTGTTTGCACACAAAAGAAACAAGAAAGGAAATTAATATCAGCCCTGACAGACAATGGTTACGCAAAGGCAAAACTGAAAATTTGCTGGCTTATTTCCTTTATTAAGCCCAAAATAACACCTTTTAAAAAAGTCCTGACTTCATGAATAAATCAAATGCCTTCATTAAAGAAACAGTTACTGCCATTTTCTATACTTTATTTTAAGGTAAACAGAAAAATATTTAACAAATGTGTATGCAATTAAATGCCGGGGACTGCTAATTACAGCCCTTCTGAATGCCTCTGCAAAACAAAGATACTCAATACAATATGTTAGAAAGGGTGGGGAAAAGAAAGAGAGGAAGCTGAAGATGATCTAATTCATATTAGCGCAGATATATGCTGGCCTTTGGCTATAAGCAGCAAATAAGCCATCAGTGTAACACCAAACGGCAGCCAAAGGACATTTTAGAGTCACATCTTTGCTTCTGCTTCTCTAATTCATTTCCAAAACATTTCACCTCTAACTAATTATGGAATTTAATGACAGAATGTAAAGGACTGGCTGGGGTTGCAAGCCATTCCAACAAGGCTTTAATGACACATCCTTCAGGTTGCAGAATCTTTATGTACTTAGCAATGATTTATCAGCCCTGGCAGAGGCAGGTACTTCAAAGGCAACCTTATATAAAAAATAAATTCTGCCTTTGCCAAGCGTTGGAAAGAGCACTAAATTAAATTTAAAAATCAATTCCTACAGACAAGAGAGTCATAAAAACTCAGTGGGTTTGTCTATTTGGCCAACAGGCAAAAATTCATGACAGTACAGTTTTGTAATCAATAATAGCAATACAGTGTATTTTTTTGATTGGAAAAAAAGTAAAGATGCCAAAACAACATTGCTAAATATTTAGGCTGATTTGTGACAGTCCCATTGAGCAGAAACACAAAACATGCATTTTTATGAATTTCCAACTAGTTTATGTTATACTATACTTTTTATTTTCAAAAAAGAATATTAAAACTATTATAAGCTTTGTCACCTGCTGTAAGGCAGAATGATGTAATTTTATTCACTGCACATTTCCTGTTTGTGAGGCAAAAAAGCATAATTTACTTCTTTATAAAAGGGAAATATATATAACTATATATATAATTTTATTGGTATTAACATAATGCAATACCATACATTGAGCAAACAGAAAACATTTCAAAATACATCTTTTAAAAGTATCTCCCCATAAGATAGTATGAAATATCAAGTAATTAGCATTAACATTATTACAATACACCCTTAGCCAAATATATTAAGGAAAATCCACATTCTAACCACAGAGATAGAGGCAAACATCAACCCATAGGGGACTCAGAACATAATGATAAATACAATATCTGAATCTACTTTGAGTGACATCCAGACAAATACTGGCCCCAAAACAGCCCTCTGGAGTCTGGGTGTTATACAGAGAATACTTTGTGCCTGCTTGGCCAGGCAGCATCACTCACATGTTAAGTCCTAGAAGATAAAGAGGAACCGAAGAGTTTATCTGCAGAGTCTAATAAATCTCAGCGTGAGGTATCTTCTCCGTCATCATCCAAATGAGTGCCAGTGTACCCTCTGGTAATTCATTACAAATCGTTAGATAAATGGAAGTCTCCAGAAGGTCTGTACATACCTCCACTTGACAGAATACACTTAGTTTAGCATGACACAGTAAGGTGACTTCCTTCACTAACGTGAAGCACGCTTAAAAGACACGACTCTGGATGGCCTGAACGGGTTCACTGGAGTTCAGTACAAGCAACAGGATTTTACAGTTACCATGGCTGAATCCCTCTTTACTTCCTCGAGGTCTGCAGAACAAAACTGAGTGACATCAAAGCCCTTCCCCTGCCAAGACCCTCTTCCCCTTCCGTTCTCCCATGCCGGGGGCAGTATTTTCTGCAAATGTGCTCCGTGTAGACTGGATCTGACTTTGTGCCTAGTCCCATTGTGGAAAGGGTGCATTCTTCAAAATACTGGCCATGCCCTTTGACACCTTCCTGGAGGCCTCATATCCAGGCATGTGGTTGTCTATGCTTTAACAGGTCTGTTCTCTGTTATAAACATCAAAGTTATTCAAGAAGAACTGACTTTCTGAACGGAGGCCATTAGGTTGCTTGCAAGAGGCTGAAGTTGAGTCTCCGTCGTGCCAATTCTCTAATGATAAGTTTATCAACCTTTGAGTCCAATCGGTTCAGTGCCAAGAGAAGTGGATCCCATTTGACATGGAGAGGTGCTATCAACTCTCGCAGTGTATTAGCCTAATATGATAAAGCAGTGATACAATATGTTGAAAGAACTGTGACGTGCCATTATTTCCATATCATATATTAGAAACACTATCATGCAAACAAGAGCAAATAGCAAATCTGGCATACAGTAGCAGCACTACAGAGCTTTTCTAATCTGCATGCAGCTATGCTCATGAGGACAGAGACATGGCACTGCTCTGCTCTTACACCTTGCTCCGTTAAAATATCCATCCCTGATGCGAAAGAGGCATTTAGGGCACAAAGTTATATATTCTCTCCTTGTGGATATGCTTTAAGAAAGAAAAAAAGAAAAGAATAGAACAAAGACCAATTAAAAAAAAAAAACAAACCAAAACAACCCACAAACAAAACGAGAACAATACACATCCTGACCAATTTGGGGTGGTTTCCTCCATGTTGAAGAGACATTAGCTCATTTGGAAGCGTTGGAAAAGGGTCACATGAATGAGGAGCAAGGAAGCAAAGAATGTGCCCCAAATCCACCAGACATGCTACAAACACGGAAAAATATTCTGTGGGCAACTCATGTATGAACTAGAAAAAGAGGTGGCACAACACAATCTGGCTCCTTTTGTTGGCTTAGCTGACAATCCAGCATTGTGCAATGTTGGGTAAAGGATAAGATACAGAGCTAGGAAATGATGTGATTCTGAAACCACACTGACATTACATACATCCAAAAGCTAGGGCTTGAGAACTTGAGAATCTTTGTGGACTTGTGTTAGCAAAGAAAAGGGAAAGAGAGAGGTGGAACACACAGCATACAGCTGTTTACTTAGAATTTCTGTGTGGATACACAATTTCTGCACATAGGGCAGCCTCAAAAGCCTGGTTGCTCTCAGTACATATCCTATTCTATTGTCTGCTACACTTATTTGTAAATAAAAATTAAACTCCATGGATCTTGAAGTCCGTTGTGGTTTCAGATCTCAAATATGACAAGAAGAGGGAGGTTTCTTTGTTAAAAAAACCCACCTCTTTGGGGAAGAGTTCAACTGTGCAGAATATAAAGATGTACAACTTCAATTTAACTGGTGAGACACGTTTAAAGCTTGTTATAGGGAACTTTTTTTTTTTTTTTCCCCAAAAGACAGGATGAAAAAGGAAGGAAAATATCAAGCATTGCCATTTTGCCATTTTGACTCTTGAGCATATCACAAAAGGTCTGGAACGCAGAAAAGAAATGTTGTCTAGGTGACAGAAGGCACAAGGTGGAAAGAATCCCAGATGGAAACATTGGTGCCATTTACTCCACCCACGGCAGCAATTGGAAAATGAGTTTCCAGAGAGACAGAGGGTGAGCAATGCTATATGGAACACGAACCAAGTTCAGCCTCTTCTACACTACTGAGATTTCCTGGGGACTGTGTGCGTCAATAAGGAGAGGAGGAAGAAGAAGGGAGAGGAAAACAGTTTATATAACTAACTCCTAAGTACAGCAGTCGAGAGAAACTTTTACGTAACTTATTGTGTAAAATAAGGAACATTTGATTCTACAACCCAAATGAAAATAAAAACAAACCACAAAAACCACCCAACCCCCAAAATCAAAACCCAAATGCTTGACAAACAAATGGCCAAAGCAGCACATTTCAGGACTCATAGGGTTGAGGAAAGGGAGACTTGAGCAGGCTGCAAAAGCGGATGTTTTTCACATTTCATCCTGTTTTACACTACAAACAGTCATAGCATTTAAAAATAAGAGTCTTGTGTTTATTTGGAAAAAGGCACCAAGTGAAAGAGGATACTGCTGCCTCATACGTATCACTTCTGCAGCTTTAGGAGATCCTGTTGTCTCATGGATGTTTTCATGTAACTTTATCTATAAATTTCAGGAAGTTTGTTTTCAAAGGTCAGGCTTTAGTGAAAGAAATTTCGCTTTTCATGCAACAAGGTGGCTATGAAATAAAGGAAGGTTAATGAAGGAAGGCAAGGACATTCCCTAGCAGCTGTCTATACTCAGCTCTTCCACACATCCTGCTGAGGCTGACTGGGACACAGTTGCGCCAGGCTGGATGGGGCTTTCTAGTGGGAAGCGTCCCTGCCTGTGGCAGGGGGGTTGGAACTGGGTGATCCTTAAGGTCCCTTCCAACCCAAGCCATTCTACGATTGTATGCTTCTATGGCACATCCTCTGGGTCTATAGAACTATGCTACCTTCAATGGATGGCAGGACAGGACTTCTTTTATGTATCTAATTAATTCTGCATTAGAAGATGACTATTTCTGAAAAAAAACAAACCTGTTAATAAGACAGGCATTTGAAAGGCTATTTGGTAATATTGCTAAAGTCATTATAGGCCTATCATCAAACACTAGTAATTCTTCGCTGTCCCAGTTTGGATTAGTCGCAATGTGTGTGTATAGCCTTTCATTAGGACCTCTTAAGATAAGTGGTAACATACACTGCCCTATTTATCTGAAGTTGAATACAATTAACAGGCACTTGGTGGGGGGTGTGTGTTTCTAAACAGACTTTCTCATTATTTTTCTATATTACTCTTAGTAACTAAGTGTACAATATTTCCTATTAGTGTAGATGCACATTAAGAGTTTAAAAATTCTGCTTTTTGGTAATAAAATTTTGTTTCCTTACTATTTTAAACCCCACATTTTTCCTTCCATAATCACTAGCATTAGTGAAATGATTTATGTAAAAAATCTCTAGCATATGGGTTCCCTTTTCTAGATAATTTTTTTAAAATTTGTTTTAAAGGAGAACAAATACAAATAACAAAGAACAAGTAACGTGCTTTTGGACGGATACTTATCGACACTACAACTTATGAAACTCATGAGACTTGCAAACATTTTGAAAAATAAACCAGCTGCCATTCACATACAAAAATGAATGTGACTCTGTGAAAATAATGAAGCGAACTTACTGCATTTATCAATCAAATTACGTTTGCATTATGAGAAGAGCTTTACGGCAAATTACTTCCCCAGAGATGTTACAGAAACAAAACCGCCTGCTGTAAATCCCCACCTCTTTCTTCAACTAATGCAGTCACGTAAGATGTGAGTAACCTTATGTCTGAGCAAACCTGTAGCAGTGGGAGGTACTTTACTCATTGAAAGTCATAGAGATAGAATGCATCAGGGCTGGAACCAACCCACCAAAGGGCAGCTCTGCAAGCCTTTCTGGGCATGTCACCATGTCTCAAAAACCAATAAAAATGTAAGCAAAAGGGAGGAGAAAGTTCTGGCTGAGAGAAATGTTTGACAGTCACCATGTATAAGGTCTCAAAAAGGCTCTCACATAAGAAGTCCTATGTAAGGAGAGGGGCGTGGAAGGTGAACAAACTATTTATTTTTCTCTTTGGGACCTATTTATCAATAAAGAAGGCATGCCAGCAGTCACTAATGAGAGGTAATTTAAGTTAGGGTTTTCACTTTGATGTGTTTTTTAATAAAATGTGTAATATTTTACTGCTGCCACTCGAGAGTATGCTTACTTATGAATGTTCACATGTATTTTGCCTGAACAGACTACAAGATGCCTGATTATTAAATGGTATGCTTATGGTAAATTTGCTTTTCAGAGGAGAGTTAGGCTGAACAATGGCAAGCTAACAAACTTACTTTTGAAATCAGTACTTAAGTTTCAGAAAAGGAAATTTCAGACTTCCATCTATAGTGACAATCAGTAAAACCATAACCACCTATCAAATTTCTATCCTTTCCTTCATTTGTATCCTATTTTGTGTACATATTTCTACATCTGCCTATATATTCACGAGAGATACAGAACTATCTAGTTCAATAATGAAGCATGTCTGGTTATGTACAGTCCCCTAAAGGTAGATACGACATGAGTATTCAGGATCTGAAGAAGAACAAATTCTAACACTGGGGAAAAGAAATTCCCCTCCTTCCATGTACCACAAACTGCCACCTGGCTGCTTTTGTTTTAAGTCCAGTGGCAGATACATCTTACTGGAGAAATGGCTCAACGCTATATGATACAGAATCCTTGGGAGGAATGCTGCCAGACCTACAAACCGCCCACTGCTCAACAGTGGGAAGCTCCTATCATCTCCAGGACTGCTCAGGTCTCACACAGATGCTGTGCAAAGATGAAAACGAGCTGGTACAGAGCTTGGCAATAAGAGTGCCTGAGGAAAGAGTGTTTTGACGATACATGCAGTGCAGCACCCCGACACTACACTGCAAGGCAGCATCTCTGCAAATTACCCTTTAAGAAGCCAGTTAGATGTGGAAGCAGTAGCAGCAGTCACTTGGTACTCCTCTGGAGACTGAGTTACTGCAGTAAAGGGCACTACATCAAACAACGATAATACAGGAGTATGCTATCTACAAATAGCAAGTTCAAGCTTTTCCAACATCACAGTATATACTTTAGTGCCCCTTATGTCCTCCTTGAGCTAAACAAAGGAACACCAAGTGCACAAATGTTATATGAGAAAGCACCACAATGAGGAATAGGGACAAAGAGGACAGACGGTGGTGTCAAACCATGTATAACCTCCAGTATATGTTCCTTTACAGTAAGGGAATCCCTATAAGCTCTATAAACTCATTACGCTTTTCCCCAGACTCTTGCTTAGCGCTGTAGCTACAATGCCTGGCACAGCTCTGTCCCTAGGCACAAATGCAGACATCACACTGGCTGTGCACGCTGCAGCAATCTTCATTCAAAGCACCGCTCTGATAAAAAACAGTCACGGACTTGGAATTTTGTGGAGACAGGCCTCTCCAATATTTCTGACACTTCTGCTAAAGTAATACCTCACACAGGAATGTCAAGGAAAAAGTTTACATAAAGAATATGCATTTGCTTTACAAACACTTTTTCTGAACGACAAGAAGATTTTTGGCACTGACACTAGAGCTCTTATATTATTTGCTATTTGTTTATGGAGGTCTTACTAAGTGATGAACTTCCGCCTTGCTCAACAATAAGAATGATAGCAGTACCAGTAGCTAAGTGTCTAATGAAGGAGTTGCATCTACCCATAAGGATCCCATTTTTGGTTTCTATCTGGTATGTGGATTTTTTGTAAATGCAGTACATCAAATTGTCAAATTACTAATTCTTACTATACTATATTCTTCCTAAATCTTCCTGATTCTGCCCATATTACATATCTCCACATTAGATACATCCCATAGTTATTCCTGTGCTGTACAGGTCTCTTATGTTGTGGCACGGGAAGTTTAGATTGAATATTAGGAAAATTTCTTTACTGAAAGCGTTATCAGGCATTGGAACGGGTTTCCCAGGGCAGTGGTGGAGGTTCCATCCCTGGAGGTATTTAAGAGTCAAGTAGACATATTGCTTAGGAATATGGTTTAGTTGAGAACTTCCGAGTGTTAGGTTAATGGCTGGACTTGATGATCTCAAAGATCTTTTCCAATCTAGACAATTCTGTGACTCTAATACCTGTAAAACTCTCCTTTAGCTCATTACTGGAGTCATACTTGAGTGACAGTTCATAGCTCCAAGATGGAGTAGTTTGAGCTGCGGTTCTGACTAGTTTGTTTCATAACCATTCTAAACGAATACAAACAGCTGCTCCCAGACAGAAGAGGCCCTCTAATTCGGGACATAAACAGTGAGACAGAGTTGAATAACTATGGTCACACAAACAAAAGCTGGCTGAAATTATTATAGTTTTATACATGTTCAGATGGTACCAGATGTAAGCAGACTTTAGCATCCTACTGGGCAATTTATGAATTCTGGGAATGTTATTAAAATTTCTGCATATTGCCACTTTAATTGCTGGATTACACTGAACTAACGTACACATGACTATAGGACAAGCCTCACCTAAGAGAATCATACAACGGCTTGGGTTGGAAGGGACTTTAAAGATCAGGGGGCTGGTTAGCTCACTCGATTAGAGCGTGGTGCTGATAACACTTAAGGGTTCGATTCCCGTTGGGTCCCCATGTGTTGCCTGATCTAGTTGAGAGGTGTCCTTGCCCATGACAGGGAGGTTGGATTAAATGATCTCTAAGGTCCCTTCCAGCCTAGGCCATTCTATGATTCTATGATCACCTAATTCCAACCCCCTGCCATGGGCTGGGACGTCTCCCACTAGACCAGGTTGCTCAAAGCCTCATCCAGCCTGGCCTTGCACACTTTCAGGGAAGAGGGGACTTCCACAACTTCTCTGGGCAACCTGTTCCACTGTCTCACCACCCTCACACTGAAGAATTTCTTCTACTAACTCTACCCCTTTTCAGTCTGAAACTGTTATGCCTTGTCCTATCACTACACTCCCTGATAAAGAATCCCTGCCCTTCTCCACTATAAGGAAAAGAGGCAGCTATAAGGTCTCCCTGGAACTTTCTTTTCTCCAGGCTGAACAACCCCAACTCTCTCAGACTGTCATCATATAAGTTCTCCAGTCCCCTGATCACCTTCACGACTCTCCTCTGGATCTGCTCAAGCAGGTCCGTGTCTTTCTCATGCTGAGAACCCCAGAGCTGAACACAGCACTGCAGGTGGGGTCTCCTGAGAGTAAAGCAAAGGTGCAGAATCACCTCCCTTGACCTGCTGGCCATGCTTCATTTGATGTAGCCCAGGATGCGACTGGCTTTCTGGGCTGTGAGTGTACATTGCTGGCTCATATTCAGAGGGCTGCTCTCAATCTCTTCTTCTCCCAGCCTATAGCTGTGCTTGGGATTGCCCTGACCCAGGTGCAGGACTTTGGACTTGGCTCAGTTGAACTTCAGGAGGTTTACACTTATAAGTCTACGTTACATTCAAAGGACGAGCATGAGGCACACATCTAACAGTGAGATTCCTTTCAATTCAATTCCTAATACTGTCATAAACTAAAATTAGACATGATATGATCACAATGGCATATAAAGCTGAATTTAATCTACCACTCCTCCTGTATGGTTTATACCGAGAACTACTTGAAAACACCTGACCATGAAGCAGGAACTGTAGTTCCAGTTTGTTGCCCCATTAAAGAGGTACTATCTAGCACAAAAATGGGAGTTGTGGGACTTTAAAAGCAAACAGAAATATACGTAATTAATTATAACATGTCAAATTCAAGTTTACACAAACAACTTCAACCAGTAGAAGCCACTTTGGAGAAAGAACACTTTAATAGCCCATCCTCAAGTAACATAACTGCATAATTCCAACAACAAAAATTGCCAACACACTGACAAAATCACTCACGTGACTAAATAACGCACGGCCAGACTGTCATCTTCCCCCTACCTGCCTACATCAAAGGGCAAAGAGCTGAGATGCTGCCCCTGCCACAGCTGCTGACAACTGCAGCAACCTGCCATCCTGGCCTAGGATCTCTGAGTGGGCCAATAAAACAGACAGATCACAGAAACATTTTAGGTTATTGATACCAGGCCATGTGTCTAAGGTAAAATGAACAGACTGAGCAAAATATGTCACCATCCTCGTGCCCTGTTCTGCTGAGGCTCTGCAGCAGCTTTTGCTAAAATTCACAACATGAATGGTTGGAAAAAACACCCATTTAAGAAAAGGTGAGAGGGCAGATTATTATTGTTGTTATTATTATTGTTGTTATTATTATTATTGGTGGTGGTTATCGTTGTTTATCCTCATGTTGAGATATTTTAATTGAATTTGGAGCTCACACTCACAAAACATGGAGTACACTATTATTCATCTGGCGAGGCCATTAAGTGAAATGCTGACAAAACCCCATGGCTGGCTGTGCTACATATAACAAAGGTATCTCCTTCTCTCTCATGGACTAGCACGTGCTTCATCTGTCAATCCAACTTGCCTTGACTGTTTCCAGGCAAGTCATATTGCTCTGCTCCAACTCTATAATAGATTTAGTCAGGTCTCTTCTAGGTTTGAGGAGGACCATATTTAGCAACCTAAATTCTATCAGATCTCAAACTGAAATACATTGCACAAAATTAGCATATAAAGAAACTGCTCTTAGAAACCTTGCTTCTAATTATTTTGGTTTCGATAAAAATAAGGCAGATATCACCCTTCCTGTTCTAAAACACTGATTCAGCTGTTTTCTCAGGTGTCTACACTGTCTTGAAAGCTCATCAGACCAATGCAGCAGTGAGCTCCTTGCTTTGCTGAAGTGAATCCACTACCTGCTTGGGAATACAAAATGAAGACTTAATGATAAAATGTTTCACACCTGGTGGATAATGCAAAAATATATTTTCATCTGGTGAATCTAACTTTTATTTTTTATGAGAATAATTATCTCTACATAAAAAGCTTGCACCAAAAGGTTTTATGAAAGGTACTTTTCCAGCAAGCCAAACATTGCTATGTTTTTTCTTATAATTGCTTGTATATTTTTTAACATGCAAGAGCTGTTTTCAGAGGTGCTCCAATGTTTTCGTAAAAAGCATATCCTAAGCCTATCATACACCAAACAATGCCCTCACTGGTAAGAGAAAATCAGAGTTGCACAGGGATTTCATTAGGTTAAAGGCTCCTCTTAGCAGGAGTCAAATGCTGAAAATGTCAGAAATTCCCTGGTGTATTTTAACTTTAAAGACAGCAACAAACAACAAATTTTATATTATTTCAAATCCCTGAACGTGCTGGAGTGAATATGATCTCTTTAATTGGATAGTATCTCTTCCATTCTGCTAAGAAAGCACTTCTACACACAACTTAGGAGAGGAAAACACAGCAAACTAACCAAATCATATCACGTTATGTGTTCAGGCTCCTGGTTAAATACTCATTCAGAAAACCATGCGGCAGCCGTTCACTGAAAGGAGTGGTAAAAGGCATTTGTCAGACTGGTCAGGAAGACCAGACAAAGCTTAAGGTTGACGTGCCAGGGTTTCATGGGCGCACGATGCCCGGTCACGAAGGAGCCCTTAGCCCTGCTGCCCAGCCTTCTGAAATCCAGGCACCCAACAAAGGCCCTCTTGTCAAAATAAGATGTGCACCCAGAAGTTTTTAAGGGAAGATACTGATTACGTTCTTGGTGCATTGAGGATAACCAGGAAAGAGGTATTCCTGCGCTTCCATCAATTCCTACTCTTCCACTAATTCACTCCATTATTTCAGCAGGTTTTTACCCTCTGTACGTTGGTGTGAAAACTCACTGCTTCTCACTGGCCTCCCTTCCCCTAATTTCTCCACAAGCACGTTCAAAACAAAAATGCTTCTGTCATATGCTGCATTTGATGAGGTGCAGCTTGTGCATTTCCATATGATGGTACTGTTTCACAGACAAAATAATCCTGTGTTCAACAAACTGCAGCACCAATACCCAGTCTAGGCACTGGTTCTCTTCTCCTGCACTTTTGATCCCTTCCCAGTATGGGAGGGTAGAGCCCTGCTCTTGCATCAGTGCCCCATCCTGAGGGGTCAAGGATAATACTCCTGAGCCCCCGGGGAGACCCACTGTACTCCTGAGATGATGGAGCGGTGCACAGGGTCCACCAGCGTGGTCACATTGGCATGCAGGTACCAATGGCCCTTTTCCTACGGCAGCTCAAGTTCCTCTGCCACCACAAACCACCAGAGTTGTGTTGGAGATGGGCACTTCTCAGAATGTTTTGAGATGTCAGAAATGTTCTTTTTCAGAAGAATGAAAATAGAATCTCTGCAACTTTCAACTGGAAATGAGAGAGACATCTTAGGACAAGCATGACTACTTGCTAGTGCTTGCTACCTCATCCAGGGAAAAATATCTTTAGCTTTCTGAAAGTTAACTATATACAGGAAAAGAGAAGACTGATGAAAACATGGGGATCCCTTCCCCGAAGGACTGCCCCAGCTTTGGAAGAGGGTGGGTAGCAGGGGTAGTGCTGGTATGAGATGGCAGCGGAGCAGGCTGAGCCCAACTCCTCACTGGGGAAGAGGAGCATGAGGAAGGCTGGGTGGGAGGGACCACCCACAGCAGCTCCACCACTGACATCTGACTATAGCAATCTGCAGGGAAGTGGAGGACACACTTCTGACATAATTAGTACTAAAAAAACCACTGATCTGGGTAATGGTATTAAGCCCTCAGGAGGGCTCAGCCCACTGTCCCAGCAGCCTCTAGGCTGCGAGTAAGCAGTGCCGGTGCCTGGAGCCACCGGGTGCTCAGCCTTCGGTCCTGCCAAGGGTGGCAGAAAGGGTATTGAGAGGCTCAGAGAGGAAATCCCTTATTGTCACCACAACCGGTGGCTGTTGTGTGCAAAGCAATCCTGCTCTGCCAAGGGGCTGAGGGGAATGGGCTGAAATATCCTCTGATGCTGGGGGAAGGGTTAGCTAAGAAAAGAGCCACCCTTGGAATCTGCTCAGTGAGAGTGCACTTCCCTCAGAGGATGGTAAGGCAAAGGAGGCTGGTCCTGAGGGGTCTCTCCTGTCCAGACCAGTCACATGCATGGTCACTCCTCTCCCGGGCAAGATCTAGCATGACCCAGAGCTCTGCAGTGGGTAACCACATATGCATATTCCCAGCAATTTACTGCTCACTCCCCCTTCAGTTTGCTTAAAGTGTTTTGCATCAAAATATCATCTCTAAACATCTCTACAGCCTGAAAAACAGTGAGCATCATGCAACTGAGCTCTGTTCTCACCCCACAATTGCGATCTCCCTCCTATTGCATTTCAAGCAGCTCAGCTATGCCTTTACTGATTTCTTCAGCTATATTCTTTTTCAACTCCTTCTTCATTCTTCTTCAACTATATTGTCTTTTTCAGTTTCCTTCTCTTCTTCAGTCTTGTATGTGAATAAGCATTACATTTCTCTTTTCATGCATCACCAACATCAAAACTATGCCTGTATTTTTCTCCTTTCAGACAGAACCATCTTATACCAAACAGTTCCCCTTAGTTCTCCTTCTTGGATTGCAAAGCCACAACTGCTGAGTAGTTCTTAAAAATATCAAATCAGCTTCCACAAAAACTGAGAACTTGGGAGGTTAGGCTTCTACTTCTGAATAAATACTCAAAGTAGTGGAGATAAAGCAGGAAAAAAAAGAAGAAATAGCATAAATCCCTGATGTGTCACATACTGAAGGTTGTACACTGCTCTTCTAATCTCAAAAAGCAGTACTGAGAAAGGTAGAGATACTGGCAGCGAGGATTACTGGTGGTGTGAAAAGTTTGTCCTGCAAGGTGTGACCACATGGTCTATGACCATTCAAGACTTGGCCATCGCTGTAAATGAGGGGGATGCAACAGAGGTCTATATAATTATGAGCACACACTTGCATACTAAGTAAAGGAAAAAAGGTTGATCCTTGCCTCTTCCAGTAATGGGAACATTTGAAAATTTGTGTGGTAGGTTCAAAACTAACCCAAAGACATGCTTTTCTCTCTCTAGCCTGGAGTTAGAATGTGCAATTCATTGCCACACGATACACCTAAAAGTACACCTGAGTTCAAAATCAGTGAAGTTGTTTTGTGGAAGACTGAACCATCAAGGGCTACAAGCAAGATACCTTTAACTATTCCTTAGAAATATTTTTTTTTAGTCACTGTTCAAGCCAAGCTAACTGGGTTAGCCGGAACATCAGGTTCCATGATCTTCAGTGAAATCACTTGTGTCACAGGTTGGGTTTTTTTTTTTTTAAAGCAAATAGCTCAGAGTCTGAGATTACATATAGAACTACCGAAATCAACATTTTGGGCAATTTTTATTAAGCCCACATCTGCTATGCAGAATGGAAACCTTAGACTGCAAGACAAGATAGTAAACCCAACAAGATTAGTGAGTTTTTAATTTTGCAAGGGATTTGCTTTTTCAGAAAAAAAGTAAATGTCCCTCTTAAAGAGGCTGAGTATCTGATAGCAATAATCTCACTAATTTTCCTGTATGACACCAGGACTTGCTATCAGTACAGCTGAATGTTCCAAAGAGGCTTTACAATGCTTTTGTGATTTGCAGTGACTTGAATTTGTGCTCATCTTTGTCAATGTTTTTTATTCCAGGAATGTAGGCAAAGAAATTCTGGAGAAATTATCCTGGTGCAATGATGTAGAATTAGGCTGTAATTTTATCTCTGATATATGTCATATCTTTCATAACTAGGGTAAAAGAAACACAGAAAACAAGATTGCTTCTGGAAAAGAGACCCAAAGAAAATAATTCTGAAATACACAGAGATCATACTACCTTTTATAGTGTCCGTGCTTTTATCTGACATATTAAAGATTTTACTGTGGTTACAGACAAACCACAAGTCCAGTGTATATTATACGACACATCTATCCAACAGCTCTGTGGAAAAATAAGAACTTTCTCAATGTAAGTTTTCTATGAGAAAGTACACGAAAAAGTAGCAATGGGCAAGAATTTATCTGTTCTGGTTACATAATGGTGTGCTCGACACTATCAACACACATCTGGTGAGGAAAAAAATGTTCGTGACCATGATTTACACACTTCTCTGTGAACTATGAAATACAGCAAGCACAGGGTCAGCTTAAGCCGAGAGTTTTTAAAACAACTCGTTTGCAGGTGTGCACAGAAACTTTGGAAGGATTTCAAAACTGGAAATTCACAGTTACGTGCCTAAGTGCAGACAACAACCTCCCCTGTTCAGCCTGGAGCTGCTACAAACATTACATTTGCCTTGGAAGAAGATAGATATTAATAAAACCCAAGAACAGAAATGAAGGTCTGACTATACACTTTTGGTCATTAATAACAGTGGTAGCCAGGGCAAACACTAAAGATGAGCAGTAGCAGACTGAAGAAATGCAGAATGTACAAGGGCAAAATAAAGAAACGGGCTCATTACTTCATCTTTTAAAATACCTACTCCATTTCAATATGGTACAACCAAGTAAGTCATCTGAAGAAAACGTCTCACCAGAGGCCTCTGCTAAATCTTTTGGAAGACATGAACCAAGGGGATGCTGTGAGAAGGTTTTATTTGTCAAAAATAACTATCACCTCAGCTAACTACGGAGATATTACAGGGTTTCCAACACAATCATGAGGTTATTCAAGATTCTCTTCCTTGGAAAACAACTTGGGATAAGAAAACGTTTCTGTGCACTGTCCTGGTCTGCCAGAACATGACCCCAACATAAAATACGCCCACTTGGCTCCCCTGTGCTGCATGCAAAATACTTTGAAACAAAGCCAAAGGCAGCATGGGTGCATCTACAATAGGTTATCCCGTAAGAGCAATGTGTCACTATGAAAGTGAAATGCTTTTAAAACAGTTTTTCTAACTGGGGGAAAGATTTATAGCACCATCATCCTCAATCGTGGCACAGAGCACTAAAGCTGATGGGATTTTCATTTGAAAAACCAATCACAACTCAAGGAAACTTGTTCCATAGCTTATCCTCACCATTACAGATTTATGTCCTATTTCTCGTCTTCTGCCTTTTGTTTCCATCTCACGCCACTAGATTTTGGCATCTCTTCCCCAGCTACCCTGATGTTTCCTGTTCCCGACAAGCACTGCAGATCACGGCCTGTAGAAAGTGCTTCATTTCTTTGTACGCAGGTAAATTAAGTCTCCACCATCTTGGTGGGGTCTGCTTTCCTTTTCTTGCTCATTGGGTAACTCCTACTTCCCACTCCTCATCACGCCAGGGAGCAGTGATGCTCAGAAACTCAGGCTATCGTCTGGCAGATGTGGCAGAAGAGCCACAGCTCTACCCATGTGGAAAATAAAATCTCATCCCTCCACGCTCGTTTTCCTCTGAGTAAAACCACCAAGACTACAGATGTCAGAGGCCTCCAAGGGACAGTGCTGGCTGCTTGAGGCCATCAGACCATACCTTTGTCCTCCTGCATTCAACCTCACCTAAAGTTCAGGAACAACGAAATCCACCAAGGACCCGAGAACTATTTTCAAAACTGACCGAAAAGTCTAATTTTTACTTCAAGTGACTCCTGTGCTCTTGCTATAAATCCCATGATCTTGTTTAGCCACAACATGTAGAAGCTTAGGAAATTGGCCTTCTGGGATGGAGGAGAGCAAGAAGAAGGTGGCTGACATTTTGGAGTTTCATTAACTGTAAAAGCCACTTCCAGATTGTGAGTCTCCAAGGCAATGATTTTTCACTTTCTGAAAACCCTGAAACTTCCTTCTATCTTTTCCCAATAGTTCAAAATTAATTGAACCAAACATTTCAGCCAAACTTTAAACAAGGATTCCCAGGAAAACTAACACTTATACATTTTTCTTCTTCTTTTACTATGGAGACATTTTACACATATTTTATAGACTGTGAAAGACATTCATAAAATTAAATTTCTCAGATTTCTGCAGGCAGAACTTGTGAATTGAACCGCAGAGGGGTAACAGGCAAAATGAGCAAAGAACTTAGAAAACATCGATATATTAATGCACAATGCAGTAATGTCTGAATTGCATTTTCTGGTTTTTACTTTATATTTTATTCCTTGATCTCACCACTTCATAAACCACTGTCACAATTATGAAATTCAAATTTTCAGTGTAGTGGTACAAAAAAAATTATTATTAAATTATCCTAGATCATTAATAATACTCCTAGCACCTGTGAGAATCATACGAAACTTTTGAGGCTACATTAGGAAATATGACATTAAATACCAAGATGATATAGTAACAGAGGAGAAGGCAAGCATAGTTCTCAGTGGCAAAAAAATGTAAAAAAAAAAAAATTTAGTCTTGGAGAGCTTTAGTGGGAGTGTAAAATTTAAATGGGATTTTTCCTAGGCTCTTTACACAGCCAGAAATAAATAAATAAAGACTGCCTTCCATCTTCTGAAAAGACAGAAACCAGCTACCCTAGTCATTACATTAAAGTTAAAAATATAAATGTTGTACTGTAAAGTATGTGCATGTAGTTAGTTCGATTAAAGAAAATTCTTGAAAATAAAAGTTATTTTCTTAATTAGAAGTCTAAAACAAATGGCAGGGTATGTTCTAGCAGGGATGAAAGAAACAGAAGGATTCTCAGAATAATCAACTTCAAGTTTTTTATAGATTAAGTACGATTTCCATGTCGGATTTCAAGTGTTCACATTAGTACAGTAAAAATATCACTTTAATGCCAAAAGTAGAGGCTATTAAAATACTGTTGTGTGATTCCTAAAACAGATTTTGCTATTTTCACTACAGGAAGGTACTCTCTAATTCTCTAGGTCTCATATTCAGCAGCTCTCAAGTATTCTACCACGACCGCTTTGCACATGTCGGAAGCGCCGCACCAGCTGCAAGGAGCCCAGCGATGCCGCCGGCGCTGCCAAACCCAGGCGGGTGCCGCACCAGGATCTGCACTGGCAGCCTCCCCAAAAACCATCCCACCTCGCTCGAAATCTGAGTTTCATTTAACTCGGAACTAAATGCACAGTGATCCCCAGGTAAGTTTTATTACCGATTCTTTTGTTTGGGTAAAGCGGTCAGGGGAAGCTTCCTCCCCGTTGGTACCTGGTGGCTGCTGATCTCTGTCTGTCCCTGATTTTACAATCTTTCAAGTGAGGTTTTCCTTAATTTCCTCTCCTGCTTGATGCCCGGAAACCTTCACATGATTAAACTGCCATTTCAAAAACAGGTTGGAAAGTCCTTTTAAATCAAATTTTTTTGGCAGCCTCTCTCCTCCCTCTCCAGAGGTGATAACAACTCCAATGCTTTTAAACACATCAGTGGTGATATTTTATATTCAAAAAGGCCAAAGTTCATCTCTGTGGAATCCAGAAGAGAAGAAATAATTAGCTGCTATTATTTTGTGTCAGCAGTACTCAAAATGTGGAGCCAGAAAGCAACTGGCCTACTTAAAATACAGCCATTTTCTTCATGTAAATACAATAATAACCTGCAGAGAACTTTTTTCATGCTCTGTCCATGAAACCATGCTATTTAATAGCACCACACTAAGCACAACAGTGTCGGAGTGTTAACTATCATCAATGTTATCCAAAACTTGCAAATTGGGGACACAAAATGAGACAAACATTTGTCTTTTAGCTTTTGAGGCACAACTTTTAAAATCAGAGCTAAAAACCTATTTTTTCATCATTAATGAGAACCGAGATCCTTGCAAAAATTGCATAATTACAAGGTATTTCCTTTTTTTTTTTAAAAAACCCATAAAGTTCTGTATTATCACATTTATTTAATAAGAACTGGCAATGCGTGATATTGAAAATCAACAGCACATCTTACAAATGAAACTCACAAGGTTAATATAAACTCTGAGCACTAAGCTCTTTTGAGAGACTGATGAAAACCCAGCTGAGAGAAGGATGAGCCTCCACTTTCCCACCTATCTCCAGGTAGCATCTTCCTTGGCTATTGTCCAGGTTTGAGTCCTCGAGAGCTCTTTAGATGCAGAACAGATGTGAGACAGGGCACAAGCTTTTCCTTCTAGAGGTTCAGCTCCCAGAAGTGGTGACATTAGCCACCTCTGATCCCCAAGGTGTCCTCTGACACCAAAAGCCAAGCTCAGAAGGAGGAGACACAAGAGGTTCGCTGTTAACAGGGAAGGCTGCACGACAGGGGGGGTTCTTCTGAACCTGCCCTGCACCCACAAACAGTCCCAGACAGCACTAATGACAAGGACAGCGGAAGAGAATAAACCTGTTAAAATCCACGGGCACGAAAGCGGGAGGAAACATCTCCTAGACTGCTGGAGGACAGTTTCATGAGTTGGAACGGTTTGGAGGGATGAAATCCCTTGCCAAGTTTCATATAACAATATGGTAACTGCTACGCTAACAGACACAGAGCTTGGCAAACACCAGGTTAGTCTGCAAGGCCTTTTTTTTTTTTTTTGTGTCTAGTCAGGCTGTTAGTTTTACAAGATGTCATGTTTGTTCGTTAGTGGGTTGGTTTTAGTCCAATTAGTTAAGACACTTTAAATCACCTGAGGTTTTTCATTAACATGAGCTACTTAATGTAGATACGCGAGAGGAGCAGGAATAATCAGCTCAACTACAATTAAAAAAATAACCATTAAGCAAAAAGCATCTGGGATACTGTACAGCACAAACCGAAACATGACGTGCAACATGGCTGCAAACCAGATAATTATCATAGTACAGTGCAGAAAACACACCAGGCAAAGCAACCTTCCCCATCTGAGCCAGGTGCACTGCACCCAGCTTGGATGCTGCCATCCCAGAAGAGGTGGGAGGCAGCTGGAAAAGCCAGGGAAGCTCAACAAGAGGGGGTGAGAGGCCCAGAAAGTACTAGTGAGAAAAAAAAAAAAATCAACCTTCTTGACAAGCTTTCAGCTTGAAAAAAGATCTGCTGTAATGGAGCAGCTTTGTTTTCTGTGCCATAATGGAAAGGAAATGCTAGGCTTAAACTGCAGAGACAATGATACAATGTCCATTAGAAGAAAAAAACAAAATTCCTTTCCAATAGAGCAAAGAGGAAAAGCACTGTCCAGAAGGAATGCGGAATGCTCACTGCTGGGATTGTTTAAGGACAGATTCGGTAGGTAGAGTGGCTCCAGATTTAGATGGCAGAGCTATACTGGATAAACTTTGAATTCACTTCTAGCTCACTGGCTCCAAGACATGTGCAGCTCACTTACAGCCTCACCAGAGCCTTCAGAGGGCCCAAGATTTTAGTCTACATATGCTGCCTTCCTACAGTGGTAAGGCTCAGGAAACAAGGAGATAAGATGCCAAACTATAAGCATCTCGTGCCATTTCAGCAGTCAAAGAGTACCCAAAGAAGTTGCATATGGCTGGCAGGTTGGACATGTGACCTACACGAGACCTGTGACCCTCTGGAGCAGCAGCTAATGTCTAAAAGGAAATAAAGTCAGCCAAAAGGCCAGGCTAGGATGCTAGGAAAAAATCACAAAAAAATAGCCTTGTAACATTTATAGGCTTTCACAACAATCTTAATCTTAAATCCAAGAACTCCAAGGACTTACATTTTAAAAATAGATTACACCAAACAAAACAAAACTGCTTTGTAACAAATCTGGCTTTTCCAGACTCTCCTGTCCAACAAAAAAAAACCAAAGTGTAGCAGGATCCTGACTGTTGGCACTGAGGGCTTTACTATTTCATCCTGCTTCCTACAATGAACAGTAATTAAACAAGAATGCATGTTTATGTGGTGAAACTACAGAAGTTCAGCACGGTAGTAGTTTAATAAAACTACATCCCTCCCATATCTTTCCAAGCACTACTGACTTAAGCTCACCCCTGCATATGTTTTAACAGTTGCCTTGAAAGAACCTGAGCCACAGAGAGCAGATGGTACCACCTGGGAACATAACAAATATAATCTGAAAATATTTTACTCCTCCTCTATTTTCCCAGTCCTACTGGTATGGTGTTATATTCTTCTGGTTTAATTGTAATAGATTGCAGAAAGGTTTTTATTTATTTTAGCTTTGGGAAAAGCTAAAAATTTTTAAATTATGAATTTTGAAAGAACATTCTCATGCACACAGTAGTCGGTTAACTTTTTTCATTTGAAGTGCCTGTTTTGTTTGCATTTAGAAACTTTCAGATTAGGCTAAACCCCTACTGCATCTCAAAGAGGAATCATCCCAGTTGTGCAAAAATCCCAGTGAAGAATGGCTACCTTGTATTGTGCAGCGGCCAAATTTGAGTGTCTTTAAAACAATCTTAGGTGAGACCATTTACGTAAAGGATAAAAAACAATGTACATTTTTCATGTTTGAAATCAAAATGAACATGATAGGGATAGGGATAGGGATTTTGGGATAGGAAGACTCTTTTTTAAATTAACTACATGTTAATTAAAAAAAAACAAACCAACAACACAACAAAACACACCTAGCCTGATATTCCTTTTTGAACACAAAATAATCTCAAAAAAGCTACACCTCATTTAAGAAATGTGACTATATTGTGCTTCAGAAGGAAAACACATTTGGGACTGAGGGGGTGGAATCTGCAAGCACAACAAAGCCTTTTTGATACTGCTATTAAGACATATCAGGCCAACAAATTAGGAAGCAATCGCACATAGTTTAGTACAGAAGGGCTTGGGCTGTCTTCCTTGTAACATTTGTGATCTGCCACTTAGGAGTTGTCTTTCCCAAGGACAGCATCTCTGCAGCCAGACTCAGACAGGGCAGTGCAGGGGACAGAATTTGCTTACACCAAGAAATGCAAAAATTAAAGGCAAACCATACTGGTTACATAACATCTAACAAAAGAATTAAAGCAGAACATAGGGAAAAAAACCCAGAAACACATTCTCACATCTATAGACTACTTGCTCTACCACCTAACCTGAAAGTGTCTCTGCTACCACAGTTCCCTTGACAGCTACCAACTTGGCAATAAAATTGAGGAAATTTTGCAAGAAAAACAAATTATAAGAACATCCATGTAAGAAATTCGAATGTGCATTTCTTTTTCTTGTAAAAAGACCATTTTTTCCCCATATTTCAGGAAAAAGCAGATGACCTCTGTTGGCAATGACACTCAAAGCTATTAAAACGGAAAGAAGAGTAGGAATTTACCTCTTCGTTGTTTTTTATAGCAACCTGGGCAATGGAAATCAATTAAAATGTGGTAACAACATATTTGGGGGTAAAATGCATTCATATGGAAAAATACTAAAAGGCATAAAATTAAACTACTTTTATTTTTTGTTGACAGACCATATTGCTTTCTGAATTGCTACTTAGTAAAAGATTCAATATTTGGCTTACAAACACTATAAGCAATTTTTCCTTCTCGAACTGAAGTTTAAAATCAGAATACAGAGGATTTGTATCTCATTTCTATTTAGAATACAAGCCCACTTCTAGAATGGGGTTTCTTCTGCATATGAGAATTGGAAAAGCTTTATTTTTTAAATTTTAAATTTTGAGTTAAAGAACATGCTTAGAAAGAAATAAACTTACTCCCACTACTTTTTTTATACACACATATATGGCATCTAGAAGTTAATTAAGCAACTCTTATTCGCGATGACAGTTTTCCCAAACATGCTGCTGCTTCTGGAAGCCTATAGAAATTCCTGTTCAGATAAACATGTATCTTAAAACAATGAAGTTTAGCCTGACATATAACCCAGATGATCAATAATGCTGCCTCACTACCCATTTATTTTCAGATATAACAGCTCTCATAGGCTCTCAATGGATCTCGTGACAAATTAAGCACTAAATGGTTTAGTTAAAGAAAAAAAGTAAAATATGTGAAGACATGTCATTCAGTCAGACATTTTGTATGTAAAGCATTTGCTTTGAAAAGCAGACAGTGTGATACAGCAGTCGCTGTCTTGGCCTACTTTTCCATGGTTCCTGCCTCGGTGAAACAGTGAGACAATGAAAATTTCCTTGTAAATATATGAACTCTCCATACCAAAGCAGTGTGGGCAAGCCATTCACACTATAAACCAAAAGAGTTAAGATCAGAAAGATATAAACCCTCCATACCAATGCATGGACTAGTCACAGAATCACAGAATGTTAGAGGTTGGAAGGGACCTCAAAGATCATCTAGTCCAACTCCCCTGCCAGAGCAGGATCACCTACAGTAGAGCGCACAGGAACATGTCCAGGCAGGTTTTGAAAGTCTCCAAAGAAGGAGACTCCACAACCTCCCTGGGCAGCCTGTGCCAGGGCTCTGTCACCCTCACAGTAAAAAAGTTTTTCCTCCTGGGTTCCAGTTTCCACCCATTGCCCCTTGTCCTGTCAGTGGACGCCGCTGAAAAGAGCCTGGCTCCATCCTCCTGACACTCCCCCTTGACATACTCATAAACATTAATGAGGTCACCCCTCAGCCTCCTCTTCTCCAAGCTAAAGAGACCCAGCTCCTTCAGCCTTTCCTCATAAGGGAGATGCTCCACTCCCTTCACCATCTTTGTGGCTCTAGTCATTTACACTGTAGACCAAAAGGGTTAAGTTCATAATCTTGAACATAATTAGGAGTATTTTTAGGCAAGCTCATTCTGAGTTAATAGCAAAGGTAGTTCCTTGGACGCAGTGGGAGGGAGAGAGGGAGGGTGGGAGGACTCCTCCTAGCAGGCAAGGCACAAAACGCTGATGGTCCTCAGCCCTCAGGAGTGCAAATGCCCAGTCAGGTGCCACAGCAAGGCTCAAATAGGAATTAGGACTAAAATTCAGATCACAAAAAGCAGTGATTTCATCAGTTTACTTCAGTATCTGAGCGTGCATGGGCTGTGCTGCTCACAAGGATGTCGAGCGAAAAAAATCCCGAGCCTGGCAGAAGTTCTGATTTGTAGGGACTGACAGTGGATGTAGTAAGTTAGAATAACATCCTCCTAAGTGTCCCAGAGGGTGCTGCACTTCGTGCTATTCACCAGTCTCATAAGGAATATTTCTAAGTGAAAACATTACCTGTCATTTCTCATAGCTCCACTTATTTAAGACACTACCAGGTATGCACACCTTTACTAACCTGAATAATTCCAGAGGGGAAGATATAGGAGCTTAATGGTCTCTCCCTTGCTTCCTGGTGTGGATAAAACTAACTAGGTGGCCAGATGACAAGACAACACTAATGGTATCCTCTCTAGAATGGAAAGGCTGTCAGAGAAGCAAATCTCCCTATTAATTTCAGATACACATCCCCATCATCTCCAGTGTGCAATCCAGGCTTTACACATTATTTATCCCGAATCCCACGTTTCACTGTTGCCTAAACCCTGCCAAACAGCAGAAAAGTAAAACCTAGAAGTGGTACACAGTGTACCACTTAATAGCATAGTGTTTAATTAGCAAACATTGTTCTATCTTAGAGATACCATTTGCACTGCACATTACAGACCTCTCATCAAAATAAAGCAAGCCTCCCTGTACCCGTATTGCAGAATGTGAAATACCTGACCTTATTCAGAGTCTATTTTTGACTAGTGAAAACTCCTTCTTGAAGGCAAATGCCACCTAGGATGTCCCATGTATGTACCTTCTTGGGAACAGGGTGTGAAACTTGCTGCTAATCATGGGACTCCTTAAACCCATCTGTCCTATTTTGTGAAAGCATTGCCACCTTGAGTTTCACTTCTGCGACTGGTTGGTGGGGTGGGACAAACTGGTCTCAGTTTCTCATGTTACTCTCTTGCTGGTTCCTAATCTTTTCACAGGGGAAATAAGAAAAAAAATATCTCAGCTTAGTACCCCAGCAGAAGCAGACATTTGATATCTCTTTCAGTGACTAGCTCTCACTGGTACCAAGCGAAGCCTTCCTGAAGTCCTTTGCAGGGTCTGGACATCTCTCTGAGCTGCAAAATGCCAGCACCAGCTCCTGCTCCAGCCTTTGCCAAGTGTCTTCGATGGTTTCAGGTTAAAAGTCATGTTTCAGAGACTGGAGTATGAAGCTATTGTGTTCATTTGGGACAGCACTGGCTAGACTGTGTGAGACCAAGCGTGGGCTGCCAGGAGACGTTGCAAACCTGAACAACAGCTTACGGTGATGGAGCAAAATGCCTGGGAATAAGTGTGAGTGTGCCCAGGCTCAAGAAACATTGTAAAATCTTTTCAAGGTGACACAAGTCACACATGGAAGATTGTTACACCTCTGGTGGGAAAATCAGTGCAGCAAACAAACGGCCCTCACCCTTCAACTGTTGCAAAATGACAATCATTGACTTACAGAAATCTATTTAAGACTTTGTTATAGTTGTCCACCCTATATAGGAGATATTCCAAAATTATGATGATGGGATAGCAACAAAAAAATCCTAAGACACACGTCAGCAGGAATTACAGCAGGAATATAGAGTATATTAGAGTATAGAAAAAGGACAGAAAACTTGCAGAAACAAGGGAACAAAGACGTGAGGAATGATGCAGAAGGACAGGGGGTTAAACAGTGGGAAGATAGTCTAAGCGAATTCTTCCATCTGCAAATACCTTTTCAAACTCAAACACAGACATCAGTGCTTTCCTATCCACAATCCTGAAGAAATCTGATGGAGTCTGCCCAGTGGAAATCTCCCTTGCACACTGTTGCAGGTGTCAGGTGTGATTTCCCTGGAAAGTGTCCCAATATTGCTCTGGCCAGCCCCACAGCACATGGAGCCAGCAGCAGAGCTCCTGCCCCGGCGCTGTCTGGGCAGTTGTCTGCACCAGAGACTCCCGTGGATGCTAGTGCTCTCCAAAGACTTATTCAGGGAGCACAGAAAGAAGGTGTAGGTTTTCCTGTGGATAAGTCATCAGGATCTACAGCCAGCTACACTCTACAGAAAGTTAGTACCCCCTTCTCTTAAATCCTGAACTCTTAGTAATTCCTGTTAGCGTCCCACAAACCAAAGAAGTTTTTGAAAATGAAGGAATGACCATCAAAACCACTTTCAAATAATAAAGAAAAAAAAAAAGCAAGCCTTCCTGGGACAAAATCCAGAAATAATCACTGAAAGAAGATCCCAGAAGGGTTCTTTGGCATTAAGAGGTGAAACCTGTTGAAACACAGAGAGAGCAGACAGCAGTGAAGCCAGAGGGGAAGGGGGTGACAGTGCCATGATGCACACCTGTCTCCTTCTATCACCTCCCAGTTACAAAAGACAAACCTGAAGAGGCCCACCTTATCCTTCACAATTGAATCACAGAAACACAACACACTGTGACATAGCCATTGACCTGCTCCCCACGTGCAGGCTGCCTCTGAGCGTCGCAGCAAGAGGGATGTTTGGTGCCACAGGTCTGAATGTTGTTTGCCATTTTCACAGGCTCAGGAACAAACATGCAGACGAACACAAATATCCCACAAGAGAATTCTCTTTGATTATAAAGCCAGGGACCAGTACAGGACAGTGTCAATATGGAATGTCTAAATGATTTACACAGAAGTCTTTTTAATTAGGGAAAACAGAACAATCCATTAAAGATCAGCAGCCTAATGTCAGTGTGATATAACGAGACAAAAAGAAGAAACTGAACACACAACAAAGTTAGATCCTAACAGGTAAAGACAGGAGAGGATAACTCGTATTACCAGTTTACCGTAATATATATAGGTCTTACAGCAGAGCTGATACAGAGAACTATTAGCAATGTCAGTAAAATCTTGCAATGTCTATTTAAGGCATAAAATAGTGATTAATAGAGAGTAGATGCTTAGTTGTTGCAAGCCAGTGTAGCTTTAGCAGAAAGTCAACATGACTATGTTAAATTATAGCAGCTTGGGACAGCATTTGAAAAAAGCACGGAGCTCCTAATTTGTGGTGTGATTATTTGAACACAGTTCTGCAAAAGAGGTTGGAAGAAATAGGACTGCATTTAACAATTTGATTTAAACTCAGGAGGTTTTAAAAGTGGCGATGTAAAACAAAAAGCTGAGAAAACAAACTTTTGGCAATGACATTTGACTCGTATAGCAACAATTGCAAAGGAGCTGCATTCCTTGTTCTGCACAAGAAGCAACAGGAATGATTAAGCTTTAAAACACACACATGTACACACAAGAACACATATAATCATCCACGAGCTCAGAACGATGTCAGGTTCACAAATGTGTAAGGCAAATATATACATTTAAAAGGTTCATCTGATACCACGTCAGGGAAGGTTCAAAGTGAGGCTAAAACATTTCTAAAAGCGAGAGGACTCCCCTTCTCCAGCCAGTTGCAATATTTCAATTTCCCAGAGCAATGGAGGTGAGGGGGCAATGACGCAGCACACACAAAGGCACCCATCCTGTCAGCGGACTTCGCAGTTATAAGCAAATCTCAAGAACACCACTTGCATTAAATCCCCTCTGCCATTTACTTGTAAGGGCACTGGAAAAAGCCAGCATTGCAAACAGAACACTGCAGCCATAGCAACAAACAATTCAACACTTCAACTTTTCAACAGACTAAACAGCATTTTCTTTCTGGTTTTATAATTTCATGGTCAGTGATTCACCATGAGTACTTTACTTGTCTAGCCGGTCATTAATGTCTCAAAACCAATCTCCTGTTAAAGCTTCAGGCAAGAAAACCTCCTCAGTAAAACAGAAAAAAAAGTATATGTATACAGTGACACCACTTCCAAAATTAAACTTTTTTCCCTTTTTTGGAAATTGGTCCAGAAAGATGGAGAATAGCCCAAGTTCTGGCTGTTAAATCAAGCACCAGTCCTTCATTAGTTTTGTATGCTATAAAATGTTGACAACCAGGAACCTAAAAGTGTTAAACCAGAGATTTAAAACACCTATAAACTTAAGGCCTGCAACAGTTTCTCCGAGTAATGCCCAGACAGCACAGGAACACCAGTGGGAAGTCTCCTTGACCCTTTTCATTGACTGTGAAGAATTTTTTTAAAAAGTATTTTTGTATTGGTATCAGTAAAAACCCATTTGAAAACCAAAATGGAAAGCTAAAAATAGGATAAAACATTCTGCATGCTTAATGAAATTTAACCCTGTTAATTAGACAGCTTCATTTCACAGTCAGAGTCTAATATTACTCTAAAAAATGTATGAGTTTTTTTTGAAAGTGCCGTGCATGAACGCAACTGAAATAGTGCCTTTTTAAACTTTTAACGGCATCAGATTTAGTATCTGAAAATGAAATCACTCTATTCTCAAAGTCCAGAATTTGCTGTGTTTAGAATCTATGGACTATAGCATATGGGCAATGGAAAATTGTTGATTTCTTCCAAGTAGACTAAATAATGTCCACATGAATTTTAATGTTAACTAGAAGTGCCAACCTTAATGAATTAACTTAGGTAGGTAATTAATTACCCAAAGCTTTCATCACCCTTTCGTGTCTCTTTACCATTTTCACACTTCTTTAATGCAGTGAAAAAAAACCAAATTGGAAGGAATCAGATAGCACAGAACCTTTGACTGCTCCAGGGGACATCTTGCCTTCCTCGCCGCTTCAGGTAACTTAATTGCAGCATAACCGCACAATTCATGGATGGAGGCTTCATTGACTAACCCTACAACGTGGGTGTGAATTCAACTTTGCTAGCAACACATGCTGAGAAGCTTCATAAATGACAGTGAAGGACAGAGCATGAAACAGACACAGAAATACATTACACGTTCAGGAGGGGCAGGTACCTTCTCCAAACCCTGTTTATTTGGATTACTTTTGACAAGTAGCACTAAAATCTATAGAGTTAATGTCCTATGTAAGAGACAACTCAGCATTATGATATTTTTTTTTTAAATTCCTGCTGGTCACGTTGTTCTCTATTAGTTTTTGTTTGTTAGAAATATTTTTTGAACTTCTCTCCATATAAATCACAAGGTGAGGAACTGGGGAAAATATACTCTGTTTTTCTACTTCTTACAGCTTCTGGCCTTTCTTGTGACCTCTCTGCCTGGCTACTATACAGTCACAGCCTGACCCTGCGCGCCAGGATTTACCGAGTGTTTTTTACAGTCCAGAGGGGGTTGGCTGGAAATCTTACTGAGTATGTCCTGAGACATACATGTGCCAGTGGGGGAGGACACTGCACAAGTGGAAGTGGGAAGAAAGCATGGAAGCAAAATCCATTTGTAACTAAGAATTACTAGTGGGAGGTGATTGGTGACCAGCCTATGGGGAGGTGTCTGGTGATCGTGAGAAGTCATGCAGCACTCTGTCTGATCACTAAACTTTATAGACAAGGCAGATGAAAGAGGCGTGCGACAAGGGGGACCTGATAAAACATGGAGGATGTTGAGAGACTGTTGGGATTTTTTGATAGGAAAAAGGGAAAAACAACCTCTACGTTACACAAACAGGACCCTTGAAAAGCCACAGAAATATCCCATACTTACTTTTATCTTCCTGGTTTTCTTCTGCTGCTTTGCCTTCCTCCTCCTCCTCCTCCTCCTCCTCCTCCTCTTCCACCTCCTTCTGCTGCGCTTCTTCGTGGTGATCGGCGGCACCAACCGAGAGGCTCTGGCAGCAATGGTTGAAGCCGCTGTCCCGAGGCAGAGTGAAACTCCGGGGCTTCCCTCCATTCCCGTTCAGCGCTTGCATCCGCTCACCCTCCACGAGGGGGAAGGGGCCGTAGTGGTCTTGCAGGTGGCACTTCTGGGTGGGCAGGGTTGACTGCCGCCGGTGCTCGGGGGAGACCACAGCCGCCTCGGAGAACACCGAGTCCTCCAGCGGCAGCGTCTGCAGGTAGTGGAGTCCCGAGCTCGTCAGCGGCGTCTCTATGAGGTCCTGCCAGGAGCGCCGCTGGCTCGCCGTCTTGCGCACGGGTGAGTCGGTGATGCTCCCCGCAGCCTCCGGGCGAAACTCCTCGTGCGATGACTGCGACTGGGAGGTCTCCGTGGATGAGAGTCGGCTGTGCTTTGGCTCCACGTAAGGGCTTGCGCAGCTCATCTACAATGTCAGCAATGGAGCGAACTTCAGATCACTGTGGACCGAGACCTACTTCCAGTAATAATCATGCACTTTTCATTGGCACTGACGGCACCCGTTTCAGTAACAAGGCACAAACTTACCTGACTAACTTGCCCTGATCCTAACTGTAAGGCATGCCCCTATCTACACATGTCAAACTCTGACACTTATTCATAACAAGTATCCTTATGTCCCTTAATCTACAAAATAAGCCAACATAGTTATTCGCAAAAAACTTTGCAGAACATGGCACTACGGAAGACATAGAAGAGATGTGCCTGGTCCATTAAAAATGCCATCCAAATGCTTGTTGTCATCCTATTTTGCTAAAATTTCCTTTGGAATCATATTTGCAGTGCCTCAGTGCATTTCAAAGATCTATGATTTTGGAAGAAAATGTATTGCATTCAAATTAAACATCATGAACACTCCTGCTCATCAGACTTTCCTAATTTTTCATTCCACATTTTTGCATTTTAAAAACTATATTCAAGTAAGATGCATTACTTAACTCTGTCTGAGTATACGGACGTTAAAATTAAATAGGTAGTACAGAACAAGGTCCATTGTTTTTGTATCAACAACTGCTTTAAGAAAAAGATAAAAAACAAATCCCCTTCTGTTCTAATTTGTAGAGAAACTTTCTTTTTCACAGCAGAACAACTGGTGTCACTGTTTGCGATATAAGACAGAACATTTTTAAGTTGGCATGTCTCTGGAATTCAAGTGTAACTTGTTACTGTAAAGCTTCACAGCACATCTGTTGAAACCTTAGAGAAAAGCCTGTGTTGTTACTGAGGTAACAACGTTTTGCCAGAAAAGTCAATAAGGGGGAGGCGAGGGATTGCATGGATGAGTAGGGGTCCATCACAAACGAAGGATAGGATGAAAGAATTCTGTAACAATATATTTTGTATAGTGAGTGGGATTGCAAATCCATGTTCTCTACAAAATCAGTGAAACCAGTAGTGGTGGCTATTGAAGTTAGTGAGGTATGTTAATGAATGCCTTAAGTACTGACTCAAAAAATATACTGGAGAGTGCCATAATGTGTGCGTGCATGTGCTTTAAGGCAGGAAAGTAGGTAACAGGGACACTTTATGTAAGTCATTCCTGTAGACGGTTGAAGGTGACTTACCGAAGGAGGCCGTGGGTACGTGTCGTACGGGGGCGGTGGGCTGTCTTGTTTGGGTGTTGATGGAGTGTCAGCTTCCTCCTTATCACTCTCACTCCAGTAATCTACAAGTTACATACAGATCAGATCAAGAACTACCAACACGTTTTGATACATTTGTATACCACGGACTTGCCTTCACAAAAGCAACAGGAAACTCCACCCTTGGTATTACTGAGAATTAAACTAGTGAACACTGATTCTGTAAACTTTAGCTGCTGTAATTTTGGAGCTGTTTGAATCTAAAAAGGGAAAATTCAAGACATTACGAGGTATGCTAAGTCCAACACCCCACTGCAGAGATATTAAACAACAAACTGCAAGTGAGCCACAAATTTAATCCTTGTACACACCTTACAAATACAACATGCATACAGAATACTCCTAATGTGAGTATCCGATTTTCAAATATTTACACAGCCATAAAAATAATTATGAGTGGACATATATTGGCTGGAAAATTTTGAAACTATTTTTCGAACAGAAGAGATGAAAAATGTTACTTGCTAAAGTCTTGTTGGCTGCAAATAACATTAAAAAATGTAATTAACACCAACTGGCAAATCAAACAAGTAGGGGTTATTTCACACAGGAAGAATCAATGCTATTTTTCTTCCTATTTTCCGCATTGTATACTAGCAGTTACCCAAGCTTTTCAATTAAATTTCTAATAACAAACAGCTGCATTTAAGATAAGACAGAAAAGTTTTATATGATAGATCCCCTTCATAAAAGAGCTGCTGCCCTGTTATTAATGCAAGAACATAAAGATGATATGATTAGGAAAAATATGACAAATACAGTTAAGCAGAGAGTTCCAAATGATGGATGATAAGGTAAAAAGGACACAGATCTGGTGAATTAAATTTAATGGGAGATAAGCTTTCATTTTGTCCGGAAACCAAGTGTTGGCCAAGCCCCTTTCATATGTTCTGCAGTTTAGTAAAAGGGGAAAACACATGGAATAATGTACCAGATAGGAATTTATATTTATTCTATTACCTTCTAGTGTTTCGGTAAATCATTGTACAACAGGACACTTTTGCTCAGACTATTCATAGACTAATCATGGGCAATTTTCACCTTGCTTACTAAGTGTTCAATGAATTACATGACTTAATATTTTCTCTCTGATAGTTGAGGAGAAAGGGATTGATTGCTTCTTCATAAACAATCTCAACCAAAAATCCTAGCTGGCATAACATACAATTTTGGCTTTAATGATTTTTTGTTACTATGATGATTATAATATCATATGATTAATGATCTAGTGTACCTACTCTTATTCAAGATTTAAAGCAAAAACTTACCTTTCAATGACACCATCTTGAATTAGCCATCCCTAAATCTTGTTTATTTTTAGATTGTAGTAATGGTGGGGACAGCCTTATTTATCTATTTAATTTTTCCAAGCAGTAACAACTTTGTTTTAACTCTAAGTCTCTTGATTTGCTTCCTGCCATCTTATACCTGAGACAATCTCTTTAAACAGTATAATCAAAAAGCAGCATAGTTTTCATGACTATAAAATAATAAAAAAAAAACCAGTTTTGTCTCTAGAAATCTGCAAATAATTCATTTTTGGTGAACACAAATCCAAACCAGTGAAAACTCATTTTTAAAATCACTCTTAGTTTTTAAGTAAACTTGCTTCCAGTAACTCGAACCACCTGAAAATACTGGCATATAAATATGTTTGTTCCTATTACAGCAAAGCCTAATGGTGTGACGTGTGGTGAGAGGCCTGTCAGAACTGCATCACTCAGTGGCACTTCTGCAGACTTGGAGCTCAGCTGTTTCTTCTGAAAGTAAAATTTAGCACCCTTAGCGCAGGTTCCAAATTTGGTTAAAAATACAGAGATGTTCTTGCTGTCAAATCCATATACAATGAAACACTGTGTAATCACTCTTTTGCACACTCTACCTCAGACAGCGAACTCTGTTGGCAACCTACGGCTTCTCTAGAAAAATTCTGCAGTCACAGAGGTCAATTTCCAGACGAAATGTATGAAAATAGCCTCTGAATAATTTTAAAAAATACTCTGCTTTTGCCAACTGACTCATTAGAATCTATCTAAAACGTGTATAATGCTATCAAACAGCTGCTGTATTTCTTTCTGCATATTTTATCCAATTCAGTAATGGATAAGCTCAATGCACAGGGCATATCTTGAAAGTTCTCTGAATGAGCAATGGGCTGCATATATTATAGATAAACTAACATTGACCTGGCATTTGATGATTAAATATTTACTATTTATGTAAGTTAGTATTTTCTTCTCTGACTTTATATGACTGGAAAGTATATAACCCCTTCATCCAAGGAAGTCCCTTGCCACATTGCTAACATTCATTGTATTTAATATGGAAAGTCGATGGTATTTTTGTAAAACTGTTCTGTACAGAATGTGACATTTTATTCAGCAGTACCCCCACAACTCAGTGATTCGTGCATCTCTGAAGCACTTGGAATATATTTATGCACTTTAGATTCAGAACCATTCAAATCTTAATTGAAACTGGTTTGACAACTACTGTTGAATTGTTTCAGAGTTATTATAAAGCTTTGCTGCAAAGGGTTGAACTGAACAGAAATAAAAGTCCTTTTGTAAGATCAGATATGTAGATAACAACTGGTACAGTGATTGAATACAGAAAATTCCAGCTTCACAGTTTTTATAACTGCAAAATGCATGAAGTGATAGAGAGGTTTTACTTTGCTAACTTGATGCCTCTACTAATTAGGGACACTACTGAGCTGTTTAATAGCCCTTTTGCTGGGACACAAAGGATAATCACCATAGGTATAAAAACACTGTACAGCAGCGAGGGGGCAATGCGATACTGGTTCCCACACTAAACACAACTAAGCAACACAAAGAGGATAGATTTTTACCACCCGTGCACAATAAATCAATGTGAGTGAATGCTGATAGAGCTCTGTCAGTGCCTGGGATATAATTTCCATAGTAAGTGGGGTCTCACTGATTATCTTCAATAGGGAGACATTTTAATAATAGGTAACATGAGGCCTGAATGCACATGATCTCATGTCTACAAGCTGGATCATCTGCTATTTTATTACTCAGGGATTGCTTGGTAGCAAAAATATTTCCCCACATCCATCTGGATTTTGAAAGGTGTATCACGTCTGCAATTGTGCACTTGGACAGTGTTAGCATAACTGTTCACACATCTTTTCTCTTACTGTCCCACATGTTATTGTAATTCTAGGGCCAACCTCCTGTCAATAAAAGTTTGAATTTGGCTTTGAATGCTAACACAGAGGATTTCCTAGAAGACTCCAAGATTCTGAGTTTGCTCACAGCCTCTTGAAGCAGTGACAGATGGTATACAGGTCCCTCCAAACTGGTTCTTCTAGTGATGCCTGGGAGTACAGATTCCCAAAGTGATTTTGAAGTCTAGTGAGGCACTGAGAACACGACTGGAGGAACAGTAGAGCATGGTGCTGCTATCCTGGGCTGTGTGAATGCAGAAGGCCTGGTGTTACGAATTACATGATGTGCCAAGGACTGTAACAGACTAAAACAGGGTGTGAGCAACACTCCCAGGATAAGCAGCTGTACTTACTGGAAGACATGATTAGAAATGCAGCAACAGCAGCTACAACCTAGTTACATGCAATAAGGACAAAGCGCCCCAAAACTTTCCCACGCACGCTGCGATCATCAATTATGGCAGTGTGCTGTAAACCACTGCTCTTCAACCCCAGGCTGACCCATCTAGGATGCTCTGTGGTGAGGCAATCAGTACGAATCAAGGCAGACATAATTTTCTGATGCTGCATTTTAATCTTCTACCACCACAGAATATGCCACTCCTGATGTTTCTACCTGGCTGCCAAAGTCACCCTTGCTTCTCGATGAGGGAAAGATTTTTTAGCACAATGTCTCCCAGGAAAACAGCACCGCAGCAACACAGTGCAGAGAGGAAGACTGTGCACATCTTCTTCCTCGTGGTGTCAGACCAGAAGGTCAGGGTTAAAGCTGTTGTCACATAGATTGGTACAGAACCATGACTTGGGGGTAAAGGAGGACACCATGTGGCAAATTTTGAAGTCTAGTGACAGCCTTTTGAACACAACTCTCCCTGAAAAATGGTTAGAAATACAGTCTTTGTAAAGAAAAGACTAGATGAAATACATTGCTGCTGCAGCTCCAAGCTATAAGTTTTTTTGGGCCAAAAGACAGAACCTTACTTATGAAGGCAGTAATGCCATGGAATTAAAAAGTGAAGTTTTGACTCAGTGGGCAGCAGGCAGACAGGCATCTGGATAAGCTGTGGATCATCATGACCACTGCAATTTTCCGGCGCCTGCTGCCAAGTACATCTGTAATAAAGAGCATGGATTCAAAAGGCAGCTGCTTGCCAATACAGCTAGTTGTACAGGAACACTTCTGTGGATCCATGTCACTGGCAACTCTAGGACACGACCTCCCCAACAGAACTGAGGACTGACCCTTTCTTTTTCGTGTCTGCAAACAGGTTTTCTACTGGAGTAAACTAAAGCAAAGTGATTCATTTTACACATGCTGCTTTTTAAACTTGTGAAATCACAGAATCCTAGAATGGTTTGGGTTGGAAGGGACCTTAAAGATCACCTAGTTCCAACCCCCTGCCTTGGGAAGAGACATCTTTCAGTAGACTGGGTTGCTCCAAGTCCCATCCAACCTGGCCTTGAACACTTCCAGGCAGGAGGCATCCACAATTTCTCTGGGTAGCCCTTTCCAGTGTCTCACCATCCTCACAATAAATATTAGACATTACAAATAAACAGATGTAAAACGCTGTAAACCTGCAACTCCAAATGAAATGCCAAGAGGGCTTTAGCACACACTTCAATACAGCAAAACAGTAGAAATCACAAAAAAATAAATGGTCTTAAAATTAAAGCCTTTAGGGGAAATCAAATTATGTCAACAGGCTTTAGAATAATGGTTTTATTTCTGAGACTGATTTCATGCATTCCTACCTCCTGTGAATTCAAACACCAATTGCAATGTTTAATTTTTTTTTCTTATTTTTTTTTTTAGTTTGCAGATTCTTAAGTCGCTTCTGATAGGGGACATAGACTGCTTGGTACCACATGAGGGCCAGTTTAGCTCAGTGGGTTGAGCGTGGTGCTTGAAACACCACAGGTCGCGGGTTCGATTCCCGTTCGGTTCTCACGTGTTGCCTGACCTAGTCGAGAGGTGGCGTCCCTGCCCACAACAGGGAGGTTGGATTAAAATGATCTCTAAGGTCCCTTCCAGTCCAGGTCATTCTATGATGATGATTTCTATGATACTAGAGCTTACTGGCAGTACATTTGTTGCTTAGGCAGTCTTCACAGAAATAATCCAGTGTCTGGAAACCAGAATTTGAAGGAGCTAATCAAAAACCCTGAGAGAGAAGGAATTCTCTAAAGCAACAACAATACCCACAAGTGAATTGCTTTCAGATGACAAGAATGAGGCCTGATACACAGGAAGGAAAAAAGAACAGATGAACTTGTGATAAGAGCTGAAAGAAGAAACCAAAATAACAACACATTACCTTGCTCTTGTTTGATCCTCTCTCTTTCTGCATAGCCAGCAGCAAGCATATTAATTCTGTTTAGCCACCTGAAATAATATTAAAAAAGCAGTGATACTGATCCAGCCTCTTAAATTTTGGGTGCATTTCTACAAAAAAACAAAGTTAGAAGCATCTGGAGGAGATTCAGGACAATGTTATTTTCTATATTAGAAAGCTTTCTTTGATACTCTTACTCATGGAGTCTCCAAAGATCTATGATTTTGCTGTTGAACAAATTGTTTTCACAGCAAAGATTTTATTTCAAATGAAAAACCATGTATGAATTCAATCATCTGTAAAATAACGGATTTGGAGATAATCAAAGTCCCATTAAGTCTGTTGCTCACAGATATGCCATAACATCAGTACTCCTGCTGCTCTGATTTCTTAAGAATAAACACTTTTCAGAGATTTAAGCAACATTTTAAAGGCCCGAATTGTCAACTTAGTAGAGAACAGGGCAGAAACCTGCAATAAAAAGAACAGGTTCACTCCCAAACAGGCAGTGAGGTTTAATTATGTTTGATGTGTTTCAGAGCTTACCTACAGTGCCAAGTACAAAGAGAAGGAGGCATATCAGAATCCACTTTTGTGTTCGTGTCAGGGAAGCAGGGGGAGGAAAAACAGTTGCCTCAATGAAATTCACATCTAAGGCTTTAACCTCAACTTGGATTTGAAAAAATGCTTCCATTAGCAGCACAAATTTTAAAAAACCAACCCAATCATTGCTGTTCTCTTCTAGCAAGGCTGTCATTGCAAAGCATACACTCAACTGCCTGTAGCAGCGCCCTGCTTCAACCTGCCCTCTTCCCCCATGGGGTTCTCAATGTATTTACTATCCAAATGCTTACATTAAATCAGGTCTTCCATCAACAAGGCTTTAAACCACCACAACAATCTCCCATGGTTGTCCATTCCATGGTAAGCCTGGTAGTATTTGCTCCAGTCATCTCATTGCCAGGGTTTGACAGGCCTGGTTTGCCAACCTACTAGCTTGTAGTCTTACTGCTAGGGTATACAGAAGGACAACTGAAATCATGTTTGGTTTTCCTCAGGACTGTGAAACCCCTATTTCAGGAAACTGCCCCTGATGGCTTTCATTTGCACACTGTAGGTAGTACTGTCTCGGCAAGGGATACACCTTTGTAATCATTCCTGCATGCCAGCCTTCAAGACATTTCAGTGCAGGGTAAGCAGGCAACAGATAAAATAAAGTTGCTTTCCTCAGAACTGACTCCTATCACTGTGCTTCCACAAACAGTGACTGCATGTATGATCTGCAAATCACGTTAACAGTCCATAAGTCACTTTACATTGGGAAGAAAGCTAGAGATTTACACTTGAAGTGATTACAGAATACTTCATGGTAGCAGACACTCAAAATTTCTGCCAGAATAACAGGGTGGCTAGAGAAAAGACTTAGATTTTCAGTTGTAATTGTTAGGAAGGGCCATATACTTACAAAAATAACTGGCGCATACAGAAATCCAACAAATCACATCTCAGACAATGATTTAATATCTTTACAGCAGAAAGGTGACCCACTACAAAGCTATCTTTCAGGTTCGCATTCCTGGTCTGTGAAGGCTTTCTTTGGGGAATAAAGCTCAGCTGCCTCGACAGCTCTGCCAGCCCAAATCAGAGGCACTGAGGCAGGAACTTCACCCAAAGCACTCCCAGCCCCATGCTGCCAAGGGCCCAGCAAAGGCCACAGATTCATCTGTGGCCACAGGCTAAAACAGCACAGGAAGACAAGCATCTGCTCTGTCAAACAGCACGGCAGACAGTGGTGGTGGCCCTTTTCTTGCCTCCTGTTTATTTTGGATTCCACATTCCCAATTCAGCTCAGGGCTCACCACCCCCCAGCAGAGCCAGCAGGGACCAGCCACCTACCAAACCCCTTTGGACAGGGCTGTAGATCACTGAGTATTGGATGATACACCTATAAAGGTTCTCCTGTTCGAAGACTTCATTCTGTTCTAAATATGAGATAGCATTTTGCATTAAGTGTGTGTGAGGGTGAGGCAACGAATTAAATTAACAAACACATAACTGACAGTCAATTGATACTGCTTACAGCTATGGTAGATTATTGTTTCCAGAAAAAATGTTATTTCCTGAAAAGTATAATCTAATGAGAACCCAGGAAATGTATACCAGTCTGAGAGAGACAGGAGACTGACTTCACACTTAATGTTTTTCTGCAGGTCATGATCTGTTCCGTGGTTTGGAATATCGCCTGCAATGCCAGTCGTTGTAAAACATTAACAACCATGGCTCTTGAGCAGTTGGCTAGTTCATGAACCAAAATAATGGTATTAACTTCTGCATATTTGCTGATATGTGGCTGCTAAAGCTTCTTCAGATAGAGTTAGAATGGGTACGGTTAGAATATTAGTACTATTTTAAGAAAGCATGGCTAGAGTTACAGTTCATTGAAGTTAGAATCGTATGAGAAATCCAGCATACTGGGCTGGTATCACAAGGAAATGGACAGATCTCCTGCAGAATGAAAGAGGAGTTAAACATGTCCGCTTCGCAACGCGTTGTGGACAGAAGTTTCAAGTGTACAGTTACGCAAATATTCCTTACTATGAATATCAAAAGACACAAAGCCCTAGGGCATGGGAAGATTTAAAGCTTTCTTCCCTGTGGTGTGTCCTGGTAGCCACGGCAACTTTTCCAAGGAAATATTCATTCCTTACCGTAAATGCAGCTTTAATTTTCTTGTGAGAATTATAAAATCTATTTGTTAGGTATAACTATAAACACAGTGGCACTGGTAGATGCAGCAGTCATCTAAGTTTTCTTTTTAAGAATAGCACATACATTTCTTGTCAGTATTTAATTAGAACCATTTTATGACATAGAATATGAAAAAAAACCCCAAATCTTTCTGTAGGCCTTTAACTTCTATAAAGAAGAATGCACAGTACTGGCACTCTCACAGAACAGAAGGAAACGTTTCTCTATCTTATCACATGCTCCAGGTGGATGCAATGCTTTTAGTCAAAGCAGGGTTTTAAATTGTCCTAAATCACAAAACTCAAGGATATAGGACGAACTTGCTATATGGGAATACGAACACCTTACGTTGTTATAAGTACCCAGCTGCAGTTTAATCAGAATGAAGAGGCCTGTAGATGATGTGCAAGAATTTTTAGAGGCCTTCTTCACTGAAGTCTTCCAGAGACATCCTCATGTGGCAGTACTACAAGCTGACCTGTTGTCTTCCCTCTTGGTCACAGAGCTACACTAAGCTCTGTGAAAACTTCTATAAGTGTCCACACTCAATGTTACAAAAAGAGAAAGAACACAGCTTAGTTACAGCAGGTCAAGGACGTTCTTGGACAAATATTCCACATGAAGTTACTGACTGTACTTCCTTTCCTAAAAGACAATTTTGGCAGCCATACATGTCACCACTTAAGAAAATATTAGTTTTGGAATAAAAAGGAAGAATAAGAGTACTGCAAGTGTTTAAGCTGGCCAAGCCTGAAAAGGTTGTATTTGCCTCTGATGATCAGGATTTTCGAGTAAAGAACAAATAGCCCATAAAGCAGCTGGCACAGTTACCACGGAAAAACAAAATAAAGTTACATACACTACTATCAAGTAGAAATAAATGGACTGCCTTCTACATCAGAATATTTTCTTGGAATGGGAGTAACTGAATTTCTAAGCAAGATATTTCTATGACTACACATTTACACTAGCAAAACTGTGCTTTGTATCAATCAGGGATATTCTCTCCTTCTCACCCAGACTAAGCATGTCATATGGGTAGAAGGAACACTTTCCTGGTGCAGCCATACGGGTGAAAGGAACTTTGGACATCACAAAAATAAAGTTCAGTGACCACAGTTCTTCATGCTTCTTGTGAGCATAATGGTGTGGCAGAGTCATAAAAGTAGTAAGAAAATTTGAATAGTGACAGTTACCTAAGATTAAAATACCCATTATATGTGAGTAGATACACACAAACAAAAATTTCATATCCTGAATACACCATAAGAAACAAAACAAACACACAACTCCATCATTTCATACAAGGGATGAAGGAAATGAACCATTTTGAACTTTCAGTTAGAATATGTATTAGCAGTTTGATACTTTTGTTTCTGTGGCTTCAAGTATAAACAGAGCTGAAATGACTTTATGATGCATAATCAAAATATGTCAGAAATCTAACAAAAAAATAACAGAAATCAATCGAAACAGTCTTAATCCAACTTCGTAACTTGACTCTGTGTTTGACATGTGCTAGGCTACAAATTGCTTTTAGACAGGAAGTGTTTTATTATCTCTGCATTTGAAAGATTATTTTTCAATAACCCACTTTTCTTTCTAATACATTGAATTAATTCAATGTTTGTGAAAGTGAACTACTTTATCTAATACATTAAAAAATTATTTGGTGAGACTCTGATGGCAACTCAGATGTAAGAATTTCAAGTAATTCCATAGAACTTGACAGAGTTGCTTTAAATTTACACGTGTATAATTCAGATCAAAAATTTGGTCAAGGTCATTCTCAATGAATTAATAAGCACTTAGTTCAAAATGTGACAAAACGACTGTGCTGGGAAATTAAAAATATTTTAGTTTTGGGTTTTAGACTGTGCAATATATTTTTAAAGAATGGATGCATATTTGCTGCTGCTTTCTGATTACTGAGCAGTTATATACATTTTTATGCTCAGAAACAAGGTGCCTTGTCATACCGACTGAAGACCTGCTGACAGAAATGATTTATCTACTGCTGTAGCTCAGGATATGCTGAATAGACCATGCCATTATTCTGTTTGCTGTGCAGCAAATTGCATTTTGGATGACCGGCTTGACCAAATTATCAAGACAAGGCAAGTCTAAAATTTTACAAACAAATAAAAAGGTTTTAAGTCTTCTAACCGAGAAGAGGCTTTTGAAGTGAGTCTTAGTCATGCATGAACTTTTGAAAAAATGGTAACAGACAGCTATTTCTAAATGAGGGCAAGCATAGCACAGTAGCAGCGTTCTTTTTCCAGTCAAATTTTATCATTAAAGAACTGGCAGTACCCTGAAGGTGCTCGGCCAGGTAGCTGAATCCAGTACCCACAGGAGAGATTAAACTGCAATCATAGCACTTACTAACAGTTGTATGGATTGACTTTTGCCTCCTGTTTCCTGTTTCAAAAGCAATTTTGTTCAGGGAGGATGTCCACAGACGTTATCCAAGACAGAACAATTCTCAGGTTGCAATAGCAGATTTTTGTTTGTGTCCTCTGTCATATGACGGAAATGGCATATTATTTTGAACTGAATGAATTTCAGTTTATGTTGTGAAAATAAATGAAACGAAAACTCAAATATCTGAATAGACATGAGATCCGTGTTTTTAATTTACCATTCAGATGAAGTAAGAGGAACTGTGTGAAGTCTCAACCAATTTTATGAAAAAATCACACAAGTGGCCTAAAATAGTTACTGAGTAAAACTCAATACTCAAAGAACTAAGACTTAAGGCCTTATTCTTTTTGAGTTGCTGAAATTTTCCCCACTAAAATCAATACAACCAAAATTTCACTTCAACATGTAGGTTAAACTCATGGCACTAGAGAGAATCAGCAAAATCTATTACAGGTGCTGCAGAGCCAAAAGCAGAAACCTGGAGTTCTGAAATTGTTTGGATGTTGCTTTACATACTATTTTTCTTTCTTTTTAGAAAGAGGGAATCTTGACTCTAAACATCTTCAGACCTTTGTTTAAAAAAAAAAAAGTAATCTTTACATTAACCGAATATTTAGCATATGCAGTCACTTAGAAACAATGCTACTCTGCATTTATTTTCTCAGCTACTAAACTTTTTAGATTAACACACAATTTATTATCACTGTGTTATTACTAGCTTCAAGAAGTGTCACATTTTAGGAATGGTTCCTTGAACTATGTTAGATTACCTTACCTGTTCATATCATCTAGATGTTCAGCAGCAAAATAAAAACTTTTGATCTTAGGATGGCAGGCTTTGAATGCACTGTAGAGGAAAAACATAATTAAAAAAATGCAATGGCACAACTGTTTTGGTTTTTTTTTTTTTTAAAAAAAAAAATTATGTAAGATAGAGGCTCACCAAGAAATGACATGAGTTCAGGTTTCCTGATTTGATGGATGCCCCAAACAATACATAAACATACAACTTTTAGGATTGTGCCAGATTTCATCAAGTAAAGTGCTCTTCAGTTACCCCTTTCTAAATAATGCTTGATTCATATGTGCATAAACATCATTTAACCATCACCTGCAGTACACTAACCAGTTAAGAATCCTTAGCCGGTTAAGAATATACTTTTATGCATCAAGTTATTTTGCTGACGTACCTGTATGTGTCCATTTTTTTAAACAGAAAATTGACTGAACCATCTATTTGATACACGAGAAAAACACTCAGTCCTGGTAATTTCTCACATCCCAAAGACCTTGACATTACCTTTAGGTCTAATGACTGCATTTCAGACAGAAAAAATGTGATGTGCTCATTGACTTCTGAAAAGCTGTTATAAATCAGCACTGTGTTCTTGAGGTCATTCCAAGCAACGGTCAATTACGTCTCATCTTTTCTTTCCACCAAAGTAATCAACATGACTAGGTCGAGAGAATTACTGCATTTCATACATAATATGAAATAAATGACTAGAAAGAACTTTTTAACTATGTTGGATAAAGATTTATGGTGAAGTACTTGAAGATTCAGAAAATGCATCTGAAAGTAATTACTAATTTACAGTGCAGAAGAATAATTTCTGAGAACAGCCTGAAGGTCTCTCTTAAAATAAGACCAAAGTATGCATAAGAGTCCCAAAGTAAATAAGGAAAACTGCAACATGATATGTGAAGCACATCAGTACCATTTTTCTCAGACACAATGGATTTTATAGATATATAAAGATAACAAAATAATTCTCACTCTCTCTAATCCAATGAGTCTCAGAAAAATGATAATGATGTTCTTCATGTGCATCAGGCTTGCAATTTTCAACATGTATGTCTGTGTCTATATGTACACATAAATGTATGAAAAGAGGTTTTAATAAATCAGGGAAATTGAAATTTATGGCCAGGAAAGTTACCGTTAGTGAAGATAAAGTAAAACTGAGGCAAAAACAATTCCTCTAATCCATTAGAGCGTGACACAACATAATATAAGTGAAAGCAGATGTACGGTGACATCTGCTCAGTTTAGAAAGACATCGTCAAGTTACTGAGACCCAAAATTTGACCTCTTAAAATTGTTACAGAATCTGTCGTCCGGATTCTTAAGAGTGTTTTTTTCTGTATCTGCCATGCAAGTAAGGAATAGTCACATTTTATGTCCTACTATCCAGTAGATACCAAATCAAGTAAAAACCTCAACAATTTAAGCAGGATGCAATTCTGAGAAATCAGTTGACTTCATGCCATTGCCCCAATAAGAAAAAATGAAGCCATTTAGCAATGTAGCCCAAGGACACAAGACAATACTATCTTTTTATTTTCAAATTCAGTTTTAATTTTTTTGCCCTCTGAGACCATCATGAAGAGTAAAGTTCATTCTGAAGACATTTGTAGACCAACTGATACAAGGTCAGTGTCCTCTTTAGAACTGTATGTACTACAAATCACACCATTTTACTTTTGCAATTGCTTTTCCATACGAATTTCAGTGATTCCACAGTTTTGACAAACTTAGCAGTAAAAACTATTAGAAGGCAAGGCAAGAAGTTTTCAAAAATAATGACTCTAAAAATACCTCTGTGGGAGTATGCACCTGTCACATTGTTATATATGCTTGAATTTGCATCTAGGTATGAAATGGATTTGTGCAATGGCACAAATCCAGACAGCAGCACACACAGATAGGTGAGAAGAAAAGTTATTTGACACCTTTAGGTCATACATCAAAAATACAGCAAATCACTGTCATTCTCTTTTGGTACTGTGCCTCAGAACTGATACACTGTGTCAGCAAACTTTGAGATGATGCTAATTCGGAGTTTCTTTAAAGGCTGATGCCTGGCCATGAACATGGGTACTTTTTTTATTTGGGTGGTCTCTTTATTATGCTTAAAGCTTTTTATTAAGCTTAAAGGTATCACACACTCCAACACTCAACAAACAAAAAAACCTGCAGTAAAACCAGAAAGGAAACAAAAGAAAAAAGGAAAATTAAGAATGTAAAGGGACTGAAGCAGCCAAGCAGTCTTATTGCTCTTAATTCATTTTGCTCTAGTCAAGCACTGTGAATCATGATAAAGTTAAAAAAACCCCAACCTTCTTCAGGAAAGATGGCACACAGGAACCACATGGAATTTGTCTGGTCTGTATGTGCTTATTCTGTGGTAGAACCAAGTGATCATTGTACCAAAGTCCATTGTACCAAAGTCACTGTTTTAAGGGAAAACCTTGTCCTTTGTTCCACTTCTTCTGTCGTATCTTTACAGTATTTTTGAGCATACTTACTATTTCTTGCGGCATTCACTGGCTCTGTCAATTTTAAATTCAGGTAGGCTGATGAATCCTTCTGCTTTTTCATCCTGCAAAAATAGTTCTAGATATCACTGTTGTCAAGGTGTCAGAAAAAAACCCCACCGCACTGAAAACCTTAAGGTATTTTCACTTGCTTGCTTCTTACATAAGGAACACTAATGTATGCTCTGCTCTGGCAAACCTCCCACAGAAGTCACTGGGACTTTTGCCAAAGTAGTAAGACAGATCCCTTGGTGTAAAATGCAATTTTAAATACCCAGTTTTCTCAAACAATTTCACAGCTGAACCAGCATTTGAAAATATAGAAAATGACCAAATGTATTCAGGCAATTAGTTGTTGTAATTAGTTAATTTTGGAGGAAGATGGACTAATTAGTAAGGAGAAATGCAGCCTACTGTAAGAAATAGGGAAAAAAGCAATTTCAGTATGTGCTGTTTATCATCTTTATACGATAACACAGCTAAGAGGCATGATATCTCTTCAGCTACTTTCATCTCCCTCCAACACACAAGAGAGAAGACATACGACTTTCCTCTCCTCTAAAACTTACACATAGTTTATCAATCTCCTTTGACTTCTCACAATTTGAAAGCACTATTTAAGTCGCTAATATATCAGTAACACAGACTCTCTTATTTAACTGCTCATAACTTTGCATGAAAAATTAATACAGAATCATGAAAGTGAAGCTGCAGAAAATGCAAATGCATGTAAAGGAATTCTACAGAATTCCATCTTTCTCTAAGAATCTCCATGGTTATTTATGCTATATATGCAGTCCATATGACTACACTTTCTTAAAAATAAAGAAATAAAAAATATAAATCAGTATATAAAATAGGAACCAGAGCTGTTGTGTGGAAGGTACAAGGTTGTAACAGGTTCTGCAGTTATTTTAAAGTCGAAAGGACGCTGTCTAGAATAATCTTGCTATTTCTTTTTTGCATGGTTGCCTAAGGGAACAAAATTTTGGCAAGAGCACTGTTTGCTTGTCTGTCCATCTGCCACTGAGGCTCGCCCTGCCAGATTTTGAACCTATTGGTGACGCAGACTCTTTGGTGAGGGGGTTGAGGTCTCAAAAATAACCGAGTCTCAGCAAGTCTCAGGAAAACTTGGGAGAGGGGGGAGGCAAAGACACTCAGACCTCTGCCCTCTCCACAGGAAAATAAGGCACAACTCAGCAGTTCTACATACTCCTGGGTCATGGCTGGTGACCAGTCATCGTACTTGTAGATATGAATTACCACTCTGATGTAGGTATCACAGTAGAAGTTAAGGAGGGAGGATGGAAAGGAGTGAGTTAGAGTTACTGATTTGAAGCTGGGATCCAGGCACAAATGGGATGAGTCTGTGGGAAAATGGGCTTGGTAATGCTGTTCACGTAACAGCTTGCTTTCTGTCTACTCAAGGAAAAGTTGAGGCTCACAATATTTTAAAACTTTGAGGTACAAATGCTTGCAGTGGTTAAAAGAATAACTCCAGGACTGAGTGCATCCACATGTTGGCAATGATTTTATGAAGCGTATTTACTAATGAGACTAATAGGGTTTAAAATTAAGGTTTCCTAACTCAGTGAGTTTTAGCAAAAAGTTTTTTTACTGAAGCTGATATAAATAAATGTGTACTCATGCAGAACATGTTGCACAATCAAAGCTGTACACAATTCAGTGGAGCTGCTCTGGCTCTCTTAAGGGCAGCATATATGAGCACTGAAATCATATCAAAAGCTATAAAGCAGGAATGACAGGAGAACACAACTGAGAAAATAAAAGCATCTTCCTTAATTGCCAGAGGTTTTGGTGATTTCACAACCACAGACAGACAAGGAACACCAGGCAGCACATCGTTAATGTTTACACTCCTATGACTAAGCTTGAATGACAGGATTAAATAAATATCTTTTCCCTTTCAAGGGTTTGAGGACAGATTTATTCTAAACTGGTGAGAGCAGGACACAGGAATGTGTGTTATTTCTCCTTGTAGTAAAAGGTAAATTTGAAGGACCAAATATCTCTGGACCTTAACAGTAATTTAGTTAATATTAATTTCAGTATAATTATTTGAATAAATTTATTCACACCTACAAGCACTCCAAGCACTGGCTTCCCACTCAATCACGGTAACAGCACTAGACGGGGTATTTGTTGAGACAATGCACACGGATGCTTACCTCTTCATTGATATACCAATATAGAGACGTATCCTTCAGGACAAACCAATATTTTTTCCATTTTTGGGAGAAGTAACTCTTGGCATCTTTCTTTTTCCAAAGCCAGCCTTCACAGTCTCCTCGACCAAGATCTTTACATGAGATCCGTCTTTTGCTTTTTCCAGGAATAGGAGCTGAAAATGACAAGTTGATGTGAAAGCATTTGACTTGTCCACTAAATCAACAAGGCAGGTAGCCAGGCAATACTATGGTTTTGCTTAAGAAAATTAATCAAAAATTTCAACCTCTATTTGCCATGAATAAATGATTACAAATATTCTATTTCAACCACAGTCTATACAAGGCACCACAAAACAATACAAAGCAAACCATGTTCAGCACTTCACAGACTTCATATTCCTTAGATCAAAAACCCAAAAAGCTGAAAACCAAAAAACAAAACACAGAAAGAGAAGACATTATAGAGAAAAGAAAGGCAAGATTTTTAAAAATAAGGAAAACAGTTATTTGCAATTTTCAACAAATTAATATTTCACATCAGATTAAAGCACCCAGCATATAAATTCATGTACTTTCACATTTGCTGCCAAATAGAACTATGCAAGTACTTCATGGATATCAAAAACCTCTTTGCAGCAGCTTTTGCAACTAAACAGTTCTCAAGGCCTTCGCACTTCTTTCAGAAGTCCTCAAAGGAGGATAGTTTACTCAAAGAATTGTCTTCAAAGGAGGACAATTTACTGTGATATAAATTACCTGGCAGCTTAGGTAATGAGCAAGGGCTTCAGTTGGACATTACATGCACACAGCTGTAAAAAATACCAGCACTGGCCCCAAAGAAGCTAGAATCTAGGTATTAAAAAAAGGTAACAGAAGATATATGCAGGCAGAGGAGCATTAGGAAACTATGAGACATTAGTAATGGACTAACACCTTCAAAATCTGATCAGCTGAACTAAACGTTGGATTGGAAGTTACAAACTGTAGTTCCTCAAACACTGCAATATCATAAATGTTAATGTTGGCAGTCCCCTTCCTTTCAACATATGAAAACAAATCTTTTTTTACCTTTGTTCTTCTTTTTACTTTTCTGCTGTAGAGAAGACTGCTGAAATGTCTACAAGAAAATCAAAACAGAAGAAGTGAAAATACAGTGATTATATTCAACCACATCCCTATCATAAAAGAAGTGTACGTTGCGAATGCTGAAGTCATCACCAGGTAACACCAGCCAACAGACTTCTAGGCTTAAGAAAAAAGGTAATTTTAGTTCATCTGTTCACAAGGTTGTAAACGAAGAGCACACAGTGAAACACCTTAAAATAGACCACAAATTAGTTTGACAAAACAATGTAAGCTCCTCTTAAAATGGTTATTCTTCTTTCCTTCTTTTATTGAGGAAGGAAGGTCTCCCTTTGGTTAGTATGATAGTGAAGCTATACAGCCTGCACTTTTCTAATACATAGTCTAATTAAGGTCTTCTTGACATAAATATGTAAATATGCAAATTAACACACTAACGCAGGTGTAAAGGCATTTATGCGATGGTGTTTAGAACATTAGACAATTTGCTCAAAAATGGGACTAATATTTTTGAAGACACCAATAAAAATCTGTAAAATCACAATTGCAAAAAAGTCTCCCAAATAAATACTCTGAAATAGAAAACATTTTTAACCAGGTTTTGACTAGATCCAGTTGATCTACTCCCACGAACCAAGCCATTGCTTTGGCAATAGAACAGAATGGAAATAATTCCTTTACTCGCAATCATAGCTTATTATAAATGGCAAAACATATTAGCACATTTTATGGTCATTTCTGTTAAAAAACCTTGGCTCCAAAAATCACCACCACTCTAGTGAATCAAAAAAAAAATTCTGTAATTAATCACTACAAAATTTAAAGACACGATTTTGTTTGGTTTGAATTTTAGCTTTCTACAGACAAATGCATTAGTGCTGAAACCAACAAAAGGCAATGTTAGTCTCTGAGTATTAAAACCTCTTTTTTTTCCACTTACCATGAATCAATACAAAAATCAAAGCTTTTGTGCTACTTGATAAAACTAAATCTAAGCAAAAGCACTGACAGCCCTGAGATCCCAACTCCTGTCCCTAGCAGAGAAGACAAACCCTCACTCCAGCTTGTGGGGCTTCCTGTTCAATCCAAAGAGCTGCTTCTCGTCTCATTTTCTCCTCCCCGCTTCCCGTACACCCGAGCTCACACGGAGGAGACTGAGGCTCAGATTCCAACAGATGTCTCGCCTCACAGCTGAGATATTCTCAAGCAGCAACTACTAACATGTCTGTGGGGATTAACTTCCAGTAATACAACAATAACTAAGTGTAACACAAAAAAATTAACTGACTCAGTAGATGTTCTGATCCCTTATAGGCCACATCCCAAGCAAGCTACTCAACTCTATCGGCACCTCAAATGGTCAAAATAGGTCTCCACTGGGACAAGAAAAGGAGTCCATTTGCTTTCATTCCCTGGCTCTCGTGTTTTTTTCTTGCTGCTGGTATCAATTCAACCAACACCAGCTCTCAGTAAGCCGAGACAGCAACACTATCCCAACTTATGCTACATGAAATATTTTGACCTGTGTAGGACTAAGAGAGATCATTATGTCCCAGGAGTAACAGAATGACTGGGTGGAAGCATGTAAATAATTCCCTCTTAGATGCTTTGAAAATCGTAAAAACACATACACGCACAAACCCAAAACTTTAGCACTTCTCAGGTCACAACCCAGACAATTCCATTCTGCTTGACTTTTCTGCACTAATATTTCCACAGTCCCAAAACAGAAAAGGAAAGCCTCTGCTTGGTTTTCGTATAAGTAATTCCAAAAGCAGGTGAGAACAATATGAAAAGTCTTCTCTTTAAATGTTTCGTCAGTAAATTGAACCTGCAAACGTGAGCTCGCACCTCTCAATCTCCAAGTCAGTTTTTGGGAAGAAAGAGTAATGAAGGGGTATCAGTTTTTAATAGAAAGACAGCATGTAATTTAGACATCTAGCTGTTTTTCCATACATTATGTCATATTGCAAAATAGAAAGGTTTTATTAAATTCAGTTATTATCCTAAACTAGCTCATTCAATTAAATTATAATTAAGAACAAAGTCTACAACTGAGTGAAGTTCCTGGGAACTAGTCATATGATTTTAGTGATTTTAGATAACCCTTTAGACTATTTTACATAGACTTTAGAATTCAAGCTGGTTTATCCTTTGCATAACTAGAACCAGTTCTTTTTTAGCTTTACCCAGAAGATGCAAAAGCACTATGCATAAGTCAGGACCATCCAGTTTCAGACTCACAGGATATGTAATCCAAAAAAACCTAAAGTGAGGACGAAATCTATAAATGCTTCTTCTGATGCTTTTTTTAGGAAATCATCAAATGCACTTTGCAGCCTCTTCCCAGTTATTAGACAATGCTTAATACCATTTTCTCAGTTCTGTTTAGAATCACAGAATTGTGAAGGAGGTCATGTCCTTCCTTCTGTGAGAGAAAGATTTGCTTTAAAGCAAAATCGGATCACATTCTTCAGGGTCATCTCCAGCCTAGATCCAACTGTCTCCGAAGATGGAGATTCCACAATGTCTTTAAGTGACCTCTCCTAATGCTGGTCATCATAATGCTTCCACTTCTGCAGCTTAACTCTGTGATGTGGCAAATATACAAATAATATAAGTACTTCTTTTTAATGCCATGAGCCCTAAAAATATGGATTCACATTAAAGACAGAAATTTAACTCTGCTAAAGCAAGTTTGCTGCAAGATACCGTTTAATCACCCACCCACGAGACTGGATTTCAATGTATGTTCACTGCTTTTTGATTTGGTTACACCCTGAGCTTTGAACAACTGCTTTCACATACACCTTTGTCCCAGTTTACAAGAATTCATCTCTCCTACTAATTCTGAAAGCAAGCATGAAAACAGCACTCTATATTAAAGAAAGTTGTTAGTAACTCAAAATAATGAATAAAATGGGAACAAGATTGTCAGTGAAAAGATGAAACAGATGAATACCTTAACTCAAATGGAAATTGTCACTCCTGAAGAAAATTTGAAACTGTTCAGTCATATTCTGAATAATATGCTTTCCAGTTGCCCAAAATACAATTATCCAAAAGTAAGGTGTCACTTGATGCTTAACATGTATCAAAACTCCCTTGAATACTCCAAGCACCAATTTTTTTTAATGCAATAATCTTCTCCTGTAATATGTGATGTTTGAGCTTGTTGAATTTAATAATATACTCAAACTAAGCCCTTTATAGATGTAAAATATCAAAGAAACATTTTAGGTATATGCATGTCTGTCTGTTAGCAGCAGCCTCCAAAGCACACATATTTCGAGAGGAACAAAACGTAATTTTTAAAGGGATTTTTGTTATGTTTCTGTTTTTCTGTGGTATTTTTCCTTTTTCTTTGTTTTTTTCGTTATTAACAAAGATAGCCTACCTTTAGCCCTATCTTTCTGCACATCTCATCAGCCAATAGAGATTTCATTGTGCACTGAAGAGCCATAACAGTCCCTCTCTTCCTGCAACTGTTCCTTATCAAACTTGCTATGTGGGTTATATTTACTGTAACACTCTTCCAAATGATTGACAGAGTTCTGAAAGCCTATCAGAAGACTGCGCAGCTGTAAATAGCAATCTGCCCCAGGGTATGCCTTTCCACACTTTTAGAATTATAGCGCAGAGTAAAAATTTCAGCTACAGAGTAGAAAACTTTCAGATGGCGGCTCATGCTAACAAAAGAGGTCACCAATGACCTATAGCTGTTATTTGTTCCTTTACCAAGAAAATAATCACACATAGATGTATAGTCAACAATATCTGCATGTACACACTCATGCATCAACATCTTTGTATGCACAACACTAAATTTTCAAGAAATTAGATTATAAGGTTTTTTTCTCATCCTCAGTTATCCAGGTTTCTGTCTACTGTCAGCTCTTGGGATAAAGTATTAATTCTTCGTTAGTACCACGTCTTCTGCATATTTGCTCAGAAGAGAAGCAAAATCAAAGTTAGTTATTAACATTCAGAAGCCTAAAAATGCGAGTATTTATTATAAATGACTTAGGAGTCATTGATAGCTCTCTATTTGGGAAAACATATTAAAATAAAAGTGTTAAATAATTTAAGTTTCAATTCATTTATCTGTTCAATGTTCAATAGGAAACTTAATAAACTGATATTCCAATACCCACAATAAATTGGGAGTGAAACTGCCATCAGCAGAGATGAATATTTAATAAAATTCATGTTATGATGAAAGTTAGAAAATTTCAATTTGATACCTCAAATACAAGCAGATGATAAGCAGACTGGCTATCGAAACTATTGATTTAGGAGGACTGGTTATTTTGCCAAACTTCAAGAGCCTGAGAAGGAAGTCTAAAGATTTGGAGTAAAACTATTCCTATATAAGAGCTTCTCTAAGAACTAATGTAAATTCCATGTGTGACCAACAGAACGTGACATTCATGCCCAAAAAATTAGATATATCCCAACAGTTACATGAGCCTCTTCTTGGTTACAGAATTTGTAGGTTGCCCAGCCTTAAACTTTGACATAGGTCTACGAAAAAAGACCGTAACTGAAGCTTCTCTGAACATCTGGATTGCTCATAGCAATTAGTACTAAATTGGACAGCTCCTAAAATCCTCTTTCAAGTGCTTATTTGTTTCTTCACTTCTCCTCAGAGATTTTCCACCTGCTCATTTTTGGAAAGCTGGAAGAGAGAACCAGGTTATAGAAATAATAATCTCCAATTCTTCTACCCGAATTTGAGCTCAGTCTGACTGGGAAGGAAAATGGCAGTTATCTTTATAGTTTTTTTGAGAGCTCAAGTCAAATTCAATTTTTCTCAAGTTGCAAGTTTAGACACTGAGGAACTATTTGCAGTCCGACAGTTCCCCTCTGTCACTGTAAGATAACTCTCTAGTTTCAGCAGAGTAGCTTGTAACATTTCTGAGTACTGGAACTTTCTGCTGTAGATGGAAAAGCCAGTATCTAGAAAAGAAATGAAAGCTGGTGCTGCCAATTATTTGATTGATCTCTCACACTCAATACTTTTGAGAACACTGGCAATGTTCTGTTTTCACAGTTTTGATACACCACATATACATGTTTCTCTGCATTTAGTGTCTTGACATCCAAAATTTGTGGAGCTAAAAAAAGTGAAAAGGGAGAAAAATTCAAAGCTATTTATATTACATTGTCACACTATCTGTCATTATTAACAACTCATGCCTAAGGGTACTCTGAACAGAGGATTTTGCCAAAATCTATTCTGTTTACCATCTTCTTGTTTAGTCTCCATTAAGAGCTAACGATAGATAGTATGAATTACTTCCATGGATATTTCTGGAAAGTATGGTTTTCAAGGACCATGTTACAAAGTTCTGATGAGAGAAGACCCCTGGCAGCTCAGAAAGTTTGAAACCTTTGCCAACCAGCAGCAGAATTTCATTCACAACAGATAACTATTTCGTTTACAGGAGGAGCAGATATTGACCTGCTACTATGTTTAGCCCTCAAAATAAGCAAAAAGATTACGGTATGTAGTCAGCTAGGTCTTGAAACTAGCTGAGCCCACACAGGGCATCCACAAGGCAGTTTTTGGAACAAGAGCTGAAGCTGGGCCACACAGGTCTTTACTGGTATAGGAGAGAAGAGGTGAGGCATGCCTTGATGCTCTGAAAGAATCAGTTACTGCAGCTAAGGGTCAAATGAAGCATCTGTGGGTGAAATTACACCCAAAGGGGAACCTACTAAAAAGTGGGATAAGAAAAGACTATGGTCTAGATTTCTGATTCTCTTTGGGAAGGCAAAGACTTCATTGCCTTGTTTCAATAGATTTGGGTTCAGAGACTCCTAAAAGAGCGAGCACCTGCGAAAAATCTCATGCCTGGCATATGTGATTTCCCAGGTCATGCAAGGTATTTCAGGAAATAATCCTGTTCCCGTAATCATTAATTCTAAGGTTATTACAAATCCCAATCTGTTGTCTATTCTTCTTACATTTTGCTGAATTATTGTTCGCTTTTTATTTACTTTTGGAGCTTGAACTTCTCTTACATTCAACATTCTTTGGTTTGTCTGTGCCTGCAACTATTTAATTCCCCCCAAACGCTACCAAGTGGGACTAAGTTGTGAATAAAGTAGTGTTAACATGCTGCAAGAGCTGTAGTTTAGACAACCATTCTAGAAGAGGGGCTTCAGCCTGAATAGGTAAAATGTAAATACGGTAAATAGGATAGTCCATGCGAGAGAAAATCTGATACAAAAGCACAGCAGTGAATTTATGAAAGCAGATCCAGAAATATTTCCTATGCTAAAGTCACAGGCTGATGACAAAACAGTCATCATATGTGAGTAATTCATAACTCCATGGTGAGTTGGAATGAAAAGTGATTTACAGACAAAGCATGCCACAATTGATTAACGATGCCCCGAAACCTTCAGTCTTGCCTCCCAAAAGCAAAATGTATTAAATCAAATCTTGATAATTCCGCTCTCCCTGCACAGCTTGCTCTGCTCTTGAGAACACTCTGTAATAAAAATACTGTAACTAGGTTTAAGAGGACAGCATTCACTAAGGTTCTAGCTAAGACATTTAATTCTAAAACACAGTATGAACGTTATATACGAACAGACTTCTAAAAGGGAGCATTTATAGCGCAAACAAAATAATGTCAACAAGTAAGGCAGAATCTTTATACTAAATATCCTGTGGATAGTTCTCTTTTAAATGGCAAGTACCTCAGACAGAGAGAATTGTGAACCACTGGTTCTGTCAAATGGGTTGAGAGAGGCACAGACCTATTAACAGTCACTGGAAGAATTAAACTGAGAATCCATGGCTTGCTATGTTATCCTATGTGTTCTATTCCTCCTCCTCACTTACTTTTTCTTTTTCAGAGCAGCAAAAAGGTGTTTCAACACTAAGACCAAATGAATGTGTATTTGCAAAAATTGGCAAAGCAATAGTTCTCTTGGCAACAGCAGTAAAGTTCATTTCAGATAAGGTAATTTTCTACATTTACCTGACAACCAATAGCCCTGTTCCTGTTCCTAATCCTTCTCTCCTTTCCCCACAGTAACCTTATGAAAGGCTTCTAGGAAGCACTAAATCTACATGACAGAGGGCTATGCCATCACGCCCAGTCACAGATCTAACTGTGTTCCAGTATTTTTGAAGTTCCAACCATGAATTCCCAGAGCGTGCATTTTCTTAGTGACCACACGGATACAGAAACAGTTTTCGTCTTAAGAGGAATATGCTAAGAGCTTTGTCCTGCAGAAATTGTGGCTTGAGGCCTTGAAGCTGACAACTTTATAGCTGCCTCTGTTGCAGGGAATAGCTGCATTACCTGTGCAGGATGCTCTCCTAGTCTACAAGGGCTGATAATATCAGAGATGTCTAATATTTTCATTCAGCTGTTCCTATGGCTGCTAATCCAAGAAGAATATGCTAGCTAAGGACAGAACCGTGGTTGTCTTAAATGTGATAGCAAGCACAGCTTTTCTGCTCAGTGATTCTTATTCATTCTCCCATCTCCAATATTTTTCTTTAATTTGGGGTGGTACTCTGTGGCAAATGTTTCATTAGCTGGATGCAAGTTTGCAGTGGCACAAGCTAGTGCAAATTGTCTGTGCAAAGTTGTTAGCATAATGCATGCAAAACTTAGAAAAATTATTTTTTAAAAAATCTTCAGGCCATCTGGAGAAAACAATATACAGTGGCCCTACTTTCCACCACCAGGGAAAGATTCTCCTTCCTAGTCATTAAGCCACAGGACTCTTTAACTGAAATACTGAAGCAGTAAAACTTCTGGACAATATAAAATTGCAGTGAGAGTTCTCATATTCCCCCACTGTCTTTTCAACTGACAGAACAAGGAGTGCAGCTCTGTCACAGCTGCCTGAAGCAAATGAGGATAAAAAAGTTAAACAAGACAAGTGCTGTTCACTGGAATAATTTATTCTGAGATCATTCTGCTCTGCATCTACTCTGAAACATGTACTTTTGGTACCTCCCACACTACTTTTATTGACAGTAAGTAATCTAAGAAAGAAAGTGAGGGTTCGAAAACTATACATATTCTTTAATGGCAAAAGTCCTAGACGCATCAGTTGTTTCATCACTGCATGTTTCAATAGCATCCATTTAAAAAGGAAAAAGGAACTTAATTATCACCCACTACAGAACAGTACTTATTTAATTTCTACCCTAAAGCAGTTTCCAGTTTCATCTCTTACTGAAGAGAATGGACTAGCTAGAGAATCACAAAATGGCTGAGGTGGGAAGGCATCCCTGGAGATCTTCTTATCCAATTCTGTTGTCCAAAGAGGGTCAACTAGAGCAGGTTGCTCAGGGCCCTGTCCAGTTGAGTTTTTAGTATCTGAAAAGATGGAGACTCCACAAACTCTATGGGCAACCTGCTTCAGTTAAACTAGCTTCACAGCAAAAGTAGATTTTTCTTATGTTTACACGGAACTTGCAGTATTTCAATTTAAGCCCATTGCCTCGAAACCTTTCACAAAGTATCATTGAGATGAGTCACCCCCTATGCACTCCAGAAGCCTCTTGGATTGCTTGTGCCCTGCTGTGCTGCCCCTGCAGCAGATATCAGTCAGACAAAACTCTTTCTAATGATGCAATTTCTCCAGGAAAAATCTGGTTTTGTTTAGAAAATTTCTATCTTATCTGTGGGAACAATAGGTTTTCCTCTGTGTTAAAACAGTAAAACAATCCAAGCAGATTTAAGAAACGTATTCTGCAAGTGACCTATGTTAGATTAGAGAGGTGGTCTGTGGCACAGCACGGAATCTATCCTGGACCTTCTGAGAAGGAAACTTGAACTCCTGTAAAACAACACAGAAGTCAACCTCAGGGCATAAAAAAAAAATAATCTTGCATCAGGTCCTTGGTCTGACAAAAGATTAGTACAAAATAAAGGTCCCATGCACCCCTAAAACACCTAGGTGCTTGCTTAGGGTGAAAAGAGTAAAACCACAGCTCCTGCTGCAGAAGCAGTTAACAACCCTTCTGATTGTGTTCCTTGGCATGATCTCTTTCCTATTGCTAAGTCTGATTGATTGACAGAGGAAAGCACAGAGGATGTAGGTGCTCTATAATGAACGAGGGCAGAACCGAAAAAAATAGATTTTTGCTTTAAGGAAGATATACTCTTGCAAGCTATTCTCTGTTAGAACTCAGGCATAATATTCTTTCAGCGAAAGAAACAGAAAACTCATTCTCAGTTTCAAAAATATTAAATTTTTGGTGAAAAATAATAAGCCTGAAGATTGGATTTTTCTGGAGCTCTGGAGTTTACAAAGCCTTTGGTGAAATAGGAAATCAGTGTACAGTTGTGTGTGTCTTAGCAAAGGAGATGCACAAGAAAAATTGCAGCCACCAACATGCTTTCCTTGCTCATCTCTAGAGGTTAAAATATACAAACCCAAATTTTCTCCTTTTAAGTAGTACTACTCATCAGGAGAAAACCTTACATACTTGCTCCATTACTGTTAAGGACACATAATGATTTCCAAGGCTTGGAGATTTCTCACCATTTGTACCCTACAGGACTAAAATGACATTTCCAGAATGTAGCACTTGGTGCCTCCTTATCACTGCACCATGCTACCAGGAATAGCTTCCAGCAATAGCTGTAGTAATAGTTACATATCAGGGCTGGATTCAGGTAGCTCTTAACTATGGGAAGTAACAGGATCTTGAACAGAGGGGAAGTTTCCATGGGGAAACGAGAGGAAGAAGGTTTTTAACTTAGCCATTATACACTCTGTTAAAATTGGTACGAAACACTTCCACTGCACCTATGATTTAAGGTAGAAAAAGGACAGTTATTCCAGGATAAAAGTCGTATTACTTGCCGGAATTCAGTATAATTTCCTCTAAGCATAAGACGAAACTGCACTTCTCAGAAGGTGGGGACAGATAACATTAGGTCTTTTTAATTCTGTGCTGGCTATCAAGAACCTAGAGATACAAACCAGCGTACAAAATTAGTTTTACACTTCATTCCAAAGTCAGTATTCTGTAGTGTTAGAAATATTATCTTCTTGGGCTAATCTGAAAGCAAAAGGATATTCTTGAGAAATGGACAAATCCCAGTTATCTCTATATGAAAAATACAAGTATTTTTTTTTTTTTTCCCTCCATAGCACAGTAACAGAGATGGATTGGCTGACTCAGAGATCAGGCGCTAAGCAACAAGCAGTTCTTTCCAGTAAAACAGAAACACCTAATAAAACAGCTTCTGTTCAGGAGCCGCACTGCTGCAACGAGCCATTTTGCTCCCAGGTGCAACCATACAATCTCCCACATTATGTGCCAGCAATAGGCTTGAAGGACTACTGCTGTATTAGCAGGAGTCAAACCCACTACGTAGAAAAAATCACTTGCTCAGAAACAATCGCACTGCTGGTCAAAGTATTTTGATAAAATCGTACTCTGAAATGGGCGTCTCTGCTCCCTTAATTCAAACAACATTTTCACCACTCAGTACAAGCTTTTTAGAAAGCCAAATTCCCTGACGTGTGCCAGCCAGTGTCGTTGGTTCACTGCTTTCATAGTCCTGATACCTCTCTTTCCCTTGTGCAGAAAGGAATACAGAGAAGAGCCAGTAGTCAACATCTGGATAGAAGTTCTCGTAGATGTGACTCTTCCTGCCTTATTGCAGCGATAACTCATGCTGAGTCCCCCTGTGCAATGCCTGATACACAGTTCTCTGCTACAATACGCTGTGCTTAATCTCTTCTTTATCAAAGGGGAATAACCAAGGGAATAAATAATTTCTTCTACATTAAAAAAAATAAATTAAAAATCTCAACTACACTATTGTGATTTTACCAGCTATAGGTAATGTAGCTTACTAGTATACAAATGCTGTTAATGCATACAAAAGCAAAAGTCTTCTATCAGGCAACAAAAGCAGGATAGAAACAGGAACGATTAAGTGAAACAGATAACAGAAAAAATACAGAATAGGCATGTGAAAGGAAATTAGGAAGCGTTCTGAGCTGGGAGATTTATTGTCTATAGATCTTCATCTTCTGACAGTGCAAAATTTCACTTTCACAGCATTATATCACATGCAGTAAGGAACAAATCTAGTCTGGCAGAGCTGGACCAGATGACCTTTACAGTAAGTCTCTCATTTTAAAAGAATTCCTCATCTTTGTAATGGAAAGAAATTATAACAGGTCATTTTTTCCCTCATGATCAGATGCGAAAGAAGATAACAGAGAAAGTTTAAAATAAAAATTTTCCACCAAAACTCCTCAAATTGTGCTTCATGATGGCCCATAAACCTATTTTACCTCATGTCTGAGGCATTTTGCTTTGCTGCAATAGTTAACTCTGAATTTTAACAAAAATGACACAGTATATAGAAATAGATGTAAAATCTCCCACATTCATTTTGGCAATCGCTTCCCCAGTAAGAGGAAATTCACAGTATTAACTGCTTCTCTCAAAGAGAAGCAATGCAGATGTGAAAATATTCTCTAATCTGTGACAGGAATAATGTTCTTCACGAACAATGCAGACATTATTCCACATAATTAAAAGAATTTAGGGCTCCTTCCTGAGGAGACAAAATATTACTATTTCATAAAATGTATGCTTAACCAGAACTCCAGTATAAAAGCTGCATATGCACATCCACTCTCTTCAGTCTTATATCCAAAAGACTGAGAGTCCAGAACTGGTAAAACAAATGTCAGATTACTGAGGCACTTTCACAAGATGATTCTAGCAAAACAGCAATGAAACAACAGCAAATATGCCTTAAATCCGACCAAGTTATTGCCCTCTCAGCTACCGCCAAAGTCTGTTTTATCCCTCGCCTCCATTATTTTTGCCCTAAGGACAGTCAAGCAGTGCAGCCGGTTGTCTGTGAGACTGTGGTCTCCATCTCAGGAGGTTTTCAACACCCGACTGGGCAAAGACCTGAGAAGCCTTGTCTGACCTCAGAGTTGGCCTCGCTTTGAGCCAAAGACAAGAGCAGACACTTCCTGAGGTCCCTCCTAGCCTGAATTAACCTACGCACTTGATGCTTGTTCCTGAGGCTTTTGGATTTTTTTTCTGCAGCAAATTCATTAGGAGCGAGGCCTTTGTCCTGCTGGCAGGCTAACTATAATTTTGTTTTCTTTCCTCCCCTCTGCCCAACTTTTTTTCTTGGAATTATGATAACTGGCCATCCATTCACCCAATTTACCTCTTTGTACTGGTCCCACCATTAGCAACAGGAACTCATACCATGTCCGAACGTGGAGTATAATACATATCTCAAGAGGATTAAATGAGGGTGATTAACTGCAATAGTAGAGGACTAGACCCAGGAGACCTCTCTACTCCTCTGTGTTGACTGCACTAGTCTAAAAATAATACAATGCCACCTCCCAGTAACATGGAATTTAAATGCTCTTTCTCTCTTGCCTTTTCCCTCAGAAATGTGGATCTATTTTGGACCAGATTTTTACCAAGCTCAGATAGAATTTTTATCTTTTAACACAACAATTTCATGGCTATTCCAATAATTTCCAATTGTAGTAAGTACCTTATGGAGTAAGGCACATTTGCTTATCGGTTAAATGTTTCATCATTTTATTTGTTTTATATGCCACACAGTTCACTTACAGCCTAGATGAAGATCCTACACTGATTTTAACAACATAACTACTGCTTTTATTACTTGTTTTGTGTTTGTTACCTTATAAAGTGTTGCACTCAAAGGAAAGAACACATACAGTATCATTTAGATGGTTTCTTTTTGGAGTGCAGAAGATAGCCAAGGGCTGGAACCACTATTCCAGCTTGAGAATGTGAGAGATGCTGCTCTTCTGCCTGAATCAGACACATAAAACCCCGAATCTCCAACTGAAATAAACCCAACATGATCTAATGTGTAGGCATTCAAAGTTGCCTGAGGCCAATGGGATGATTGTGGCTGTGGGACATGACAGTGTTTCAGACTCATAAAAGCACTAGATAAGAATTTCCCAGTATATTTCTTCCCCTTATCCATCTGTCCCGGTCTGAGCTAAAAAGAATCAATTCTGTTTAGTGACTTTTACTTTTCAGCTCAGTTTTCTTCTAAGAGACTGCACTTTCTGAAGTTAGCAGCATGTTTCTGCAGACACTGTCTGCTACTCTAAGTGTGATAACACCTGATGTTCATAGTTAAGGCCAGGCATTGGTATGCAGAAAGGCTCTTGTTGATACTTACGCCTATAACAACTATAATAACTCTATAATAATCAAGGTCATTGTTAGATCTTGTGTGCCATGTTCGGGGTGCTGGGAAGTAAGAGGTCTTGCAAAGAAGTAAAAGGTTGCACCTCCAGTGTCTAACAGCACAGGTGACCAACAAGAGTGTTCCATTCCATACGCACCATATTCAGTACAAAGCTGACAGATCACAGAGGTTAAGCTCTCCTCTTCTACTGCAAGCATCCAAGGAGGGCTCTGTCCAATCTTCTGCCTTTCATCCTGAGCCTGAGTTCCTGAATCCAGCTCCCGTATCCAGCTCCCCTTTGCTGCTGAGCCTGGGGCTTCCCTGGTGCTGCCTGCTCTGCAGCATCAGTGGGGATTGCTATCGGGGCGGAGTCTGGTTCGATGTCGGTTTTGTGTATATATTTGTATATAGTTCATTATTTTTAGTATTTCCTTATTAATACTACTAGTGTTTTATTAAAGCTGGTTTAGTTTTCCAATCTGTAAGTCTCTCTGTCTTATTCCTTTTCTTTCCTGTTTGGGGATGGAGAGGGGTTAGAGAACATCTGTCAGCGTTGAGTGGCTGGCCCAGCCCTAACCCTCGACACCATCTTTCCATTACTGAATTTTTTAATTGTTGTTCTTTCCAAATGTCTCTTGGAACAAAAGGCCTTCTGTACCTGAACTACACCAGAGGAAGCCAACAAGAGAAATTAATACAAGCTAGATGCTCATGATGCCTTCACAGCAAAATTGGGTATTCTACTCTGCATTGCATTATATGACAGATTTTACCAGCACTTTTGCCTCTGAATAGACTTGAGTTTTTTAAAAGAACTCCAAATCAGGTTATTCTATAACTTCATAAGCCTGTTCAGCATTAACTGCCTTCTTTCCTTGTTACGTGCTCATTGATGGCAAAATGAACGAGTAGAACAGGCCAAAGCACTTTCTTACATCCCGATATGTCTACAAAAACTAAGGTGTAACCTACAGAAGAAAGGGAGGTTAATGTCATAAATGTTCCAGTCACCTCCAAGAGAGATATCCCAGTGTTTAATCAGAGACCGTCCATGGTGGACCTTTATAAATATCCAAGTATTTGAGAAGAAAGTAGAGCATCAGAACAGTTCAGAATATTGGATTTGGAGGAACTTACAAGCCTACCTGTAGCTGAATCTGAGAGAGCTATTTTTGAAAAGGCTAGACTTGGTGAAAAAAAATGACCATTTTTTCACTTGTGAAATTTTGACAGTGTATGTGTTACTTGCAGTTGAGGTTTGTGCCTTCCTGCGTTCACAGTGGAAGCTGATGATTGATGCCTGTAAGTCTGCACTCATTTTGCAAGTTTCAGCATTATTTTAATACAAGTATTTAAGTGGAGCTGAAAGACTATGGAGAAGTAATACTAATTCAAATATTAACAAAAATTACATGTAAAAATATGTATGGAAAATATTTTTCACTATGAACTTAGGCTAAATTGGACTTTGATATCAACTGCTAGACTTTTAAACTATAGTAATTACAAGTCTAAGGATACACAGCTGTGAAAACAAGGAGGAGAGAAAGGAAAAGGAAGCCTTGATATTTAAATACTGCCATAGTTGGACTTCAAACATTTTGAAGAAGAAAATGTACTAAGTCCATCTGTTGTAATGGTACAATGACATTCTAGATTTCAGACACCTACTTAAAATCTGTGCAATTAATTTTCATTTTTTCTCTACAAACCTATTTTTGTTTAATCACAAATATCCATAACAAAAATTCACCAAACATAAATTTTTTAAATACTGTGATGCTTATGATCATAACAAACTGCTGGTTTTTCAGAAGGGTGGTTTTGGTTGTGGGTTTTTTTTTATAAATTGCTTTTCAGTATATAGCACTTATTAGATGCCACTTCTATACAGAAGAGAGTGTTTGGCTCCCCGTAGGTGCTCATTGCAGCAAGTACTGAAATTAATTAAGTTTCACTGAGCTGCACTCTGACCACAGTGTTAAAGAGCTAAAAAATAAAGTTTGCCAAAGGTGCACCAACTTCATTGAATTTGCAGTGAAAGCCCTCCAACTAATGGATTTTATTCCTCCCTTATTTAAAGTAAAAGTGGAACATTAGTCTATGCGTACCTATCTACATATGTAGATTCAGCAAAATCCCTACAGAACAAATCCTTTTGTTTCTTTCCTGCATCTGTTCCTGAGCCACTTTTTCCAGACGTATGAACTTTAAGTAGTATATCTTGCTACTAAACTTACTCTATTTTCAAATATAATAAAAATGACCAAGAAAACTACTACAATTAGCGAAATAATTTTAAACAGGCTGGTTATCAGCAAAGTCGGAGGTTGTTACATTTTTGCCACTTTTCCTATGACAAGCAAATCATTAAGTATTGCTAAATATATATGAACAAGTGAGCATACACTGGAAAAGGCAGAGGGACAGGAGGCAGGAAGGAAGAAGGAACAAGGCTAATAATGTAAGTTTACTGGTACAGGTTTGGAAACAACTTGTAAGCAAGTTTACTTTGTCTTGTGTAACTCCCTACTCCATACATTAGGCTGCAACCTTTTCTTCCCATAGCAATGCTGTTTCTAGATTATGGGAAAGTTATATTGATGCAGAAAGAAACAGATTACTATTAGCCTGATGCAGAACTTCTTTTAACTCATGACACTATTTCCCTCTTGAATAACCACTTTTTAGTATCTTTAATAATGATCTGGATGAGGGGATCAAATGCACCCTCAGTAAGTTTGTAGATGAAACCAAGTTAGGCGGGTGTGTTGATCTGCTGGAGGGTGGGGATGCTCTGCAGAGGGATCTAGACAGGCTGGATTGATGGTCCAAGGCTAACTGTATGAGGTTCAAGAAGGCCAAGTGCCAGGTCCTCCACTTGGGTCATAACAGGGCCAGGGAAGTCTACAGACTTGGGGATGTGTGGTTGGAAGACCACACATCAGAAACGGACTCGGGGGTGTTGGTTGATAGGTAGCTGAATATGATCCAGCAGTATGCCCAGGTGGCCAAGAGGCATCCTGGCCTGTATTAGAAATAGTGTGGCCAGCAGGATCAGGGAACTGACTGTCTCCCTGTACTTGGCACTGGTGAGGCAATACCTCCAGTATGAAGTTCAGTTTGGGTCCCTTAGTACAAGAAGGACACTGAGGTGCTGGAGCAGATCCAAAGACACACAGCGACACCACTGGTGAAGGGTCTGGAACAGAAGTCCTGTGAGGAACAGCTGAAGGAATTGGGGTTGTTTAGCCTGGAGGGAAGAAGACTGAGGGGAGACCTTATCACTCTCTACAACTACCTGAAAGGGGGTTGGAGAGAGGAGGCGGTCAGCCTTTTTTCCCCAGCATTAGGACTAGAGGAAATCGATAGGACTAGAGGAAATGGTTGCAAGTTGTGCCAGAGGAGGTTTAGGCTGGATATGAGGAAGAATTTCTTCACTGAAAGGGTCATTGGCCATTGGAACAGGCTGCCCAGGGCAGTGGTGGTCTGGTGCTTAGGGACATGGTTTAGTGATGCCCTGGCAGTGCTAGGTTAATGGTTGGACTCGATCTTACAAGTCTCTTCCAACCAAAGAGATTCTCTGATTCTGCGATTTTCCTACAGTGAAAACAAAGCACAGCATACCAAGGAAACTCCTACACAGAATAACATAACGAGCTTCAAAACTATAATCGTGTCATGGCTTTCATCCTGTGTCCCAAAGGTTCAAGACAATTTTGACTGCACTGTTTTATATCTACAGTAATAGATCACATTGAACACCTGCTTGCACAGTAGATTAGCAAGAGCTGGAACAGTTTGCATTGGCTTAATAAAAACATTAACACTCTGAGTTGGTATTTCTTTTGCAATACTGAGGAAGAAAAACGGAATGCAAATCCAACAACTTGGCTAGAAATCAATATATGCTGGAAACACTTTCTGGAATGGCAAACGAAACAAAGTGAAGTGGTGAAGAGACTTTGTATGTGATTAAAAAAAATACCCTAAGTGGATACAAGAGATAATTACTTCATAGTCATAACACAAATTAGTTTTTCTTTTGCTGTTATATCAGCTATCACATCAGTTATGTTCAGGAGACACAAGTAAATGCTGTTCCCTTTTCAAGGCCGTAACTGAAATGCTCCCTTGGCCAGAAGGTTTTTGATGGTAAAGGCAGGTCAATGATATAAACAAAATTGTTAAACCCAGTGATTTTATGCAAATTTAGTATACTGACAGCCAGGAAAATGCTAGACTGCTACATCCTTGTGATCAATTCAGAACAGAACAATTTGAATCTGCTGGCATTTTTCAAAATAACTTTTAGCAAATAAACAACCACCACACACTTCTGAATTACCATGGTAATTTGTTAACACCATCCACTTTGTTCACAAGACAAAAACAACGCCATTTCTGTTGTGGTAATTTAATTCATCAATGTAGGTTTTTTTCCCAAAGATTTTTCTTTTCTATAGAGCCCTGTATAAAAGCAGTAGAAGCAAGGAGTTGAAGTCAGCATAATTGTAAATGCTGCTTTTCTGCAGAATATCTTCACAATAAAATGGTAATCAACCCATAAACATCAATGGCTGCAAAACTCAAAACAAGGGAGGCCTGGAATTGTAAGGGGGATTCATCATTAACTAGTGGGATGCATTCTTAGTCCAAAGTTATTTAACATTTATATAAATGGACTCAGAAAAGAATGGAAACATCATTCAATAAATGTAGCACAGAATCAAAAAGCAGTGCATAATATGAGACCTGAATGTTGAGTGAGCAGCAATACAGTTTCTATTCCAGGGAATTCAGAAAAAAGGGAAAATAGAGGAAAAAAAGAAAATTATTAAATATGTGGGATTTGTTTATATCACAGAATATGCATATTAAAAAGATGATTTCAAAACAAGGTTTTAGGTAGTTCCATTTTACAGCAGAGTCCAGATTCCTTGAGCTTCCACACTATGTTATGGATTTTGGAATCATGGGGGCCCAATTAGGGTATTTCATACCTACGATTGCTTCAGAGAGTTAGATTATTCAGCATGCCTACCCAAGAAGATGCATGCTTCAACATGGCCACCCATAGACATTGTTTTATGCATTTAAGAACAAAGAACACAAGATACAGAATCACAGAATCACAGAAAGTTTGGAGTTGGAAGGGACCTTAAAGATCACCTAGTTCCAACCCCAAGTCTTGCAAATCAGTAATTTGAGAAAGTGACATTACAGAAAAAATAAATCCAAACCCACATAACATACTCCCACACCAAATCTGTGGTTCAAATGACTAGAGGGAATGGATTGAAGCTCGAGATGGATCAGTTCAGAGTGGACATTAGGAAGAAGTTCTTCACCATGAGGGTGGTGAGACACTGGCACAGGTTGCCCAGAGAGGTGGTGGAAGCCCCATCCCTGGAAGTTTTTAAGGCCAGGCTGGATGGGGCTCTGAGCATCCTGATCTAGTGGGGGATGTCCCTGCCCATGGCAGGGGGGTTGGAACTAGATGATCTTTAAGGTCCCTTCCAACCCTGACAATTCTATGGGTAAACAGTCCTTTAAATATTTAAATAGAGAGGCAAAGAATGGGAATAAAAAGGTTATATTACCTTTCTATCCAGCTCCTGGAAATTCTGGCTATATACATACTTTAGGAAGGGTGCTTACGGTACTTTGAATACTTTAGGATTAAATACAATGAGTTGAAAGGATTATGAGAATAATGAAAGGGCATGAAAACACATTCTCTGACGACAAGCCCAGGGTGGTCATTCTATTTCTCTTAAGCAAGAGAAGTGATTTGATTATAACCAGTAAATTCCTATATTAGGAAGGAAAATTTGGTAACAAAAGACCTTTAAACTTGGAAGAAGAACATATAACTAAGGTTGGACAGGTAAATACAGGCAAAAACTTTTAACACCAAGAGCAAACAGGGACTGGAACTACTTAACAAGCTTGGTGGAGTATTCTTTACTACTGGGACCTAACTCAAAGAACTGAGGGACTCTAGCTACAAGGTCATCTACAGCCACCTGGTAGGGGCTGCACTTCACTTCAGGAAAATACAGTGGTATCTGGTATGCAGTGCAGAGAGTCACAGTACTCTCTCCATCTGATATTCCAGTATGATGAAAATGTTGACTTCTTAAAAAAAAACCAACCCAAACAAACCCCCCAGTCTCTTTCACTACTACTAGTGCAATTTTTGGAGTTTCCACCATTCCTCTGCACTGAGCTCATGATCAACCAGAGGGTCCCATTTACAGATAATCCAAAGTCTTTGTGAAAACAAGGTAGTTGAGGTTGTAAAAAAATATTTTCTAACAGGCAGCCACTTTTTTATGATCTTTAAGAGGCAATCTGAGCATAAACTATGTTTTTATTGTCCTATTTATTATCTATAGTTTAATGACATTAAATTGCAGTCAGATATGAGTTCCTTGTGTTTTACCTGTATTCCTTGCTCTTTATCTGCTCACTGCACTGATTATTTAAGATGCTAAGAAAAGTTTGGTCCAATTTATTCCATTATGTGACAAAGACATATAGCCCCATCTGCAAACTAGATTAGGATTCCATAGGCCAGAGGTGCCATCATTACCAAAAAGGAACTGTATAATACTGCACGACGGCAGTCAGGTGGCTTCCAGTAACACAATCAGCAATATTCAGCTACAGGGGGCTGTACATGCTTTGTGACGGGCTCGCTTCCAATTCCCCGGGGACAAATCAATGGCTCAAGCTTCCTCTTTCTATGTCATGAATTTTGCCTCAAAGCCAATCAATAGATCAATATGATTTATATTCTGAAGAACAAATAACCTTTAATTTTCTATGTAGATGAGTTCCCACTAAAGTTCCAAAAAGATGCTGAAGATTTAATGGCATTACAGAGAGAGAACCTTTAAGGGTAACGATGGACAAAAAGGATTAGCAGACACTGGCTGAATTTGTGGTATTAACAGTTCAAGTGTTTTGTGGACGGGTGTCCAAACTACGTGAAGAATGCCGGTTGTCAGTTCTAAGTTTGCTGTTGCTCATTAGCTTTCACACCAGAATTTTGAAGAATCGTCCAGTTCCTGTCTACATAATTTATTGTTGTACACAATTTAGAAATCAGACATAATGAGTAACAGAAAACCAAGGAAAACCAAAGAAGGTATCTTTAAAAAAACAGAAGTGTTTCCTACTGTACAGTGTCAGGAATTTAATGTATACAAGCAAAGAAATGTTATTGAGTGATGACTATTCTCTCACTACGTGCAAATTTACCACATTGCTCTTTACAGAGAGAGAATTCTTCCGTCACACAAGTAACTTTTCTATTTCGCTCTGTAAATACTTGATTTCAAGGGCTCTGGCACTGATTGGATTCCTTCTAGGAAAGACTGCAGACATAGCAAAGAGGACAGTTTGGGGACACTTGCAATCTCACTGGCTTCATGTATTAGGGAAACTGCATGTATCAGTCCGCCTCCGCAAACCGAAATGTCCCCACTATCAGTTTTCCAACTTACAAAAGTGCATAAAACTAAATTTGGAAATAATAATGTAGGAAAAACTTATAAGCATCATACCTGAATTACTACAAATGAAAAAGAACGTGAATAGCAGTTCTTGAATCCAGGGAACTGATTTAATTAAAGGGAACCACAACCACCGACTTTTAATACTAGAAGTCACCTTCTCCAAAATTTATCAGATTTACCTATATACTGCAGCACACTAAGGAGTATTAGAAGTCAGTGACCAAGCACTCAGGTGGTGTAAAAGGATGTAAAGGCTCCATTAGTTTCAATTAATCTACACCAATTATAATGCAATAATCCATAGTCGTGTTTTCCATCAGGAAACCAAGTTCAGTGAAGCTCCACCCACCAGTTTTTCACGGCAGACTTCCTGACAAGCCCACACTGCCATTTCCCTTAAATACTGGCAATCTAAGTTACATAATCTTTGTTAGCATATGAAGATAATTCCAATTTTTGCTATTGTTTTGCTGTACAGTTACTGTGTGCATATTCCTCTATAATGACACCTTTTACTGAGATCTAAAATATAAATACTTTTATGGAGTGAATGTGAAATCATATCTAAAATATGTTGTGATTTTCTAACTCCATTTTCTTGCACATTTAAAAACTAGCACGTTACCGCAATTTTCCTTTTATATCCTATTCAGCAGAATCCCTTCCTTCAAATTTACTTGAGTTACTGTCAAGAACAGTTACATGGATTAGGGCTCCCCTTCCCTCAAAAGAAAAACAAATGCCTCTCATAGGTTTTCCTGCCATTATCATGCCTTTCAAGCACCTGTAGCAAAGGGGTTCTCTGATAAGACTCTGATAAGACATATTGCAGTGACACCGACTCTGGAAAGAAGGCTTCTAACCAGTCTGGAAACTGCTGCTTCCTCCTTTTCCATCAATAGCAAGTAAGTCAAGGCAGAGATACCAGACTCCATTTCAAACATGACATTTTCTAGTTAAAGGAGATAAAACACTGGTGTCCATCCCATATTTGTAACAGCAAAATATATAATTCTGAAATATTTCTTTGAAATCCAGTTATTACATGAAGAACAGGAATCAGTGCAATCGCAGAAGTCCAAAAAAGGTTTCAACACCCCTATAAAAACAAGACAGTCTTTCATCACACGCACAGAGTAACAACTTTCGTTGATGTTGTTTTTACTCACGTGGTACAAAGCAGTTTCTGGTCCAGGTGTGCCCATGACTTCTTGTCTCAATGACTCCATTTGTAAACTAGGCAACAGTGAGTAATGACTTGGACTACTACTCTTGTCTCCCTTCTTTTTGGACTTTTTCCCAGTATCCTTTTTGCTATTCCTTTGAAACATGTAGTCTTCTTGACCTATTTTCTCGTTGCTCATATAACGAAGCAATGAATTTTCTGTTGAAAAAGTCATGCAAAACATCATTGTGAATTGTATGTATGTTAATCTGACTTCCAAAACATATAATATTTTTGCTAAAATCTATTGTCAATTTTAACTCTTCAAAAGCATTTCATTAACAAAATCCATTTGCTTCTTTTGTCTGAATATAGTAAGAAAGCAATGTTTTGAAAGCGAAAAATACATGATTCTTGCAGTTTTCTAATATCTTTGACAATAAAAAGAACAGAATACAAAAGAAGCCCCATATCAATAGAGCTGGAGTTTTCAAAAAATTACCAATGATACCCTTATGATCATAACTACCTCTTTTTTTAAGAAAAAAACCCCCACAAAGATCCTAAGAAATACAAATGACTGTGGTGCCGTACATTTAGAAGTAATTTGCTTTGAGCATTCATTTGAGGTTGTTCACTATATCATCCACACTTTCCCCAAACACTCTTTCTGCATCTACTAGCTTGTAGCTGAAGGATATCCTGAGTCAGAAACAATGTTTGTGAATTTAGGAAACCTCAGCAGATTTGTCTTTCACGAACTTGTCTGGTCTTTCTTTGTATTAATGTGAACTTTTAGTATCCATCATCCTTAGCTTGAAGCCAAACTGCACGAGGAGCCAGCTCTTTTTCTTGGTAACCAGCACTCAACAGAGACACTTGATGTCTCTCTCATTTCAGAAAAAAACAGTGACAAACCTATTTCTCTACTTCATTCCACATAAGTTTTTAGCACATTTTATTATGCCCTGACTAAATTCTCCTAAACTGATGGTCAGCCTACTGAACTGACAGTTTTGGAAGTCAATCCATACACCTGATCATTTTTGTTGTCTCCTAAACCTTGTTCCATGCTACTCTATTTTTCTTAAGAGATGAAGAGACCGGAACTGCACACACACTGAGCATGAGGAAAAATTTACACAGCAGCATAAGAATACTTCTTAATTTGGTTTTTTACTTTTTTCCTAATAATTCCTAACAGTGTTTCCTTTTTTGATCCTTACTGATCATTTAGTTAATATTTTTATGGAAATATCTATCATTACTGTAACATCTTGTTCCTGGGCAATAACAGCCATCTCGGAGGTTATAATCTTGTAAGTAACATATCTGAGCCTCACAAACTAGAATTTTGAAGATGATTTTGAGGTGATTCCCATGCTGCTCTAGGATGTTTTTCATCCAAAAATAACTCATGAAGACAGAGAAATGTTATATATAATTCCCATTTAATCATAAGAATATTTATCAGTAATAACCATACATTTGTCCTCCAGTATTACAAAATTAAGGCCAGTTCCTTAATGGACTGGATAATACTGCTGAATAAATGAAATGCCAATACAAAGCTAGGCCAAACTGCAGGGCTTTACAGTGATGATTTTCTTTTGCCTGGGTGAGCAACTTTCTCAATCTTAACAGAAGCTCTGCAAAGAATTAAGTACACATACTGAAAGAACCCAAAACAGGTTCACAAAAATATATATCTAAGCAAGCAGCAAAATGAGGTTGACATATATAGCTTAAAGCATGATAAAACCCATAACGCCTTGTACAAGATGTGCGTTCAGGTCACTTACCTCTCCTACTATCTCTTTTTATTTTATTGGGGTCTTCATAATCCCCCACCCAGTTATATTCTACTGGCATAGAAATAGGCCTTAGTTTCCCTGGAAACAGAGGAAAAAATGGAGATCATGCACCATAAGGCAGCATTAAACTAACATTCTTTAGAAGGAACAAATTACGTGCTAAGATGCTATTCTACAGGGTTGCTTCTGAAAGAGAATCCATCATCGTGTCTGAACAAGAGGTTAAGAAAGGAGTTTTATTTTCTTTAAAACACAAGAAGCAGCTAAGTATTTAATAGATTTTTTTAAAAAAAAATTTAGAAAGTAAGTCCAATGCCCGACAAAATTATCAGCGAGCTGACGCCTGAGACTGACAAACACATTCAAATTATTAGTTTTCACTGAACGATACCTATTTATTATTCTGAAAGCCCCTGGCACACACACATAAAGAACTGTTTTAAAGCATATGTGGATTGTTGGTAACAGAAACATGCCCACATCACTAAAGTAGCATCTTTACAAAGATGCATTTTTGTAAGAGATCTTCACAAAGAGTATCTTTGCTGGTGGGCTTAAAGGGTCCATCAGTGATTGAGTAAGAAAGGAATCAGAAAACCTCTACATGTAATTTCTTCTTTAGCATTTCATCCTCATGAAGCAGAGTACATTACTGGTAAATTCACTTTGATTTCAGACCGCAAGAGACAGAATAGCTGAAGACTACTGTTATCTTTTAAATTTTGATTTGTAAGCTGCTGAATTAATTTAAAAAAAAAGCTGTGAATTATGTTTTTTTGCTTAAGGACTCCACAAATATAGTTGGAAATTCAGTGAAAGTGTGAGATGCACCTTAGTGGGGTTACTTATAGTGATCTGAAGTTTTTAGCAAGTTAAATAATGTATTTAAACAAAGTACAGAGTAGCACAGCACAACATCTGGCAGACTGAAAACAAAATGATTTCACAACAAGGCCAGCCATTGCTCTTTTTTGAATTGATCTACTGGTCACAAAATCAAAAAGTGGGAAAATAACTTGATTTTAAAAGTAGCAGAGATTAAAGTAAAAACTTAAGAAGTCTTGTTAATTATTGTAGAAAACTTCTACATAAAGTGATCAGTCTTACTCCACATTTTTGAGGTTATATCAATGATACACAGAAAAAGAAAGATGTGTTTATAATGAAAAAACATACTCAAAATATGTCTGTCTACCTACCATGCAGGCAGCATAATCGCAAAAAGGTTGTATCGTCTTTTTTAAAAAATTGACATCTTTTGATGTATGTGCTGTGCAGACCACATGATTGGGTCACAAATAGATCATTGCTCAGGAAATACAACATATATATTGAACTTTCTATTTATAGTTTATTTTACTATTCATGGACACATATATTAGTCTGACTGAAGCTGGTGAGCTTTAGAATACACAGTTAAGAAGTCATTTCCTGAGCGGGGACGTATTCGGATCATATTTACTTGTTCAGAAGTAACTTTCAAGTGCTACTTTTTCTAGAAATACAACTTTCTCTTCTCTTATTGAAAGGACCTGCATACTCAAAAAGCCACAAAAGCTACAAAATCATGTAAAGTCTGATTGTTCTCAAAAGCTATAATCATAACAAATTTTCTACAAAACCTCTAGTTGTTCAAAATACTTTTCCTTGCTACCTCCACTAATCTCGTTCTTGTTAACCCCCATGGACTCCCTAAATCTCTCTTCCTTGGTGACTACACTCAGGAAAACCTCTTCCGTGGGATGTGAACACAAGCTTTCCAATTAGCAGCAATTATACAACAGCTGAGAGCCAGTAAGAGCATGAAAGAGAAATCTTTGTTAACATTGTCAAAAAATGTCAGGAGACTCCAATAAAGAAATTATGGAGGGGCCGATTAACCTCTCACAAAGGAGGATTGAGAAATACTACAAAAAAAATAACAGCACCACATAAATAATGATGAGTACATGTTGAAAACAATTATTGCTCTAGGCCTTGAAACTCTGTTTGACCTTCTTTAATGGGTCACCATAAGCCGGAGGAGTCTTATTGTCATTTTCCAGATTTCTGTGAAATCCTAAGGTCATGCCTAGCCACAAATCTTATGCTAACTAATGCCATGTGGGAAACTTTCGAATTTAATCCTGAAATGGTAGTATTTCTAGAAAATACACTTCAGTGAAAATGGACTCTACGGTGTGAATCAATTAAAAAAGAAGTGAGATCAAAAGTGAAAGGCTGGATAACAAGTGTGTTAAATAATGACTGATTTTCACTGCAGCCTTTGATCTATGTATTTATAACCCCTTCTGCTAACAGAAGAAAAAAAGCTAAAAAAGCTATCCTGTAACAAAATAATGGATTCAACAGTCCTTGAAGAAGACATATGTTCTTCACTCTAGACCATCAGTATTAAAATTTAACATCTGGAACATAGAATATATCTTTAGTAATAGAACTGACTGCATCCACCAATTGTAGTAGTTGAAATACTGAAGTAATCAAATTGATACATCCATTTTGAAAACTTAGTAGTTAATTTGTATACTATAGGCATGGTTAGAAAACACCTGAAAACACTTTGAAATCAAGAGTATACTGAGGATTTTGAAGCAAGAGTGTGTAGTTGTGTAGAAAGGGTGAATTTTATGAGAATGCATCCTTTAACATTGTGCAACCACATTCAGGTCCTGAGGATACTTTGCACAGCTCCAGCTCAGTTTGTAACAAAGTTCCCAGGTGATTTTGGAGCTTGGCTGCATGACGTACTAAATTTACACTTCCTTATAAAGTCTACCTTTTTCTCAAAGGGTTATGGTGTTAGGATTACTACAGTAACTCCAATATACAGTCTATGTTCAGTTTAAAAATTTAAATAACATAAAAAATAGGGTGTGTGCTCAGCTAATACCACAGTAGCTAAAATATCTCTTTCAAACAAACTACAATATTAGATAAAGGAAGAGTTCCAACAGGTTCAAAGGGAAAACAACCTGAAGCATAAGGGCTTGAGGAGCAAAACACCCAAAATTGTTTCTGAGTTCTCACCCTGAATTAGACAAATTCCAGGATGTAGAAGTACCATGAATACACGTGTGTGTTTACATGCAAAATCTTTTTTAGACGGCATATGACCTGAAATGAAGAGGAACTGTTATATGTAGAAAGCCATTGCTTTCCATATAGGAAATTACAGGAGATTAATTCAATGTTACCAAAAAAAGGCATAAGTCATACTTCATTTCTGGAATAAAAAAAATCAAAGAGTCTTAGAGAACAGTGCAGCATGAAAGCAGCATGTCATCTCTTAGTAAATCCGAAATCGTTTTGATCTTTAAAACGCTTATACCTGTGTAAATTTTTCTGATGCTGAATTCCTAAATCTATGCAAGCCTTTCCCTTATACTGGGATAACAATTTCATCCTGTATTTTTAGTAAAAATATATGGGCTTCCACCAGCTTTTTTGATAAAGTGATACTGAAACATAATCTGTAAAAATAAGCTGATAACAAAGTTATAGACCTTATATTCAGAAAAATCATCAATATAGAGATGGACTTGCTCTATCATAGTAATTAATTTATTCTTGCACAGAATAAGCTCTTATGTTGAAATTGGACTCAAGTAGTACAGAATTCTTAGCAAAATCAATGGCCACCGATAATATATTCATGCTTAAAAACAAAAGCAGATGCAAAAAAATCCTAAAATCAACACATGGTGATTATCTTTAGTAGATCAATGTCATACCATATGTTGGTGTGCTCTCTCTCCTTCCAGGACCACTTGTTCTTCCTTTCTCATATTCATAGCAATATAAAACTGCATCTTCTTCAACCACATTAAAGCGTTTCCGATATTCCTGGTCAAGAAATGAGTTTGGAGATTCGGATCCTGTATGAACTGGCTTGCCCACTATATGTCTGCCAACATCATCACATGGGAGATTTCCCTTTTCATCCCTTTAGTAAACAAGAGACGTTTTTAATATATTGGGATAAGACATTGATTTATTATTTTTTTAATGTGAATCATGAGAATATGTCAATATTTCATACACGCAGGAAACAGATGCTATCGGCCAACATCAGGATCACACATTGTACATGCATATGAATGTATGTGCCTGTTGTCTCATACATCTCTGTTAATTCCATTATTTTACAGACAGTATCCATCTTATTGGTTTCTCTTGAAAAGTAAGAGAAATAAATCTGATGTGCAGCTACTCTCATTTTTGGAGTTTTTTGAAGCTACCTAACATTTTGTGATTTAAGGCAGAGATATAATGTTGACCTTACTTTTTATACTTTTTAAATATACCAGATAGTTGTAAGACATGGCTGTGTGACAGGCATAGACAAATTCAATCTGTTTCCTTACAAACTAAGTCCAGCATAGGAAGAAACAGGGACCGATTATATGCAGTTGTATAGGTGCATCCATGCAGTACCAAATAGGGTGTGTCCACCCGATCATGAGCCGCTATCCCAACTACTGACCTGATAGCCTCTCCCCTGTGCCTGGGAAGATCATGGAACAGATCCTCCTAGATGTTCTGCTGAGGCACATGGAAGACAGCAAAGCGATTCAAGACAGGTGTTACTAAGGGTAAGTCATGCCTCAGCTAGTGGCTTTCTACAATGGAGTGACTGCATTAGTGGGCAAGAGATAGATGGGATCTTTCCAGACTTGTGCAAGGCCTTTCACACAGCCCCCAAAACATCCTCTAAGTTGAAGATATGCAGATTTGATGGGTGGACTGTTTGGTGGATAAAGAATTGGTCACATCCAGAGAGTAGTTGTCAACGGCTCGATGTCCAGATAGAGATGGGTGACAAGTAGTGTCCCTCAGGGGTCCATACTAGGACCAGCGATGTTCAATATCTTCATTAATGATATAGACAGTCGGATCGAGTGCACCCTGAACAAGATTGCAGATGACACCAAGCTGAGTGGTGCAGTCAACATGCCAGGGTGATGGAATGTCATCCAGAGGGACCTGGACAAGCTGGAGAAATTAATCTTATGAGGTTCAACAAGGCCAATTACAAAGTCTTGCAGTTGGGTCGGGGCAATCCTCGTTATCAATGCAGGCTGGGGGATGATGTGATAAGAGAGCAGCCCTATGGAAAAGGACTTGGGAGTACTGTTGGATGAGAAGCTGGACATGAGCCAACAAAGTGTGCTCACAGCCCAGAAGACTAATCCCATCCTGGGCTGCATCAAAAGATCTGTGGCCAGCAGATCGAGAGAGGTGATTCTGCCCCTCTGCCTGCTCTGGTGACACCTCACCTGGCGTATCGTGTTCAGTTCTGCAGCCCTCAACACAAGAAGGACATTGACCTGGTGGAATGAGTCCAGAGTAGGGCCACAAAACCATGATCAGTGGGCTGAAGTGCCTCTCCTATGAGGACAGGCTGAGAGAATTGAGTCTGTTCAGCCTGGAGAAGGCTCTCGGGTAACCTTATAGTGGACTTCCAGTACACAGAGGAAGCCTACAGGAAAGCTGGGGGGGGTACTATTTACAAACAACAGGATGAGGGGCAGGGTAGATTTAAGCTAGACATTTTACTATGAGGGTGGTGAAACACTGGCACAGGTTGCCCAGAGAGGTGGTGGAGGCCCCATCCCTGGAGACATTCAAGGTCAGGCTTGACGGGGCTCTGAGCACCCTGGTCTAGTTAAAGATGTCCCTGCTCACTGCTGCAGAATTGGGCTAGATGACCTGTAAAGGTCCCTTCCAACCTAACACATTCTATAATTCTGTGACAGCAATACACTGCAAGTCACACACTTCATGGTTTGTGTACAGATCCTCAGGATGATTGCTTTTTCTTTCTCTGCTCCACTCTCTGAAAATGCAAGCTACTCAAAGGCATCAAACAAGAAAGAAAGCTGTGCCTGGGGTAGAAGTCCTCTCCTTGCACCACATGAAGCAGTGCTCAGTAAACCTGTTGGTAGGATTGTGCCTGGAGATGGCTGCAAACAACCTAATTAGACAGTAATTTCTGGGCAGCAAAAGGCATAGGAGGCAGCCAAGAGAAAAGCTGGAGCCTTATGGCCTCGTTGGAGCATTTCTGGCCCCCTGGACTGCCACATGAGTTCCAAGCTGGCCAGTGAGCTGACCCATACTTCCCCCAGCACCTTGAGACTCCATGTGAGGATGAATCAAAGCCTCCTCATGGGATCCAGGCATCCATGGAGGATGTGAAAGGGCAGTCCTGCCTTGGCTGTGACAGCACAGCACCACAAACCCCCACAGACCACTCTGCTCGTTTTGCCATGCTGCCTTCCCAGAGCAGGGGTTGTGTTGGCTCAGCGAGGTGGGTGGGTGCAGCCCCATCAGGGCTGTGTGCTCATCTCCAGTCACAGGTGACAGTGCTGCAGGATGTGATGGAGATTGACAAAATCCAGCCAGATGCTAATCAGTGCTGCGGCTACCATCAGAGGCTGGCACAAGGGAGCCTCTGCAATAAGAGGGACAGCCTGAGCTGGAAGGATCTTTACTGCGAACACATAGAGAAGCACAGGGCCACCAGGCAAACACCCTTTGCTACAGATCTCTGGAGATGAGAGTTTCAGTTCTCATCACCAAAAGCTAGTCAGCAAATTTGAGCAGGCTCTAGCTCACACCCAGCACAAAATTCTAAGTAAGCAGCACACAGAAAGCGCCAGTCCCTCCTTCTTAAGCCATCCATGTGTGGTTACGTTGGCAGCTGCTCTATCTGTGTGTGTCGTCACCAGGGCAGAATGGCTTCAGAGTTTTACAGTTTCCATCAAAATATGAAGTCTTCTACTCTACTCTGCTAACAAAAGGAGGGTTTGTTGCTTTGGGTTTTTTTTCCCTTGCAACAGCAACAACAAACTGAGAAAAAGATGCGGAACAGTTTGATAATACCCAAAACAAAGACGTGCTTAAATATGGTTAATCATGGACAAAAAAAAAAAAATGATGGAATGCCAAAACAGACTATTCAGAAACACTGTACACTATGTGACAGGTTTGTGAAATGAGGTATAGTCCATTAGGATTAAGCTGATAAAAAAAATTTAAAATGTACATAGCTTAATGTCTCTGAAAGATTACAGCTTGTACTAATATGTATTATCAAATCTAATCAGAATTGGTCAGAACTACTGCATTACCACCATGATTTAAGAAATGTTATTAATAAATAATCAAAATGCATTTTGAAGATCTCAGTTTCTAGAGCCAAACTCAAAAACTACTGAGCAGCAAATATTCACTAAAAATACTTCAAAAAAGGGGATGCATTTCTTATCACATAAAAGTATTTTTGTTGCGGTAAACATGATCAGTAGCAGTACAAAGGCATTACTTTCTTTAAGATAGCACAGTTTTAGTTTCAGGAGCAATAGATCGTTACCTTATAACTATTGCATTCAAAGAGAAACCTAAAACTATGTTTTGGTTGGAGCTTCTTCTTGCAGATTTTTTTTTCCCTGTGGATTTTCTGAAAATCATGTCCTTCAAATATTTGCATAAACATAACAAAATACTATTATCTGAGAGATAAAAGACACACTCAATCTCTATGAACAATTCAAGTGTCATGACTGACAATGTTTTTATTTAATTAAAAGAAAAAATATTGATCTAGACTTTATATTCACCTTAAGGCAGATACTAGAGTAATTGTGTTAGCAAGACCAACTGTTCTATGCATCACAATTGAAATTAAGTTGTATTTTTTTTTTCCACAAGAAATAAAAACCAAGACATGTATGAGGAAGGAACATGGGACTCAGTTTATGGCTTCACAACAGGTTTGTGATGTCGTCTAAATCATGAAGTGGAAAGTCTTTTGCCCTGGAAGGCTTTTCGTATCTCTGAAGAGTAAGAATTTATCACAGAATCACAACTTCTCCTCCCCACTAGGCAATTTAATTTGCCATATACCTCTCTCTTGGATAACCTCCAGGAAAGACTTGTCAGTATCAGGACATACATCTTATTAATTGGCTGGAAGATTTACTGATAAGAAAGTCTAAGAAAGTCTCAGCTACAAGTAACTCAGGTACAGGGAAGGACATGCTGCTCTTACAACCTTTCCAAGAAAGTTAACTAAAAGAAAAGCAAGAAGTAATTTAAAAATACACTCACTGGACATGTGATAGCCTGTGTCTAAGAATATGGAAGCTTCAAAAATTCTAATTCCTCTTAAATACATTCCTAGACCTCTGGGTCGCTACTTCCGTATTATTTATAGGCCATAATTCTCTCAGAATTTTAGAAAAGTAATATCTGTGTACAATATCAAATTATACTGGTGTGAGGTTGTTTGAGGGTAGGGTGCTGAATCTGCAAGGAGGAGCTGCTGCTTTTCTGGCTCAGCATGACCAGAGACCTGGGAGAGGTGAAAATGCCTGTTCCAGGCGGCATGTCAGAGTAGCTGATAAATTACAGGGAACAGCATGGTCCCTGCAGACTCCAGCAGAGTGGCCATACTAAAATGCAATCCTGAAATTTGCTCTATCAAGTCAAATACATCTAAAAAAGAAAACATTATGGCAGAGCAGAACAGTACTATTGTCAAAGTTACAAGTTTCTGGCTCAGCCTCCCTTGTTGCATAATGCTTATTAGGCTAGGGGACAGATACACAGATAATCTTTGCTCTTCTGAAATAGAATGAGACTGCTACAGACAATAGATTATCCGATATTTAAAAAAAGTAGAGTACTGAACCTTCTTTTCTAAAGGCTACTGTTTGTTTTGCAGACAAAACACCGATTCAGGTCACTGTGGGTCTGATTCAGCATACCTACCCTTAACCAGTTAATCCACAAAATGAAGTATTATCAGCCTAAGCCCACAGGGCAGGTTGATAAACAGGTAGGAACAGAATCATCCATTACTTTATAAATATTTTTTAAATTGAATTGTACCTGAAATTATCTTTTTTTACCTTGGAACGTAAGGTTCTGTTGGAGGAGGGGGTATATAGAGATCCTGAAGAGCAGAGCTATCTCTTTTTGTAGGTGTGCTGATAGTGCTTGATGGCGTAGCAACACTGCTTGTAGGACTTCTAGGAATAAGAGGCTGGTTAAAAAGAGAGAGAGAAATAAACAAGATTACCCTTATATATGATACATTTTTATTTGAAAAAGCTACAAGCATTCTGTAGTTCAGAAAGTTAAAAAACCCCACAGTCAACAGTTCTAATATTTTGTGTGCTTTTAAATTGACTGAAAAAACATTCACGCTAAGGAGACGGATCTATGAATGGACAGGTATTGTGCTTATAGAATTGACTCCTCTACACATTTCTTCCCTTTTGCACAGCAAGATTATTGCCGATGTCCATAAAAACAGTCATCGGTAGAGTCACTGGTGAAATCTTAATGAGTAAATAACATACAGAATCCAGTGAATTCCTTAATTAAATTAATATTGTAAAAAGAACCTAGTGTTTACAGCAAAAGGTGTATAAGCAGGCATGGAATTGAATGTCATCTCTCCCCATCTGTTCTACAGCTTAAGAATTAACTGTAAAAGCTTCACTTTATGTCTGCAGATGCTGTAAAATCAGATACTGCATCCTCAGAACACACAGAATAAACTCAAGATTATTATTATACTTCGCTCCCCTGGGTGCACTCCTCACAAAGCAACATTTACTCACGGGTAAATAAATTGTACACTCCTTGAAGAAAAATTGTACATTCTAGCTATCATTCCAGTCCAGATAGGATCCTTCCTCTTAATCACATCTCCCTCTCTCTTTTTCTTTCTCAACTCAACTATCTTGGCTAGCTAAATAATGACTAATAATTTGAAGACTTCATTAAATCACTGTATGGCTGGAAATTATAGCAAGATTTTCTAAGTGTCTCTATGTAGATGCATAAAAATGAGAAGAAAACTTTGATTGCTTTAGTCTATTTAATAACATGTCTACCTATTAACAGAAGCTTTATGTTGCTTGTCTTTTGTGATAGCTAAAACGAAGCACGAGAAAAGGAAAAATGGCAAAACAGCAACAGTATCCTTGTATACCCCAAAACTAATCTAATATTAAACAAATGCTGAGTTTTGCTTTAAAATAATTCTTTCCCCTCCATCCTTTTGGAAATTAACTCCTTAAAGAGGTGAAGAGAATTCACCATACTTATGATTTCTGATCCTAAAAACTACTGGAGGAAACAAACACTTCATATTGTATTGATGTCACAGAAGCTGTGAACACTGACTGAATGGGTGTGTAGAAATATCCTCCTGCCAGAAAGATCCTTCTGCCAGTACCATTAAGAACATTTTATGACAGACTAACAGAGCATTTCTATGATGAATAACCAGTTCTGAATTTCCAGATATTAATCTTGACACTGTAGCACTATGCCTATACTGCAGAAAACCCTAAGAGTTCGACAACAGGAACTTTTTCAAAACATTGGCCTTTCATAAGCTAGCAATGAGCCATCTGAATTTATGTTTATCAAGGAAAGTCCCCATCACTGTGTCATTAGTTTTCAACCCACATGTAAGAACAGTGCACGCCACCTAGGAAACCTCATCCTTTAGCCAGTTACTGTCTTGTTTTAGGAACAGAACTGTATTAGATGTTATTTATCTCAAATGTAATAAAATGTATGCTTATAATTTTCTTGTTAAAACTTTGCAAATCCACCTTTAGAGCAATAAATATAAACCGACATGTTTTCTCTTTCTGAATGTTAGACAACCATCTCCTGTAAACAGCGATGCTGCTAAATACTTTCTTTGCTCATTAGAGTTAATGGGAGTATTATGTAGCCATGCCAATGAAAGACTGACAGTACTTAAAGGAAGAGAGGGAGAAAGACACACACACAAAACCAGACAGGTAAAAGACTTTATGACCACTAAAAACAAAAAGACAAGTCTACAAAAATAAGAATAAATTTGGTGGCAAAACTGGGTAAGAAAACAAACAAAAAAACCCAACTAAAAACCCCTCTTTCAGAGAAACAAAAATCTTATCCTTTAAATTTCCATCTGTGACACTGCAGCAACAGATGTTCTTGAACCAGTTACTAACACAACATTGGTTATTTCCTCTCTGATACCTTGCACTTCTATCACAAGTACACTTTGTGGCTTGCTGAGTAGCTTGTAGAATTAATTTGCATTGTAAGCCAAAAGAATTTTGTCACCTAGACTGTGTTCACACTTGATAAGCCCAGGCGGTTGTTGATGGCTCATACTAGCAGAAGCACCAAGAGGAAGACAAGACCAGCAGATGGATTTGCTCTTCTTCACTTCCAGGAAGAAGACAGCCCTTTACTTTACCTGCATAATTAGGCAGATAAGAGGAAAGCAGGCCCTACACACTAGACTGGCAGCAATCAACAGGAGTTTATGGTTTATGTCACGTAAGAAAAATAATGCTTAAATGTAAGAGTGATCTGGAGTTAAAACAGGTTGATTAGCCTCTAATGGTCCTCACTGGCTGCTGGAGGGCTAGAGGGCACAGGTGAAGAATTTCCCTTGTGTTACAGCCTGAAATACCTGGGCTTAACTGTTTAAATACTAACAATATGGGCTTAATTTCTGAGCAACCAGTTTTGCCGAAGTCTGAGGATTCTACTGGGTAACTACACGCTTCACCAGCCTCTGCTAATCCACAGCCCAGACACACAGGTTGCCTTGTCCTCCAGAACAGTTTGCTGGAAATCACTTGGGGTTTGTGCATCTTTGATAAACGTATATTTTGGTTCATCTTTTGGCTCAGCAAGGTGGTTAAAACAGTGTAATAGGAAGAAATGGTACTCAGTCTACCACAGAAAAACACAAGTTAACCAGCTACTTGAAGGTAAAAGGTTTCCCTCAGACTGTTCCCATGTGAGACACGTTTAGAGGTGAAATTATAATTGGCGAGCGTCTGAATGACTGTAGTATCTCAGTGGATAGTAGTGTGGTTACACCTTCCCAGGGTACACGGAGCTCCCAAGGAGACAGAACCTGTAACATAATCAAGAACACGTGGAAGCACAATCCTGTCGGATTGTCTCAAAACATACTAGGATGCCTCACATCTTTTCCATATTTGACTCATAGTGCCAGAGTCCACAAAACCAGAAAATCTGTGTAACAAGAAAAAAAAAATTGGAATTTAAAAATAAGTCGCCACTTAAAAAAAAATTATCATCACTTCATCGGTAAATCAGGAGCTCAGTAAGAACCGCTACATGGTAAAAGCATTCTAACAGTCTCTCCTGGTAGTAGCTCACCACACTGAGAGCATTTGAGAGCATTTGCTGTAAGTACCATCTTGTCCTGTAGGAGTTCAGCTTTCAATTCATGAAGAATTAAAAGTCTTCAGGCCCTTCTGGTTGGAAAGAGAGCCTTCAGAACATGGCCTGCAGGTATGGTGCATCTACATGGCATTTTGCATTGCGATTTAGAGAGAGACTTCAGTCAATCGGTTTAATTTATGAATCTGCAAGTAAATGAGCTCATGCACCTCTTCAGTTCAATGGCAGCCATTCAGTGGACCACCTGCAGGCACACTGAACAGAAAACTACACAGAACTCCATTCAAGTATTTCAAGTATTGAATGCCTTGGAGACCAGTGTTATCATTGAGTTTATTCTCTTCCAAGGACTAGAGCTCTTTCCTGCTGCAGTCTCTTTTGGTAGGCTGTACAGGGCAAGCAGGATTGCTGAAACAGTGATAAAAGCAAAAAGTTTTCAGGTCCAAAGAGTTAAATACTTCATCCATGGGAACAGCCTGACAGAAGAAGTTTAGAAGTTATATATTAAAACTGGAAAAGCCTCAAATACGTCCCACAAAAGACCCTGCATCAGTGTTAATCCACAATGACAGACGCAAAATCCAAATGCCAATACATTTTGGAGTACTATTTCTCAAACATTTTGGATGCCTTCAAAATTATTAGTCTTTACGGACCCTTTCCCAAATTGTCAGTTGTCCAGGGAAAACTGTCTTTGCTTGTAGCAGCTCAGTTTCTCTGCAAGAAGAGAAGTCCCTGCAAGAACTGACTGATACCACGCAGACGCTTAACTCCCCTCTCCTCCAGAAGCTGCTAACCAGGGAAACCCAGTTAGCAAATTCCCTGTGGTCCCTATCTCCCTCTTGCTACCAGGACCTATTGCTGCTTTTCCCATCCCCAGTCCTGCAGGAACTGAGAGGATGCCCTCAGTAAGTCAACATATTATTCTTGCTTTTTCTCTCTAAACAATGAATGTAATTAATATTTAATATATACTATCTAAAATTCTTTTTAATGCTTTTTTTAGAACTCTTTGAACCTTTCATTAACTCCCTTGGAAGCTGCAATATATAGTTTGAGAAACATTGCTCCAGAAAAAGACATACAATTTTTAAAAATATAAGCAAAACCAACACAAAATTTTAAGTGGTAATATCTTTATACAGCATTTGCATCAGTAAACAGATTTTACTTCTAATATAATTTTCATATTGGATCAAGGTTATGACAATTTACTGAACAGAATGCTTCCAATAAAATAAACTTTTTATAAGATCAACCATGACATGAAGTAATAAAATACTGTAACTAATTCACACTCTGTAGGAAATCCCAGCCAGAATCCATTTTAACAGTGCTGTGAAGAATGCCCAGTTCCCATGTAGTTAAAAGACAACTAAGCAACTGAAGAGAAAACAAGTTAGTATTTTATTCAAATTTAATGATTAAGAAGTGTAAAGTCATTAACTTCAATCACAAATGATGAAAACAGAATGTAGTATTGTCTCTAGCTGAACGGCGATGAAAGTAGGTAATATAATGAAGTAAGGAAAAATACTAAATAAAAATAATAAAAGTAGCATTTTCTGTCAAACCAAGGACTTGCTGTTGCTTCTTCAGAGGCTGTAGAGCTGAATATATCATAGCAGAGATATCTAATCCAAAGTAAAGTCTATTTAAAAAACTCCAGATACTGAGTTGTGGGTGATTTAATGACGGTACAATTTCATTACATACAAAACAGTACAGTGAACTATTTAAAATATATGAAAAGTGGCATTTAAATAAGCTTGGTGAAGAGTGTGACAGAGTGTTTAAGAGGGCTCAGAACACTTTTTCTCCAAGTGAACACACAAGTTGTGTTGGCAATCTCACTGACATCCGTGAGAGCCTCCTCACTGATGCTGGCAGGGTGTAGTCCAAACTAGCCGAAGTATGGCAGCATGTTTCTCTAGCGCTCCTTCTCTGCACTACAGAGAAACTGGATGAAGAGTCTTCCGCACTGTAGTCAAAGTCCAGTTTCTTTTAACTAATTAACAAAACACTTTCCAGAAGGCAAAGGACTCTGCAGTTAGCTTCTTGCTAGCATGGTGATAGTGACTTAGATAAGATTTCATATGCTTCGAAAATCTTCTCTGTGAAACCTTCCACCTTTGTTCCATCAGCACTTCAGGGAGCCTCCCTTTGAAACCTCCCCAAAATAACACAAAGTGGAGAGGAGAAATAACACAGACAATCTAGAGCAGAGGACATTTATTTCAGTTAGGTTTTGAACAAGGCAAAAATTTTGAGAGTTCAAAGATAAATAAGTCACCTCTACGTCAAATAAGAAAAATAATAATAAAAAAGGTTAAATTTAATTAGTCTGTTTACCACATGGAGTAGCAGTCAGAAGTACAAACATTGTAACCTAAAATCTCATTCTAGGTTTTCACACAACGGATCACAGTATCAGAAAAAGTAACCGAAAGGCAAATTTAGTAAGATTTGTCTTGCAGGCATAACATCTTAATATTTATGGTACAATACTATGTTAATGAATACCTTCAATTGCAAAGGAAACCACAAAAATCCCCAAGGCCACAGCTGCCTAATTCAAATGTTATAAAAGCAATAACAAAAACCACAGGTTTAAAAATCCCTTGAGTTCGCAAACTCAGACATTATTCCAGAATGCATTAAGGCAGAACTTTGATTATGTGCAAGAAGCTGGATACTGACGGATATCAAAACAGGCAATCATCAAGTGACTGAAAACCAACCACCCAGCACTTCCTTTAATCAGGACACAAAGGGGAAAAAAAGGATGTTCTTCCTTCTGTACTGATTGACCTTAGAACTGGAATTTATGCACTTGTAAATACAAACTCATTACGTATCGGTGCATGGCTTAGGCATAGGCTGATTGTATTATTCTACTGTACATCAAGCCATTCAACATCAGTTTCAGGACTGCAACACAGGATGCATAATTCTTCTTTTCTTTTTCCTAGCCTTTCATAATTATTCCAAGAACTTTTGTGAAAAGAACGACTATATCACATTTCTGCTAAAAGGAAAAAAAACACCCAAAGAATTAATCAATAATTATGTAGGCTGCATTTAACTTCTAATTCATGGCAAGGCTGCGATGTGAAGGCAGAGCTGTTCAAAGTAAGCCACTGAACATTCTACGAAGTATTTATGCCAATTAGTATCCAGTTAATATCTGAATGATCTAAAAGCATTTTCCACACTCAGAGACCATGAACGTTTGGCTGGCATATGGCTAATCTTAATCACTGTTAGCGCAAGATCTTAAAAATTTCATTATCAGAATGCATAACTTAATTACTAGGATGTCTTGTCACATGCCAAGGTTCTTGATTCACTGGTAGTATCTGCATACTGCCTGAACTGGAAGACTCAACTAGCAATTTCCCAGTTTACAGGCATACTTGGTATCTCTCCATTAAATCTAGTTTTTCATGTAGCTGCAAATGGCAAACTTCATGTACTTACACACGATTATTGACTAAACAAGCAGAATGCAATTTACCAATAATGCCTCATCATTATTCACTTTCAGCTAAAATTAGGTTTTGAAGGCTCTCAATTAAAGCATCCCAATGTAAATCTCAGTGTAAATTAGTCTCTTAACTTAATTCACTGAAATACTTACCTTCTACATTCACTGTAACAGCTGTTAAACAAATACATTGCTGATGTACATGCAAAAATTCAGTCTCTGCTTTTGTGTCAGCCTCCTCACATTAGCAGAAAATTCTACATTCCCACATCATTCATTGCAATTTGATGTGACACCGTATTTTTCCTCGGTTCACTCCATTTGCAGAACCAAAAAAACCCATAGCAGTCAGTTCACGGATCCTAATCCCCATTTCATCAGAATTTCATTCCCATGTCTTATTCTAAAGTCTTTTTAATATTTTGCTCATATTTTGTTGTTTAACGTAATTATTACTGAGTCATAATTTCCTCATAGCTTTTATCTGTTGAATAATACATATTGCCCAATTAACTGAGCTCTGGAATGACAGCACAGTTATAACATTCTCAACTATTTAATGACATCCTGATATAGGAAAAGAAGTTATCATAATTTCCCCTGCTTCCAAAGGTGCTAGCAGTACTGCTTTTCCTTACACTTTTTTTTTGCTATTTGATATCAATTTCCCCCTCTCCTCTTACATTACCTCCCAAGCTCCTATTAAAGAACAGCACCTGTAAGTGAATCAGGAACATAAGAAATTTCAGAACAGCCACAGGGCAAACTGCAGTTACAGAACTTACAGGTTTTCTGAAGATTTTTTTAGAAAATTTCGAACTAATTCCATTAAATAAATGTAATTTCTCCATTTTTAATAGCTATAAAATCATACCACACTCCAACTGCTTTTGCTGCTTGTTTTTAATTAAACATACAGTATCGATTTCACAGTTAGGCTACATTTAAACTGTAACATCAGCTGACTTTAGCATCTGATCACCTCTGATCTGCATAAATTAATAACAGAAATCTCCACATTATGCAGCTTATGAAGCTTGTCTTCACCCAGGAGCTTTTTAAAATCCAGCTGAACTGGATGTTTCTCACATCAAACAACAAACTGTTGTTTCTCACACTAAAATAATGAATTACAACAGACACACATATGCACACTGCACACATAAGCTTTGAATGGCCTTTTCCTGGCATCACATTTGATTAAATTTGAATAATATCACTGTGACACCAGAATTATATCTCTAACATTTAACAATATCTCTATTTGTACTCATATTAGCCTTAAAAACACTTGTATTTTCTATGCCATCAGCAAAACACCCACACCAAAACCAATACTCCCACTACCTTCCCTCCCCAAATCTGTAAGAATACAGAAAACCTCTGCCTAGGGTCAGTCTCATTTCATCTAATACAGATAATCTATATTCAGGCTAGCTGTCCAGATTCCCTTTATCATCACATGGAGAGAAAGAGGCATGTACAGGGTCCAATTCACCTTACCCTAAGGTACATCAGTCTACAAAATGCCAAGATGAATGAACCAGTAACTGTTACGTATCTCTGCTGGCCAAAGGGAGGAGAAAATGATAAATCTGAATGATATGTGGGTATGTATAGAGCAGGTATTTAAAGTTAGGTGTTGAATAACACCCTAGGATCTGTATTGAACTAAGGATGCTGAGATGTAAATCAGAGTCAAAGAAAACACACTGAAGGATGACTAAACTTTTGTGTCTGGAAGTGAATGCGGAGTTTCAAACAGGATCACAAATTTAACTCATGACTGCTTTCACTCATGACCACAGCACTCTCACTTTCTTCTGGACTTCGTTTAAATGGTGAAAATTGCTTTCTGCCCAATTTCTTCCAACCCTTTTGGAGTAGCCTGTCTCGAATTAATTATTTGCTACTGTCTGCATCATGGCCTGAAACTTCTGTTGTGGGGTCTTCAGTGTAACTATTCTTGAGGTAAATGATAAAAGGAATATTTAGGAGAATGACCCAATTCACCCAAAGAAATGCCAAACTTACCCAAAGAGAATTTTGACCCTATTTAAAGCAATTACATCCATTTTTCTTTTGTATTTATACTCTGACAAGTGCAGCCTTCAAGTAAGGACATTCATAGACTCATATCATGCATGTAGATTTGCAATTTTATGTTCAGACTAATAAGATATTTTTTGTTGAAAGGTTTTTGTCACATGTCTAGACAATTCTTTATATCTGAAAGACCAAGACATTTCAACCATTTAAAAACTTACTCAGCTTTAAAGACAATGACGCATTTAATAATTGTAAAATAATTAAAATATATAAAATAAGTTATTCCTGGCATTAGTTCTTTTTATGAATCTCTTAATATTTTCAATGGCCAAGAGCACAGCTACTGGCAGTGGCGTTTCTGTATCTCATTTTCCTTTTCCCTAAACTTTGCAGAAGTCTTTTCTCTCACAATTTTAGATTAGACTTTTTATTGTGATAATAAAAATGTTCAAAGAATGCATTCTTTATGTAAAGAAAATAAATTTCTAAACATTGTTCTACCTAAACTGAATGAAAAAAAGGGATTATTTAATTGTTCCATCTGTTGGTAACATACTTTCATCAGCCTGGACATAACTTTTATTTCCTAGATTAATCCATCACAGTGACATTTTATCCCAGAGTGAAACACAAAAGCTTTAATGAAACCATTCCATGGTTTTCAGCAAATTGCAGGCTTACTAAAATTAGAGTCTTGGATGGACATCCTGTGCTACACATCCTTATTATGCAAGGGTTCAGTCTCAACGACAACTTTGACATAAATACGACTTAATTTACATGAGGAAATTTTGATGTTTAGTGGTTTATTGAATAAAATCACCTTTTAAATTTTCCTATAACTCCATGATCGATCAAACTGAGAACTCAAGATCTTTTCCTCCCCTCTTTCTTTAACGTTTTGCTGCACTGAGAGCGTAACAAGAAGTCAACTAAAAAATATTAGTTTCTGAAGTATGCTTGTGCCCTCTGGCTAGAAAAGCTCTCTGGAGTTACTTTTCTACATTGTAAAAACACTCAGACCTTTGCTTCTTAACTTTTTGAAAAGTTCTACTAACAGGTTTAACTTCCATTGACCCTATGAGAAGAAACTGCAGAGAAATCATTTCAGAAACAATTTTTCAAAGTATACAAGAGTAAATCCATATGCTGCTGAGATGAAGCACAATAAAGCATTATTGAGATAATCTATAGTTAAAATGATGGTGTATGACTTATGATTAAGCTTCATTACCTGCAGAGCAAGGGGCTTCCATCTCATATTTTTCAGTAAAGCTGGTGCTGAGGTAAGCATGCTCTGAGGTCGCTTTTTCAAAGTTAAGATAACACCACTCGGATCCTCTCGTAGTGCATTCACCAAATTTTTCAACTGCCACCCCACCTGGTAACCAGTAAAATCATTACAATAAAATTGAGGTACAGTAATGTAATGTTCCCTTTTTAAATAAAATTAGTAAAATAACATATAGGAGTGTATATATATATTAAAGGAGATTAACTCTAGAAATGTCAAAAATAAATTACTGCATAAAAATCAAGTTAACTAAAATAATTACTATAATGCATGAAGATGGATATGCATCATTTCAGGTTTTAGAACTAATAAACTACTGTTACTCCACTGTAAATGCACAACTAAATCTCAAAGAGTTTTCAAAATTAGCTCTGGTACATAGACGTTAGAGACTAGAAAATTAAAAAGCCCTGGTTTCTGCATTCACAGTTCAATTCAAAACTGAGCATTTTGTACTCCATGGTTACTATTTAAAGCCCACTAACCACACGCAGTCTACTTCTACTCCTAGCAGCTTATGCAAGCACAAACCAGTTCAGGAAAATCTTAGACTCTTCACATTGCTATAAAAGTAAAATCAGAATCACAAGGGTTTAGGTTTTTCTAAATACTATTTTTTCATTATGATTTCAGAAACAAATACAGCAAATTAATGACAGAAATGTAGTCTAGCCACCACTTGAGTACTAGCCCAAAGTAAAGTTTGCCTAATTGAATCAGAACATTTTGAAATACTCTAAAATTAAGAACTTGGCTAACGTGGAAAGCAACAGGTCTATTTATAAACACAGGACAGAACTTTCTGAACCATTTACTTTGCATTTTTGAAAAAAGTACTTCAAAGATTAAAACAGTACAACTCACGACAATGGCTTTCCGTCAAAGTAATGCCCGATTTTAGGTATTTACCTTAAAATGGTTCACAATACTCATTTGCAAGTTTGGCACCTAGAGTGGTAATACACAGAATCATACATCCCTTGAAAATCTGGGCCTGTAGACTTCGAAAGTGATTATTTCTGTAAACTCAGCAGTTTTCTACCTTTTTTCTCTCTATCTATCTGCCTAAACAATATTTTGCTGCTTTCACAACTTATACAAGAACAATGTGAAGAAGAAAATTATCCATTTGAGCAGTGAAATTCTCACTGAAAAAAAAAAATCTAGAACTCCAAAGTGATAAAGTAATACTATTGTAGAAAGGTTACTTTATATCATATCAATACACTCGAAAGCAAATAAATAGGCAATGTGAACAAGGAAAATGCAGAATTTCCTTATCATTGGTATAGTGCTAGAAGACACATGTTTGTTATCTGTGCAAAGTAAACACACTTAAGTTGTCGCTACTTTTTTCACCTTATTCCTTATTACACCAAAACTCATTTTGGTTGCTTAATATCACTTATTTTAAGAGCTGACACTCCCATTAAGAGCATGCCACTTAAGCCAACCCTAATGCTTACCAACAACTCTGAATCACAGACATGGTGCAAACCTCAGCTCCTGTGAGCTGACCTGTTTTCAACACAGCAAAGTTCATTATCTCCAGAATGCACTTCTACAGTAATATTAAAGTAAACAAAGAAATGGAGTGTTGACAACATGCATCTTTACGGAGTATTTTCCAGCTTCCACAGAAAGCTTCCAAGCACGCTGGAACTCTTATTTTCAATCCAATGTACTAGGTATATGGCTATCACACTTTAAATAAAATGAAACATTAATGTAATCATAGAATCATGGAATTGTCAGAGTTGGAAGGGACCTTAAAGATCATCTAGTTCCAACCCCCCTGCCATGGGCAGGGACATCCCCCACTAGATCAGGTTGCTCAGAGCCCCATCCAGCCTGGTGTTAAAAACTTCCAGGGATGGGGCTTCCACCACCTCTCTGGGCAACCTGTGCCAGTGTCTCACCACCCTCACGGTGAAGAACTTCCTCCTAACATCCAGTCTGAACCGATCCATCTCTAGCTTCAATCCATTCCCTCTAGTCCTATCACTACCCTTATCCTAAAAAGTCCCTCACCAGCTTTCACGTAGACCCCCTTAAGATACTGGAAGGCCACAGTAGGGTCTCCTAGGAATCTTCTTTTCTGCAGACTGAACAACCCCAACTTTCTCTGTCTGTCTTCATGGGAGAGGTGCTCCAGCCCTCTAATCAACTTTAGTTCAATTCCTACATCCCGATGAAGTCTTCATTGTGTTTCAACTGCATCTAAACCAAGTCTCTGTAAGTCCAACCTTTGTATCTTAATATTACGATTGTATAAAAAAAATACCTTGCTATTTACAATATTGTTTTTCTACTTGGGAGAGAAAAAAAACCATATTCCCCATAGTTCCCTAACGCCACTGTGGCCATAGGCAGTTTCATTTTCTACCCAAAAGAAGGAGTTAAAGGCCTGCAGTTCATGTAAGGTATCTCTGTATGTAAAGAACTGTACACTTCAATTCTGTAATATAAAAACTGAGGACAGATTTCTGGAGTGGAATCCTCCTGCCAAATAAAGCAGCACATTGAGCCTTGAGGAGAACGTGATACGGCCCCAGTTATAGAGTCAAGATGATGCCATTTAAATTGATAGGAAGCTGCATGCGAAAGCTGTGTTTTAAAGCCGTCTGCTTCTCACTGCAATAGCCAGAGCAATGTAAATAAAATCGGGGTCTTTTTTGGTTACACTAGCAGTTTCAAAATTATTTTAAATGCAGAGATAAACCGCATAATGTATTTCACATCACAATAAGTGGGAGATTATCAAGTCCCTTTATGAGAGTTGGGGGGATTAAAGACAAAAACAATCACTTCAAAGCACTAAATCTGATCAATTCAGAAGCTCATGAATATAAACAATTTAACACAATTTTTCACAGAAAAATTCTAAGATTACTATAAATTTCAAATGAAGTTCATCTTCTGCCTTTACCTAGTTCCCTGACAGAGGTTTTCTGGCTGGTTCAGACAGTCCTTGGCTGATTCTCATCTTTTGAATGGAAACAACGAAATTGGCCTAAGAAGAACAAGCTACATCTTCTTATGTGACTGTCAACAATAAACTGAAGAAAATTGACGTCCATGTAGGAGGCATGCTTTTCAGCTCCCCCATAGTGTAGAACCCATCAAAAGTCATATTGACATGGACTAAAAAGAAGCAATCTTACATGAGGAGGTCAAGTTAGAAAGTGGAAAAGGCAGTGAATATCTGGAACTAAAAACTGTTTTCCAGAAATCCACTTCAGTGGCATATAATCTACACTTTCTTTTAAGTATGATGTGCATTTATTTTCTCTAATATCTCCTCAGGGTCTTCTCCTTTTTCATCACTACCACAGTTATCAATTCTCAACTTCTAATCATCAAGTTTTTGGGCAGAGCTTTCAAAGTCCCTACTGTATCCTTTATCCTGCCATGTACTAGCAGTACAAGTAAAAGGACTATATTAACAGACAACATTATTTACATTAAAACGACCCAAATAATCAATTTTTAAAACAGCTCACTATGTAGACCAAGTACCCAGGAAGTTGCTGTTGCCTCCTTTAAAGCAAATTTTCATTATTAAACCAAGTGCCATTAAGAAGCAGTAGTCAGGAGAGGTCTCTTTAGTGGCAGCCTAAGCCCAGCGTTGGGTTTTGCTGCACAGTGCCCGACTCACTCCCAGCTGCCAGTGAATTTCATGGCTGAGTGCAGGGAGGGCTGAGGGCAGCCGAGTGCAGGCCATGGATCGAGTGGGCAAGCGGGAGGCCAGTGCAGGTGCCTCCAGATCTGGCACAGCCCCGTCATCTCCCCTGCCTCTCCCCATCACCTCCCCCCTGCTTCTGCATCACTGGGAATATCCCAGTACCCGTTACCCCGAAGAGTGGAGGGTGCTTTTAGAAGTCTGCTCCTCCAGCCATGACCTGGGAAAAGAAGATGCCCTCATGCAAGATAAGACATATTTTAAAAGACCCCAGTGTTTCCTTGGCTTGCAGCAGGCACATCTGGATGACGATATTACAATGGACTGAAATGGTACTTTTATTCTTAAGTTGCCAAGAACTTTAACACTTTAAACTATTTAAAAGTTGCTTTTAAAGTAATGACCTTTTCTTTTTCCCAGATGGATCTATTGCGCCTTTAAGACAAGCTTGGAAAACTGGTAATAATCTTCCTTTTTTTTTCTGAAAGTAACCATGACCATTCATTGAATCTTTTTTTTCTTTTTTTTAACAGTCAGACCTATGACAGTATTCCCAAACTCCTGTGCTCATTCATGATTTCTGTGAGTACTGCTGTATGTTATGAGCCAGAGAGGAGCACTGTAAAATATTAACATTCAAGACAGCTCAAATACAATTGGATGAACCTAAACCAAGTATTTTTACGATGCTACAAGATCCAGCACTAAATAACCTAGTCTGAAAAGTCTAGCACGTGTATCTCAAAGAAACCACTGTACCGCTGCATCATTTAAAAGCAGTGTGCAAATCTAATACACACTGAAACTATATCATCTAGAAGCTGGAATTAGTCAAATGATAAATAGAACAGAGTCCATATTTTTACAGGCGTATTCCTGTTCAAAGGGTCACCAGAGTCCCACAAAAGTTAATGAAAGCTTTCTGCTTCCATGACGAGATGAAAAAGAGGTGAAAAAAACTGTTTTCTTCCCCCTCAGTTACAGTGTTTCCTGACATACAGATTTGTAAAAGCGAAAAGTAGCAATATCTTCACATTTTTGAATGAAAAGTACTATCTTCTTGCTAAATATAACTTGAAAAGCCATATGCTATTTTCTAGCTAAACAAATATGCAAAATCCACTCTAGAATTTAATTAAAAAAAGCTACTGGAATGGCAAAATAATCAAAACTCTTACTTTTTTTCAGTGCTGCCTGTTATCATGCAGTCAGAGGTCTTTGACTTAGCAACCATTTCAAGCTTCAAGCTTTTACCTATTTTTCCGCTAAAAGAAATACAATTTCTCGGAGAAGTGTATCCACCTTAAGAAACTGGTAGTTTTCTAGGAACGTCCATATCTATCACCCATCTTTCATTTTATAAATAAAAATTAGTGCATAAACCCCTCCCCACACAACACTGCACTTCAAATCACTGTCCATCAAACCTGTTAAGCAAGTCAGAATCTGACAAGAAGCTATCTGGCCTCATGCTGTTAAATTAACAGATTGATTTCCATGAACACTAGCCAGAAATTACGATGCTCAGCTGGCAGCTCTATGAGACAAATGTATTAGTAGCAAGCCTCTCACTCCCTTCCTCCAGCTGCAGATGCCTGAAAAGACTAAAAAAATAATGGAAGGCCATAGGTCTTCCGCCTCCAGAAAACATTATTTGGTGAGGAAACCACAGAAGGAAGTTTACAACATGGACTACCACTGAGATGAAAGCTGTATCTGTGTGCCGTAGGAGAAGCAAGTGTCAGGAGAGTAGCAGATGCCTTTCTGGGATTTATCCAGTTTCTTAAGCTAGTACGTCCATGCTTACATAACAGTTTTGTCCCAAAGAGGAGAGGTTAATAACACTGTGATTGCATATGCTGCAATTCTAATCAAAGAGTGTCTTGGCTATATTATTTAAATTATTTAATCCAATGTTAAAGTCAGTTCTGTGCATCCCTACACAGTGTCACTGATCACATTGCACTGTATCATTGCCCACAACAACACAGACTGTGTGCAATGTATGTTGAAAAAAATCACATCTTTTACTTGACAAAATACTCATGTTTCACTAAAACCTTGGCTTACTACCACAAAACTATGAAACAAGTAATTTTATATTAATTTTTGTCTATGTAAACTAAAGTTCACAATTAAGAGACTTTCCCAAGAATAAACTAAGTCAGGACTCCAAATGAGAACTGAAGGCAAAAATTACTGCCTCTCATTAAGCTGCTCTAATCACATTTCCCTGTCAGAAAACAAATCTGATTGAGAGCATAACTTCTGTCTGATTTTATTACCGTGCTCCTTTAAGGCTTTTGCTCAGCTCTATTCCACCATAATTCAACAAACTTCACAAATGGTAGTAACGTGACTACAGAGCACCTTGGTAATGGAGGCAAGCATTGGTTTTATCCATGAGGAAACAAAAACTTGAATTATCCAGGGACACAGAATCAGTTCTGTATTGAAGCTTGGACACTGTTTAATGACAAAGCTTACCTTTCCATTTTCACTGCTACAATGAACCTCCAGAGCTACCTCACTGTTTTGCTTTGAGTCATTGCTAGCAACATCCTAGAACAAATAAATGAGTATAATTGTTGGGAACAGTAAAGAGTCCAACTTTATGGATTTGATTATATCCTATTTAGGGATGTAAAGTCAGTAACTAAGTAAATTTTTGGATGAAAAAAGGGTCTCATATTCCCATTCCAGGGTATGGGTCTATCACAACTTAATATTTTAGAACAATTCCAATGAGTTAGTAATTCCAACAGTCTTTGACAGCCTCCTCTTTTCAATGTATAAATAAACTACCTGAAATACCCAGCTGCCCTGCAGATAAATAGTGCTCCTATCCTTGAAACAGGTGTTTCTTGAGACTGAATTCATGTAGTCAAAGTAAATTAACATGTGTGCAAAGACATTGTAAAAAAAATCCTTAAAGGTCACTAATAACCAAGTAAACTGAAAATAACCCAACCCCTAAAAAGCTTTTAATTGAACTGAAAACTTATGCAGTATGACTTAGCTAAAGTAAGGAGTTAAAAGGAATTGTTATAAAAAGTAGTCATTATTTAGCCATGAGAGTTCTTTTCTCTTTTGTTCCATTTTACTGCCATTAAAATAAGCCATAGACTATGTACAGCATTCAAGCCACTGAGGTGTTCTAAATTAGTACTGAGGGCTTTTTAATACAAACTTACATATTCAGAATATACATACTCAAATCAGGCATGGAATTTCCCTGCTTTAATTTTGCTCCCTCATGACACAGCATTAACTTGCTTTTCTTACTATTTTGACCTACTTTTACAACAACTATCACCATCTTACACTTTCTCATAGTTACCTCCTAACTTCATCAGACTAAGATAATGAATTATGGAACAGAATATCAAACTGGAAATGGAAGATCAGCTGCGTAATTTACACAGCTGCTACCTGCACAAAGCACAGAAGTATTCAAAACTATTGAACCCTAACTGGTACATGGTTCAGGCTGTGCACAACTGTAGTATCAGCCAATTAATCTGCACAGCTTTGAAGATCCCTTCTTACCTTCCACCCCCTTCTCTATAGTGTACTTGTATTTCCAGCACTCTCAGTTAAAAGGGAGATTATTAGCAGCAGAATAATATCTGACTTCTTGAATTCCAAATACATATACCTGAATTTAGACTAACAGTAAGCCTTTTAACCTGTTCTGATGAGACAAAAGGAGTAATATAATCTCTATTCTGTTCTATAGGCATCAGCACAGTTAACTATAGAAAACTCCAATTCTACTTATTCTCTGCTACCTGGGCATAAAACATACGCTCTAATCATATGTTTCACACATCAGAGACTAAGAAATTTTGAAATAATTATAATGGCAGAATTTACAGTATTCTCACTATCAAGAACATACTGTTAACATTGTAACTTCAATTGCCTGCACATACAAACTGTACCCAGATTAGTCCTCAGTAGGAACTGCTACGAGAGTATGAAAATGCTTTTTATCAGAAATGTATGCAAAAATTTGATGGCAGCACATTATCTTTCAATATTTCTGTTGGAAATATTAATACCATTTACAGCACCTCTTAGAGGACTTTTTTTTTTTCCTGTAGAAACACTACTATATGAGGAAAAAAAGCAAAACATAAAACAACTCTACAAATTAAGTAAATTACAATGCATCATCTTCCAGTATGTTCTGTGCAGAAAGATGAGTTTAACAATTAGATCACAAGAAGACTCCGCATAATACTGCGGCAGTTTTTAGCCGATACACTCCTCAGGAGCACGGCCGTAAGTACAGCTTGTATAAAATTCTTGATTTGGCTACCAGCAACGGTGGAACTATGAAGGCCCACTGACAACATCCACACGAAAAATCAACTGGTACAGCAGCAGAATTATTACTACAATTACACTGCTTCTAAAAGAGACATCGGTGCCTTCAAAGTCAGCCCAAGTATGTATCCCCAAACTGTAGTCAGTGCTGTACAGAGCAGCCTATGTCATCAATTACAAAAGAACTGTACTTCATTCCAAAGCAAAATAATGGAAGAACTCAGCAACCTGCTGAATCTTTATTCATTTATGTTCATCTAACCACATGAGTAAACTACCAGGGCTCCATGATAACAGAGTTGTCCATTCTGGGGTACAGCCAGGACAGAAAAGAAATCTATGTTTTTGAGTGAGCTGTGGGACACAGCAAATGGCAACAGGTGACCAAGACCACAACAGGTTGCAGGGAATACTTCTAGAAATACAATGTGTGGCCCCCGAACCCATGCCCCACTCACATGAGAGGATGGGCATCTCCTGTTGCCACAGTGTCTTCTATTACCTCCTGAAAGGACTCCTATAGTAATGTGAACCTCTCAGTGCTTGGCCGTTACACAGCTCCACCAACAGTGCACCAATCCCACAGATGAGGCTTAGCAAGGTCAGCATATATTCTTCAAAAACCGTGGTGCTCTATCGCTGCAGCAGAAGGTCGGGATCAGGTGCTCTGGAGCACACTAAAAGCAGGACGTCTGTGCCCAGGCTGCAGAACCAAACCTGAGCCTGAGGCAGTTAAGGAGCAATTTCAACAACCACTTGTGACTCATGAGTGACCCTGCTGGTGTTCCTTTCCCATCAACCAGGTTTTATGCTTTCAGCTAAGCCAAGTAGGTTGACTTTAAATTAAGGTAGAAGCACTCACACAATTAAGCTCCGTTATCATCTAGGAGACAGGTAGCTGCTGAAAGGCAGCGCAGCACGGCTTTCTGCTGCCACTCAACCAGTTCCACGGGCTGGCGACACAGGTGTGTAGCAACGCGTGAAAATTTCATGTGGAATGAACAAAGGGAAATTTATTTAAAGTCTGGCAGAAACATGAAGCAGCGTGGGTTGGCCAAGCTTACGCTGCTCTAACACAGATGTGACAATGTCTTGTTTGTTAGCTGGTTTGTCGTGCCACAGTTAGACGTACAAGTGGATGCCCCCACTGATGGCACGCTAGCTACATAAAAATGAGCCTGTGTTCATTGAAGTGTCATGCGTTTCGCACATCTGCTCTGAACAAGTCCCAAGTATCACTGGAAAACAGATTTCATGGACAAGAATGTCCAGAATTTGTGCTGCAGTAATGTCAAGAGCATCCTTGCCCATTCAAACTCCAAAATCCAAATCTAAGCAGGGCAGTTCTCAAAGCAGAGATATTTTATCCATGGAGATGCTGCCAATGGCCACCTTTAATTTTATTTTCCCAAATACTTATTTCATTTGAAAAACATTTGTGGAAAACTAGAATGAAATCTATCTACATGCACACACGTGCACTTTCCTAACTCCTTAACAGACTAACTCCTACCTGCTCTTCAGAATACCTGAGAATCCTTTCTCCCTGGAGAATATTTCCTGGAAAGAACAACATAATTCAACTGCATTTGTCAAATTTGTCAAGTTGTTTCTCTTTTGCATTTATACTCATGTAAAAACATTTGCAGTCACCATGGGGAAACAAAAGATCATCTTCCCTCACACATGTAAATTCAGCAATATCACACTTTCCTGGCATGAGATATAAAATAATGTATTTCTGTGTGTATTTGCACATCTATGTAGAAAAAAAGATCATAAATAGCACCATATAATCTCAACACAAATTCCAAGTTAAAGGGAGCTGCAAATTCACAGAAAAATTTTTTTCCTTTTGAGAGGATCATAACAACTTGGTTCTTCTATCAGTATTACACAATACTCACGGAGACTGTAAGGTAAGAATAAAGAATTAAACTGAAATTTTGAGAGGGCATTTGGAGGACAGACGACATTTGCCAAAACCAAAATATGGTCCCCATATCCTGACAAACTACAGAGAGTTCAGGATAGAGCCCTGCAGAGAACTAGGTTATTTCCATAAAGACTTCCATTAACATTTCTATATAGGCCTACACAGTTTTTAGATGTAAATCCCATCTACCTTTAAAATTTACCAAGCCATTATAAACAGAGGGAGACCAAGGATTTGGGAGCTATTACTCTGTCTTCTCTTGCATAATAGCACACGCATGACAGCAACAAAAGGAAGCTGAGCACGAGGCATATTTCTTTAGAATTTCTATAATCTTGCAGAAATGTTTTGTTTTTCAAGTCAACCATCATAAGAGAACAGAAACATTATTTTAAATGAAAGATGTTGCTAGTGGAAGAACAGCTAATGTCAAAATCTTGGACTGACACTGCTGTCCCCTCCCTTACACTTTTCCAGCCCACTTCTCCCCTGTGTCTCTTTAGAAATGCCATTTCTTTCAAAGTCAAGTTAGTAAGGCCTTAAAAGAAATATCTGCATTCAAAAAAAAACTAGCTTGGATCTGAAACAGGTCTTACTAAACAGTGCAGAGAAACTGAATAAACGGAAGTATTTGCAACATCATTCTTCTACTTACACGTGTTTAATTTTTCTCAAAAATAAGAAGACATCTACTGCAAACTCCATTTTGGATGCATATACTCCAGAATTCATATGCACCCAAGTTCAGCTTTTCCTATCAGCTGTAATTTGTCAGTTCCTCACCAATCCTGAAAGGTTATGTGGAAGAAGAACTCTTCTTATTAATTGCATAGTGAATCTTAAAAACTTGTTGCTTATTTTTTCTAAGCAAAGATTAAGTTAGGGTAAGGATCTAGAAAGGTATCATTCCCTTCTTCAGCATTTACCTTTGCAGAGAAGCAAGGTATGATCTTAAAAATGTATCCATCGTTTCAGAGGAATTTTAGCAAAATCTTGTCAAAGTTTTTGTACCATAAATACAAAAAGAATCCTGGCAACTCAATTCTGTGGATTTGGTTTGGCCCACAAGAGCCCACAGCATTTTTCACAGTAATAACATGCCATATAAAAGCTAGGTGTTATCTACATACTAATTCCAAAAAATGGTAACTTATAGGTGTTAAAGACATTAAGTATTCCAGCTTCTACAAAAAAACAGATTAAAAACCGACCATATTTACCTACTTTGCCAAATTAAACATATTTTCCCATTCATCTTTGAATTCTAACCAAGAAATACAAATTTTGGGAATCATAAAAACAGAACTGTCAGGGTTGGAAGGGACCTTAAAGATCATCCAGTTCCAACCCCCCTGCCATGGGCAGGGACATCCCCCACTAGATCAGGTTGCTCAGAGCCCCATCCAGCCTGGCCTTAAAAACTTCCAGGGAGGGGGCTTCCACCACCTCTCTGGGCAACCTGTGCCAGTGTCGCACCACCCTCATGTGAAGAACTTCTTCCTAACGTCCAATCTGAACCGATCCATCTCTGGCTTTAATCCATTCCCCCGGTCCTATCACTATCCGACAGCCTAAAAAGCCCATAAGTCTTTCACATGTCATATCATATTTCTATTAGAAGTATCTGCAATGTGCCAAATATACCTCCAAAATAAAGAAACTATGCATAGATTACACAAGAACAGCCTGCTATTCAAAAATCCTGCCTCATCCTGAGTCTATACCTTCCTGTTTTCTGCCTGGAGTATTTTCTAGACTGCTTTATCACTAATGCAGCCAGGAAGACCACTGTGAACAGTAATAATTCATGTTAAGTAATAATACTGTTTCCTGCCCTTTCAGTCAGTTAAGAGGAGGACTATCTTGAGGCAAAATACACTCTCGAATTATGTATGGGCAGAAACATGAGTACTGCAGTACAGTGCAAATTCTGAATCGCCTGAATGACTTTTTTTTTGTTTACATTTGAAATACTTTAGACAGATAGGCTTTTAGAGGAGATTAAGGATGTAATTTACAGGGAAGTTTAGGAGAAGACAGTGCCTAAATCCTTTGAATTTTAATGGGGGAGTCATGCCTCTTAGTTACAGAATGATTAGAAAAAAACCACTATTCTGTAAGGCAAAGCTGACACAGAAGATTCACACAGCTACCTAACCTCAACAAGCTTCAATTTAAAGGATAATTTTGTGAACGTTAACTTTTCATTGACTTTAAGCTTAATCTTGTTATTTTTTTACTTAAAAAAATCAGAAGATATTTACATTTCAGACACCCTGCCAGCAACAAGTGGAATACATCCTGTTATGCATGTTTTCTATCAACAGAGCAGAAGATTAGGGTAATAATTTGAAATCCTTTGATTTCATTGCCAAATAAAATACTATGAAGATTAAGCATCACTACAAGCAAACAGTGGATGTCAAATAGAAAATTTAAAACCATGTGACACCCAGTATTAGGACATGTGTAATAAAATCAATATAAGTCTTAACTATTCTCCTACTTTGTCATGCTGTTTATTTGAAAGCCAAGGGGCTTTCTGAAAGAACAGCCTTTTCATAATTATGAAAATGTAATTCTTATACAAAGTGTTAGCTAACAAGCTGGATTTTTAAAATAACTGTGTGAAGCTTCTCTTCCCCGTATTTATATTCACTCTTTAAAATAAAAAGTACTGAAAGCCAGGTATTAATTTGACTCTGACAAACAGAATATGCTGAAATAACTGAAGAAAATGCAGAAAAAAAACCCTTTTAATTCTAAAATAAAATAAATTTAAATTTAAAGATGATAGATTTTTTTTTATATTTTGATTCTCCAATTATGAGACATCTTTTAAATAACAGTTACATGTGAACAATAATTTCCTACAGCTTTAGAGTTAGATCTTAAAAAAATTAAGTTGTAGCTACTTCTGTAGTCAATATAAATGATAATGTATGATAAGTTGCAAGTAGTAAGTTGAAAAACAGATTCTGTGTTTTCAACTCGTAAGCAGTATATGAAGTGTGGAAAAACTCAATAAACAGAAAAGACAAGATATAATATCTTCAGAATTATTTATGTCTGAAGCAAGAATCACTGTAAAGAACAATACCTCTTCTCTCCAGATAAACAAATTCCTTGAACCAGACAGTAAATTCCTGATGAGGGCCAGAATACAAAGGACTGACTTATACTCTTGCCAAAATAAATAAAAAGATTAAAGAACCACTGCAGTATCTAAAAAAAAAAAAAAAAGTGACTATTTGGACTCTATACATTGGAAAGACAATCAAGTGCACCTTTGTATAGGTAACAAGGGAAGTGCTACCACTTTTCTAAGAGAATCCTAGCTGACTCTCACTGTGGAAAAGCGACACGCACTTCACTTCCAGCCCAAAAAGTGAACCATGTCCTGGGCTGCATCAAAAGGAGTGAGGAGCAGGTTAAGGGAGGCGATTCTCCCCCTCTAGTCTTCTCTGGTGAGGCCCCACCTGTAGTATTGTCTCCAGTTCTGGAGCCCACAGGAGTGGATCCAGAGAAGAGCCACGAAGATGATTAGAGGGCTGTAGAATCTCTGCTATGAGGACAGGCTGAGGGAGCTGGGGTTATTCAGCTTGAAGAACGCTCTGGGATGACCTAATAGCAGCCTTCCAATACATAAAAGGGGCCTACAGAAAAGCTGGAGAAGGGCTTTTTACAAGGGCCTGTAGTGACAGGACAACGGGCAATGGCCTGAAACTGAAAGAAGGTAGACTTAGGTTAGATAAAAGGAAAAAATTCTTCGCCATGAGAGTGGTGAAGCACTGGCACAGGTTGCCCAGAGAGGTTGTGGATGCCCCATCCCTGGAAGTGCTCAAGGCCAGGCTGGATGGGGCTTCGAGCAACCTGGTCTAGTGGGAGGGAGGTGTCCCTGCCCATGGCGGTGGGGTTGGAACTAGATGATCTTCAAGGTCCCTTCCAACCTTAACCATTCTATAATTTTATGACATTAAAACACAAGGAAGTTACTTGTATATAATATCAATGACATCAATTGTTGTAATTATATTGTTGATACAACACAGCAAGAGCATATATAAACTTAGTCTTACTATACATATCCTCCATACCAAATACTGCTGCTGAAAAAAATTAAGTTTATCTTAGCTCCCTATGGTCCATTTTCTTAGAACTACAATCAACTCTCTTTTTTTCTGTACGTCTCAAGATACCGAGCTGCACTGATACAAAAGCCAAAACACTCAAATCCTACATTCAAAATTCCATCCAGCTAGGTAAGAAAGCTCATTTTGAGGTCTGTCAAAACATTTTTATTATTAGTGTTACGAGTCAGAATCTGATCATTTCGTCAAATAAATGCAATGTAGACTAAAAACCTAGTTGGTTGGAAATTTTCAAGTTGACAAGGCAACTTTGCTACATAGCAGCAACAGAATTTGTCAGAAAAACTATCTAGCATAAAGATGAAATGCTTGTTGATGTGCTTCTTCATGTGTGTGTATGCATTTTGATAGCCAAAATAATAATGTTCTAAAGTGTTATGCATATTGATGTCATAAACTTTCTTAATGCAGAAAAATAAAGAAATTTGTCATCAACCGTACATGTAAGTTATTGTGGGATACAATAACTATGAAAAATGTATGGACAAAATAAGTACAATAAACCATCCTGATTTGCATAGATTTATCAAATTACATTGCCTAGTTCAAAAGATAGCTTCTCATCTGCTAAGTTCCACATATGTAGAGTATATTTGATATCAAACTTAGCTGGAGGGTATACTGAAATATTACAAGAATTTGTGCAGAGTAGCTGACATGATGTACAATGGCCTAAAGCTAAAAGTGGAACCCCATAGAGATTGACAAATCATACTTTTAACAAATGACTGCTGTATTAATAATAGCAATCTAGGACTTTTTTTTTTTGTCAGTTAAATTGTTTGCAAGGACACACTACTCATAAGAAAACTTATACTTTGGAAAAAGAATAGCTGCTTTCTATACTGACAGCCCGCTCTTTCACGCTATCAAGCCTTATCTTAGAAAAGGACATTTTATTTTAACAGTTCAACAATCTAAATAAAATCACCAGGAACTAACATGCATCTGTCCACAGAAAAAGTAATTTGCATGGGATTAGTCTTCTTGCCTATCACATCTGAAAGGTTTGTTTCATCTTAACTTTCCAAGTTTAAAAATCCATATTTAAATTAAGGTAAACACCTGAGGTACACTCTGGAAATTTTAGGTGCTTTTGTTCTCAAAAAAACATGTTTTGCACATTCCAGTAGGTTTGGAAAGTAGTAAGTTTTCCAGGTTCAAGGAAGTACTCTTGATCCTAAAACCACATGGGCACAACATTTCCAGCTCCCTGCATCCCTTCGACCCAGCCCTTCTATTACATTAAACCCATGTGTTTATTAATAGAGCATGGGCAAGCAAACAACACGCTAACATACTGCCCAAGCCACAGCTCTTTAGCCTAATTTAATACCTCCAGTGATACTCAGAGGACTGGTGCTTAACTAAAGAACTATGTGGTTTCAGAAGAGAAAGTGAAAATTTAGATGTTAGAATAAAAAATCATTTATAAAAACACATTCTTCTACACATTTCTTCTCTACACATGCTGATGTGTCATGACACCTCCATCTCCAATTGACACAGAACATAGTTATACATACCACAGTTTGGTGGTTAACTTGAATCACTTCATCTCCCGCATGGATTTTCTTGCACCGATCTGCAGGTGACTGAATTTAAAATAAAAGAGATGATAAAGAATACAGTTCTTACTGGTCATCATCTCTCTTTCAGCTATATGATTGCTAAGCTATGTAAAGCAGGCTAGATCGATAATGACATTTTACTGTGAAATAATGAATAGTTAATAAATCATTTCATAGTTGTTGGAGAAAAATAATCTGTACTATTGTACACAATACAATCAAACGTTAAGAAAGGTATGAATATTTTTTTATTAAAGGGTAACCAAGTCCTAAAGGATTTCTTTTTAATTTCATTTTGCCAAAAGAGTGCTTTAATCTGCCTGACATCTCTTAAACCTTGAAAGCCAGTCTCTGGCTGAATTTTGAACCTATCAAGACTAACTGGTAATTCCTCATAAACAAATTTCAAAACATTGCCTTTTTTTTTTTTCTATAGTGTTTCAATGTGTTGCAGAGAACTTCAGTACATTACTGTTCTTCAAAGAGTACATAAGGAGTGAGGATTAGGTTAGGTACCAGCCAGGAAGATCATAAAAGTTAAACGATAACTTAGTTTCTGGGTCATTATTAAAGTGAAAGAAATGCAACCAGCAACAAAATCCTACAAAGATCCTATTTTCCAAAAGCAGTTTTGTTCTTCGCTTTTGCCTCAAAAACCACCTCATAACCAACAACAAAAAATGAAAAAAAATCACTGCAAAAAACCAACAGCCCCCCCATAAAGTGCTACCTCCCCAAACTCTCTCTTCTTTCACCTTCTATATTTACAGTAGACCAAACGTTTTCTGAGGGAAATATCACTATATTTAGAGGAAAATAAGTTCCTTCAGCTTTTCATGGAGTGTCAACAATTTGATTTTTCTCTCAGTACTGTGACTGCCAGCCTACCATTAAAGGTAGAAGGTGAGACTGACAGTTTGAAAACAACAGAAATGGCACAGGAGCAGGCTTCCAAGAAGCTACTAGGAATTTTACAGAAATTAATGAAAGTAAATTCATTTTCAGGTGAGATAGCAGGTCGTCTAGAGAATATACTCCAGGCCTGAAATGTGTGAAATGTGAACTCTTTGCAATAGCCCATGTGCTACATCCCCATTCAAAATACACGTCCCATAGCTATGCTATGACTTTGTAGTGTGAGTGCACGTAATTAATGGCCTAAGCTAAGGGCAGTGTTTAAATGGAAGACATCCAGGAGAACCATGAGGCTGAAAGAAGGCTCACTCATGACTCAGTCTAGGAGACATTGCTCAGAACATCAAGCTGGGCTGGTAATAGTGCAATTTTACTTACATAGAGAAAAGCAGCCTTGGCTTTTTGGCACTAATTCAGTGTTAAAGGTGTTGGCTGAGTGACTTCGGGATCTAATGATCAGTTTTCTGCCTGTCATCCCACTACTTGCACTTATTTATACCTCTAACAATCTTTATAATCCTCCCATGGAATATTGCTATTTTAGCTCAGATGTATTTACACCTAAGACTTTCAAAATGTAAATTCAAGTGAATCTTGTGTCATTACCCTTTAACTCTACAGGACTTCATTACAATACAAATTTTCTCTTGTACTGACTTCAGCACTTGCAGTTTAAATCTTGAAAAAACAAGTATTTTGTGTAGCAGTTGCTTGTCAAGACAGTAAAATACAGTCTAAGAAATCTTCAGATTGGAGAATTTGTAGCAATTATGCCTCAAACACACTGCAAAGTGAGGTAAAAATAAATTTATAAAGGAGTCTCAAGGCTGTGGTCTTATGAAGAGGTTGCAGTTCTTGTTCCTTACAGTTTGTTTCTCCCAAGCAAATAAAACAGACCTTGCTGTAAGGAAACAGTATCTTTTATCACCATTATTTAAGGAAAACAGAGGAGATTTCATAAGTTCTTTCTGATTTTTTTAGACATATATGCTATGTCCTACATATATGAAGTCCTACTAGGAGGAACAAAGTGTGTCACATCACAGCTGTATCTTCTTTAGCTGATAGCTCAACAGGGAGCTGAACAGTAGATGGAAGTACCTGTTCCTGAGGCTCACACATCGATACCATACAAGCTATTCGGAATCTGTTTAGGATTTATTCTGCAGAACTGATTTAGTTTCATCCTTTAGGCTAAACGTTGTCTTTCTCTCATTCCCCCAATATACCCACACGGTCTGAAAGACCAGTTTAGACCCCTCGGAGCACATTTGCTGCATGTCCAGAGTGGAGATTTTGGTGTTATTTCTTCTGAAAGGCCTGTCTTCCCTGAGAGTTACAGGTAACCCAACCAGTTACAAACTCGACCAGTGCATAGTAAGTAAGGGTACTGGGAGCATCGCCTTCAAAGTTACACTCCTGCTGGAGATGCACTGCATGCTATTACTTTACAAAATACTCTTTTCTACTGGAAAATCGAGTTACAAAATGGTCTTACTTGAAGAACACATTTGTTTTGTGAATTAAAAGAATCTCTCCAGCATCATCTAAAAGGGCTGCTCAACAGGAAAGCTGTAATCCCTTGCTGGACCAATACACCCTTCAGAATTGTTTCCTCCAAACAAAAGAAAGAAAATGTGAACCAGAAAGCTCAGCTTGCTCTAATGCTATGGGACCACCAGAGAGAAGCTCTTTATGGGGCAGTGACCTGGGAGGAACCCTGCTCTCTCACAGTTCAAGATTCAGAGCTCAGCTGCTTTGAACTGCAAGGCTGATGTGTTGGGAGAGATGACTCCTAATGTTGAACAGCAAGCTCCAGACTCTGATGGGCTTTGTAGCTGGACATCAAACACCTCAAACAGCAAACAGAAAAAAATCAGAACTGCGCTTACAAAAACTACTCTGTTACATTAGTGCGGCTACCACTGCCATGCTACGGCGTCTATTAAAAAGACAAGTGCTTCTTTGCAGTCCTTCGGGATAGTGTAAGAAGAAAGTCTGCCAAGTTTTCACTTGGAGGAGCAGAAGTGAAAAGAAAAAGGCCACAAAATTTTGTTCAAGGGGAAGAGGATTTGGATTCCTACTGTTTCCTCGAAGTTAAATTGTACCGCAAATAGTAAACATATCAACATCTACAGGTCAGATTACATCTGCAACATGCTCTGCCATGCTGCTCAGACGTTTCTCATCCCATCTGTCAGAATCATACTTTTTAAAATTATTTTTGTTAAAGGAAGCAGCTAGCAACTGTGTGCTTAAAAGCAGGAGACACCTTACTTTCTCTGAAGTGTTACTCCCTATCACAAATGCTTCAACAGACAACAGGTTTTTTCCCTAGATAGCAGACTGCAGCTTCTCGGTCTGCTGTGAGCACCTCCAGGGTGTTACAGTGAGTGAAAGAGTCAGTAACAACAGCAGAAAAGTCATCACAACTTCAGCTTCCTGATGTGGCTTTAAATTATACTCATGAATCACAAAAGATAAGAGTTCTGGGGGAATGCATTAAGATTCTATTTTTATTTTTATCTTTGCCCTGGGAAATTAAATCCAATATTAGTAAGTCATGGAAAGATACAGTTCCTTTTTAATCTGAGAGAAATTAAACTGTAAAAAACATCCTCTGTCTTTCATATATTTTCTAGATTAAACTCAGCTATCGTTCTGTTGGTTTTGTTTAGGTTTCCTAATTTCACTGATTGTATCTGTAGCTGTAGGTCTATTCAACCTATTTCAGGGTTGAAATTCCTTACGTTTTCTTTATTCTAAGACAGGTGACATTCACACAGGTTCCACAATAGGTATTATGTATCGGGTATAACCCATGGATATCCTGCTCACAGCAGAAGAACAGGGAGGAAGAAAGCTATCAGATTGCAGCTCCTACAAAGGGAAGGAAACAATATCCCTATTTTATTGAGATGTTAACAGAACTTCCCTGCAAATCAGATGCAGCAGCTGTAAATACCATGTAGGTAGTTTGCACTTTCCACAGTATGACACAGTGGCAAGATAAAACAAATACTTCTGACAGCTTCCTTGTAAGAAAATGCCATCAAACTCTTTGAAAGGAATTGCATAAACCATTATGGAACGGTTCAGTGTTGTTTAGTGCTTGTTCCAAGTTTATTGAAGATTATGAATGAAAATGATCATTTTGCTCACTTCCTAACAGACAGCCAGTTCTCTAAATATGGTGTACAAGCAAAGGAGGTCATATTTCAAAGGCATTTGAAAAGCAGTCTGTTATGTTTTGCTTGCTGTTTAATACCTTCAGTGAGAATTTGTACACCAGTAATAGCTGTTCCTTTCTATACGCATTACTCAGAAGTTCATGCAGAAATATATGGTTATTTGTCAATGTGAAGGGATGTCCTCATTTCCATGCATTTATTTATCACAACATTAAGTTTGGTAGATGGAAAATATAAAAGCTGGTTGTCTAATGCTACAGCAAACTCCAGCATATCAGCCTATACATAATAAAGACATTTATCTTTCATTCACACAGAGCAAGGTTAACTCCAAGACAGCTACTTCCTATCTTGATCAACTGCAGCATTTTAGGTGTCTTGCAATGACAAATCAAAACTGATTCTCCTGGTCCTCAACTGGACACAACTCTCTTAATTCCGAGCTAAACAAGCACAAGCATTTCTGCTGTCCAGCATGCTCTCGGTCCTCAACAGCCAACCTGCACATTTTTGCAAGCAAAATGTAGTCTATAGCAAAGGGAAAGCATAAACCACAGGTAAGGTCAAAAAGGCTTCCAGCTCTGAACATACAGTATTAACAATACTTACATTTTCTGTTGTTCCAGTAATTACATGGAGACCATCATATGTTGATTTAATGTACATACCCTAAGAAAAAGACATCATGGGAAAGAATTTTTAAAGTGTTTCACAAACCATCACCATCCAAACATAACTTGCATATCTCTAAAAGAAAAGCTTTTGTTTTTTGCTTTTTTTTTGCTCTTTTTTCTTTTAAGATTTGTGGACTTTTAATACATGCCATGAGGAATTTGTCTCTGGATTGGAAAGTGCTTTTTGATACACTTCGAGAACAACAGCCCAAATGATTCTGGCCCTAATTAGCAACAGCAAATTAAAACCACAGTCATCTCCACAAACACTCCCATTTTTTTAATACACTCCAACTACAAATATAACAACACCGGACTATAAAAAAAAAACCCCACAGGATTACAAATTGCATCAGGAGGATAAATATTTCCATTTTGCTTTGGAAGCTCCAGAAGACTTTAAAAGATCTGGAGTCTCTGGTAGGCAATGCTGCAAACACCACTTTCAAGCTGATAACCAGTGCTCTGAAGCGTGCCTGTAAAGTGGCTCTAAGACCTTCTGATAGCCTCAGTTACCTCAGTGAACAGTTCGGCTATAAAACTCAGTGATGAAAACTTATATGTCTACTTTGTTAGCTATCCCACTTCAAAAAAATATGGAAGAGGAGGGATAGTTTATGAACAGGTAGAAGTTCCTGCATGGGTAATCTGAGACAGTGTCTCAAATCTGTTTTCATCAAGTTATAATTCAAACATTTTAACAGCATCCACTAAGGCAATGAAAGAAGGAAAAAATGAGAGATAATTGGTATATATGTAGCATTCAACATCTTCTAAGTAATTTGCTTTCTGCCAACCAATTCACAGAAAGCAGATAAATACTGAGCATTCGAGTAAATATTCTCTCCATAACCTATCCTCCTCTTAATCAGAGTGCCACAAAGAAGTCTGCGACTAGCTGAGGAACAGAGTGCACTCATTGGCAACTGAGAAAGGTAAAGAGGCCAAGAAGATGTATCATATGAGGTTGGACTTACCCAATTTGGGACCAGACCTCACAGACATTTTGGTAGTGAAAACAAGGAAGTATCCCCCATTTAATAAAGTGGATGATATTCCCAGTAAAAAAAAAAACAAAACCTTTATGAGTTTCTCAGGAGAAGGGGCTCAAAACTAAACTCCTGTTATGCTCTGCACCATACATAGCATTAATGGCATCAGATCCAGCTGTCACGTTGGGCTGCCACAGCCAGAGGAGAATAAAGCAAAAATCTGCACACAGACAGAAGTCTCTAGCATCATCCTTCAAATTCAAGATCCTCTATGCACCTCCAGCAATTTTTTCATTGATTGGCTCCATGTACGTAGCTTCCTGCTTAACTCAATCATCTCAAATATAGAACGGCAATTTCTCACACATTTATCCTCACAACACCCCTGTGAGGTAGGGAAACACACATACATTTTACAGACAGAGTAATGAGCCACACAAGAGGTTGAGATATGTTGTTATCTGTTATTCGGTACTCATACGTACACTCAAACCACCAAAAATCTAAATCCTTCTCAGGATCTGGATCTAAGTGACTTGACTATATGCCCTTCGACAGGCTAAGAGCTGAAATCACGGTGACTTCATGGTCACAGGAACTATAAGACACGTCCCCACACAGAGCAATTTCTGAAGGAAGTCACGTCTTTGTTTTTATTGACAGCAATATTATTGTTTTCAACTTAAAACATCAGGGTGAAAGCTGAGGACAGAGTCTCACACAATGGTTACACAGTGTTTAGTTTTGATGAAAGCATTATTCTGAAGGTCATCCAGGTATGCTGTTGTGGTAAAGTGCAATTCACTAGTCTTCACTAGTCACCAATCCAGTCTTTTCTACAAATTTAAAAGACTCTGAAAAAGCAAAAGAGGAGAAAGAACTTTTGCAGAATTTTCTTCAAAGACTAAGATCAATACTTTGCACACATTAGGAGAGGGAAGAGAAAAGATGCAAAAAACACCCCAGATTATATTTATTCCACATGTGCAAAATTAGTAAGTACCAAAATTAATTATTACCATGCCAATACTTTTTTCAAGAGCCAAAATAATTCTGTTTACAAAGCAACTTTTAAGTGCAGAGAGGTAATATTTTGCAACAAGAAAGATGAGCTACTCTTTCACCCACGTTCCACTAGTCCTCATTTTAAGTGGATAATATTTGGTAAATGACACAGGGAAGGGAATGTTTCTGGTTCATATTGTATGAACTGGAATTGAAACAAGATTACCACAGACATTTATGACTTTTCCCCTCTTCACCTCCTTGTAGCTGCACAGTATCAACAATTCTTTTATGGATCAAGAGTACAGGGAAGATTAGGGTGTGTGCTGCTCATTTATATTGAAACAAATTGTCAGATACACATCTTGTGTGTCCAAAGACAACTCCATGGTCCCTATGAATTTACAGGTATCAGTCAGGTCAAATAAAGGAATGATAACTCAGTTAAAAAGACTAAAATAACCGCAAGGTAACCACCACAGTAATCAAGACCAAGTGTATGTCCACATTAAAGATCAGGTAAATCATGCTTAATTAAATCTGAGACTGTCCTGATCAGTTATGGGCAGAAGTCTAATTACAAGCCAATTATTACATTTTATCTTGGTGGCAACTATTATTCAGTAAAGAGATCTTGTGCCTCTTTAATTTTTATTTTTTTTTGTATCTTTTTATTCTTTTAAAGAAAGAAAACAATTTGATATATCTTTAACATATTTTAAGCAATGTCAGATGGAAAATACCATCTCCATTTTATTACATACATAACTGTATTTTTACTCTTTCACTGTGATATATATTAGTAGAGACCACCAAAGTTGCACACGCTTCTTTAACCTCAAACAGTTCTCCAGAACCCTGTTGATAAAACTTTACTAGCTCCTCCAGTATTTCAAGCCAAATAACTCAGGAATAGTAGTACACTGGATTCCTGGAAAATACTTTTTAGCCAGGAAGTCATCAGTGCACCTTTGATTAGCTGCCACATCCTGCTCTATCTATCTATCTATCTATCTATCTATCTATCTATCTATCTATCTATCTATCTATCTATCTATCTATCTGTCTGTCTGTCTGTCTGTCTATCCATCCTATATTAAAATAAAGTTAAAATAGAAAGGGACTGTTGAAGAAAAACTTCCAAGAAAAACTTGGTTACCTGTTTTTTGTCTTACAAAAGGTGTACAGTATTCTGCTAAATACACTGTTCTCAGACAAGCAGCAATATTTTTAAATCTTTCTTGGCAGAAGATACTACCTAAGCTAGTAAATTTTGTCTCTTTCTAGAACATAAGTAGTGTAAAAACACACAAAACTAACTTCTGCCTACTGATACAGATAAAACAACTTCCAAGTGCTCAAAAGAAAAAAAAAATATTATAAGGGATTGCACATGGGAGCATGCTGCTGATTGCAAAGCTGACCACATTAATCCATTTTAGGGCTTTTCAAGTATTTTTCTACCCTGATAAGTCCCTTTTCACCCTTACATCACAGTCTCTGCAGGCTGCATCTCTTCCTACAGCAACACTCACTGGAGAACACGTGTATGCAGCCAGTCACTAAACCTGGGCAACAGACCAGGGATAGAGACACCCCCCCCCCACCCCCCAAAAAAAATTCTTTACCCAAAAGTTTCCCCACATCACACCCTAACAAGATTTTCTGCCTGCCAGGTTATTTAGTCTGTTTTTCTGATAGGTGTTAGCTAGTTTGAGTATCTGTAAGACATTGTAAACGTTGCAATATATTTACCTGTTCCTTCTGCATTAAGGTATTGGTCTGACAGTTTACATTTACCTCTTACTGATACTTACATTTCCATAATAAAAGATTAAACATAGTGAAGGAACTATCTGTGTTGATTAAAACATCTTTATAGTGCTCCAATCCGTTGTAAAAACGTCAACCATTTTTTCAATTCCATCATATATTTACCATATGAGTTTAGAGAAATACCATTATTTTCCAAACTTTTTATTTCCTTCTCTTTTCTTTTCCTTTTTCTTTCCCTGATCTGCTTTAGCTTCCTAGATATTTTATTTTTAGATAATGTTAGATATTCTGTTTATGATAGGTGGCATAAAAACCTTTCCAGTTAGCAGCCGTTCTTGTCCTTTTCCCTCTGCTTGAAGTCTTTTCATTCATCTTTACAGAAGATTTTTATTTAGTGATCAGTCGAGCCAGCAACAGGACTTTCGTGTGGGTCAAAAATCTAGAAGAAAGTTAACAATAATCCATTCTTCCACCGCCATTGTTGCACAAATCCTGGAAGAAGGTCCAGAAGTTGTCGAGCTTCACATTCATCCAAGCGCTCCTGATGTGCAAAGGATATTCACAACTCCAAACTCCACCACCAATTCATAAACTGGCGCGCTTAGCGCTCAACAGGGCGGCACTGATATGCATTCACTGTATCTTAATTGAAAGATATTAGTTTAAAAAGCCAACAAACAAAAAAAGTCCAACAACCCAAAAGCAAAGCCTTCATACAAAGCACTAAGTGCAACCTCACTGGCACTGCTGGAACAGACTGAAAGGTACGACGTTCACTCTTACGACGCAAATACATCATCCTGGCTGCCTGCTCTGGAGAGCTCACAGTCTAGAGGAGACAGCACGACAGAGGCAAAGGAACAGTGTCATGCAGGCAAGAATGAAGGGGAAAAACCGTGACCATATCAAAATATCTTTGTGTACTTCTAAGGCACGGATACTGCACAGTTGGTATTTTCCATTTTTTAAAAATGCATCTGATTTCTTTTATGACAGTGACATGGTAGTTCTCAGTTGCATACAGACCCTCTTCAGGTGGTTCACAAATTTACATTAGAAAAAAGCCCTGGCTGACGAGTTTCCAGTTTAAACAGACAAGACAGACAGAGGGTGTAAAATAGAGGAACTGAGGGGAAAGAGATTCTGTATCTCATCAGCTACCCAGCAGGAACGGACCCGCGAAACACAATTCTTATTTACAAAAATACCACTCAACATTTTTCACTGGGGGTTAACAGCACCCTAGAAAAAGATTTAAATGTGGAAAAAAAAACAACTCACAAGACACAAAGGAAAAGAAATAAAAGTTCAGATAAAAATGGACAGAACTCCAAAAAATGTGATTGAGAGAAAGGGGAAGATTTCTGCATTACAGTAGAAGATACGATTTCAAAAGGCTGACTGCAGTGAGCTAGTGAAAGAGGTAAAACTCCAGGAGAAAGAGAGGAAGGAGAGAATCCATGAAAAGCTGAAATCCTGGAGGATTGGTTTGAAATGGATTCAGAGATAAAAAAAAAAAAAAGCCAATGGAGGAACAGAAAACAAATAGCAAATAAAAACAGGATGGGGAAATATTTACTCATCCAAATGTTTGTGGTTTTTCTCATGATTTAATTGTGACTTTCCTAAAGAATAGAAAACTAATTTACTATATAATTGCTCTAAATACCTTGGCATACCAAATTTGTCAAAAAATCAAATGAAACCAAACCCTAAAACCCAACAACGACCAACCCACAAACCAAAATATTCTCCAAAACTACATAATCCAAACTTCGAAAACCTGTTGCAAACAGTAGAGCAGAAGTCCTTCTTATTCAAGAAAATGCAACAAGAATAAACTTGGGCATAAGTTGCAAAAGCTGTTTCATTAGGCAAAAAATAGTTAACTGTATCCTGATCAGTTTCTAGGATTTTGGGAAGCAATATTATTAGTGATGTAAAGACAAACAGCTCTGATTGTTAGCAGTGTTGTTCTTTTCCATGCAGGGTGTTTTGGATACTTGAGTAAACAAAAGATCAATGGTCAACTCTTTGATGACAAACACAGGATAGCTGCTATGAGCCTTTTCAAGTCCCTAAAATTAAGCATGCAGAGTTCTTGCAATAAAATTCAATAAGCTACTTCTTAGTAGTGCTGCAGAGCCCTTGAATAACTCATAAAGGAGCTTTATATCCCACAGATACTATGAAGTATATTCCAGAATTTGACAGGTTTTGTGCATAAGCCCCCGCAAACTTCTTGGTTGAGTTGATCTTAGTAATTTAAATTCTTTCAGACTTCAAGATCCTAGCACAATCTGAACCATTTTTCAGAAGCTGGTATAAATGGCAAAAACTTCTCACTCTTTTCTCCCTGATCACTAACTCTTCATGTACATTGGTCAGCCTTACAAAACACTTCTCTTTTGGCCCAGCTGCATAAGCAATCAAAATAGCATGTGAAATCAAACTATCTTCAGACTTTAAACCAGAAAAGGCTGAATGTCCTATTATTTTCCATGTATACAACTTATTTTTTTAAAAATCACTTCCTCATCCTGGATGATGGGTTTGATTAACTGCGTACTTCTTACCAGCCCTTCACTTGGCTTGATGTTTGTAAGCTGGATCACTTCAAGGTGGGCAGACTGGGAAACCAGAGGATCAGAAGAGAGCGAAATAATGTGGTCACAGACGCCAGAGAGAGTTTTACACTAGAAAAGAAAAAAAAAGAAAAGAAAATGCCATGATAAGTATGCCACTGCTATTTGCATATCCACTTACAATCTAAAGCACTGCATTTCTGAAGTACATATTAAATCACATTGCTCAATCTACAAGGCAGAGGCAATAAAGGAGGAGGGCAAAAGGCCTCAGTCAACAGCATAACACAAAATCCATTTCCTGTGATGACCCTGAACTGACACAGCCTCAGACCAGGAAAGAACAAGAGGCAAACACTTTTGCAGCTGAGATGAAACAGGACTGTGTGCGCTGCTCCCATGTGCTCTCAGGGTTAGGTTCTCTGCCTTCAAGCTGTGCTCAGACATGCAGGGAGAGCGTGGTGAAGGACCAACCCCCCCCTCTGCCCACATCTTTTGCTAAGACATTAAATGCCCTCAAACACCACTAATTTCTGTTGAACGTGCAGATGTACAGCTCAGATGAAAATCAAGCTCTTAACGATGACAGGTAACTCCCATTTACTTGTAGGTTTATTCTATACTAATAAAACATGCTAATTGACTTTGGATTGAGTTTCTCATGACTGCTGCCAAGCATGATTTACTATTGCAGGCATGAAGATTACAATAAATAACCACTTCACAAGGGGATAATTCTTAAATCTGTTATCCTTGGCAGCCTCTTCACAGCAAGATAGAAAGAAGTCTCTAAAACAGCCGGGACTGTCAAACACGTACTGAGTATCTCCTCATCTCTCAATCCCTGAATATCCTCCTCTCAGAAGTAGTGAAGCTGTGATTTTTTTTCCTATCGTTCTCTCGTATTTCTATAAGGAATTAATTCCTGATAGCTTCAATGTTTTCCCTGAAGTTCCCTTTCAGCAACTAAAAATGATTTCTGGGTTCATGTTTCCAAATCCATGTTTTGTCAGCAAATTCACAACATTCTTCTGTTCCCAAAACTGTGGGTGCCTCCAAAACCAATTAAGAATCAACTTAACTGCTCTCAAATTCAAAAGATGAAAGCTAGTCAGTCTCCTCAGATAGTTGAAGCACAACTGGACACAGCTGCTGCACCAACCCCTCTTCAAAGATTGCAAACCATACTTCTTTAAGTAAAAAATATCTACAACAATGATATGAAAAAAATACATAAAACTGGATATAACCTACCTGCCAAATCATCATCATAATTCCAAATGCCAAACTACAAATATGTTATGTAAAACAGAAAGTAAAAGAACTTCAGTGATAAAAGCCAAAAAAAAATAACCCAGTGACAGTGAAATCTTAATCTTGTCACAGACCACAGCATTTGGATTTTTTCCTCTTTATATTATTTAAAAACAGTTGGAAGTTTAGGTTTGCATATAGATGGCTTATTTTATTGATAATAATGTTTCAGAATGGTTAAAAAAACCAAATCAAAAGAAAAACATAACAAAATTTGTATTACCAGCATGACCTTCTTCCAGAGATACTGCCTTCAAGTATAGGCACATACACACACAACCCCTACCCCTTCTGCTTTATCTGTATTTCATGATTCAGAATCATTACCGAAAAAAGGGAGTCAAGAAATATATAAAATGGGGTTAAGAATACTTTGTCCTTTACTTGAATTAGGAAGAAGGGAAAAAGTGAACTTCACTGCAAAATTGTTTTTTATAGCTTTTTGGACATGCAAGTCCAACATGCAAATTGCTTTGAGTTGACATTTTAAATTAGGTAAAAATTATATAAAATTCCATAACAAAAAGGTAAACTTAAACTTTCTGTCTGTTTGGGTTATTTAATACAATGTTGGCATGTTATTTACACTTTCCTCTCTCTTGTAACTGCACTGACAATTATTGAAAAATTACTTTGAGAAAATTACAGAACACTCAGGTCTCCACACACAAAGTGAAGAGACCGACATTACAAATCATTCTCTGGTGACGAAAACTGAGTTTTTCATACATCTTTCCACTTGCATTCACCTACCTATTCTTCCTATTAATCTCTTCTAAAACTACTAAATTTATGGCGTCCTTAGCAGTTGCAGAGAAACTCCTATTTACAGTGGATTAATGTATGATTCTTTCCTCCCATTCCAACTGCTGCATTGCAGAGCGATGCTGTAACACACAGAAAAGGAGTGTTCCCTACCGCCTAAGTTTCAAATTCACAGACACAGTTCCTCATTTAAAAAAAAAAAAAAAAAAAAGTCCTCGGCTGCCTTAATAGATGATGGGGAAAGGCGAGGAGTGAGGCAAGACCAGGACATGGCATGGAACAGAAGCCTAAGCTGAGACACATTAAATAGCTCCCTGGGGCAGCTGTTCTCTTTCTGCCTCTCAGTGAGAGGGGCACAGACAGTCCATGCAGCAAGGATTGGGAGATCAGCATTCCAGCGTGGTGACATTGTTTGCATTCCTAAAACGGAGGTGGTGTGAATATTCCCTGAGAGGAGCTCTGGGAATACCGGATGCCAAAATCACCAAGTTACTAAGAGAATAAAAATAAATTAAAAAATCTGCCATATGCTTCTAGGCATTTCTGAAAGATTATTGTCTTTCGGGTCTCGCAGTTTCCTTTCCCATCCTAGACATTCATACTGCTGGCCAACGTCTCGATATCGTTGCCCGCTCTAAGCACAATAAATGCGTCACAGCAAAGTCCCTAGAGAAAACCCTACGATTAGAGGATGCTCTTTCAGATTAAGGCTTGAAATACTATAATATTTCAAAAATGTAAATACTCATTCAACATGTGGGGATGCATAAATAACTGTCTCCCTAGAAAAATGATATATAAGGGGCAAAACTCTGTTGCATTATTGGAAAATCTTTTTCCATTTCCTGAATACCTAGATCACACTAGGGAGAAGAAAAAAAGTTGAAGACAAAGAGCTTTTAAAGCTCCATTAACTGTTACCTGGTTTACCACCATTTGTTGGCATCAGAGGTGATTTGAAACAGTAAAAGAAAACAGGAAGTACGGAAAAGTGAAAATAAAAGTTCTTGCATTACTTCTCCCAGTTCCTGACCACCAGAACTAGCTTTTCTTTTTCTAATAGAACACTAGAGGACCTGAGCGACTCAGTAAATTAACATGCAATGAACTCACTGCACACCCATAAAGAGACCTTCTAAAGAAACAGTCACGCCAGATAACAAGACCTAATCATATTGTCTGCCTGGTAATTATGGAATAGTTCTGTCCAGCAAACTCATTTTGTTAAAACATGTTTTGTTTTGTTTGTGAGAGCTGTACTTTCCTTTGGAGTGGAAAGGATGTTTGCTGTAGGAGGATTTTGAATTTAAGACTCACTGCTACTGCATAGCAAACTGGCTTATTCACATTGCTCAGACTTTCCATGGAACAACTAGCTAATTTGTTTTTAATTAAACTGTGCACCCTATTTCAGAATACTATGCATTTTATTGTGGTTTACTTGTTCCAGAATAATTTCAAGACCTTAGGAACAAAAGGCAATTTTTTTTAGAAGATGGGCCTAGGTTCTGTCCAACCATACAAAATTTTCAGTTGCTACAAGAAAATAACAACTCCTTTAGCTTTCTTCTGGAAGAAGCCTGTTTGTGTTAGACTACTTACAGGATCTTACAAGTTTCCCTTAACTATTATATATTTCACAGAAGCACAGAATCACAGAATGTTAGGGGTTAGAAGGGATCTGAAAAGGTCATCTAGTCTTTAAATAATTTTGGCTAAATACTCCTTGGTTAAAGAGCTAGACTGTAAGCAGGAGCAAGCATCTATTAGGTTTGTATGAAATATAAATTTTCGTGAACTCTGAGCTCACTCAGAGCCAGGACAGCCAGGTCAGCAAGGGGCACACTCTTGCACATCAGGTATCCTATCCCCACAGATATCCTATCCCGACCACAAAGAAAAGGCACACAGGCAGGCTCTTACTGGAAGCACAGCCACAGACTGTGCATTTTTCCTTGCCTTTGCACTCAGGCACATCTCGTTCATGGTTTGTGGGTTGGTTTTCTGTGTCGGCATGTCTATCAAGGATGGGAGAAGGAGGAGGACGGAAATTCAGCCCCAGGAACATATCGGAGCTTGGATGGCTCTGGGACACATTAATAGAGTAGAGCTGTGTCAGTTTATAAAGGAGTTTAACCACTGGCTCTGAATGTAGTTACTTTGCAGTGGTCAGGACCCTCCATGGCAAAGATGCTGCCACATGGCAGAGAAGCAATGTTAATTTAATAGTGGCAACACGTTATTGTATTTAGAAAGTTCCTGGGTAAACCAACTTTGACATTCCCATGCAGTTCACACTGTGTTGTCATCAGGTTCATTCCACATTCATTCAAGCAACAAACTTACTTAAATCTAAAATTACGTTTAATGTTACTTTACTTCTAGCTTGACTAGATTTTCCCCAAGCTCCTTAGACTTCACTGGAGTTTTCACTTAGGCAGATGAATAGCCAATTTGACAAATTATGTAGAAATACAGGTGTGGGGGGGAAAGGGCAGTATTTTTTTTATTAGTGTTTATTAATAAGCTTTTAAATTATTTTATTTGATGGAAGGTAATGGACTGACATAATATTTTGCATGTAGGCTATTCAATTAACTAGAGTGGAAAAAAGCACATAAACAGTGCACTTCTGCTACTCATTTTGTTCTAAGAATTCACGAACGTTATTTTTCAGCATAACTTTTCAGCACAAGCTGTATCGCAGATGTGCATTTTAGTTCACTGAAATCAGATGACAGTACAACTCACCTTTTCACTCAAATGGTAGTGATTGTTTGTTACTTCGTAAAATGACATTTCTTTTAGGAAAACGTTGTTAACAAGATCAGGATCCTTTATCTTTTGTAACTGTTGATTCCCTGCTGCAATGCAGTAGTAGCTACCGTAAAACACACAGGACGATGAGCAACCAATTGCTCCTGCAAATCTCAGCAGGCATTAAAAATGCCTGGTCTTTCTCAAGGGGCACTCAGCTTTCAGTGTGCAAGGTGTCCGATCAAAGGAAAAGGATTTGGCCAGGCCAAAAAGCAAGTTATGAAAGATTAACTGAGAGAAATCAACAGATGATCACATTTTCTCTTTTTGTCACACAATTCCTGTTCTCCCTAGAAGCCTTACAGTGATGACTTCAGTTCTCTTTCGCAATAACTCGTCACTGCACTTTGTTAATTCTCCTCTCTGTTCAGTGACACAATTATAATTGCAGATTAAAGCTACACCGCAGTGTTTATGTGTAAAGCTAAGTGATTCAAAGGAGGATAAAAAGCACCACTCACAGCATCTAGTTGTTTGGTAAACATTCAAGGGAAAACTTTTTCTTTTACTGAGTAGGCAACTAGATTATGTACCACAGCATGAACAATGAAAGATAATACTTAGTTTCTACCTGTATCTTTGGACTGTAGCATACCAATTTCTAGTAGATTTTCCACAATTGCTCCTTCTTTCAGCCAGGGGCATGTGGTGACTAAATTAGATTTGCATCTGTTGTGATTCTCTTTGGCTACTCCAACTTGTGCTGGCAAAATATGTGTCTTCTGCACCAGAGTAGAAGTATTTTGGGACACAGCTGGTTTCACAGGCCTCCACGAGCTGGGGCCTTTCCTCAAACTGTCCATCTGTTATCTTTTCAATTCTAGGATCACCAAGCGTTTCCGACCAAGCAAACAGACTTGTGCTTGTTCCTATCCTTAATTTTACCCATGCTAGCAACCAAGCTTAAATTTATCTTGCCAAGTATTTGCAATACCAAAGCATCCTGGCTTAAACACATTCCTAAGGCTGATGGCAAGCAAAGCCTCAGCCTCCCCTGTCAACACTCTCACCTATGTCATTTGAATGAGGGATAAGATTACAATAAGACACACAGACTTTTGGAGCTAACAGTAAGAAAAAAATATCTTGTCAATGTTAAATTTAATCTGTTTGAAAAAAACCCAAACAAACGAACAGCTCAGTTAGTTACAAGTGACCAAGACAAGCAATTGGCTACAAGTGCACTCAGGTTTAAGCCTAACTAGTTAGCTTAAGCCAAACCAAATAACGAGTAATCAGTTAATTTTCGTCCAAAACATTTATTGTACTATAGGGAATATATCAGTTACTCCAGCAATCTTAGAACCAATTAAGACTAGACATACATCTTACAGACATGAAATTTAAACAATGAACTAAATCTTATTTTGGATGCAAAAAACGAGGTTTCTATTAAAGTGAAGTTTGCTGGGCCAAATTTGCAAAGTACAGATTCTCGAAAGGAAGGAGGTGGTTATTTTTTTCTTTTTTTCTTTAATAAGACTATTAAAATGATACCTTTGACAGTGCATTTTTAGTCAATTATAGTTCTATATCAAATATTCAGACACAGTGGGCAGGAGTTAATTATCGTCACTGTTGTTTCTGCAAGGCTTTTCGCAAAAAGAAAATTCTGATCCATTACTTGTTCTTTTCTTTTTCAATTTAGTAACTCCCTTTCAATTTAAATAGCTCATTTGTTTTTCAAAAGCTTCTGAATATTAATCTCACTCTGCGCTTCTATATTCTATGGTTTTCCAATGTAATAAACCTGTATTTTTTTTCAGGAAAAGAAGTGCAATTTTAAGAAGGTGAAATTCCTTCGAAAAACATTCTAAAACTTCTTATTAATCTGAGTGGACCCTGGCTTCTACTTCTATAATTAGTCCTTCTTGCTTTGCTCTCACCTTAATACTCCAGTGCTTCACACGGATTAATCTGAACTAGATATTTTCATCACATGCAGCCTTGCACAGCTGGATGGAATCAATGAATTATTCTTCAAAGATTTTAAAGCTCCATTCAGACTTTCATAATGATTAACTTATAACTCCCCAAATAAGCGGAACTGATACCCTTTTAAGATGAGCCGTTTTCCATCCATTTTATCATCTCAAGTTAAATCAATATAAAGATTCTAAATATAAACTAGGAAAACATATTAATTTTCAGTCCTGAAGCAGACACCAGCTTTCATATTTACCCGTTCATATTTAAGCCCACTGTATTTTAAAATTTGTTCTACTTAAGTTAGTATTTTCTGTAGCTATCTACTTCTGTCAATATTATTTTCTGGTGATATTTAGAATAATAGAATACTTTGCATTGGAAGAGACCTTTAAAGGTCATCTTGTCCAACTTCCCTGCAGTGAGCTGGAACAACTTTCACTGTATCAGGTTGCTCAGAGACCCATCCAGCCCAGCCTTGAGGACTCTATGTCGTTGATGAAAATAGTAAAGAGCACTGGTCCCAGTATGAACTCCTGAGGGACACCACTTGTCACCCATCTCCATCTGGATATCGAGCCACTGACCACTATCCACTGAATGTGACCATCCAGGCAATTCCTCATCCACAGAACAGTCCACCCATCAAATCAGTATCTCTCCAACTTAGAGAGAAGGATGTTGTGGAGGACTGTGCCAAAGGCCTTACGGAAGTCCAGACAGATGACATCCACTGGTCTTGCCTTGATCACTGATGGAGTCACTCTGTCATAAAAGGTCACCAGGACTGGTCAGGCAGGACTGGCCCCTGGTGAAGCCATGCTGGTTGTCTCAAATCACCTCCCTGTGCTCCATGTGCCTTAGCAGAGCTTCTAGGAGGATCAGTTCCACGATCTTCTCAGGCACAAAGGTGAGGCTGACTGGTCGGTAGTTCCCAGGGTCCTTCTTTCTAACCTTTTAAAAAATGGGTGCAATGTTTCCTTTCTTTCAGTTATCAGGGACTTCACCTGACTGCCGTGATTTTTCAAATATCATGGAGAGTGATTTGGCAACTGCATCAGCCAGTTCCCTCAGGACACTGGGATGCATCTCATCAGGTCCCATAGACTTATGTATGTTCAGGTTCCTCAGGTGATTCTAGTTATTTTAATAAATTATTACATTTATCTATTTATTTATTTATTTACCTACTTACTTACTACATTGCTTACTGAGCAAAATATAACCCAGGAAAAACATATTGAGAAATGGAGTGGCAGAAATATGAAGCACTTCTCTGTATTCATGAATATTTCAAACGCATCAACATTTTAATGAGCAAAAACCTACACACTATTCCTGTGTGGTTTTATGTTTCTTATTCCACAGAAACCAAGTGTTTCTGTGAACCAATTCACAGAAGAAGAAAAAAAGAACTTTAAGAAATACAGTTGTCTTTAAAATAAATGTTTCAACAGACCTGCAATTCTAGGGCAGAAAGTATAGAACACATTTTTTTTCCCAGGTACACTTTGCAACTCCATTTAGAAGAAAAAAACAAGTTGAAGTTAATAATTTCCTCTTAAAACTTCAGCAGTTTTCCATAAGACTTTTTTTCCTTTAAATACATTTTATGTGTTTAGTTGAATAACACAGATTAGTTTACTACTTAACCTAATATTGTGAGTGACAATCAAAATGCTTTTATATAGCATTTGAAACTCAAGTTGCCTGGAGTAAACAAAAATATTTTTTCCCGAATATAAGCTGAAGCTACACAGTTCTGTCTCCACAGAATACCATTTCTTGAATGCATCAGTAATATCTAGAAAAGCTAACATCTGAATAAATTTGATGTTAAAACATACTATCTTTGGACAAGGTGACTCAACAGTGTCTCCACGTGAACACCCACACTGCCATTGCTGAAAGAAAGAGGGTATTCAGTTGCTTTCCAACATAAATCACTGCCATTAGAATATGAGCACATTAACTACTTTTTAGCTCTACCTAATTAAAACAAATCAATCGGTCATTTAACTGAGGATCTTGCCTTTGGCTAGAAGGTCGCACTCAAAGAGTTGCGATCAACAGCTCGATGTTCACGTGGAGACCAGTGACAAGTGGTGTTCCTCAGGGGTCTGTTCTGGGTCCAGTGTTGTTCAATATCTTTGTCAGTGACATGGACGACGGCATCAAGTGCACCCTCAGTAAGTTTGCCGACGACACCGAACAGTGGTGTGGTGGACTCACTTGAGGGAAGAGATGCCATCCAGAGGGACCTTGGTAGGCTTCAGAAATGGGCCAGTGCAAACTGCATGAGCTTCAACAAGTCTAAGTGCAAGGTCCTTCACCGGGGTCGGGCCAATCCCAGGCACAAATACAAACTGGGCACAGAGTGGGTTGAGAGTAGCCCTGAAGAGAAGGACTTGGGGGTGCTGATAGATTGAGAAGCTCAACATGAGCCAGCAGTGCGCTCATGCAGCCCAGAAGGCCAACTGCATCCTGGGGTGTATCAGGAGAAGCGTAGCCAGCAGGTCAAGAGAGGTGATTCTCCCCCTTTACTCTGCTCTTGTGAGACCCCACCTCAAATACAGTGTCCAGTTCTGGTGTCCCCACCATAAGAGGGACATAGAACTGTTGGAGTGTGTCCAGAGGAGGGCCACAAAGATGATCCAGGGGCTGGAGCACCTCTGCTATGAGGACAGGCTGTGGGAGCTGGGATTGTTCAGTCTTGAAAAGAGAAGACTTTGGGGGGACCTAACAGCTGCCTTCCAATACCTGAAGGGAACCTACAGGAAGGCTGGGGAGGGACTTTTTACAAGAGCGTCCACTGATAGGACAAGGGGAAATGGGTTTAAGTTGAAGGAGAATAGATTTAGACCAGATCTGAGGAAGAAATTCTTCAGTATGAGAGTGGTGAGACTCTGGAATAGATTGCCCAGAGAAGTTGTGGATGCCCCCTCCTGTTCAAGCCAGTTTGGATGAGGCCTTGAGCAACCTGGTCTAGTTGAGAGGCGTCCCTGACCATGGCAGGGAGGTTGGGTTAGATGATCTCTAAGGTCCCTTCCAACCTAAGCCATTCTGTGATTCTACGATTCTATGTTGCCTACTCCTCCATGCTTTAGAGGAAAGTGTGGAGACTCAGTGACAGGTTGACTTTGGAGGTATCCCTGTATGCACTTCAACAGCAGCAGAGTGGACTCACACCCCGTCCCTATGTCCACACACCCTCTTCTCCCCAAATTTGGCACAAAGTAGGCTCACTCAAGGGAGAATGGGGCAGCATTCCCACAGGGGATGTGTGCTTACTGAGTTCCAGTCCCTGAGCCATGGCCGTAAGACCAAAATAACACTTTAAATGATGTGAACAACAGAGATGTTCAACCCAGAACACAGGTTCAACCTGAAGTAAACCACTGGACCACCAATAGGTAATGCAGATAAAAATCATCTACTTTGACCCAATGATCTGCTCCTAAGGTCAGAAAGTGCTTGGGGTCCTAAAGAATAACAGTCAAGCAATTTATTTTCATTTCTGATGCTGGCGAGACACCACTTCTGTTACCTCCAGGAGTCTGCATGGTTTGCAGATGGGAAATGAACTCAGAAAATGGACTTGCAATAGCTTGTCTTGGAATTTAAGAAGAAAGAATTTACTTTCTCTCTTTACAGTAGCTGTGTACATGTCCTCTCTTGCCAATCCTGCCTAGTTCTTCCAGCATTTCTCATCTAGGATTCTTTTTATGCCTTTACCAAATCTACTACTATTCTTTTTATACCAGAGAACCTTACTTTTAAAATCCACCTCTACATTTACTGGGTGCACAGTCTATAGCAGGAGATAAACTCTTAATCCTCCTCTAGAATATCTTTAGTTTGTACTCATGCATTCAAATACTGTTAACTCCTAAGTTTTCTAAAATACTCTGTTCCTTGACAATGACATAAAAATACCATGCACAGTCTAAAGATCTTGACCACAGTAGGTTGTTCCCCTCTTTTTTAAATCTACCTGTTAGATTGCTCCTCCCAGACTGTCTGATGTGCTAAAGCCACAATATCTTTTTCCGTCCTCGAGGGAGAGGGGTTGGAGTAAACTGTAACTGCTTTCAATTCTATCATTAACATTTTCAGCTGCATGTTTAAAATATTCCCTTTCAAATTCAAAATATGATTTCAAATTCCAAGTTTTATTTATTTAATCACAGATTTATCTTTTTTCTCGAATGCTTTGGTCAACTTTTGCCCCATGAAATCCCATCCATCAGCTGAAATGCAACATGGTCAGAAACGATCCAAGTTATGTGTAACACATACAGCCATTTTTCATCCTAGGAGTCAGTAAAATATTCAATGGTCTATTCACATTCTCTTGCAAGTTTGACCACTATTCATTAAAGCTAATTAAGCTCTCCACAATAATACATGTCCATCCGCCACCATAATGAAGTTACTATGGATTAAAGAAATAAATCTATGCAAAAGTCTGAATTATGTAAGATAATAAAACTTTTTAAACTGTCTGAAATTTTTGTGCTCATACATCTTAAATGAGTCCCTCTCAGTTTCCTCAAAAATTTCTATGAAAAATACATTAACTGATACTTCATCAGGTCTAAACACTGCAGCTCTCTTTACAATCCTTTTTGTTAATTTGTAAGATATATACCATATAAAGCAGATGTCAGAACTGAGTCTTGAAGCAGAAAACAAGCATGAATTGAAAACCAGGCTATATATGTAATGGTTTCCAATTTATAGCACTTCAACTTTTGCCAAGATTAGGCAATTAAAAACTTCATTACTTAAATATTTGCAGAGATCAGCCTAGCAAAGATGATGACGTCAGCCTCACTAAAATTGCTAATTCTTTGTGTTCCACAGGGGAAAAATCTCAGTGAAACTTAAAAATACAAGAAGACATTTTATTCCACATCACTGTGAAATCAAAGCATCAAAAGCTTATAGATTTCAGCTTGCCAAGCATTTGATACAGCAGCACTGGGGGGAAAAAAAAATAAAAAAAAATTGAAAGATTTATTGGAAAGCTCACCTTTAAAAATAAAGAAATGCAATATTTTCTTGGTTAAGCTGCAGTAATAAGAACAGTAAGATATCAAAATCTACTTAGATGTGAAATACAGTGAATAAATTAAACCAATTCATTACTTACTCCTGGGAAGTAAATCTTCGTATCTAAATTTTAGAAACAAGCTCTGGGTTATTAACTTAATACTCCCTAAACTACAGCTAGAACACAAAACACAATCTAGTATCTGAAACTTAGATGCAGTTCTCAGATGAACTTCACTCAAGCTTTTGACTCTCCACCCACCAAAGTACTAGCCTCTCAAACCCATCCTTTGTTCTGATGCCCTGATAACTTTTGTCTGCTTTATTTATTATCAACAGAACTACAGATTCTCAGAATAGACTGTTGTGTTTATGCTGAAAATTCAAAAGGAAAGAATTGCATTAATTTTCCTATCACTAGGTTAACTCCGTGCTTTTATGAGGAATAAAGCTGTATAAATGAAGTTGCATCACTAACATAAATATATACTATTTCACAGAAGTCTAGCAACCGGTTCTCTCTCAAAAAAAAAAAAAAAAAAAGCCACTTCTCAAAATCATTTTTCTGACCATGGCTTACAAATAGCAGATGGGCCTGAAGCAGACATATACAAGCCCTTGCAAAGTTTCTGGCTTCTCATATGCCAAGTTCAGCTTCCATAACACCATATCTACGGAACAAGTAGTTCCATACATTTACTCAGTCATACCCAGACTAGTTCATTATCACCCTGGCACTGCACAGAAAAAGCACAGAACACAGAGCTCTATAATTCTATGTACTCTATGCAAATGTATTTACTAATAGAAATCCAAACACTACTCACCACATGAAGAATTTTATTCTCTGTTTCATACACTGTGCAATCCTGAAAAAGTAAAGCAGAAAAGGCAGGTTAAATTGATCCAATCACTCACCCTTCCTAGATTTATACTTATGAAGAATTAAACTGAATTATTTATACTGGAAAAGAATTAAATTGAATTGAAAAGTCTTTAGGATAAAACACGAGATTTAAAAGTCTCCAGCAGAATGGAAGTATTCAGGCAACCAAAGTGCAAAGCCACCACAGAAAGGAAATACCGGCAAATGTTGATATCTAGTCACTAGTTCTTGTTGCTTCCCTCCTTGAGACAGATAACCATCTTCCTCCACTTTACATTTTTTTGGCACATGCCAGCAAGTCACATGCCTGCCAGACAAGTGGCTTCAACCAGCAGCCCCTGACCACGGACAAAAATGCCACGCTTCTAGTGGGAACACTGAAAAACAGAGGCACCAGCAATAATCTCAAGTCACTAAGAGAGAAAACTAAGCTGAATAATTCGTGTCAAGCTGAGCTGAACTGACATGTTTGCGTACACTGCCAAAGAAGAGAAGAAAAACCCCAGGTTTTGTTTTTTTTTTTTCCCCAGGAGGAAAAGAAGAGAAAGGGGAGCCACTGGTTGTTTATAACACTCCATGAAATGGGAAGGAAGACAGGCGCGGAATACAAAACACTCGGGACACCCAAGCCCGACCGTCTCACTCGACACAGCCTGCCAGGGACGTGGCTGTCACCTGATGTAGCATGCGAGGTAGTTTCTACAAGCAAGACTAACAGATGGGAAGCTGGGGGCTGTGAACGTTTTTGTGACAGGTCAAAACCTCAGTGGATATAAAGAATGGAATTAGTAAGGCAGAGAACACACAAAATACAACTAACACTTCAGTCTTCAAAGTTCATCAGATGCTGTGACTTTATGGTAATTCATGCAAGCTCTGTTTAGAACATATGCTTCATATCCCACCTAATAACCCACATGAAAAATATGACTAAGTTTTCATGTTTTAAGTCTCAGTTTTAAATCGTCTTATCCTATCAGAAAAAACAACTTTGCTATATGCAACTGTTTTAAAAATGAACTTCTAATTCATAAAATGCTTCTAGTGTTACTCAGGCAAAGAAAACCAACGTGTTCTTAAGCTTTGTATAGAATCATAGAATCGTATCAGCTGGAAGAGACCTTGAAGATTATCAAGTCCAGCCTTTGTCCCAGCACTATCAACTGGCTAAACAATGCCCCCCAATGCAACACCCACCCGTCTCTTAAACACCTCCAGGGACGGTGACTCAACGACCTCCCTGGGCAGCCTGTTCCAATGGCTGACAACCCCTTCAGTAAAGAAATTCTTCCTAATATCTAATCTGAACCTCCCCTGGCGCAATTTAAATCCATTTCCCCTCATCCTATCATTCTCCACGAGGGAGAACAGACCAACTCCCGTCTTTCTACAACCTCTCTTCAGGTAGTTGTAGAAAGCGATGAGGTCTCCCCTCAATCTCCTCTTCTCTAGGCTAAACAGCCCCAGATCCCTCAGCCTTTCCTCACACGACTTGTGTTCTAAGCCCTTTACCAGTTTGGCAGCCCGCCTCTGTACCCTCTCCAGCACCTCAGTGTCCCTCTTGTAGTGAAGGGCCCAAAACTGGACACAGTACTTGAGGTGAGGCCTCATCAAAGTTGAGTACAGGGGCATGATCACCTCCCTGCTCCTGCTGACAAAACCATTCCTGACACAGACCAGGATGCCATTGGCCTTCTTGGCCACCTGGGCACACTGCTGGCTCACATTCAGCCAGCCATCTATTAACACCTCCGGGTCCCTCTCTGCCTGGCAGCTCTCCAGCCACTCCTCCCCAACCCTGTAGCACTGCTGAGGGTTGTTGTGGCCAAGGTGCAGGACCCAGCATTTGGCCTTATTGAATTTCATTGAGTTGGCCTTGGCCCAGTGATCCAGCCTATCCAGACCCCTCTGGAGACCCTCCCTACCCTCAAGCAGATCAATGCTTCCACCCAGTTTGGTGTCATCTGCAAACTTACTGAGGGTGCACTCCATCCCCTCATCCAAATCATTGATAAAGATGTTAAACAGGAGTGGCCCCAGTACTGAGCCCTGGGGGACACCACTTGTGACCGGTCACCAACTGGACTTAACTCCATTGGCCACAACTCTCTGGACTCGGCCATCCAACCAGTTTTTCACCCAGCGAAGGGTGCATCCATCCAAGCCATGGGCTGCCAGCTTTTCCAGGAGGATGCTGTGGGAGACCGTGTCAAAGGCTTTGCTGAAGACAAGGTAGACCACATCCACAGCCTTCCTCTCATCCACTATATAAAGCCACATATGCAGAAGCACCAGCTTGATCAGGGAGTATTTTCCTTATAACAGCTGTTGGCATTCAGGAAACATTTGCCAGTAAGTACAGTCAGAAAGAAAATCTAACACGTTTAATTACATGCAGACATCAATGAAGTCTTTGCAGTCTTAGTAGCAAAACATACATTTCATTGTTACATGTAGGAGGGCATGTAACATTTTGAATCTGGACATAACCATGTTCTGCATGGTTTCTTATGAATCATTTTGCAAAAATAGCAGGAAGGGATGGCAACTTCTATATTGAAGGGGGGAAAAAAAAGAAGTGCTTTTAAGCAGACATAATTATTTCATTGGTAATAGGAAGAGCTTACTATAAGTTTAAACATTCAGTTTAAAGAGGTTTGAGAAATGTCACTACTAAGGGAAGCAGGATTCTGGGTTCTTAAATGCTATAGAGGTTTATTACAACCAAGAAACCAGTGATTAACAGAAACACTATCACATCCTTGAAATGAGCCTTCCAAACAATCATGAAGGTAGCTAAAGAAATATGCTTATTTCTGACAAATCAAGAGTATACATGAAAAAAAAATATTTCTGAACCTAAAAAAAAGACCGTAAAGCAAGAGGAAAACTCCTCAGGCAGTCAGTCTATGTATAGGGGCAGGTGGCCTCATCCTAAAATTCTCTCATCAATTCACAATTCCCTGCAAATCCAGGGGAATTGCTAAATGAGTTCATCACATAATGGACAGCTGGTTGTTGATGTTACATCTTCATACTCAGGCAATACAAAAAATAACAGTTCAGTAAACCACAAAAGACAGAAAAACTGAAGGAGAACAAACGCAATGCCTAGGTAAAAAAAAAAATAAAAAAATCCAAAATCTACTTTTTCCATATATGAATGGCATTCAACTAGATGTAATTTACGGATGAACTTGGGGAAAAGATCCACATCAGCATAGCCCAGAGCAGCCCTGAAGTCTAGGACTCAAAGAAACCTAGAAAAGGTCACCAATGCGATCCCTGCATGGTAGCAAACTCGTTTTAACTTCCTGCAGCCATCCCTAGAGATGAGGGCTAAGATTGCTTCTGAGGGATCCCAAGAGCAAAACCTACATGTCACTTTCTTTCATAATGAACAGTTTATTTCTCTTTAGATTTTTTTTAAGTCACTTCACTGCTTTGTGCTTTTTTTTTTTTTTTTTAAAGTAAGCACTGAGGATAACCGTGCCCACCCTCTTCAAACATCCCTAGGGTGGAATGATAAGCTGAATGCTTATTACCGGGGGCCTTCAGCTTTTACAATTATTGCTTTTTCATACCCATTTCGTTTCAACTAAAAGAGCTTAAAGCACTTGAGAACTATAAAAAGAGTCGCTAACCATGCAATTAGAAATAAATTTGTGTTCTTAATAGCATACCACCCACAGCTGGAGAACATCTCTTACTTCCACATCTAGACTACAAGCCCATATCTTACTCCTGAAAGATCTTCTTAAATATCTGTTTAACCACAGTATCAAAACATTGCAATTAAGGTAAGAAACAGATCATATCCAAGTTTAACACCAACTTTTTTCTACTTTAGAAAAGCTGGAACACACACACACACACAAAAAAAAAAAAGAGAACAAAGCTTTCTTCTTACAAAAGCTAACAATTTGCTATTTGCTTAGAGAAAAAAAAAATCTGTGATTATCCCTGAACTGAAACACACAGATACAGCAGGGAGAAAATATTTCACTTTTACCTGTCTATTCTCTGGACTTTACATACACATTCAGTGACAAACTGTAACTAAAGCTAGGCTATATGATCTTCAGCTAACCAACCAAAAAAACCTTCAGCTTAAATAGCATAAGGTTATCTTCCAAATGCACTTTACTTTCTAAAAGATTAGTAATGCTGATTGCTAATAAAGCAACAAAAGCAGTTCTGTGTTAATTTATACTTCCTGAAGTTGTAGTCAAATACTGGCCTTTAACAGTTTCAGAGAGGAAAATGGGACAGTATCATCCACAAAGAAAAAAAAGAAATTAAAAGGGAATATGATGGAACCACTTAATTACTAATATCAGATTTTCACGGTCACTCTTTCCAGCTCTGCCTCATGCATCCAAAATGGCAAAAGTAGCCTTTGTGGAGGCAGCTGGAATTAGGCTAAGATCCTAAATGAAAAGAAATATGAGCTGAAAACTGGAAGAGAAGAAAAAAAGCAGTAAGGAAGATAGGAAGAGCAAGGAAAAAACGAAACAGAGAGAGGTTTCTTCTGCAATTTCAATCCTGGTATAATTTTAAAACCTATTTTTAAGAGTAGCAAGATCTATGCTATGTTGCAACTGAGAGGCATTACTTACATTTCTTCCAGAACTTCTGACCTTCATAACCACAATTCTGAATTATTTCTACAAAAATTACAAGTTTTATCAGCAAAGACCCTAACATAATGTCATAAGTAATAATTACTAAAGACATTTAAACTAAATCCACTGAATTAGGCAGCACTGACTGGTGACAATGCCACAAAATGTACACATCTCACCCCAATCCAGATGTCACTGGACCAATTCACTCATGAGGCAACATATATAGAATACAAATAGTTGTGGATTTTATTTTTCAAAAGCAATGGTAACGATGCTTTATTATGCCTCACTACTATTGCCTTCTTTTTAAACATTTGTCTGAGTATGTCACAGAACTGGGGAATGGGGTCAGGTAATCACACCAGCACTTTTCTTAGTCTTTAGTCCTTTTCTCTCTTCCTAAGTTGATTTAATTCCAACTGAAAATGTAAAGCGTTGAGATTCAGAAGACCTGACAACTCATCCTACCCTTTCTACAGGGAAAAAACGTTCATGTCATTCTCCAATACTATAACTATGGAATAATATTCAGCAGAAAACTTCTATTTTTGCATGTATATGATCTGGTTTACATGTCCAAGTCAGCAACCTGTCAAATTACCTCCTGCAACTACCTGTCAAACACTTCTCATGGTACTTGCAGGCGATATTCTTGAAACATACCATCATTACTACTAGTAGCATTATTATTTGCAGTTTTGCCACATATTCTAGGTAGCTGCTGCACTGCACTCTTCTTGGCACTCTTAATTTCCTGTCACCTCCGTGACTTAACTTCAGAATCAAGTTATGGTAGCTCAGAAAATAAAATATATACATGCATATAGTTAAGAGATAGAAAAAGGGAGAATTGCAGAAATATGTTTATTAGATCTTTCAGCAACAAATCAGCAACAGCACAGACTTCTTTCACTGTATTTTCTTCTTCAGTTGAATTCCTTAGTTGTTCATTTATATTTAGTCATCCTAATTTATTTTTTCCTCCAAGGGAAGGAAATTTTCTCAGCAGAACTGACACAGAGGCAGGTTACATGATTCTCAAGAACAAAAACCAGAACTCCTGACTCTTGGGCAACATGTTAAGTCCAAAAATGTCCTTGATGAATCCATACCACAGTAGCGTTGCTCAAAAGCAGGCTGTGTGGTGCTACAGAGGTGGAGTCAACTGGAGCAACGTGTGAAGAACAAGAGCTCGCCGTGACAGCATTTGTTCCCTAGGCAGCTTTCAAGCTGCTTCTGGTGGAGCTTCTTCACATCTTTTTTCATGTTTTCCTTTGAAGTCCAACTGAATTGACATGATGGCAATTTACATGCGTGTGTGTGTGTGTGCATATGGCACTGTTCTTACCAGCATTTTGCTGATCAAATGTAGACAAGGTTCGGAACACATTTTTAAAAGCGGTAGTGAAATTGCTTGGGAAATGAATCTTTCATGAGCAATCCCACACATCTTCCATGTCCGTTTTAAGAGGGCAATAGTCAGATTTCATGTACTGCTTAAAAACAAATGTCTAATAGAATTGTTGTCACCATTATTTTGCAAAATGTTCTAAACTATATAACACCAGTTCTCTATTTGTAACAAAAATAAGGAATTATATGATTGCTAAAAGAGGGTTCAGACTCTCATGCATTGTCAAACCTTTGGCATAAAATCTCTCTTGAGCAATGTTGTCTTTGGTTGGAATTAAGTCAAGCCACCTTTTAAATCCCTTTGCTTCTCAAATTGATTAAAATTGTAACTGAATCCTTTAATAGCAGTATATGTCAAATGGATGGTCTGTTGGTCTTGCTACTTAACAACAATAAAAAATAATTAACTTGAGAATGCTCAGATCACAACTCCCAGTCCACTGAATGTCAGCACCACACCATGAAAAGTAAGTTGTTCTGGTTTCAAGGAGGCAACTCAGTCTGTTCAAGTGTCACTAGCTTGAGGGCATTTATTACATTGGCTCTAGAAAGGTTCATTTGGTTTGAATTCTGCCGAATTCAGCTATGGAAAGACAACCACAAGGCTGAGGTTTGCTGGAGTTGTGACTGAAAGTTTTCACAAAGGTCTTGAACAACAATGACAACATAGTCTCAAGCTTTGCCAGCATATGAAAAAAAGTAAAAATTTTATAACTTTCATAGTACCTTCATTTATTATTACCCTTGATCGTGCTTCTCAGACCAAGACAGTGGTACATAATTTCCAAACAGATACAAGAGGTTGAGTTAATTTAGCCTTCCACTACTTAGAAAATGCATGGAAAATCTGTCTAATACAGGTGATGGCAGGATTAAAGAATGACAGCTTTGAAACAATAAACTTGATAGATACAGCATAGGCTATGGCAAAATGCTGTGTTCTATAGAGCATGACAATTAGAAAACTGAAGGATATTGGTGACCTCTGCTCAGATTGTGATTTACAGGTATGTCTGGGTAAATACTGGAATAATAAAATACAAATCCGCAGATACACAGTTCTTTTCAATTCCCTCCCCTCCAACCACCCCTTCACAAAAACAAGAAACAAAAAACTCTGAAATACCCTCAAAGCTACAGAAGCTGGCAAACAGGTAGCATTCTCCTCTGGCAACAGGCAAAGAATTAAGAGTATGACACAGGCAGAGGTTTCCTGAGGTGCTTTATCACATCTTAGATTTTAAGAGGCTTAGCAGAACTTTGGACACAAAAGGTGTGGCCCTTGGGGAAACTGACAATGTTTGGAACAGAGAGAGAGGAAGAGGAAATACCTTTTTCCTATCTCACTACCTAAAATACAATAAGAAGCTCCTCTTAAGCTCTGCAACAAGGCAGTGTTTGCATAGGTGATCCTCGGCTGCTGTCATTCAAAAATAATTTTAAAAATTACACAGCCTTTGCTAAAAATCTATACTATATTTCTAAGCAGTTGCCCCAAAATACATGGTTTCCCTGACTTTCTTCCCATTGAGCTGCTCCAAAAAGAGTCTCCCGTCATGGCTGTTCCTCCTCCTTCCCACTGTGGCAGTCCCAGGGAGCTCTAACCTCAGCTCTCCCCTTCTTTGCAACCTCTTCCCTATTGCTCAGCAGCTTCCTCAAATCATGCCACTTTAATTATAATCTCTTTGCAGCTGAGTCACAGATCTCTTGTCCCTTCTGTTGACACTCGCAGTTCAGAATCTCCTTCTGGATACTCGCCACCAGCCCTAACGCAGCACGCTGAAAAGCTGAAATCACATTTCTTCCCAAACCCTCCCTGCTCCGCGCTTCTTCCCCTGTCTCTGTCAACAACTCCGCCACCTTATGTCCCACAAGCTCACAACCTGGGTGTCATTTTCAACTCCTCTTCGCCTCCCACACAAATCCTGTCGATTTCTTCCCACTGCTGTTCAAAAAAATTTGCTTGCTTTCCCACTTATGCTATGATTATTCAATCCCTGCAGTTTCTTTCCACTGGATCTATGGCATTCTAGCTCCATTATTATTCCATGCCCCAACACACTGAAGCCAGAGCTCTTGTGTATCTGCCACAACCCAGTTTCTCCTCACCCACTGGAAACATGTGTAAGAACTGACTGAGATGGGAGAAAGGTGAGTCCACGCTATTTAAGATACTAAGGAAAGAGGAAAAAAGTCTCCATTGTGAAAAAAATGTAATTCAAGCTATTAAATAAATGCCACATAGAAGGGCATTTCCTATGCAACCTACACAAATGCTTCTAAGTCTACAGCCTTCCCCTGAATACCTAATGAACCTGCAGTTCTCTAAGTTCATAACCCTTGTGTACAAACTAATAGCGATTACCCAGCTTACCGAGTACAAAGAATTGCCTTAATTTTATTTAAACAATTTGAGTGGAGTGGCACCTATCACCATAGTAACAGAATACTTCATGTAAAAATCTAACACAACTTACATAAACCACCCACATATCAAGCAGCTACTGGGAAAAATTGCTCACTGGACTAAGAGAGCTGCAATGTATACAGTAAGTTTTTTAATTCTATCTTCCTGAACTAATTTTCCATTTCAAATTATTTCTACCCTCCTTTCTGTAAAAGTCATCATCTTGCTTTTCTTTGGGATCTGCTCACACGTTCGTTCTTAATTCGCATGTAGAGAGTAATGCTTCTTCCTGCTACGTTATTTCTAAAATGAGCTGGTATACCATTAGGTCAGAAACCATAGCAAGCGTTTTACCATTGACTAAAATCACACTGATACTTACTCATACATCCTGCTAGAATCTAAGTGCTTATGTGGTCTAAACTGAATTTCAGCTCTTAGGGTGCTTCCTCTACGCAGCGACATTCTCAGCAGATGAAAACAAAAACCACTGAAATTATCAAAAGATGAGAGGCTGGAAATAAGACTACAATGTCCCATCCAAAGGAGACAAAACAAAGTCAAAATCCCCTTTTTCCACACTTCTAATTTAAAGTGTCGTGCATTCAAAACCAAATCTTCTATTACTGATATACAAAACAGCTTGAAGCATGATGTGTCACGCAGTTTCTAAAAGTCTAGGTGGTTATTCCACCAACAGAAAAAACAAAATTAATCAACCTGAAAAAAAAGTAATGATACTGAGGTAGGCAGCATTTCAGGCTCAGCTATGACCTGAATGCTTCATATTGGATCACCTGAAATTCCTGATGTATTTTTTATGGATTTAAGCAAACAAACACACATGTATCTCACATTCTATTCCTGAAATCATGGTTGACCCTACACTTTCTCATGCTTCTACAAACTACTCAGCAACAAATAGTTTCTGTAATTCACTATACTGAAATGAAATCTTGCTTCACTGTACCTGGTTCCAGAGACTGTACTATCTCTAGAAATGGAAATCGGTTCCCAAAAGTAAACGAAATGGAGAGTCTCAGTCTTCAGTTCTATTGATACAACCAAAATAATCTTCATCCATCATCATTAATGATTAAATTTAGCATCTATAAAGAGTTACACAGGAAGCACGGCGTATCCTCTCTCTGTGTCTATTCCAATGGAAACTGTGACGCAACTCAACACGCACCGACACAGTGCTCATAATAGTCTAAGAAAAAAAAAGTTTTATTTAAAGGAAACATATGAGATACTAAAACACACTTTTTCATCTCTGTCTACACTTTATCTCAGTTTTCATCAACTTTCTGCTGCTTTCTGCAAATGCTTCCATGAGTGCCTGAATTAACTCAACAGTCCCCGACTCCTTCACCGTCAACTTGACCTACTCAGGCTTTTTTTCTTGGAAAAATTCCCAGCATATGCCCCACTAAAAAGACTATTCTCTTTTCCACAAATTATTCTGGTTTGTGTTTCATTTTTCCGCATGTTCAGAGGCTGTCAATCATTAATCAGTAAGAAAAAAAAAACAAACAACAAACAAAACCAACCAAACAATAAAACCAAACGTGCTAACATCAACTCAGTGTGTTTTCTGGTCACTAAGCTTCTTATGTGTTCAAACAATCTTCTGGGGCTTTTTTGTTTGGTTTTGGTTTGTTGGGCTTTTTTTAATTCTTCCATCCACAAGGAAAAGAAACTACTTTCTCTGAAAATGGAAAAGAAAACAAAGCTAAGAAATTCACAGAACTTTACAGGATGGGTTTCTGTTACAAGCGTGCAGTGGTTTCACAAGGTACTTTGCAAATGTCACATCACAGACTAGACAAGTTTAGGGAAAAAAAACTCTTTACAGCATATATCTCAACAACAACTAATGAGGCATCAAATTATTTCTAGTAGAGGTTCGTATCCCTATAGATTATTATTGTTTTAACCTTTGAGCTATTCCGTGCCCAATCCCATTTCCAAAAAGATTTCAAAACTTAAAACAAAAAACAATATACCTACAAGTAAGCCATTTCAAGATGGAAAAAAAAAAAGTGTAATAAAATAGTAGAAATAAACTACCAGAATCAGAAAATGGCATCAATGTTAAGTACTTTAGGCACTTTTTACAGTACATTAAATTACATCTGAAATTTTCCATAAACATGTGCTACAGAGAAATAAGCTACTCTACTATGAAAAAAAGAAAAAAAAGCACATTGCTAAAGAACATAAATTGAAACTACTTTCATATAGCTTCTTGTAAACCAAAAACAGTTTCGTACTTCCAACAATCCTTTAAATTCTATTTTACCTCATACATTATACATTGACTTCTAAATGTGAGGGAAAACAACTCCACGGGATAATACATATCCTGAAACACCACTTCTCCTGAGCACTGCTTTGAACCTTATGCAACAGAAAATCTTGCGTAAGAGCAGCACTTGAAGGATACAAGTTAAGTCTAAACATCTGTCAGTGTTGCCTACAATGAGTTATAACACTCTCGTGTAAATACCATTTAGATCATGTGTTCTATAGGCAGATATTACCTGCGTATTGTTTTCAAGGGAAGCTTTATTGTTCTAACTTTCCACATTTATTCAGCTACCCACTTTTACGCTTCACTTGTACACTTACCAGAAATGGGGCATTTTGTATAAACAGTGTACTATGCATATATATTTTCTGAATTCCAAGAATGCAGCGTCCTTACCATTCAGCATTTTTATTTTTCAAAAGCAGGGAAGAAGCAAAAATTTTCCTTTGATAACAAAGTTGTGGTGGAAGGTACAATGTTGAAAATTTAAATTAAAAATTTTACTATCTAATACATAACTGTTTCCATCAAACACGTTGCTTCGAAAACCCAGCAATCTGGAAGCACAAAGAAGCTTTAATGAGGAACCAATCAAACATTCACACTACTAAACCATTAAAGCCAGTTTATTAGCTGAAAATAACTGTGGTAATTAGCTACATGATATGACCTAAAATTAAAAATTTTAAGCCATATTTAGCTAGTCCTTAAAGTCCTTAATAACTAGGACTTAAAGGTAAAAGTGAGGAGTTGTGATAGAAAATATTAAATGAGAGATATTTTGTAACAACAGTACTAAGGATATTAATTATTCTTTTCTATTCATATATTTGATATTGTCCTAACAAAATTAATGGAAACATTGCATATTATTGCATTTGGATTCTGAGCTGGTGCAGGTGGGCTAAGAGAGTAAATTCCCTTTTTATGCTTCAAACTGGAAAACAAGCTTGCACTCAGTTTCTCAGTGAGAATTAATATCTGAAACATCTGTCACATAAGTTACAGCCATCTGAATATAAAAACCATAATACCATACAAAAATAGTGCATTGCTTGAGGTATAATTTGTGATCCTTTTCTGTACCTTTTCTCTGAAAGACAGCAACGGCCAGAAGCCCACTGAAGTTTGCTCCTCTAGCATGGGAAGCAAGTCCATCAGAGCATGGAGTGCATAGACACTTGCTTTTTCAAATCTCAAACACCTTTAAATGGGGAATAAATTCCAAATGACTCAGCTGAGGCAGTGCACGGAGCACTTCTCTACGTAATCTGCATCAGGGCTTTTAGCTCAAAATCCCAGGTGCCCTTATGTCCAGACAAGAGTATTTGTGGATGGTTGTCTTGGTCTTTTCTAGCCCTCTTTCATCCCGGTCATCACCTCCCAGATTGCATCACTCAAGTTCTCACTCCATGTCATCCAAAATCTGAGTTTACCTCCAAGTGTTGCTGTGAGACGGATGATGTCAGAAGTACGTTTGGTAACAACAGCACAAGGCAGATCCTCGTCAGCCAAGTGCCTGCTCTCCGTCTCCACCCCTGTTACACAGAAATTGCTTCCACCTCACAGTATCTCTTCAAAAAGGTGTTTAGGCAGAGAAGTAATTGCAGTTAAGCTTTTATAAAGGAGTATTTACAGGCCTACAGCTATGCTTCCACTGAAGCATATTGCTAAGTAAATCCCACAAGACATTAAAGCTGCAAGATAAACATCAGTGGTTTTAAAACTAAATAAACACAGCAAATCATTGTGAAAGCTGATTAAGGAAAGTAAAAAACATGTGATGAGTGCTACTACTGATTACTACTAAACAGCAACAATAAAAACTATGGTGTTCAGCAGTGAGGTTTTTTTAAATGTCTGGTAACTTAAAAGTCAATATAAAATTAGACTTTTCAGACATTCCGAAGTTTTTCAAGGTTTTAATTCTAAAGAAAGCTTCTTTAGTGAAACCTTAATGGGTTCCTGAGGAATAAAAGCATTGAGAATGATAATAAAAACTACCTACGGATCGCCAAAGAAAGCATTAAATCCTCTACTCCTTACAGTTATTATAGCTACCATTATCTTTCTAAAAGAAAACAAGCACGCTTAAAAGGAGCAGTTCCTGACGTTCTCTGAAACCGAACACTCCAACTAACCAAGTCAACAGCAAGATTTTGATGAACACCAAAAAGCCAAGGAATCACTCATGTTCCTCCTTGTATGCACTTGTGACTGGAACAGTTCTGGTGACACAAACCTAAAATCACGAATGAACCAGGAGGGAAAAAAGCACAATGCAAAACAATCTCACGCACATCTCCCTCGACCTCTACGCCCCTATCTCTTTAATGCCTACCTTGTACCATCAAGACAGAACAGGCCTTTTTTACTTATTACAGTGTAATCAGAGAGTACAGAAACCACTCAGCTTCCGATCCCTGTGGGGAGGCAGATAGCTGTAGGAGAGAAAGGCAGAGAGTGGCAGCAAAAATCATGATAGTCTCACAGATTTGTTTGTTATTTAAATCCTTTTTCTTTTTTTTTTTTATTTTCCCCTCCAGTGTTCTGCTGCAAGGGGAGAGCTGATTATAAAAATGAAACAACAATGCAAGCCCTGAATTAAGTAAGCCATCAGCAAGGAGGACGGTATTAAGAGTGAAAACCTGCAGGAAGTGCCTATGAAATAATATCCTAAAGTCCTAAGGGGGAGAAAAAAAATCCCTAAGCCAAAATAAAACGGCTGCATAGAAGCAGATGATTAGTGCAGGAATGCAAAGCAGGTTACAACAATAACCTGCAGTGCTCTGTGGGACCTGCTTCCACCGGCAAATATCCACTGCACGTTGCCCTGTTAGCTGGGTCCTGGGCAACGCGTGACACGCACAGAAAATGACACGGTTAACACAAAGTATGTGCCACTCTGCATTTCATTCCAAAGTCTGTCTCTAAACAGGTATGGTATCTCCAGCTTTTCTAATTATGCAAAGGTTAAGGCACAGACACTCAGATTTTCTTGGATTTCATGGTTATAAGAGAGCACCATAATTCTGTCATTATTTTCTTCATCATTCATTTAGCACTGATAAGGGGATTGGGGGGGGAATGAGAAGGAAACCAATAACAGTTATATGAAGAAACATTGACATTACAATTGGCCTCAAAATGTGCAAAATAATTCAAGCAAGCCAGCTTAATTTTAGCTTTTTTCACCCCTCCAACTTGACTAAAGAATCATTTTTGGATAATAAATCTGAACATTGGCTGTAACTTAGCACAAAAAAAACCCTATTTTCAATCCTGCTGGTGCTCAATTACTGAGGTGAATACCGCAGTTCTATTTTTAAATTGCACGTATGTTTTTAAAAATAGTCAAAGGTACATACGGAAGATGTATTTTTATTAATAAACGATTAAGTTTTATAAAAATATGTTGGTAGCTACTGTTACAAAAAAAATGAAACATTATCTTCTGCAGGTCTTTCACAAACAACAAAAATATTTTAAAATTAAATTATAAATTATTGTAAATTAGTGAAGTACTGTGAAGTACTTTGAATACAAAAGAAAATAGATTCTGAGAAAAAACACACCTGGTAAGGTGAAATTGAAACATTCAATTTACAGCCTTAAGATAGCACAATGAGGATTTTCAGTCTGTTCAGTGATCATATAACAGAAAAGCTCAGTGAAGACGTTCTGAAATGCTACATTGGAATCCAGTTGTTTTAAGTAGAGATCAAACCACATGTGTTTAGGACTACTAATGGAATTTTTCATTACCATTCTTCTGACTACAGCCCAATTCAATTTCAGAGCATGTTTAAATTTAGGCACATAAATGCTCCTTTCAACTTCGAAGTATGGATTCATGTACTGAACTGCTTCCTGATTGGGGAATCACGTAGGGTTTGGAGAAGACAAAACTGCTGTTCTCCAAAAGTATTAAATAGTAACATTTGTTCTCATTCACACTGAAAAACATACATAGAGAAATATTTTCCTGCACCATGGGGAAATTAGCAATACCATGGATAGGAATGAAATTGTGAAAAAATGAACTGATATTGAGGTAATTCCTGGGGAACACTGCTAACTTTCTCACTAAGAGTGGATACATGAAAATGAGTCAGGTGGCTCTTCCCCTCAATTGAGAAACTAGATGGTGAGGCACAGCTGCTTCTGTGAAAAGTGACCGCTTTGGCCAGGGGGAAGGGGTACCCTCCATGCCTCCTTTTCACAGAGTACTGACCCCTTCTCACAGCTCAACGAAGGTACAACAAGTCACAGAAAAACAGATGCAAAAGGTAGTCAAGAAATCAAAGGCCAGGGCTCTTCTTCCACAGCCACCACTGCTGGCACCTCTGTCTCACTTTGAGGCAGGGTGACAGCGAGGATCCTGGTGGGGAGCATGGAGTGGTTGAAGGACGGGACTCACAGGGCACCCTTTGGCCCTCAGGCCTGGAAAGCAAACAGGCACCCTCGCTGGGTGGCCTGTGGGGAGGGAACAGCCCATACTCCATATCAAAACTACCACATATAATTTACCAAAAATAATGAATAAGAGTAAGAAGAGAAATTTCCATTTGCCAAGCTTGAACGCATGGGACTAGCAATACTGGTATTCTCCAACCTAGGTGGGAGGTAAACCAAGCTAATCATCAGTGTTGCACACATTTATGAAAGGGTCAGAGAAAAGGTATTTCTTTTATAAAAGAGAGTATCATCACACAAATTCATGCCAACAGGCCATAGAAGAAGCTTAGCTTTGCTCTGTTTGGAGTGAAGCTTCTGAAAGACAGAAAAAGACTTCTCGGTGTTCCTATCTAGGTCACTCTCTCCCTTTTTCTCTACTCCACCTTCTCAAGTGCAAACACTCCCTTGAAGTCCTGCTTGAGAGCACCAATCCCTTCCCTCTGCTGTTGCTGAACCACCATGATTGGTGACCCTCTCTGGACCCTTTTCCCTTCTTGTGACGAGCACTGCGGCACCACATGGTCAAGTGATGGCACAAGACAGTACCAAGGCCCTTTGTGGTCATCAGTAGCAGATTAGTCCGAGAAATGCGTGCATCAGGGTAGATGATGATGCCCAACTGAGCAGAACTACTTTAACTTCCTAGGTTATTTCTACAGAATTTGGTATCAAGCTTGCTTAGAGCACCCTTCCAATACATGAAAGGGGCCTACAGGAAAGCTGGAGAAGGGCTTTTTACAAGGCACTGTAGTAATAGGACAAGCGGCAACGGCCTGAAACTGAAAGACAGTAGACTTAGATTAGATATTAGGAAGAAATTCTTCACCATGAGGGTGGTGAAGCACTGGAACAGGTTGCACAAGGAAGTTGTGGATGCCCCATCCCCGGAAATGTTCAAGGCCAGGTTGGATGGGGCTTTGAGCAACCTGGGCTGGAGGAGATAGGTATCCCTGCCTACATCAGGGCAGTTGGAACTAGATGATCTTCAAGGTTCCTTCCACTTTAACCTTTCTATGATTCTATGATTCTACAACTTGCTGCAAAAGAGATTTTTCAGATTCAGCAGAAAAACAGAAGACAGGGGAAGACCTAAGCCACTCACAGAGAAGCAACAGAAGCATGGGAAAGCTTCTCTAGATTGCATTCCCATATGAAACCCATTAAGCAATTACCTCTCAGTAGCTATTTCTGGATTTCTTGAAGTTAGGATGTACAAAAATGTACTGAAAAAATTCTAGGCTCATGGGGACATGTGCCCTCTTAACAGGTGTCTAGATGATGTGAATAATATGAAAGAGAAGATCACTAAAGTCCAATATGTACAGACCTTTTGCACCAGACAGTAAATTAAAAATCAAAGAAAAAATACGAGAAACTAAATATGTAAATTATTAAGTAGATTCCACAAACTTATAGTGATGATATTAGACTAGGGAACCCAAGATGAACTTACTACTGACATATGCAGAGGCATATACACAACACAAACTAGAATTATAAAAACAGGAAGCAGAATTTTTGTAAAGTATTTACTAAGTAGTAGTATTCCCATATTTTTCTTAGACAATAGTATAGACAGAGTAACACAAAATTTTGTGAAGCAGGTAATGGCCATTTACAATTTAGGAAAAAAAAATGGCTAAGCAGATGGTCTCCTACCTGTTGTACTATTGTTGTTAGTTCCAGACAGAGCTGTATGACATTATTTCTTGTTACTGAGTAATCTGTGACAGCAGCAAAAGGTGATCTAAAAAGAAAGAAGAAAATAAAATGTTTAACAGCAGTAGCATATATCCACTTGCTTCACTGGTGCACAATCTGCTTAATACACATTGTTTCTAGAAATACTAAAATCACATAGAATACCCAAAATGTACTAATAAAATTGTAAAACACAAGCTACATATCCATGGAAAATGTTTATCTCTCATTGGTTTTGCAGTTGTTAAGTTCCTCTTTAAAAAAGATTCTTTCTCACAGCCTTCCAGTTTACTTCTGGAATGCCTTTACTCCCCCAGAAAAAGTCTACCTTGCCTTCTGGGTTTGTTTGGGATTACCCTTCCCATATCACCGTTTCCACCTGTGATATGAACGGCATCCAGATGTGAATCATGGAATCACAAAATGTTTGTGGTTGGAAGGGACCTCGAAAGATCATCTAGTACAACCTCCCTGAAAAGGAGCATCACCCAGAGTAGGTCACACAGGAACATGTCCAGGTGGGGTTTGAAAGTCTCCAGAGAAGGAGACTCCACAACCTCCGTGGGTAGCCGGCTCCAGTGCTCTGTCACCCTCACAGGGAAAAAGTTTTTCCTAATGTTTTTGTGGAACCTCCTGTGTTCCAGCTTGAACCCATTGCCCCTTGTCCTGTCATCAGACATCGCTGAAAAGAGCCTGGCACTGTCCTCCTGACACTCCCCCTTGACATATTTATAAACATGAATGAGGTCACCCCTCAGCCTCCTCTTCTCCAAGCTAAAGAGACCCAGCTCCTTCAGCCTTTCCTCAGAAGGGAGATGTTCCACTCCCTTCATCATCTTTGTGGCTCTGCGCTGGACTCTCTCCAGCAGTTCCCTGTCCTTCTTGAGCTGAGGGGTCCAGAACTGGACACAATATTCCAGATGTGGCCTCACCAGGGCAGAGTAGAGGGGCAGAAGGATCTACTAGCCACCCCCCTTCTAATACACCCCAGGATGCTATTGGCCTCCTCGGCCCCGAGGGCACATTGGTGGCTCATGGTCATCCTGCTGCCCACCAGGACCCCCAGGTCCCTTTCTCCTACACTGCCCTCCAGCAGGTCAGTGCCCAACCTATACTGGCACATGGGCTTGTTCTTTCCCAGATGCAAGTCTCTACTCTCTTGCCCTTGTTCTATTTCATAAAATGTCTCCCCGCCCAACTCTCCAGCCTGTCCAGGTCTCTCTGAATGGCAGCACAGCCTTCTGGTGTGTCGACCACTCCTCCCAGTTTTTTGTCATAAGCAAACTTGCCGACCGTGTACTCTATTCCCTCATCCAGGTCACTGAAGAACATATTGAATAGTACTGGTTCCAGTATCGTCCCCACTAGACACAGGCCTCCAGCTAGACTCTGCCCCATTGACTTCTTTCCTTCAGCCAGTTCACAGTCCACCTCACTACCCTACCATCCAGACCACACTTACTTAGTTTATCAGATCAGGAGAGCATTTAGTTGATTCTCTGGGATTATTTGGACCTGATCTAATATGTGGCAGAAGTATTAGAGAGACTTATAAAAAATTTATCCAAAGGTGAGAATAGCATTTATAGCCAGAGGTGCATCAACACTCAGAAGCACATGCAAAGGCTAAATGGGAGGCACAGCGTAACATCCCCCCGCACCGTGCTCCAATCAGAATTGTTTAGTGAAACAAAAAGTGTAATCTAGCCTTTAGAGACATCAGCTACACATATACTATACCTTAAAAATTCATGTTAGAATTTTTAAAATGCTGGCCTACTAAGAAGCACTTGCTTTCTTGAGGCACTGCTAAAAAGTATTTGGTTAGTGAGGCTATCAGTCATCCGACTTCTGCACTACAAGTCTACGCTAAACTATAAACTCAACGTGGCCTATTTTCTTCATTCAAGAAGTAGCCAAACACTAGGCAGGACTGGTATGTTCTCCAAGAGGAGTCAAGATTTTTGCTCCATCGATGTTGCAGATTAGGTTTTTACAGGCATTATTAGCATCACAAAGATGGCATTTCTCCCTAATATACCTGCTTCAAACATTTAAAACAAAAACATGCAGCAAAGAACCACAAAGATTGCAATGTCTGAACAAACTAACAGTAGATCATGCAATGTGTCAAGATCTCCAGACAATACTTTTAAATGTGGTTGCCTTTAAAATAAGTTGGGTGACTAGTCCCTTCCCCAACTGCCTTCTTTTATCACTTCTGAGAGCACACATATTCACATATACCTTTAAGATTTTTACGCCAGTGGTTGATATTATGCCTTCCTCATTTAGACCTAGAGATAAGTTTCACTTTGCTATAACAATATCCAAGTGATAACTACAAATACAGTTCCACTGGTTCTTTACAGGGTTCTAAATTTCTTTTCCATATGCAGAACTACTGGAATTTTAGTGCAGGCAGATTTGGAACCACCCATTAATAAATTCATATGAAGTCCCTTATCTCCACCTGTTTCTCTTTTCATCCAGGGCTTCCAGTTCAGCCCTGATGGTTCATAAGACAGAATTAACTCTGAGGTGCATATTCAAGTTTAGCAGCTTTAATTTGATTTAATATATCACGCAACAACATATACTCTCTGCTCGAATTTTCTAGGGAGAAAAGCAGTACATTCTTTTTAAAATGAGGACAGAAACTGGAAGCTAGGCAGAGTTTAAGAAACATAAAAGCAATGAAAGAGTGAGGACTTAGTAGACAGCATGTGGGCAAGTTCCAAAAGGTGCCTTACAAAAGCTGTTTGACACAGATGTGGTTATACACACAATTCAAAGTCCAAGTTTTATGCAGTATATGGTAACTGTACAGTAGGTACACACTACAGCGGGCCTACTCAGACACACACACAGATTATTACTGAAGTTCAGGAGACGTGAGCGTATTAAAGATGAAGAGGTAACTGAACTGCTCAGTTATGAACCATAATTGTGTTTTCAAAAAATACATTAGCCAAGACGCACAAAAACACTGATACTTTTCCTTTCAAAACTGTAACTGTTGAGGTTCTGAAATCTACCTGAAACCTTCATTTTAAAAGGTCATGTTCATTTATGAACTCACTTTTATTGAAGATGAATGGAATCAAGCCAGTGAATGGTATTATTTTACTTTAAGTATGGATGTTAATACAATTTGATCCTCAAATTACACAACTGGAATCTATTTGACATTTCAAAGCCTCCAGCATTTCTCTAAACAAAATCGCATGGTAGGCTTTGGCTTCTAATACCTCATCATCTTCCTTCATACTTTTACAATTTAGTTTGGTTTCACGGTTCATGATGAAAATAATGGCATTTTTACCGTCATTGTTCTTAGTGAAGATCGTTAGAAATGCCCCAAATAAATTTTGTTGATATTTAAAGAACAGGCAAAGGAACTGAGACATTAGTCATTTTTGCTACATTGACGTTTATACAGCGAAGATTTACTGAAAACAACATGTGAAGGAGGCAGCAAGGCTGCCGACAGGAGGGAGAAGGCTACTAAAAATCAATAACTAATATGTAATATTTTGAAAGAGCTTCACAACTTGGAAAGATAAGGATACAGGTCCATGTTATATGGACTTTGCTCCTGGAGAAAATGTAAGTGGCTGTGTCTTCTGTAAGTGGCTGTAGCTTATAAACCAACTTCTTCACATCAGTTTCCACTGATACCTCTCTGGGCTGTTGCTGCAAATAGAACCAGTAAAACCGCAATTCCCTTTCCTCCCCATCCCCAGTTCAGATCACTTCCCCGGAGGCAATCTGCAGGCACAACTATACAGCCACCACTGCATAAGCAGCTGGGGAAACGGTAAGAGCCTCTATAAATATTTACTACCAAAGCAAATATATTCTGGTATTGCATCCCAAGCCTCAATTTCAACTGCAAAAGTCCAGCAACACTTAGTTTAACAACATGCCAGCTGTTTCAACCGAAATATCAATGGAAACTTCACTGTAGGACCACTGACTGGATATCATAAAAGACAGTGCGTAACATCAATCTAACAAAAAACCTCTTCATTGATAATATATCCACTCACTGTAATTTTAGTATGACTGACTGTGAACTGATGAAACAATATGTATAAATGCACATAAAGCCTACATAAACTTTAACTTTCCAATTGGCTGCTAGAGCACTTTCCTTCTCAAGGCATCAGCAAGACATCAAGTAAAAGGAATCCCTTGTTTAATTAGAACACTTCTTCACTTTTTAAAAAAATATTTCCTTAGCTTGGCTGAGCCATTTCTATCAGCTTCTAATTTCTGCTCTTTTCTTTCAAAGCCTTTCAAAGCCACATCTCTGGCAGTTCTGTGGACCTTCACATCTCAGGTGGGCACCTTCTATGGCTCCAGTGAAGAAAAGCCCCTGAGAACAACTGCAATTTTCAACACGTGTGCTGTCCAGTTTGGTGCTCTTTAAGTTAAACAAGAACTAAAGAACCACCTTAGACTGGGGCTGTATGTTGCCTCATTTCCTGCTGTGACATCAACCTCGGTGTCCCATTGTCTCACCTCTCAGTCATTTAAAATGCTTTTCCCAACACGTATTTCCCCATCTGTTGAACTTTTTAAACTCAGTTTCTGCTGTAATTTATTTCTTCTTCCTTCAAAACCTCCCTGTGGTTCTCTTCCTTTCCAAGACCCACATAAAAACACTTGTAGCTCCACAGCTCACCTACCTGACCACATGCCTTTTCCATTCAACTCCTCTTCCAGACCTCTGCTGGTTCCCCCTTTCCATTCTTTGTCCACCCCTCCTACCCCTGCTATCCTAGGGAGAGAAGATTTATGCAATCACATCAACGCTTCTGCACACACGTGCAGGGTGGTTTTACCCCTGTTCTCACCCTTTCTCCTACCTTCTCCTTTCCAACCTTTGAAGCCATTAGCCATTTCCAAATGACCTTCACAAATGGGTGGCTTAATACATTTCAGCCATAATTAAGTTCATACGTGTTTTGTGTTCACGCACGCAGCTGGAAAAGTAGAAGCCTCTTAATTTTCCCATTGTGCAAACCGACTTTGGGAGCCTGCACCTTATTAGACACCACAGATTCCAGCAAGATGAAGAGCTGTTAAATACCTCATTCACAGGGAAAACACCACAACTGGTGCTGACTTTAAAAAAAAAAAAACACAAACCACACATGAAAGTCAACTTAAGGACCCTAATCCACAGGAAATAAGGTTTCCCTAACCTCCAGCATGGCAGAGCTACTGGGTTTTTTTCACCTTTTTTTAAACTGGTGTTTGAGATAAATAATAAAACATTTCTAAAACATGAATTTGTTTATACACATGTAACATAGCTTGTAACACACATGCATGTATGCATACACTTTTATGAATCGAGATCAAGTTAAAATCTCTACCAGTATCAGAATCTTTCAGAATGAAAAAAAAAAACATTGTAATATCTTACATTAATGAATTAAGCCACCCTGAAAGATTGGTAGAAAAACAGCTACATCAACAGAGCACAGCTAATTCCCTCACAGAATTAAGAAATAATACGATTCAACAGCTACTCACAACTATTGATTGCACACCAAGGAAAATCCTTGGCAAACAATTAAAAAAAAGATGTGTATTGTGAAGAAGATGCATACATTCGATATTTCTACATTATCAACATTTTCAACATCACATGCTTTAGACTCCTCATATGTCGTCTTCATGTAACATTTGGTTGTAACAACAGATATTGTAAGGAGTTCAAAACCAGTATATACTTTTTTAGCATCCTAACACATGAAAACATCCTCAGAGCAGTTTGACTAAATGTAATAGTCCAAAATCTTTTAAAGAAAGAGGTAGCCAGTAACTCAGCGTTCAAACATAATGCATTAAGCTCAAATAAAAATTTAACTGTACAACATTGTTGCACACACATGCAGGCCAAATCTGTCTAAGATTCATAGACTTTCATGAAACAAACATTTTATTTGTCTTTCTAATGGAACTGCTTTAGGTAGAATCAGGGAGGAATGCAGTAAAATTCAGACTGGATAAAGGAATTCTTTAAATGAGTGTTCTGTTAAACATTTACAGCTGTTCCAGTAGCACAATAAGGTTAAGTACCATAGCATTCTCAGGCAGCACTTACTGAAGGGTTTGGCACAGGTTGGAAAAGACGTTTAAGACAAGCATAAAGGAAAATGCATAAAGAAAACCTAACATTCACAGGTTTAGGGCTGAAAAAAAGTCAACAGAAAGTGCATTATTTGTGTGGTGAGTAAAGAATGGCTAAATTCTTTGGCTTCTTTATGTTTGAGTTCTCATTTGTTTTCCCCCCACCATCCTGGGCGCAAAACAGATTTAGGCTGTCGGAACAAGTAAAAACCAAGCACAGCTAACAGGACTGCATGAAGTCTCTTATAAAGGAGACTCTAAACCAGTAACACTTTCTTTGTAAGTAAGAAATTATGGGCTTGCAAACATTTAAGCATAATTTCTCCTGTGAATGCTCCTCTTTACTTAAAACTACAAAATACACCATAAACATCACCAGGGCTCATTGAACCAAAAACAATGAGACAAAGAAATCCAGCTGAACACATTTTACCCAAGGTGGAAGAAAAGGTATGCATTGTGTATGTCACCATGGTGAAAAGAGGGAGATCTGTTTCTGAGTGGGGAATGCGTTCTGCCACCACAGTGCTTTCATTCAAAGCAGGCTCAAAGGGTGCGCTGAAGCTGAACACCTAGAATTGTTCATACATAAATAGTGTTTACACCACTGCAGGCTGCTCCTCTCTGCAGACAACAGAGCATCACCAAAAACACTTTACAGAGCCCACAGTGAGGCTTGGAGGTCCTGTTCTGCTGTCCAGACTTAACCACTGAAGCATTCAAATGTCCTTAACTTTAGGCACGGATTTTAGCCTTACCTAATAGGATTTATGTACACATATAGAGAATATTAGCACATTTAAGCCCATGCCAAAATGACTTGCCCACCTGGGATTAGAAGCCAAAGGAATACACCCCACCACTCTGTAAAATGGCCCAAAAAGCAGACCTAGCCTTGCCAGAGAGGCCTTTTACTCTGAAATTCTACATTTAGTCATTGCTGTCAGCAATGTGACCCACATCTTTTACAAGACCAACAAGTTCTATTTACAGTTGGCCTTTTTGTTCATCTCTTTGCTCCATTTTGCTCATCTCCTTGTTCCATTCTGTTCATGTATCATGTATCCCGATGGCAGTGGTAAATTAATCAGACTGGTACAGTCTTTTGTCAGCCTGCTAGCTTTTCTCTGGCCACAGCACTGGAAGTCTTGAATACAAAATCTATCTCCACAAGATCTCTTTGTTCCTACTACTTACACTGCAGTGTAATCTGCAGTAGCGGCTTCAGTTTTTTCCTTCCAAAAGGGGAATAGTGCCAGGGTGAAAAACAAGGGATACAGGAGAGTTCCTGTGAAAGACATATTGAATCATTGCCCACACAGATGGCTGAGTCAAACAGTACACTAAAAAAATCCAGTGTTCCCTGACAAATCCTAATTCACGACCACTAAAAGCTGTGACACAACAACAGACGCAAAATGCTGTAGTAGTTATCTCATGGGAAGCTGATATATTTTCTTAAATTCTTAATGAAAAAAAACTACCACATTTTCTTAGTTGTGTCTTTAATGAAAACTCAATTAAAGCCCTAAGAACAACCATATCTTCCTCACTCCCAGTCTCTAAATCCTTGTTGATACAGATATTGTTACTATTTACTAAGATCCACACCATTCTTCATGATTCTGCACAAGATACATGATACGAGGAGCCCTTGCTTCAGGTAACACAGTCCAAGCACTACAGAGGAGGTAGGAGCAGGAAGCCCAGAAGAACAGCTAAGATTTTTTTTCTTGCTTAGCAGCAGCAGGAAATACAGATTTCCAAGGTGTTTGGTTGGCAAAGAAGACAGAAGGGTGGGAGGTGGATGAAGGCAACATATTGAACCAAGAGCAACACGGAAGATGGCACCAGCAGAAGCCAGGGAGGCAAACAAACTGTGTGCTGGCAGAGCAAGGAGACAAAATGGGAAGAGACAGAGATCACGCAGCTGCCACCAAATGTCACTCAGGTGAGGTTCCCTCAGCATCCTTCCTCTTCCACATGAAGCATTGCAGTTCTTCCCAGTTAAGACTCTAGTAATGATCTCTGCCTGTTAAATCTAGCTGTCTCATGGAAAAAAACAACAAAACAAAGAAACCCACTATGGAACATATGTCTGTGGGACTTGAAAGGGGAAAATGAAGTGCATAAAGGATTTGTAAGTGATGCCTTTGCTCCCAAGGCTGCCTTCACTTTACAGCAGCCTCTGACTCATTAGGAGACTCAACACTCAGTGTTGTGCCAACGTGTGATGAAAATACAACCTTCTGTCTGCCTCTCAGGTGGTTTGTCAAGTTCTGGGAGAAAAAGTATTTCATGAATCTGAGCACCCTTCACTCAGCACTCATCATAATTTCAGTAGTCCAATCAATAGGCTGTAGTAAATTAGTAGAAAAGTAATGAGATGTCAGTACAATACAGGAGCTGGCTGTGTCTTAACCAGACAGAAAGTTACTTATAAGCATTGCTAAATGCTCTAAACTTGGAGCTCACAAGAACTTTCTGGGAACTGTATGCTATCATTGCTTTTCAGTTCATATTTGCCTCTGGACAAAAACTGGGAAGTTTTGGCTGGTGTCACTGAAGACACAAATAACGTGATTAAAATCCTAACATAATTTTGTTAAATACAAAAAAAATGTTGTTTGACTCTTAAAATCCTCTTGGTGTTCATGGTGTTTTTAGATCAAGAAAGCCATGGATGAGTGATATATATTTAATTCAGAAACCTCAGAGAGGCAGTGAATAACCAACACAGCCACACACAAAGCAACACTTTCGCAAAGTGATTTTCAGGTGGACTGTAAATGTGTGCTGTAGCAACAAAACCTTGCCTGGGATTAACAGAAATTAATATGTCTAATTTCAATTTCAATTAAATGTGCAAAAGCCACTGCACACACTCATGTATAGAAAAAAAATACTTAGATTAGAGATAGCTTTATGCCACAAAATTGAAATGCATTCGTGTTGTTTGTCCACAGTAATGAACTCACAACAGTAATCTTACTTCAATTATGCATTTAAAAAAAATCCTCCCCAGGCTGGAGAGCATCAGCCCTATAATAGGTAGAAGAATTTCCAGGAACCTGACACAGCAGAGGACAATTCAGAAAGATGGCATATATTACTATTCCAAGAATATAACTTCTACAAATTACAGGAATACAGACTGAAAAGAACACCAATGATCTAACTGAAAGTTTAGAACACTTGGATGACTGTATATATTATTCTCTAATGCCTGAGAAGTATCACTAGAGATATTTCAATGCCAAGTTGCTTTGAACATCGAGTAAGGAGTTTGTTGCTATAGCCTAAAGTAGAGATTTCCATCAAACTAAGAGCTACGTTAAGTGTCAAGTGCAAATCCACCATACTTTTACAACCCTCTCATACATTTTTGAGGAAAGCACTAATCTCTTCAGCAAATTGGCCTGAAAAAAAATGAAGAGTGGGGAAAGAGCATAAAACAAAACACTATTAAGCTACAAATTTTTTTGAAGCCTTCTGGAAGAGAGGATAGATTTTGTGGACTGAGAAAGCAACAGGAACTTAAAATTAGTCTAAAAAGTTTAAGAACGTAACCTCTTAGTATGATGACAGCTTCTTTACAGGATGTTGTTGGAGAGCTAGCTCACGCTTCTCAAAACCATCAGGCAACCACTTCTGAAAATAGCTAGAATCCTCTATTAAGTTTTCCAGTTCCTAAATTAAACTAAACCAGAATACTTTTAGTTTGGCAATAAAAGCTACCGTAATTTTCAGGAAAACTCAATCTCTGACATACATCTGGAGTAGGACTGCTCTGGGCAGAGACCTGGAACAAAGAGCATCCTCGGCTCAGCCTTGTAGCGTGACACCGCAAGCACCCCAGTGAAAGTAGCTCAGCAAATCACAACTCCCACACTATTTTTGATACTTGTTCCTGGCCTAATGAGGTCCTTACACATTCTAAGTGTCCTACAGAATCATTTTAAAAGGAGAGTTCACCAGTGCATCAAGTGAAGCACCGGTTGTATGGAGTCATGACCATTCCCTACACATAAAACAACACCACCATGGCATTTCCATGCAAGCTGGAACACCAATGCACTTTTTCCAGACAAGGCCTGAAAAACACTGCATAGGGCAGCCTAGTATGGATCTACCCCTAGGGTAGATAACCCTAATAGCCACTTATTCCTCCTAATGTTTTATTCTCCCCTCCCTCACACCCCAGAGGTGTAACTGGTGCTAGAAAGCAGCAAAAAACTAAGATTTGGGGCCGAGATTAATAGCAACAGCTGTGCAGAATAAAATTAAATCCATGATCCCGACTTTAAATACTTTATTTTAAAAATCTTCCTATCTCCCCCTAGCGGTCCAAATAGCTTCTTAGAATGAGTACAACAAGCAGAATCCTACTGATCTCCAGAAATCAAAGTATCACTTCTAGGAAGCCTTGGTTGGACACTAAAGACAGCACTGCTAAAAGCAGCCTACCACCAGGGCTGGCCTCATTTTTAGCTTCCTGGGACCTCTGGGTCTGATCAACTATCATTTCAGACGAATGCAAAAGTAATTTTGCATTTTACTGGAAGTAGAATTCATATGCATATTTTTAGAAGTTATTTTATAGACCTTTCCCCACCAACATTAAAACCTGTGAACACATTTATCTCTGACCAACACAACACAGTTGCTTTTATAATTTTAATAAGAGGTAATTCTCAACACACTTCTGAACTACAAATAAATTTTACAGGCTGGATTTTTCTTTTAATACTACAAGTGCATAATCTGAATGCAGCGCGAAGTGCTACAGTGCTCAGACGTAGATGTTTCTTGGCATCAACAACTACCATCTTCTTGAAGTTCAACTACTAAATTAACGTTAAGATGACAAAACCACATTGTTTTTCAATGTGTTAAAACATATATAGGTGTAATTGTACTTTTTAATACCAGACTATTTTACAGAGAAAAAAAAAATAAAAAATCGAAACTCAACTTTGTAACTAACAGTCTTTACCCATTAGTCACAATTCCAACAAGGGTTATTTCTAAATAGAAAAAAAGAGGCAAACATTGATCTGACTATGCAAAAGAACACGATTTTCTACTGTTCCTTCTGTTTTAAAGCCCAGAATGATATGCTGTTCTCTACCAAAAATGACTTGCAGGGATAAAAAGGAAAGCCTACAGGTCTTCCAAGTAACAACAACAGGCTAGAGACAGCTAAAAATACACTCTCAGTTTTTCAAGTCTCAGTACTAAACTCATTCATGAGATTGCATTGCTCCTCTGTGCATCTAATGTTAAATATCTAAACAGAAATTTAGGAGATCAACTTCAGGTACTCTGGTTTTGAAACTTGAGGAAAGGCTAGAAAGGGAGGAGGAAGGAAGCAGCAGTGGTAGCTGTATTCTGCTGAACAGAAGCAAGAGTTTGCAGTTGAGCTAAAAAAATGCAAAAGACTCATGTCTCACCTAAACCTTTCATATGGAAATCATTTATGGGACAGAAGCCAGTTTTCCTCAGGAAAACGAAACACAATAAAACCCACTGCAGTAAATTCAAATAAATCTGTTGCACTTCAAGAATTACACAAAGGTCATACTCTGAACAAAAATTCAGCTGCTGGATACAAAATAAGATACACTTTTAAATCAAGATAAGTATCTTATTTTTGCTGATAATAATGCACTGTGATGCATCTTAAAGACATATGGATAGATTAATTTTAACTAATTCAGCAGTTTTGATGATCACCTTAAATACCTGCTTAATTACTCTTGTTATCACTAGAAAATGTCACTACACATACAGTAAAGGAGAGCACTTAAGTCCAGGTCCCACGTGCTTCCTAGGTGATAGAGGTAAAAGTATAAGCCCTAATTGCATCTACAGTTTCAGAGGTATGTCATCACCATTTAGAAAACCTAAAATGCAATATGCATGTTTACAAACATATTGGAAGTATATATTGACATCTATACATGGAAAGGTATGATCACAGTTTTGTAAATTGGATACTCTCAGAGCATGAATTTGTGTTATGCAGGTCAAAGTGTTGTTCCATATTAACAATGAAATGCATCTATAACCTAATGATACCATCCTGTTGCTATATTGTATTTCCAGATAAGTGTAGGGTTGCAGCGCATTTAGAATTACTGTACTGAAATGCTATCTGAATTGCATGCTGACTTATCAAGAAAAAATTGCTGCAAATATCCTTTCAGAATTTGTAAATGAATTCTGCTTCCATTTCAATGTCTACATTACAGTTCGTAAAGAAGTTGGGGGTTGTGCATGTGCGTGATCTGGTTACCTGTGACACATTTGGGAGATTTTACCTGTCCAACCAAGCCAGCAGACTTTTAGCTGCTCCAATCAGATCCACTACCGATGTCAGAAAATCATTTGGTAATTTGCGGCTGGTCCTTCCATCATAGTGACCACTCCTCCTCCTCCCAGTGATGAAGTTCTGCAGATTTTTGGCAGATGCATTCAGTTTGTGAGAAAGGGTTTTTAGATTTTCTGTTTCCAAACCATAGTTCTGCATTGAAAAAAAAGCGAAGGAAAAAGAAATAGTTAGCTTTGCCGCTGAACACGAAGTACTGAGAACAGCATGACTGCTCTTCTGCTTCAAAACGTCACCAGTCCTAATAATTAAGGTAGAAATACACCCACTCGTTAGTTTTTAAATGTATGGCATGTTCTGTTTCGAAAGTGCATAAAAATAGAACAAAAGAAGAGCAAAATGATGAGTGATCTTTTAGCTCATTTTAAGTGCACTTACAAAAACACCTCAAAATGAAGACAAAAACTAGCAGTGCATCACTCTCAGTAGATAAGACAGATCTCTGAGTACATCTGATGGTTAGGTATCAGTGCCTCATGTCCTGACTCACACCAATTCCTAAGATCACATCAGGCAACAGAGTTTGCAACTAGCAGAGGGACACAGTATGGACACAGTATGAACACAGTGTGACACCAAGTTGCTTTTGCTGGTTTCAGTGAGGGAAATATGTGCATTACCTTATTTTTAATCCTGTAAAGTACCACCAGAATCACTGACCAGAGAACACAGCACTACTCTGCTCAACATCCGCTGCTCTTTTAAAGTCAAATTGTAAATTTTGCTTCCATTTAAGAGTCAATCCCTTAAACTTAAATTACGTTCCTCAGCTGTGCAGCAGACACAGAAATAATTATGCAGAATTATTAACAAACAGTACTTGAAAATCCTTCAAATATACAAATGTTGCTGAAACAGCACTAGAGAATGCCCTAATGTAATGTTCAATTAAAATATAATATAGTACCATCAGTGATTTGTTAATTCTATAATAGATTTGTTTTCCTCACAAATGCAAAGAATAACAGTTACTTCAAGAGAGATATTCATTTGCCTTAGCAGAAGAATAGGCAATTGCATAGACTTGAGCTTATTATTTCTGTAAGAGAAAGATGGGACTTAAGGTTCTCCTCACCTTAATCACATCCCAGGGTTATAACATGGGGTGCTCAAAACTTTTTCAGTTGATGATGGACAGTGACTTTTCCACCATGTAAATATTCAGTAACAATTATACAACAGATAGTTTATAAACAAAAAATTACAAGATGAAAATAATTAATTGGGATGGAAAAGTAAAACGTACTTTATTATGCAACTAAATTGCTCATAACTAATAACTTATTAAATCAGTCCAAATGAAAGAGATAAATATTAGATAAAAATAAATTTGTTTTTGCTGTGGTTTTCTGTGGTTACTGTGGCTGAGAGAGCATGACGGGGATTGAGCACTGAGTAGGAGTAAGTTGGAAAAAAATATGAGGTTTGTTCTTATTTCATCCTGCTTCTTGAGCTCATTTTGGCAAAATTAATGGGGGAATAAGCAAATGGAAGATATTCTGAATGAAAGATACGTCACACAAAACATCTTACAGATCAGCCAAACCAAAACCTGACCACAAGCAAGCTCCACAACACGGCACTCACCTCCCCCAAACAAAGAGAGAACAACCACAAACCGCAAGCTGGCCACAGGACTCCTCGCAGGGTTTCCTTCTTCCTGACACTCTGAAATGCTGAACCTCTTAATGCAGGGGGCTGCTCTTAAGAAGGTGAGTGCAAGGAATAGTGTGGCCAGCAGGACCAGGGAAGTGATTTTATCCCCGTACTCGGCACTGGTGAGGCTGCATCTCAAGTACTCTGCTCAGTTCTGGGCCCCTCACTACTAGAAAGACACTGAGGTGCTGGAGCGTGTCCAGAGAGGAGCAACAGAGCTGGTGAGGGGTCTCAAGAACAAGCCTCACGAGGAGCTGCTGAGGGAACCGGGGTTGTTCAGCCGGGAGAAAAGGAGCCTGGAGAGAGACTTCCTCACCCCATACAACTATCTAAGGAGGCTGCTGCGAGGTGGGGGTTGCTCTCTTCTTCCAAGTAGCCAGTGACAGGATGAGAGGAGATGGCCTCAAGCTGCAGCAGAGGAGGTTTAAGTTGGATATTAAGAGGAACTTGTTCTCTGAAAGTGTTGTCAGGCACTGGAACAGGCTGCCCAGGGAGGTAGTTGAGTCACTGTCCCTGGAGGTGTTTAAGAGTGTAGATGCTGTGCTTAAGGACATGGTTTAGTGCCTGACTTGGTAGGGCTGAGTCGATGGTTGGACTCCGTGATCTTAAAGGTCTTTTCCAAACAAAACTGTTCTATGATTCTGTGACTTTAATTGCCCAAACACCACACTCACTTTCAAACCATGTGAGGTAAACTAAGGCAGGGATGGGGCACAGGGAAAGAGCTGGCTGGGGCTGGGCACTTGCCGGCCTCCCCAGCCCAGCTGTGCATCCTGCCCACGGCTTGGGGAGAGCAAGCTGAGGCCCAGGCTGGATTCCAACGATCCTCCACCGCAACACCAGATTATTTCACCTCCCTCTCTTTCTCCATCCCTCGATTTGTCACCTTGTCTGTGCCTCCTCTGCTTAGAGCAGCAGGTGTTGGGCTCCAGCCAGCGTGAGCGTGCTGTGCCCACCGCCGACAGGCAACGTACAGGCCTCCAGCCCTACCAGAAAGTAAAGTGTCAGCAAAAAGAAAACCTGCAATATTGAACACTGCAGACTGAGCAAAAGGATACTCAAAAATTTAATCAATGACAGGAAAATAGGCTGCATTTACGTATACACTTTAGAAAACAGACTCTCATAAAAGCTTAGTGGCCTCTTGTTAACATTTCAGGTGACGACCACCTACAGATGCACTCTTTCAGATTTTTTTTCATCATCAGGTACATGGAAGGAAAGAGACAATGTTAATGGATACAAAGTCTATTTTCATACATTCATCAAATGTGTGTGTGTTTTTCAACACAAAAAAAACCTGAGGGACAAATGTAATGCCCAAGCTACATATAAAATTCAGTCTAACATAAGGAATGGCACCGATTTCAGTAAAGCCTCCACCTGTAATATGAGGCAGATAAAGCCAAGGATGGAAAATACAGAGATAAGTTTCAGGCAGAATATATTTTTGGGCAGCTGTGTTTATTGAAGCCTTCAAGTAGAAGGATCCTAAAAGAGCAGCCAAACTAACAAAATCCCTTCTTTGTTTGTAACTAATATTTCTGTCCCACACTAAAAGCGAACAAGGAGGTGCACGTTCTAACATTGGAAAAAAGCTTGCTCAAGTAATAACTGCCAAGTTTAATCATACTTTATACATGATAATATAATATTAACAATATGGTTTTCTTAGAAGTGCACTGCATTTATTTTCAAGCACCGTAGGAAGATAATTGCAGGCAAAGGAGACAATTCTTTGTTTTCCCCTACTCTGCATTTAGCAGGCACTAACACAAGTTATGCTTTCATTAGCCAAAATAAATTCACAGTCCCTGAAAGAGCCACAAAGAAATCTCTGCATGCTTGTAGAGATTACGAGGAGAAGCAAGTCTATGCATCTGCTTTCTCAACGAGGGGCCACAGAGCAAGAGTCTCTTCAGAGACACCCTGCCTCAAAAGAAACGGCTGTAATGGAGTCTCTTCTGGCAAACACAAAATAAGAACTTGATGAAGCTAAGCTACACAGAGCAATAGCTTGTCAGCAGGTGTCTGAACTAAAGATGGTGGGAGCTATTAATAGGCATTTTACCTGCTAATTACTTTTCTGTGGCTTCACATGACAGCGTGAGTGATGAATTTCAGCTCTTTTCTTCACAAGCTGACAAGCAGCAGCTTTAATCACCACTGATGATTTTTGCTTTTTTTTTTTAGGTGGGGAGAGCCAGCCTAGTCCTTCCCACCAGCTCACCCTTGCACTAGTACCACAGGGTAGGAAAAGACTTCAGTAACCAAATAAAGTGAAATGGTTTTGGATTAGCTTGATCAATGCTCACTAACTGTCATCATCCCCCCCCAACTGTTTCTTTCCTGCATTAATTTCACTTAACCCTTGCTGGCAGGGAAATACACCTCACTCAGCTACCCAGGTTAAAATGTGTTCCTAATTCGTATATTGATAAGTATTGCTAATGGTTCAGATGGATTGTCTAGAAGCTGCTGAGACATTTAGGACATTTTTATGCCGCCCATCGTTAAATGCAGACACCTCACCTCAAGTCAAGCCCAGATACCAAAAGAAGTCTGGATCTAAACACAGCCATAGTCCCATTACAACATAGTCCCTTACAACAGATATCTCAATCGCAACTTCTATGCAATCATGAATGCCTCTACATCTCCGAGCACAAAGGCTACATCAAGCTAAATGACATTGCGTGATTTCTACAAAAACTCCAAGATAGAGAAATGAGCACATGGCCCCTCTGCCTATCTCCTTAAGTCACCGTTTCTTCTGCTCATCTCAGAAAGCTCCAGGAAACCAAGAAGAGCAAAAGGCAAGCAGTGGCCAGTGCTTACTGTAGAGACACAAGATGGGAACTGAAGATACTACTGTAACTCTAGTGCTTGGGGGCTAAAGGAAAATAAAAACAGTTTCTCCAGGCAGGCAGAGCAGGTAGCCGTGCTTGCATCGATTAATTTCTGCTGTGCCTCTGGAGAAGGCAAACATGAGTGTATAAACTACAGAAGCTAAAAGTTTATTTTCCTTTGGCAAATGTTTGTCACCACACACACAAAATTAAGAAGAAAAAAAAAGTCAACCTTTTTAAAAGACAAATATAGTCTAGAGAGCTGTACTGCATCACAAATTATGTGCAGTGTATAATAAATATGTAAAGAAATATAACTTCTAAGCTTATGCCTGATATGTCTCAGTAATATGGGTAACGATCACCGATGAAATCATAAGTTTTCTCTCTCATGCCACTTTTTAAAAAAAAGTCTTATTCTACTTATTCACAGACTGAATGCAGGAGGTTTAGGTAAGAATAGAATATTACAGATAAAAATGGACTTAGGATAACCTTAGGCAAGCTTAATTCCGCTCCTTACTTTTTTCAGTGCTTCCATCTTCCATATTTAACAGTTGAGCATCATTTCTGTATGTTTTATTTATTGCTTTTAAACAAGCAACCTGGAAACAGCAAAGTTCATAGAGTCCTCGGTTCTCAGGAAGCCTGGGGAAGTTGCTGAATGAATAATCAAAACAGCATCCCATGGATACCACAGCAGGTGGCAGCCATTCAAAACCACGCCTCAAAATTTCGGGCAGCCAAAAATTCTCTGAGAAAAATTCCAGCCTTTGTCTCTGAAGTTGTTTTTTAAAAATGAGCAAAATGCATCTGAATCTCGTTCTCCAAAACATTTGGTTGAACACATCCCACAAAGCGCGACAGCAGATAGCTTACCAGCCCAAAGTTGCGAGCAACTGAGAACACAGCTTGTCATATGGAAGGTGCCTTATGTAACTTTATACCTCGTCAGATCTGCCTACAACATATATTTCTAACGGCCCTTCTTCCTGCATCACTAAATGCCAACACTAAGGTTATCTCTTCTTCAAATAGCACTGACATATGGGGTAATTTAGAAGCGCATAACACATGATCCTTACACATCTGTTTCATAAACACAGAATAAGTAGATAAAGTGTAAAAGCCGAATAGCTCAAATGACACTTATCATTTCCTGCAGTTATTAAACATATACTGATTAAAAGGCAAGTGGTTTCACAGAGTATAAATATTTGTCCTAAATGTTTACAGTCAGAAAAAAACTCAGGTGCATGATACTTAGAGCCCTGCAGAACCCACAAAAGATTCATAATAATCATCATCATCCTCTTCCCTGAAAAATGCCCTTCTTTTTGTACAGCACAATCAAACAACACATCAAAAAGCCAAGCTGTGGTCATGCTTTGTAGCACTAATAGAGCAATTATATAAACTGCTCTCCTTACTCTTATTCGGTCAGCAGACTCTGTAAGATCAAGTGCTCGTTATTCGTTTGTTTTTCTACTTTCTCGTGTAATTTTGTCCCTAGCAAACCAAGTGCTCTTCTTTCTCCAGAATCCAAACTGCCAGTTACATATTCAGTTACACACATTTCACAGTCTTAAATAGCAAATCAGCAGTTTCCAAAATTAAAAAAAAAAAAAAAAATGGAACTAAGTGGATTGTTATGAACACACTACTATGTCTTTAAAACATTTTACACTGCAACAGCCCTTTTCATCCAGTCTGCTTTTAACCATAGGGTTGGATCTTCAGCGGTCCCTTCCAACTCAAACCATGCTACCACCCTACGAACCGGGGCATATACTTAGTTCTTGCCCAAAACTCCAAATAGCCCAAAGAAAAAAAAAGCAACTAAACAGAGTATCTAGGATTCATAACTGATTCTTGAGAGAGGAAGGACATTCACCCTTTGCATACAGACATATTTACTGCTTTTGGCGTACCGCAGGCTTTGCTGCAGTTGTGTATAAAAGATCTACTAACAACACCAACAAACACTGGCAATGTGATCTATATGAGCTATCAGGAAACATTTAATTCCTTAACTTTATTGATCTGTGATGGACTTTGGGATTTCCTTCTCTGCAGTTAAGTTAGCTCAGGCTGAAGACAAGAAGGCAGATGACAATATATAAGGAGAACTTTACCTTGCAAAGGGCAATAGCTAAAAGGGTAACTAATTTTTCTGCTATGAGCATGCAGAATATTAGCAATAAATTCCAACTCTAGCACATACAAATCTTCATTCCGAAATGAAGTCTTCCTCATTTAGCACTACGGTGATTAAGTCTAATATTCACTATTACTGACAAAGGTCATTTTAACATCTGACTAGTGATAAGGGCAAAGGAAAGGATTTTCATGTAAGAAATGGCAAGAAGATGAAATTAAGATAAAAGGCATAGTTCTTAAGAGAAATCAAATCATTCATGGGTAAAGTAGGTCTATTTTTTACATTCATTTGCATATAAATGTTTTGTTAGTGGAAAATGATAAGTAATTTCATGCTGTTAGTGCACACCAATGTTTTCTCTGCCAAATAATACTGCTATTTCATCTGCTGCAATCTTCTAGCTTTATAGATTCAAATATACAGCGTATAAAAAATTCTTGTGCAGCCACAGCAGATTTAAATAACTAGCATGAAACCACCACTGAAACGAGCATGCTGTACAAAGCAAAAAACTGTTTTCTTTTTGGTTTTTTTAACCAAACTCTATTCTACACAAATGCAGACTTCCTGAAGAAGTGTTTTGCAAATTCACCGGGACGTTACTAAGTTCTTTAAGAAAAACTTTAAAGCAACCTCAAGTAATTTGTGAAATCTTCTCAATATTCCCATAATAAAATGTTTCCCACAATAAGATCTCCTTCTAAAAGCTATTTTAAAACGTTCAAAATTAATCAAAACTAATTTAATGTTAATGAAAACAAAATGTACACGATATTTTGGAGAAGCAAAAAAAAAAAAATCCCATACATCAAGGCACTGTGGTGATATGTCAGGTAAACTACATCATTTTCTTAAAGATAGAAGAAGAAACCTTTGGCTGAGCAGTCTCCAGTCTTTGTATTCCCTATGCAAAGGGCGGCCTTTGTGGGAAAAATATGATGCCAAGGAGACATAAAATTTAAGAGTCCATGGACACTCAGCAAAATATGGTCATATCCAGTTTTGATAAATCAAACTCCTTCTCCTGACAAACAGATGATGGAAAAAGAATTACGTGCATTTCCGTAGCACAGTTAGGTATTTCAAGAGCTACAAGACCTCCAAATGCACTCCAAACCTGATGACTGATACAGTGATCTGATTTTATTATCTAAGTAATTTGTTCTTCAGCATGCATTTCTCTTTTCATAAGCATGACCTCCATCTTTCCTCAATTTGCTTTCTGTTGGCATCATTCATTCACATCCAGTTCTTGAAGCAACCATCAAAGAAACAGGGTTTGTCACATTCTGTGTGTGGATGAAGGTCTGCTACACTGTTGTTTGTTTACTGATGAAATCTAAAGCAGGTTTAGACTAGCTTCACCACCGCACACATACTGAAAAGCATCACACTGAGGTTAGATCTGGGTGAGAATTTTTATAACTGATGAACAAGTGCATGTTTATTACCTGCGAGCAGCCTGCAGAAAAAGAATATCATGATGCCTGACTCAGTACCATTTCTCCTGCATCTCTAGAGCTGGTCATGCAGTTTCTTAGTTTACCATTTTTCAAGCAGTTTTGAGATGTCAATTATTTTTTGAGATTTTGTCAGCATGAATAAACATACACATCCACATCAAGCAGGAATCCACCTCTTGGTGCCACCAGTGTGATCTCGGTTTCCTGTCCCAGTCTGAACAAAAAGGAAAGGACAAGAGCCCTGCCTTCCTGGAAACCAAACAACTCCACAGGCATCTCTCTGTCACTGACAAAAGCCACGCAACAAACACTTAGCAGCAACGAAATGCCATCACAGACCTCACTACCTTCTTTTTAAGCACAGAGAACATTTCATTTATCTTGCCCTTTCTGACATTTGCATTTTATAAAACAAACAACTGTACTGAGACAAGATAATCTGGTGAACATGCTCCCACCTTCCCAGACTGAAGGAGAGAAGGAAGAGACAAAACACATTAGCTACATTGCCCGCTCTCACCTCGAGCACATTCAGCTTCAGTGATGGTATGTGGGATGTACGCCCCCACCATTAACAGTGAGCGTGACCTGTAGCAGCGGTAACAGCTGGGCAAAAATCTTTATTCGTCCTTCACTGAAGCACCACAGGAAAAGAAAACCTGTAAAACTCACCACCAGGGTGGCTGCTCTCCCGTCAAGAGCACAGCAAGACCTGCTGGCAGCCAAGAGAGACTCTACTAAGACAGACAGCATGGGCCACCAGTTGTTCTCTGGTCAGCTAACCAACACTGAAGGATGGGTTTGTTGGAAGTGTTTATGACAGTAGGGGAATACCTTGAGAGGTCACAGTCACCCACCCACCTTCTGTTGCAAGTCAATTCACAACATCCTTTAAACAGCGCTATCAATCATAACTGGTTCCCAACTATTATTGTGGCAAGCGGTTTATTTAGCATAGCTCAACAGCCTCGGTGTGCGTTAAGGAGGTCCCGTGCTCTTTCCACACCAGCCAATTATGTTTGTTCAGACTCCACTTTCCGCCAGGAAAAAAATGTTGCCCCACAAACTACAGGCATGCAACACGAGCAGTTGGATTACCATTTGCCATATCCACAGATGACAGGGCAGAAACCAAGCAGAAGTTCACCCCCTAAAAATGCAGGGAAAGGGGGCAGGAAGAAAGCTGCTCTTGAAACACATCAGCTATGAACATCACAGAAGCTTTCCTCAGTGATGGCAACTGTCTTGGAAACTCTCCCCCACAGAGTGGGAGCAGGAATGAACAGTGGGAGAGGTGGTTCTATCCCCCTCAATTGTCCTCAATCCCAAAACCTGTTTAGGTGGTCACTCACTAACTCAGAGAGAATGGGGAGGAGATTTGGAAGTGGCAATCATTTTGGTTTTTGATTATCGGTTTAAAAATCAATCAGACATTATGCTTGCAAGGCAAAATTAACGTTACCTACCCCATCATGCCACCCATCACTTCCAGCATCCAAAGAGATGTTAACTCAGTTGGATCATGCACTTGCCACTCATGCTAAATGCTATCATGAAACTTCTGTCAAACTCCAGTGAAAGAGAAAAAACAACCAGATAATCTTCACTAAAAAGAACTTTGCATAGTAACTGTCTGCACTAGGAGTTATCCTACACAGGAAAGTCATAGGCTTAAAGTTCTCCTAAACAATACAGTCAACGTAAGAGGCTAATCGGAAGAACGGGCAAGCATTAACAAGAACAGATATTTACTGATGCAATAAAAAAAAGGAAGGTCTCTAAGTACAGGACCAGTACAGCCAGAATGATTGTCTCTGAATTAAATTTCCTAAGAAGTTCATCTGATTGGTGAACAATAAATTCAAATTAAGTCCACGAAAATCAATATAACAATCACATTTTTTATCCCTGAGGAGCCATCGGGAGACAACTCTGAGACTGCAAAAACAGCAGTTTAAATTAGATACTGTGATCTGAGTGCATGTTTTTGTGTTTCAGTGACAAAGTTTTTTTGAAGACAAACTCAGAAAAGCAGTCACCTCTGTATGTGCAAGAAGGACCAGGAAGGTAGAGACTTACTGCATGAACTAAGGACGCAGTGTCAGTCTTTGCTACAAATCCCTTATTTTATATTCAGTTTAGTTCCATATTCTTTTGCCTAAGATAAGGGAGTTACAAAGACAAGTTGTATTTGTTTGTCTAATGATAACATTTGTAATTACATATCAAGGAAAAAAAAAAATCAGCTAATGAATAAGTTGGGGTTTTTTTCTGTGAAAACAGGTTATTTTTGAAAGAGCCACAATCTGTCTCCCTGTGTGCCTGGGAAAACTGGTCATCAGTGCTCACTCTAACTCAGATTTTGTCTCAGTTAATTATTTACTTTCCTGTTTCCTTTTGCATCTTCTGATGAGAAAAGTACTTTGTGAACAACTCCATATTCCCTTCTATATCACTAGCACATTTTCTTTTGGAATTCCATCCTTTTCATTTTTTAAAAAAATTGGTGAGTTTACTTATAGCACTGAGTCATTTTGCAACGTTATTAGAAAAAAAAGAAGAGAGTGTTAAGATATGCTTAAAACCAAATGTCTTCCTGTATGGCAAAGCTTTTCTCCTATTTTTATTTTTTTTGGTCTTTTTTTTCTGCTCTCTTCATTACCCCTCACATCTATCTCCCAAAGATGCAACAACAGGATATTCAAAAAAGCTGTTGCATAGTAAGAATCCACAAGCCCTTCTGAAGATCCTTTCAGCCTACCATCTTTGATTGCCTCTACTGGGATTCAGCTTTCTTAAGGCTGCTTCTGAAGCTTGGAAAAGTAGTATGCATTAAATATCCACAAAACACCCCTTTAGGCAGTAAAGACATCTTAACAGAGCTGTTCACAATCCTTCCTACAGTGGAGAACGCAGATGGTGTGCCCAATCTATTGCTAATCTTTATAGGCTCACACAAAAAGTTTGTAAAACAGGTGAAATCAGCACCACACCCCTCACCAAGGAGATAATCCCAGTTACGCATGATGAGACTTGACTGAAAAGACCATTACCAAAATCCCTCTGTATGCTCCATCAAAGATGTATGTATTATTTACACATAAAATAACTATTTTCAGTATTTAATCCTTTCTACTGCGAAATACAAGCAGATATGTTTCAGGAAGCGAGAACAATCATCTAAAACATAATTTGCGTGAAAGGATCACTGAAAAAAAGTCACGGCTAATATCAGGCCATTTTGTTTGCAAAGGGCGACTGGCACTCAATTACTGCATTCACAGACATAACTGGTTTACGTTCCAATCCAAACCCAGTCTAGTTCTTTTGCGATTTCAGATACACTTTTCTTCTGTAAAGAGAGATATGCAAGTCTTAAATCTCTGCTATCAGCAAATATTGCTCTTTATCTTGCTTCTGGTTAAAAATGCCAAATTCTTCATACATTATATGTCAGGAGTTTCTCAAACTACTCAGTCTTTAGGACTAGGAAACTGAATACACAAACTTAGAATGTGCAAACATTGTTCACTCCCCACTCCATTCTGCCCCCAAGAAGTTTACCAATGCACAGAGCAAGTCAACGGCTTCCAAGATAAGCTCCTGATGGCCAATTCGTGTGACTCCAAGGTCTTCCAGCTCCTGATGAGTAATGCGTAGTAGCTGGTCGCCACTAATCTTCTCTCTCTCAAAGTTCTTTATATATTGCTGCAGGCAGTCATCGAGACCTGCAGAAACAGGATGGAAGACGGGAAGGCAAAAGTTAGCAAAATTTCATACAGCCATAGGAAGTGAAAATGGGCTGGAACCAAAAAAATCAAACCAATGGAGGATACTTGCCCTATCTTTATGAGAAATATTTCAACATTACAAAAAAAAACAATGCTACCCAGAAATCCTTACACTTGAAGAGCTATGTCAGCCATGACTTTTCCACCTGTGAAAAATAGCAACCGCTCCTGAACCTCAAACAGAGCCCTGAATTCTTGTAGTACACTGCGCTATGAAAGCCTGTCTGCCCAGCCCTCATAGCAGGTACATTAGCAATGACTCCATTACATCTGGGAGGGGAGAGGAGAAGGGAGAACAATGCAACAAGGAGCGCATCAACAGATGCTGCTAGTAACTACAGCACTGTAAGAGATTGTGCCAGACAAATTCGAAGGGAGTAATGAGAGTGTGAACACGCTTTAACGCCACACATCCAGGAATTATGAGCTATCAGTGTTTCCTAACCTCACTTCCAGCATACCTCTGCCATGGTAAGTTGCATAACAAGCTAGGAACCCATCTGCTCACGGGACACTTGACTACAGTGCCCCATGCAGTGACACACAAAACGCTAGTGCCACATCATAGCATCTCTCCTACTCCAAGGCCATTCATATGCTGCTGAGCCAGCTGAAAGTTCACAGATCATCCCAGTCCCTAAAACAAGCTGCAAAGAATCACAGAATTGTTGAGGTTGGAAAAGACTTCTGAGATCATCAAGTCCAGCCTATGACCCAACATCACCACATCAGCTAGACCATGGCACTAAGTGCCACATCCAGCCTCTCCTTCAACACCTCCAGGGACGGTGACTCCACCACTTCCCCGGGCATCCGAGCTGCAGAGAACAAGGCAGTAGCACTGCGAAGGCATAAACTTGGCTCCAACTGCAGCAGCAGATCCAGCTCAATGTACGTCAGTTCAGAAACTGTATGGAATCATGTATAGCACACAAATGCTTACTGAGCAGGAAAAGCCACTAAAATCAAGACCTGGATGTGCTCCCCAGAACAGAGTAATTGGGGCAGGAGAAAAAAGCCCACTGTACCACAGAATGTCCTAGGAGTGAATGTAACACATTTGCTCAGGACATGGATGAGTGGAGGGTTGTGCAGGACCAGGTGCTGCTTTGGGGATCACCCCTACTCTAGCTATTATCAGTCTAATGACATGCAGCTCCCTACACATTTTTGCCTGGAGCAAAGAGCACTGCAGAACATGAGATAATCCATCATGCACCTCTTCCCTATCAATTTTTGCCAGACAGGGTCAGACCAGCACAGGGAAGCTCTGCAACATGTGCATTACTGTGCCAAGGGGATAAGGAAGGCTCCTGGGTATTTGGTAGTCTATCTAAAATTTGTGTCTGAACACCTCCTGCTGGATCAACATGACTGCCACCGAGTAGCAGAACTTGACAAAAAAAATAATACATCGGTTTAGCTGCTTCTTGAGAAACATCACCTTTCTGACAGTTGTCTTCAAGCAGTCCCTAATGCTGAAAAGACATCTGCTTGTTAGGTTGCAAGGAAATCAGGATGTTTTTACTCGCTAATCAAAATGAAAAATCTGCAGATAGATGGAGGAGAAAAGATCAAAGTAACTGCTGAGCCCCAGCTGTCTCATAAGAGCCCTGGCTTATATCATAAAGCTTCTCTGAAACTCGTTTTGTTGCATTTTTGGTTCTCATTCACCCCTTTTAAGGTGTAGCCACACCTGCAAAGAGACTCACAGGAGGAACATGTTGGTACTGCAGGCAAGGATGCTCCAATGCCAGGCTAGCCTGCCATTCCTGGCTCAGCAAGCATCACCCACACTTTGTCCCTGCTACAACACACCATCCCAATCTTCTCTTGGCTTTAACTTCTAGAATTCACACACCAAAACTAAACCACATACAAACGCTGTAAATCAAATACTTCAAGCCCAAGACAGAAGCGTGTCCCCAAGTCCAGCAGCCTCTGACCATGTCCTTCCAGAGCTTACTGCTGATTTCCTGCCTCTGAAGCAAAGCCACTTAAAGATCTAGGTTAAAAAAAGCATTTGCAGCTATGCTTTCCATTCATTTCCCTTTCTGATCAAATAGTTGCTCAAATCAGTCAGAAATTCTATTACAACATATGAACAGAAAACAAAAATGGTGCTCCAGGTCTGATCATCTATCACATCTTGCCACACAGTTTGGTTCTCAGATGTGCTTGACCAGCTTGTGAGAAGCTAAAAATTATTCCCTAAGTCCCCAGCGAAGAAAATGCAAATGGTTAAATTTTCAGTAAGAGCAATGATCTACTAAAGCTTTTATCCTTCTAAGTTTCATTACCTTACTGTAGGGGAAACTAAATTATCAGAACCACCGAGACATGACTTGGTTGCCACACGTACACACAGAAAAGGAGACAAGAACACTCACTAAGATCAGAAAAACACAGCCTGCTGCTTTGTGGGGTGTCCCACCATATTTTTGATATTTTATCCCTTTGTACTTAAATAATGAATACTCTGCCTTTGGCCTTGGAACGCGTGATGTTTCACGGTAAAACAACACGACACATGCACAGTCAGTGTGATGTACCAGGAAAAGAGTTTTATTTCTCTCTTTCTTAGACATGGTTGCTTCAGAACATGTAAAGGGCACGAGTCCTGCATATTCCCAAGGCATTGCAATTCATCCAAAAGCTGCCGTCTCTCTTACATGCTAGGCAATGCTCACCACTATTAGCAAACAGACAAGCAGCAATAAAAATCAGGTATTCTTCTCTGCCTGACACCTGAAAGTAAGGCCATTTACCAAGTCCCAGTGCGATAAGAACTCATTTAGACATTTAAATTCAGGTTGCAGAAGGAAATATTTTTTCTCTAATCTTCTTGAATCCACTTTACTTGTTCACACACGCACACACACACAATATCATTATGTTGAATTATATGATGTGAGCCTTCTTCATTTATCCATATTTGCAAGTATTTTCTCCCAAAGCCTTTCTTAGCCCGAGTTTTCCATCTGATTTATTAATTGCATGACCTGTTTTACAAGCACAGTCGCATGTACAAAGGCATTTATTTTTGAAAGAAATTGAATATTCTTGACAATACATAAATCATTTAGTCTAAAGATGTCTTAAAAATAGGCTATAGGTATGCTTTTACTAAATGACTAAAAAAGAAGGCAGTAAGTACTTCCGATATTCCTGAACTTAAGTCCTACGCTGCTTACGTAGACTGCTGAATGAGAATAATAACATTAAAATATTCAACGTCATCAGGTATAAAAAAAAGTAATTCCCAGCTAAGAGACTAGCAACAAAAATCCAGAATAAGACATGACAGATGCACTTGATAAACACTTACTGACAGTTAATTCTAAATAAAGACATTACTCTTCCTGCTATCTATGTATTTTTTGTCATTCAGATATAATCTAGATGGATGCATGCAGTTCATATAGGGTAAAAAAAAAGTTAAGGCAACAAAAATATTACTGACAATTGCTTGACTCACCAATTTCATGAAAACTACAGCCAGGAAAGAACAAAATAATTTAACTGTAGATTGCATGACATTTTCAGTATAGCTTGCCACAGTTACTTCTCCTTAATCCCTAAATAGAACATCCTTTCAAGGGAATTTATTTCTTCACTCTATTTCTTAATGAAAGAGAAGCAACTCTTTTTGTAAACAAAACTGTGCAGAGATAGGAAAGAACAACAACAACAACAACAACAAATTATTATTATTATTAATAATAATAATAATAATAATAATAATGAATAATACTACAAAAAGGACACCAGCATTCCTCACCCACACCTTTTGTCCCCAGAGCCACAGCAGCCAGCCCTGTTACCAGCAGCTGGCCAGCTCCTGCTGCGTTCAGATCAAGAGGAGGGGAGCTGCAGGGAACGGGCATTCCTGGCTGATAACACCGTTTAACTCTGGACAGGGCAAGATGTACCAAAAAAACACCAGGTCCATGGAAATGCCCTGGAAGAGGCACCTACTCAACCTCAATTTGTCGAGGTCTGCTTCGCTTCTGCCCCCAGATGCCCTCATATCGGAGGATGTCACACAGTCCACACACCACAGGAGTCCCAGCAAACCGTTCACTTTAATGTACTGCTCCCTGTTCCCGGCCATGGGTGTGATTAAGGTTGCCAAGCATCTAGCAGGCCTGGATATTTCAAGAACAGTGTCCTCTGTCCAAAAATCGGATTGGTTATTACATTCTGGGTACATAAGGACCCATAGCATACCAAACAGGTTTGGTGACATCAATACACAACTATGAGTCTCATATTCAACAACTCTGCTCCTCACCCAAAATAACCCAAAGATTTTTTTGAGTATACATAAAAGCACAGATATTTCAATTAAAAGAGAATTTTAAGTAAAATTATGTGACGGTACTCCTCTTCCTTTTAGACCTAGTCTTTAAAGGAAACACTATATAATGCAATTTTTTTCTTTTTTTTTTCCTTGAAAGATTCCTTGTCTTGTGCTCCAGAAATAACACAGACTTCCAAGGATGCTAACTGCTCAAGAAGCACTCCTCTGCCCTGCACACTTTCCACCTGAGCTATATACTCACTACCTGTCAAATTTGATTGGGGCCTAGGAGAGCACTGAAGATGTTAACACACTGCACATCTTTGTCAGCCAGCAAAGCTACCCCCGAGGTGTGACATATACAAACAGACTATTCTGTGCATTAACAGAAAAGGAGAGATTCTTTTAATTAAGTTTAAAGCAAGCTCTACCTCACCTGTGAGACTAAACAAATAACAAAAAAGAGCAAAAGTGAAGAAAGCTCCTCCAACAGAAACTGCTCAGAACTCAGTGTTTTTAGCATCAAAAAGAACTTCTCTAGAAAAGTTTCTCTTGCAAGGTGGGGTTTTTTTTTCCCCCTTCTCCATCACTGAGTTCTACCTTGTGTGGGCCAAGAAAGAGTTCATCAAATCATTAACAATTTTTAATGTCTCACAGATGCAAAATCAGGCAGATTACTATGCAGTGAGCTCCTTTTACTACGACACAGTAGAAAGTGATAAAGAAATGTTTAATTTCATCTTTTTACTCCTATGATTTTCTGGAATAAGACTGAAAGATGTAGCACTACCCCTCTAGGGAAATCTTCCACACTTGCATCTCCTAACTAATAACACAACCGCACACTTCATGATCTCTCTGATGTATTGTCTTATTTGATGTGCATAACAGGTTATCTTTTGAAACAAGCAAACCAACAAACCATCCTGTAAATCAATGTCAGAACAGGTTATGCACATCTGTGGTGATTCAGACTCAGATGACCCACCCCATGAAATATATCCTGAGGTTCTGATACCAGTCCGCAAGCAGTTCAGCCTTTCTTTCTGTCTTTATGAGACTAAAAAGATTTAAAACAGAGTAAAAAGTGTTAAGACAGACTTTTTCTATGGCTAGATCTGAACTAAAAGTTGTAATTTTGTGCTCAGCTACACACACGAGGAAGTTCTAAAGATAGTGGCAACTAGGTAGAAAACTCTTCCTCAAGTTAGTAGCAAAAGATTGGAAAATTACAGTGAAAATAACACAGCTTGTTTCCTTAGCAGTCTTCCTTTTCAGCCTGGGGTTAAAGGAAAGATGAACACTGCAGGTTTAACTATCATACATGAAACTTTGACGAGTGAGTATATTTTTATGCTCCTCTGGTAAATCAGAATGAGGATGCAAACTGACAACTTCCCTTGGCAAGTCCTTGTGCTGTAAACTCAGTATTTACTGAAAACCAATAACATACAGACAATACATGGAATAATTCTGCATGAAAGGGAAAGATGCAGCTTTCTTAACAAAACAAACGATAGCTTTGAGGCTTTTCTTTTTCGTTAAATATAAAGCAAGGAAATTCTTCTTTCAATCTGAATGGAAGAGTATGACCTACTAGAACTCCATCAGTTTTACGCCTTGACAAATTCAAGCAACAGACAGTAGCAGAGAATTTAACTGGTCATTAAAAAAAAAAAAAAAAAGAAACTGGAGTTTAATATAAGCTGGGCCTTTATGAAGTACTATTCAATGCCTTTTCAGATTCTCAACTGTTATTTGCAACATTTTTATCTAAACTAGCATGATGGGCGGGACCACTAAAACATTAGATGGCCAGAAAAAAATCACAGTTGTTTTCTCCCTGCTCATCATTATATATGCATGAAATTTAAGCCAACTATTCTTAAGGACTGATCACCTTTGAAACTGCACATGAGCCTACATATGTTTCGAGCTCATATGCTCAACTGAGTTTCTCATAAGTTAAAAACATTGTGCTGTCACTGAGGTATTAGCACCTAGGTTTTATTAATTCAGTGCTGGTAGGCTACTAGCCTATTCACTTTAATTATACTAAAATACAAGTTTTGCCAAGGACAAAGAGCAAGACAACCAACCAGAAAACTTGTCCCTCTCTGCCACCTCAACCAGAGAGCTGCTCCTGGGCACAAACTCTGCTCCTGCAGCCCCGAGCCGGCAATTCCCTCCACCACTGCAGCTCCTATGTGGGGCACACACTCACGTTTTGTCCCTAGGAGAACCAGAGCGTGAGAGGGGAGGCTAGGAAGGACCAGGTGTCCCCACAATCTGTGGGTGGGAGGTGGGCATGTGGAAGCTCTCCATGTCCCTCAGCCTGAATGTCGCCACAGAAACCAGGAGCAAGCCAAGACAGCTGCTTCCCCACCTGAGAGGCAAAGATAATTCTCCTCTGCCCACGTAAAGGATGCTCACTGCTTCAGGGTTCTTCAGCACCTCCTGGGCTTCGTATGTGACAAACAGATGTCACAGTTTGCGTGCCAACAGACGGAGCAAAGAACAGAATGTTTTAGGTGTGGTAGACGGCAAATGCTCGCTGTGGAGGGAACGGCCGCAAAAAAAGTAAGGCCCCATCCCAGAGGAGCACTGCAGGCAGGATGGCAAAAGAAAGACCAGGAGCAGCATTTATTACAGATTGGGAAAAAAAAAAATCAATACATTTAAATCGGGGAAAAAAAAATCTCTTGCAGGGCCCAGATTTATGAATGGGTACAAGACTAACCAAGAAAAGAATTGCCAAATTCCTGGATTACAGCAGTAGTTGCAAAAGAGCAGGACAATCACTTTGTGCACCCACTATCTGCAATTTCAGCCAAAAGCCCTCTAACTGCAAAACATGTTTATCCTTTTATTCAGCCTCGCCTGGAGGTATTATAAATGTCAAGATCCTGCCTACTAGATGAGACGTATTGTGTACAGAAGCAAGGTAAATAAGGAAGATATCATACTGGGTTCCTGAAGAGATGCACAAAACAAGGAATTGAACTAGAAGTATGTTTTATACCTTGCATGTTGCTTTGTTCTTTTTAAGGTCCTTGCCAGGAGGAGGGCCTGTGGGCAGTCAAAGGAAAAGCCATCAGTGAATGAGGAGATGGAATTCTGCCAAGTGAGACCTTGGGAGTCAGAGTGTATCTCTGACACCAGTGGGTTGGAACGTAAGTTTGAGGTGAAAAAGTACTGTCTCAAGTCACTAAGAACTCTGTAATTAAAAATTGAATCCTGTTTGAGGAATCTAACTCTGAAGTGTCTGCTGTTTCTGTGCCTACAGATACACTCTTTTATGAGTGTGAACTCTTACGAAAACTGGCTATGTTAATAGTATAACCATGTTGGCAATAAATAGCTATTTTGTTCATCAGAAAACTGCAGAAACAACAAGACTGAGTGGATAATACGTGGGTCATCAACAGCTCTAATTCACAAAGAATTTCACACTGACCAAATTTTAAAAGTGTTTTCTTGGAAAAAGAAAATCAAATTCAAAAAAGGAGACGGAAAGACAGAAAGTGTGCATGTAGACAAACTACAAGGATGATTTAAAGATACACAAGACTGAACTGGATGTGGTGTCTAATAAGGACCTATTTTCAATAATATCAGTCCTCACTGTTAGACTACTTATAATCAGGGCTTATTATGGCAAGTTAGATTTCTTAATTACAAGAATAATATCCAAAGTGTTCTGTTTAGTTGTTGATAAATGTAATCATTCACACTTCTCTGCGTATTTTTTGTTTCCATTATGCCCATCTGTATAGCAAAGCCAAATCTTTACAGAAGCACATACAAGTTTTGCAAAGTATTTGAAATCTTAAAACGTGGGTAACACTGCAACAACCAGCATCAAGTTTCATTCCTATGAAATTCAAGGATTAGTACTCCTGATTATCAATATTGTTCTCAATGTAAGAGGTTATAATTATTGTTATATTTAGGACTGTTATTATTGGATTACAACAACCGCATTGTTCAACTACAGCTGTGGCCTTTGCACATGAGAAATGCTGAAGAGTGCTGAAAAAGTTAGTGTGGTTGATAATGGCAGCGGAAATCTCTTTGCTAGTGGAAGGGAGCGGAGCCAAACAACCCACAGCATCATTAAATATCAGGAATCCCTCAACACTGTAAATACCATCAACATCTATTTGATTTGTGTTTCATCAGATATTTTTTAAAAATTTCAAATGTTACCATTTTTCTCCTCCAAAATGATTCCCTGCAGATCTGTCTGCATCACTACCACTGCTGGGATTTAATGTTTCCCAAGAATTTGCCAACATGTATCAGACTATAAGGAGAAACTTTATTACTAATTGGCTTCCCTTAAAATACAAAGCAATTTATGAACTAGCACTACAAAATGTTTGTCTCAGCAGTCTCCTCCTGACTTTGGTTTCTAGAGGTTTATCTTTGTAATGGCGCAAAGCAACTTTACAAGATTACATACAACTCAGCTTATCGTCAAACATACAATATTCTGGTGCCTGCAAACAAAAAGGCTGCACACCACTGGTTTTCAGGGAGAGAACGACTGCCCATCTAGGAGCAGCGTGTGGTTTTATTACTTCTTCAACACGTCTCTGAAGCAAGCAGCGAGCAGTAATATCTAGTGGACAGCAGGATGACCACGAGCCAGCAATGTGCCCTCGTGGCCAAGAAGGCCAATGGCATCCTGGGGTGTATTAGAAGGGGAGTAGCAAATAGGTCGAAAGAGCTCCTCCTGCCCCTCTACTCTGCCCTGAGGTGGCATCTGGAATACTGTGTCCTGTTCTGGGTCTCTCAGTTCAAGAAGGACAGGGCGCTGCTTGAGAGAGTCCAGCGCAGAGCCACAAAGATGATGAAGGGAGTGGAACATCTCCCTTCTGAGGAAAGGCTGAAGGAGCTGGGTCTCTTTAGTTTGGAGAAGAGGAGGCTGAGGGGTGACCTCATTAATGTTTATAAATATGTCAACGGGGAGTGTCAGGAGGACGGAGCCAGGCTCTTTTCAGCGGCATCCACTGACAGGACAAGGGGCAATGGGTGCAAGCTGGAACATAGGAGGTTCCATAAAAATATGAGAAAAAACTTTTTCACTGTGAGGGTGACAGAGCACTGGAACAGGCTGCCCAGGGAGGTTGTGGAGTCTCCTTCTCTGGAGACATTCAAGACCTGCCTGGACACGTTCCTATGTAGCATAATCTAGGCGTTCCTGCTCTGGCAGGGGGATTAGACTTGATGATCGTTCGAGGTCCCTTCCAATCCCTAACATTCTGTGATTCTGTGACTCTGTGACGCGTTCCTGTGCGCTCTGCTGTAGGTGATCCTGCTCTGGCAGGGGGGTTGGACTGGATGATCCTTGAGGTCCCTTCCAACCTCTCACATTCTGTGGTTCTGTGATATTTAAGTAGGTTGAAATGAGTACCACCAGGTCCAAGCACACCACCAACATAACTGTGCAAGAGCTGGGAAGGGCTAGCCAGGGCCCGGCGTGCCCGATAGAAACAGCCCAACCAGCCCCCCATCTGTCCCAGCCCCAGGGCCACAGCTGCACAGCTCCAGCCACAACCGCACGGAGCGTAGCACCTGCCCTCGCAACAGTTTGGCACCACGTAGCAATGACAGACTACCAGATTCCCAAGTATTACTGTAAGCGTTGAAATGCAACCACCATATCCCCTAAGGACGGGAGGCTTTGTCCAAATAGGTGTGGCATTGGCTTCTTCAACAGTTTAAAAAGGGCTATAAGGCTGAAACACACCCTCAGGACTTAACATACGAATGTCTTAATTTTCCATAGCTTTTCACTTTCTCCCAGGATTATTTGCAGCTGTGCTTCTCACTAGTACATACGACTATACGAAGTGCAAAGCCATCAAATGTCCAAGCCTACAGCAGGCAGGCAGGACGGAAAGTTTCTTCAAACTCCCTCCCGCTCATTCTTCCTTCTCACAACGCCCATGCAATTCCCAGGCTTGAAGCTCTCTTTAGCAGCAGTTCGCACAATTCAGCACAGTTTGAGATTTGGGACGGTTTGAGAGTTGTGGGCAGAAAACGCTGTACATCCCCCTCCACATGACAAAGAAACATCTGTAACTTAAAATCACTGGTCAAATACTTTGATATGTGTAGGACTGTCTTGAAGAAGAAAGGGAAATCTAGACTTTCTAATATTCATCACTTCCATCACTTCACAGTGCCTCAGTAACCATCCCACCCCTCTGCAAAATACAAATGAACCATATGTTAAAGGGAAAAAAACAAGAATAATATGTAAGACAGTCAGAAGACATTTATGTAAGCCAAGCACATCCCTGACATTAACCAAATAAGTAAATCAGTACTGGTTGTTCTTTTAAATGCCTCCCCATGTTTGCATTTTTACAGTGCGCTCTAGAGCAGCCACATTAAGCACAATGTTGTTGTCACAAGAAGGTCCTTGGCCTTTACTCTCTCCCTCATGTGGCATCATATATGCTTTTGTGCAAAATAGTCAAATAAGCTCTGTCACAGTTTTTAAGCTGGGTCTTCACCACCAAAACCTGCTTGGCTGCCAAGAGTTTATTATATCAGAAGGCATCCTTCCGGAGCAAGCTGGAACATTGTGTCCCCAAAGACAGTTGTTAAAGCTTTCCTTTACATCAATACTTCCATACTGTCTCCCACTACTGGAGAAATCTGCTAGATTCAAGATTTATTGAGAAGGGGGAAGTGTCTGTGGTCTTTGGCAGCACGGTTCAAAGCAACACAATTAATTTTCGAACACGAGCAATTTCTCAGTTTTGCTACGCTTACATTGAACTCCTCTCTGTAGCAACAATGAACAAAATCCTAGCTTGGTTTGGAGTGCTTATACAATGATTTCCATCCACACTCCAAATATTTGATTTTCCTTCTAATACCAGCAAAATGATTCAGTGTTCATTGGCTCCATCTGCCTTCTCTCAGGATTTCAGAATTAAGAGAGAACCCTAACGACATCACCTATAACTGGACAGAATATGTTCAAATAATTTTACAAGCAGTCCTACAAGTAGAGCTTTATTACATTCTGATATGCACAGATCCAGTGCATGCTATGAAGTCGAAAACATTTCGGTTTTAAGCTTCTTGGCTAGGACAATCCGCTTCAAACTGTATTCAAAGTAGAGAGTTTTACATAAGAGTATATGCAAGGACAACTTTACATGCCTGCTCTTCCCCACTCTCCCTCTCGCTCATTGAAAGGGAAGAACATATTCCATAATGTAAAATCTACTATATGAACTGTAAGCTTGTAAAGTGGGAGTGCAACACACACAACTGGAACACGGCAAAACACATTTGTTGGGTTTTTTCATTTTCTTTGGCAATACACTTTTTAAAATAATGTTGTCAGCTTCGCATAAGTTGTAAATACGTGAAAATTAAAAAAATCTGTTGAAATGACAAGCTAAGTTACACTTTAGCTAGTTTCTTATTTTGCATAATCACTTGCTCATACAATTTGTCCATACGAGCAAAAAGCAGTAACTAGGAATTAGACCCTTCAAAGACTGAATTAATCTACAGCGACATATTAGTCTCTTTCAAGTCTCGTCAATGTTATATCCCCAGGAAAGATAAATGAATGTTCACATGGAAAGCAATGTCTGCACGAGTCACATAAAATTAGTAACAATTTGGTTTTTAACTATTAACTGCATGGCACTAAATTAATGATATGAAACCAGTCCCTGAAGCTCTTGCTTAAAGAGAAGATGAAGTACTTCATTAAGTAATGGTATTACACACTACCTGTGCAAATTGCTGCAGTTGAGTGCTACTAATGTTTTAGAATGCACACATACACACGTTTACTTAACCAACTCAGCGGCCTAATGCTGAGAAACTCAAAGAAAAAGCCGAAATCCCCACACTTTCCTGCCATTGCAGGCAGCACTGAGAACATCTATGGGGATGTAGAAGACACGCCGCACTCGCCCTCCCAGTCAATTCCTGCAGAAAGAGGCCAGGAACATCAGAGAAAAAAGTGCCGTCGGAGAGAGCTCTACACGTACGGAGCCCTCCACAAGGCAGCACAAGCTGAAGCGATGCTCAAGTGCCTTTGGCTGAGCCCTACTTATGAACAGCATTGCCCCAAGTCCCATGGAAGGCACGGCAAACTAAATCGGAGTTGAGATTTAACTGAGGCTGCAGTTCCACAAGCTCTAATATGTTGTTGCTATAGCTTATCAGAAAAAAAGGGAAAAGAAAAACCCAGATACACTGAATTAATTTTGAGCAACCTTCAGCCTTTATTCTACCGTATCGCTGGCTAGTACAACGAAATACTTGTATCAGTCAGCATGGGATAAATTGTCCAAATTCTGGATATTCTTGCATATTTCCACAAGACATCACCAGGAGGTAAATGCTGTTTACCATTTTCTGTGATAGCTGTACAAAGCCAACTCTAGTATGCTTCTCAGTCTTGCTCTATTATCTCCTGTCCATTTAAGCATTGTTCATGTTATATTGAAAAGTGATGGAGAGGTTGTATCACTATAAAAATACTGTTTTGGTTAGCATGTCACCCAGATGTAATCAAAAGACAAAGAAACCCCACCAAAACCAAAAATTACGGGAAAATATCTGAATTTTCACTCTCCATTTTAAGGGGACTTTTTATATGTACTAATTTTATCACCGTATAAAAGATGGTTTATTCCATGTCTATTCTTAAAAAGTGTACCTCAAACATAAGGCTAGATACCATTTCAAGTAGTTGTAAAACCTGAATGACTTAACAATAACTACCATTTTGACCGTAGTAATATGGTCTGACTTCGCATGCCATCCTCGTCACTGAAGATGGAAGGAAAAGACTGTCCTTGTTACTTGCCACAAACTCCTTTGGTTTCATGAAAAATGAACTTTCTGAACATGTTGCCTGATCTAGTTGAGAGGCGTCCGTGCCCATGACAGGGAGGTTGGATTAAATGATCTCTAAGGTCCCTTCCAGCCTAGGCCATTCTATGATTCTATGAACATGACAGAGACTTTAAAGAGTGGGGGTTTTTTGAAAGACAGAGGACGTTATTTCCAAGTATCTGCTCTAAGGTATCAAATGCATCATTCCCATCATTATTCCCCAGTGCCCCACCAGTCTGTTAGACAAATATTTATCAGCCGTATTCTGATCCTGCACTGCATCATATGCAGCCCGGCACTTAGGTATTATTTCAGCCTCCATTCTTCAGTTCTTTTAGAATCCCTTCTCTAACTTGAACTATTTCAGAAATAACAAGGCTTTTAATAATAAAGCATGCATGAAGTTAAGCACTGGTAGACAGGAAACGGCAATTCTAATGCCTATAAAGGTAAGGTGCAATTCCCCTTCTCATGACAGGTTCTGCTCTGCTCCCCTTCAGAGCTCATTCTCTGCATAATGGCCAGTTTCCCAAGTGCAATAGGGACAAGAGTGAAAAAAAATGAAAAAAAAAATATATCTAAAGCTTTAATATTAGTAGATTAGTATTAAAATATCAGCAAGTTGTTGGCTGAGCACCAGTAAGTCAACCCTTAATACATGAAAACCTGTAACAGGGCTTAAAATATCCTGTCATGATATTATGCCTGTAAGACTGTGTGGCCAAGTAGTGGTTACAGTCACATAAGAAAATCTTAACCATGGGTAAGATTTTGGTAAGAACCCTAACTGCCATCTTCAGCGGATGGGCTGGGAAAACTTGTCAGGATTCCCACTTGGAGAACCCATCTTACCACCAAGATAGAGGCTGCATAAAGACCAGGTAAGCTTTACCTGTATCAATGTCACTCTCATTTATTCCTTTCCCAGCACCACCACCACCACCAAAATTTTTCCTTAGCACATCTGTTACTCCACAAGCCCAACCCACTCTCTTCTTTATCTCCTGCTTATTCTCGTTGCACCTATGAAGGAATGAGAAAACCATTTTATTCTAGCATTCATTTTTCATCCTCCTCTCTCCCTATATAGCTCCAAGGTCAGCATCTTCTGCAGCAGCGCACAGCTTTCCTAAGTGGCAGGAGCGGTACAGCAGTCTGACAAGAGCCTCAGTAATTTTGCTGCTGCAATGAGAGCTGCTACTAACATCAGCCACGTCACCCAGAAAGACCATTTATTAGTTTCACTTTACTGCTGTAACCTGGAAAATCTGTGACTAGCCATAGAGGTATCGAAGTCATCCTGCAAATATCACGCTGGCAATATTATGGTGCACTAGATCCAGGACGAAAATTATGTTTCTTCTACGTAAAAATTCAAACTTTGAGAAGCCTGTAGGGAACTTCCCTCCTTATCAGGAGAACTGCACATTCATCATTTGCAAGGAGAATTTCATTATAACCTGTTCACATTCTAAACCAGACTGTGGCAGACAGAGCAGTGTTTTGACATCCAAGTATTCAACAGGAGATGCTGTTAATGAAACACTGCTTAACCTACATTGTTCAGGTGGGGAGCTATTTGCTAACAAGTGTCTCACAAAGTCTCAGCACCACATTAGTGTTGGGCCCATCTTCTCTGACACAACTTGACACTTCAGTCATATGTTAAGCTCTGAAGCATCTGTTCCATAATAAACTGCTATATCCTTGCCAAGAACCTAAGCAACTGCCTTTTGGATGAGTATTGCTAAGTTGCAAGCCATAATTTAATACTCCTCTGACATTGATGGTGACCCAACGTTTAATGGAGCTTAATGTTCTTCTGATGCCACTGATTAAATTATTGCTCAGTAGTCCAGTTTCATAATCTACAATCTGCAAGGAAGGAAGACAGATATACAGGCACTGTCTCCTCTCACATCAGTGAATCAGTTTACGGGCAGGGAAAGGTTCCCTAATTGAAGTAACAGGTAACTACACGACAGTGCTGCATTTGGCAATATGGTATTTTGTTGTGATGCTTTAAGTCAATTATAGTATTATAAAAAAAAAAAAAAAAAAGCACAAATTATTCCCATGCGCAAAGGGAAAATATGGGTAAAAGCCTTGACCCAGCATGTGCAATGACTTCATAACGTCCTGAGCACTATCCAGGAAACTCAGCCTTCTGGCCAACAGGAGTTTCTATTCATTTTCCCCCCCACTAGGTTGTTTAACAGTTTGGTCATTGCTTAGACACAGCTGTACAAACAATCTTTCAACGTTTGGCCTCATGCTACTGAACTCCATCCCAAAATGCCTCTCTGCTGCTTTCGGCACATAGGATGAGGAAGGCTGAACTGGATGCAGAGGATTAGAGGCTTTCACAGCCCAACCTAAGTCATTAGATCCTAAGATTTTGGGGGTTTGAAAAAATTTTATTCAGTAATTTAGCAAGTTTAAATTTATACCTAAGATGGTTGGTAGCAACAGAACTTTATAGATCATCTCAAGGAGGCGTGTTCCCATCTTGAGGAAAAAAATGCCCTGTGAATGTCCAAGTGTTTTAAAACTATTTAAAGCTATTAAACAAAAGCAATTAGGAAGTGATGTTTTAAAAATGCCTTAGATGAAAACAACTATAAAATGTTTGAGGGTACAGACATAAAAAACAACAACTGCCTTTTTAAGCTTTCCAGAAAGTAAACCCTTCATCCCATATAAAACAGAGGAACAGTGTCAGTACACAAGTGTTTTTGCAGGAATACTGATTATTACATTATTTTCACAGCTATTGGCAACTCAAAAAAAATACCACCCTCAGAAAAGTAACTAAAGACTATCTACATGCAAATTGACTGCTAGATGCTAGCTTGAATGCAGTATCAGCACTCCAGAAATAAAAAAGGCAAAATCGGAAAATCCCCAGAATAAGGTTTCTGAGGTATGTGTACTTCAGCTACACCGTAGTTCTCAAGTACAGGTCTCTTTCTAAGATCATCTGTGATTTTAACTTTGAGCATGTGAATGCTCCTACCAAAACTACAGCAGATCACACTAGTGCTTTATGTAAGTGTGAACTTGCACATCTTGTTAAGTGATGAAGCTTTAGCTTAGTTGTGGAGTTACTCATGTCCTTTCAGCTGTTAGCAGGCAGAGACTAAATAATTTAACTGATATTATAGAAGGTATAAACGTCAGACCTAAGTATGCCCTTTTATGGTCTCGCTCAGAAATTAACGTCATTACCTTAGAATATTGTGAAAATATCAAAAGCGTCAGCATTTGGAGGTATTTTTAGAAAGTTTTCCCATTAAACACACATTATTAGCCTATATCAATATACAGAACATGTTCCAAAATTAATTCTAATACAGTTTTATGCAATCATAGACCTACTGACTTCTTCCTTTGTTTTTGGTTTCTACCCAGAAATGCTCGAATAGAATCATGAACAGTTTCAGCTGGAAGAGACTTTGAAGATCATTGAGTCCAGCCTTTGACCCAGCCCTATAAACCGGCTAAACAACGCTCCCCAACGCAACATCCACCCGTCTCTTAAAAACCTTCAGGGACAGTGACTCAACCACCCCCCTGGGCAGCCTGTTCCAATGGCTGACAACCTTTTCAGTACAGAAATTCCTCCTAATATCTAACCTGAACCTCCCCTGGTGCAATTTGGATCCATTTCCCCTCGTTCTATCACTCGCCACTAGGGAGAAGAGACCAACTCCTGCGTCTCTACAACCTCTCTTCAGGTAGTTGTAGAGAGTGATGAGGTACTGGTAGAATAACTCAATTCCCATTTTTTTCATAATTTAGTCTTTAAAACTTCTTGATGTCATGTATTAGCAAAAAAAAAAAAAAAAAGCAACTCAGTGTTTTGAACATTGCAACAGCTGGTAATTAAAATTCAAGGAGTTAACCTCTGTGTCAAACTTCAAAACCTCCACAGTGCCCACAGGAAGAACCTCTCCAGCTCAAACTCTGCACTGAAATCTCAAGAGGCAGGGTCCCAGATGTCATCTTGTGAGGTGCTTGTGACATCTTACGACACTTTGCCAAGAGTAAATATATTTTTAGGATTCTGCAAGGTGTGAAGTATATACAATCCTTATATTTTCTGTATTGTCAAGTCCACAAAAATACATTTAGTTCTTGTAATAGCAGACCTTTTTTTGTTTGCATCTTACTCTTCAATTTCACCTTCCCCATTGCTTACCACAAAGGTTACACTTCAGCCAGGCCTGCAGAGAGCTATTTTTTTCCCCTCACTGTATGAAAGAAGCTAAGCTCCAGAGAGAAGGAGAAGATTTTCTTCTGCAAACGCAACCCTTATCACTCAGCATCCTTTAAATGCCAGTAGGAAAATTTACCCCATTGACATGTAGGAAAAACATAATACAGGATTGTTTTTCTTGGTCAGGTTTTCCCTGTTTCTTCTGAAAGAAAACTTCACCATTCAGCATTTAGAGGACAAAAAAGTCTATTTTTCTGCACCTCAGTTCTTCTCAAGACCTTTGACTGCAGCAGTCATCACCTGCATCCACTGTTTCTCTCCACAGGTGACTGAGGCAAGGAGACAGAAATGTGTCTCGACCCAATCTCAACTTATCAATGCAAGTGGGAACAACCACCATAGAAGTCACCTCTCTCATCCCTAATTCTCACGTACAAACCCACCGCTGCCTCCCCTCACACTCACACCTCGCAGCATGGGTACTTCAGGTCCCTTATTGCACCCATTCCAGTCAGGAAAGATTTGGGTGTGACCGTTCCCTACCTCCACTGAAAAACTCATCAGACCTCGGCTCAGAGATTCCTCGTGTGAGCAGTTGGATGCCCAGCCACCCACACCCCACAAGGCTGGGGCAGGGGCGGAAGCTGCAGGAAGCCACAGATCCCATCTTCTTGTGTCCATTCAGTGTTTCAGCCAGCCTCGCCCCCTGCCCTCCCCACAGGATGGGGTGCCATGTGCTGCCTCACCACACACCCCTGGGGCATGGCCATGGGCAGGAAGCTGATTGTGTGCTGGCAGTTAGGAACACTGGCAGAAATCCTCACAGCATGAATTCATTGTGAAGACTTCTCCCATCACCACTTGGGACAGGTCTTGGCCATTTCAAACAGTAAAGAGACATACAGGGGTTGATCAGCAAACTTTCAATGGTATTTTCCATGGCATTCCCTTTAGAGTTCCTTGGAATATACTATGCCACACCTTCAATTCGGTATTCAGTTTTGGGCCCCTCACTCCAAGAAAGACATTGAGGTGCTGAAGCGTGTCCAGAGAAGGGCAAAAAAAGCTGGTGAGGGGTCTAGAGAACAAGTCTTATGAGGAGCGGCTGAGGGAACTGCGGTTGTTCAGCCTGGAGCAGAGAAGGCTGAGAGGAGGCCTTAACGCTTTCTATAACTACCTGAAAGGAGGCTGTAGCGAGGTGAGGGTTCATCTCTTCTCCCAAGGAACAAATGATACTACAAGAGGAAATGTCCTGAAGCTGCACCAAGGGCAGTTTAAATTGGATATTAAGAAAAAAATTTTCACCAAAAGGGTTGCTAAGCACTGGAACAGGCTTCCCACAGAAGTGGTGGAGTCACCATCCCTGGAGATATTTAAGAGACACGTAGATGTGGTACTTAGTGACACGGTTAGTGGTAGACTGGACTGTTCTAGGTTAACAGTTGGACTTGACGATCTTAAAGGTCTTTTCTAACTTTAATGATTCCGTGATTCTGTTAAAAAAGAGGTTTGCTTTTAATCTTTCATACATTCTCTATTTTTAGAATACAGATAGTTACATGAAAATTATTTTGATTAAATGCCAATTTGGCACAGAGGACTACATCTCAATTTAAGAAAATGGTCCTACAGCTATGGGCCTCTAAAGGAATTAGCTGATTTGTTTTACTGTTATTTGGAACCTTTTGAATATCAGACTGGAAACATAATAAAAGACTGCACTTCAGTATTTTCAGGATTTCTGAGGCTTATAAATTTTCCTTTAACTCATAATTGAGAGAGTTTCTTTTTAAAGTTAGTAAGAAGTCTATTCCAAGTAGCTCTTTAAATAGCTAACTACTACTAGAGAAGAATAAAGCAATTCAAACAAGTCACTGTTATAGAACCAATGTTGTATTATGCTTATAATATTTCATTAAACAGCAGCCCTTTAGAAAATGAGAAATCATTGGTTTCAATCATGAGTAAAAGTATTCACCTTTGCACCACACTAAAAATGCCCAAACATTTAGAGGCACTAAAAGAGGATCTTTCAGGCTGATGCATGACATTTAAAATTATTCTATTACTATTTTAAGATTTCAAGAGTTTAAAAGCATTATTTCAGGTAGAAGAAAATGTAGTTTGCTTAGGCCAGCAATCCCAAAGCTTGAAATTGCTGCAACCCAAGTAAAATTGTTCAAGTACAATTTTTTCTCTTTTTTTTTTTTTAAGCGCATTGCACTAGTGACTACTGCTAACAAGAAAAGACATGGTGATTAAACATTTCATGTCCTTTAATAACTAATCTGAAGTGCTAATGAGTGTTCCAAACATGACCAAAATGTCAATTGTTACGAAGCTTCTCTCTACACTGTAGAGCAATGAATAAACTTTTCCATTTTGCCTGAGTCAGAACACAGCAGGTCTGGTAGCTTCAGCGCTAGTTACACAGAGTTACTCTTTATAGGACTTCCTTAGAGGACTTCCCAGGTGCCTTAGCTCATGCCTACCTACCAAAGAGCCTGTCTGATTTCCCCCTGCTCCGCACAGTCCGTGCTTTTGTACAAGAGCAGGCACCAATTTCAGAAGATGAACTCTTAATTAAAAACACAGTATTAAACACCACACACACACCTTACCTTCTACAGGTTGACCAACCCGAAAGAGGTTTCTTTCTTAACCATACCTTCTCCTCAGACACATGCCTGTCTCACATGCCAGGCAATCTCACCCCCCACGAGTGCATTAACAACCCACAAATGCTGCAGGGAGGCACAGAGCAGTGGCAAGAGATGGTGTGTGGGTGTGGGTGTGTCTCCACCACCATCTCTCCACCGGGGCTGCCCCAGCACGGCCACAGAGCTGCCCCCGGCAGGGACCCTGCTGGAGTCGCTGGGCAACGACCGGTGCTTGGACATCAGGAGCTCGGTGCCCACGCCAGAAACTGCACAAGTAGCTGCCAAAGGCAGACCTTCTTTTAGAGCCTCTTTCCAAAGGTACAGAGGCATCTCCACCTGCTCTTCCCAAACGTACAGAAGCATCTCCACCTGTTCTTCCCTGTGATCTGCCTTGGCGTATGGTAAATGCCATAAGCATTTGTCATAATATTTGACCATTATGAAATAAAATGAGGAAAGTGGTGCCTAGCTTATTCAAGACACGTTGCTTTGGTTTTATATAATTTCTATGTTACGCTTCTCCTCCTACCAGTCTTGGTATTTTAATATCATCAATTCTTTTATGAAAACTCAGAAACAGAAAACTCTTAATCACAAACTGTAAGGTGATGTAATTTTAAATTTTCCCTCAGAAAGGCCATAGATACCCATGAAAACATTCCTTTAAAAGCCACCACAAATACTGATGCAAATAATAGCTAAAGCTTACAAGAATGTCAGCATTTACTACAACTATTAATAATAAGTACTCCTCAGGACCCTGACTGGTATTTTGAGTTTGTTTTAACACACGAAAATACTGTACAGACTCACTAAATGATCTATTAATCTTATCTATAGAGCACTTTTAAAACTCCTTAACGTCCTATTATGACCTGACTCATAACTGGTAACTTATTGAGCAATATGTAGTGAAACTCCTCCCGCCCTTGAAACAAATAAGATGCAGACCCAGCCCATACCCACAGCAGCACCATGTATTGTTATTCTGTCAAAGCTCTGATGTTTCTCATACAGCTTCAAGGAGCTTCTGAAATAGGTTTTGGTGTGGGATTTGTTATTTTTCATCAGCACATTTTTTTTTTGCAGTGTCTCACTTATCACTGTAATAGTGTTAAGTACTGTGCAAGATCAAAGTAGACCTATAGTGTATAGCAGGCAGGAATTTTACATTGAAGGGTTCCCTATTGCTCAGAATAATTTAATCACAATCTCCATAAAACAAAAAACTTGCAGTACTCTTCTTTCTCCTTCTATTCATATACTGCCTCTCTCTCTTTTTGTGTATGACAAACTAGGTTATCCAGGACCTACATTTTACAGAGCCTAAGACAAGAGGCGCCTATCCAGTTGGTTTCCGGCACCAAGTCTCTCTCAAAATACCACGTTATGAATTACAAACTCTCTCTACCCTCCTACATTCAGTCAGAATAATGGTGAACCAGATGGCAAATTGTGACGGCTTCTATTGCTTCGCCAGAAGTGTGTGCAATTACCATTTGGTTGCCAGATCTCTCCCTCCAAATAACATACACAATAACTGCACCTTTTCTGTCACGCCATTCAGCCTGTAACATCCTTGGTGAATGATTCGTTACTTAGCCATGAAGAAAGGTGCCTACTCAAGCCCCTCTCTATTCCCTCCTTTTGGGGAGGTGGGGTTGGTTAGTCTTAATTTTTAAGACTTGTATTTGCAAAGCAAACCAAACTTGTTCAGTCAACATGGTCAGCAACAACATACAGAACAGAAAACTCATTTGTGAAATTTTAAGCCATTGGTAACAACTTTTTCTCTTTTGGATGTGCTACAGGGTCTGCACCAATATGACCACTGAAGACTTTGTCAAGGGACTGCTTGAAAGCTGGGACAAAAGCTAATGGGGTTGTTAATCCCGAGTCCACTCCACAGACAGGAGGAAAAGCAGGGTATGCATGATTTGTTTAGAAGGGGGGTCCATCTCAACTTCCCAGCTTGGTGAAGTTCCTCAGGCCTCCAGGTCTCAAACCAGGAGCGACAGTCAGCATGGTAGTCTTCAAGTCTCACCTGTGCACACTGAAATCCTTATGTAAAAAGTCAAAACACTGCAATGGAAGGCCATTGGAAAAACATGTAAGACTTCAAATAATCTGAAGGGCATCGACCAACACAGAGTGCCAAAAAAAGTACAGACAGTCCTACTTCTTCACTGAAAAATAGGCATTTTTTCCTCCCTGAATGCTTTTAGAAAGGTTGGTAGCAAAGGCATATGGTGTTATAGTGATTTCTTTATTTAAAACACATTACCAAGCTTCACCTATCAAGCTAAATGTCACTCAGCTTAGTCCTGGCATAAAGCTGAGGCATTTATACATGCAAAGCAAACAGTAGCTTATGATGCTAAACAAGACTGAAAATGTTTTCTGTGTTAACAATTAACAAATCTTTGTATTTTCCAATATCTAAAATGCCTTGATACCTTATTATTTCTGTTATACAAGTCCAAGGCAGCATCATCCCACAAAACCAAAATCAACAAGAAATTAATCTGTCAAAGAGCAAACCATTTCTGCCTACAAACAGGATACATGGCGAGTAATATAATGGAGTGGTTTTAATTAGCTGGGCATAGAAAGCTGTTGCAAGACAAATTTCTTTCATTAAAAAAAGCAGCCAGTCAGTTAAGAGATGCTTCAGTGCAGTTAAAGTTAAGATGACACAAGGCTTTTAACCTTCTCCCTCCCCTGTAATGAGGAGGAGCTGGAAGACGTGGGACAGCACAGGTGATGAGCCCCTTCACCCTCCACTGAAATATTGGTAACTCCCCAGTAATGCGAACAACAGCAGCACATTGGAAAAAAAAATAATCTGTGGTATACAGAACCATCTTCTGTAATTCTGTTCAGACACCTGGGATAAGAGTTTCTTACTGAATGAAATGTAGGATTTTTAAGCCCTTTCACTACTGAGTACCTAAGTTTTGTGTGTTAGCCAAAAACGGTGCCTTTAGCAGCGTGGTACCCACAGTAACATGCTGTTGCTTTGCGCCAGGTCTACTTAATTTCAGTGCCAGATACTACAGGTTTTGGTTATTTGATAAGCATCTGCACAACTCTAAATACAGGGAATCTTCTGCATTATCTGTTTGGGTTTGGTTTCCTTTTAGTAATCTAAGTGAAATATCTGCTCATTAGTAAAGGAATTTCTCTTTCCCAGGGTTACATCTTGTACCACATAGCTCCTGAGTCAAACACACACTTTACACATGCCATTTCAAAAATGTTATGAATATAGCTTTAAAACATGAAAACAAGAATTTAACCTAAAACAAAAGTAACTGAGAATAGGAGTGTATGCATCATGCACCTTTTTTCTCCTTTCCACTTCAGTTACTCTGCCTTCCGCATCATACATTGGTATCCCAATATACTGTTCCCACTCCCCCCTTACTTCAGGCTAGAGGTGCACCCTGAAGAAAGGCTCCATCAGCTCCTCCTTCCCCCACTGGGGTCAGAGGACACATAAGAAACATCAATGAAAATCCCACTGTACAGATTATTACCAGAGAAATTACTCTGCCCAGGCCCACAGAGGGACGCATGCACTTAAATACAGAAATTAGATGTCCGAATGTACAATGGCAGTCATTAAAAGCCGCTCTTAATCTTTCAGGGAGTGATTGCAGGCAGTTCTGTCTGATCAAATTAGGATGGAGACAGACCCATCCTTGTCTCCACATCCTGTTCTTGCCAATGCCACCCCAGGCACACCAGCCCAACACACACAGACACCAGCCGGGATACTCGAAGTATTTAAGAGCACAGGGAACCTTATGATCCAAACCTTTGTTCCAAGAGGTATTAAAAAATCCCAGATAAAATAAAGAATAAAATTTAGACAGTCCAGAAGCCAAAGCTTCACATCCAAGACTCCCCATTGCAGCTAAATGGGGATCTGATGGACAGAGTTTCTTATTTTTAATGTGGTTTGGGGAGCAGAGATTACAAGATACTGTATGAATGTCGGCTTGTTCCCCTTCAGTTCAAAACAAGTCATTGTTCTGGGATGGGAAAATGTGGTTTCTCAAAAGACTAACATCCCCTCTTGCTTGTTTCATTAAACTGGCAAAAGAAAATTTAATTCAAATTAAGAAAACTCATACTAAAACAGATCCACTGGAGAAAAACAATTGATATTTATGTGCTGTTGCCACTTTGCACTCATTACAGGGGCTAATGTTTTGCAGGACACATCTTTTAAACCTTACTAAGCTTATTATTTACTATCTCCTGACAAGCATGACTTCATTTCAAGAGCTGGCACACACCCCCTTGTGAGAATCTAATCTTTAATAACATATGCTAATTAAAAATGCACATTTAATGCTAAAAACAAAAGCTAAAATTCAAAACAAAACCAAAAAAAATCATTTGAGTAAACAAAGCAATTGGATTAGAGTGCACAGAGCAAACTTAAATAAAGTCACATATGCCACAGCAGAAAGTCATTAAGGGAAGGGGGCGAAAAGGGTAAAAAAAAAAAAACACAACAGGCAGACAACTCTTTGTAGCTGGCCTTATCTAACCTCTCTGAACTCCTATCTAGTTTACTGCCCATCTGTCATGTGATAATAAATTTAAAAGGAGCACATTTAAGAACTCATCAAAAGTTTATTCAAGTCAATTGTTCATACAGTGCTTGATTACATGCAAGAAGGGTGTGTTCTTCTAGAGGAGCTACATGGATTTATTTTTCTCACAGTGCTGGTTGAATTTTACCATTAATTTATTTACAATTTATCATTTTGTGTTGTTCCACAGCGACAGAAAAACCCTAAAACAGTGGGCAGTAAACAAAAGTAAATGGCCTCTTGGGATTTAAAGACCTAATGATGCCACTAAAAAGCTTTTTACAGCTATTTGCTCATTTTTAAATTACTATAATCTAGAAGCCATTTTCTTTCTAGGGACTACAGTCACAACATAACATTACTGAAGTGCTTTGAACTTGAAAAATTTGAGCTACAACTTTGTGATCTGCCATAACACTTTCAAAGATTTTATCAAAAGAAAAGTTAATTAGATAAATTTGTAGTTTTAGAAACAATTTTATCATCAATTGAAACTTAATCCCGACACACATCAATCTTTTCCTTCACAGATTTCATGCTAATTCTTTCTTAAGGTGAATTTTGATTCAGTAAGATTTACCAAAACAGTATTCTGCAGGAAATTCCTTACTGTGTTTGAGAGCACTAAACAAAGAGGGTACAGGCTTAAGATTTACAGTGTTAATTCTTAGGATAAATAGAAGTCAATTACTTTGTAAACGGTAGATCACATTACTGAACATATACAAAATGAGAAAGTCTAATGAAATGACAAGATGATATTACAATTCCTAGATGTTATTTAATTCTGCCTGTTTGTTGAATTAATTTCATACATATGCAAATGAAGAGTTATAAGCACGTTCGTTTTTGATTCAGATCTAAACCACCGCTATTCTCACCACAGTCTTCAATGTATTATCAACTGAAAAACAAATGTTGTCTAAAGTAAGGATCTTTTAACTATAGTTTTTTATAAGAGACTGGGCAGCAAAAATTTTATTCAGTTTTACCTTCTCAACTAGAAAACAAATGTTGGGTGGGTTTTTTTTGGTTTTTGGAAGGAATGCGTCACGTATTGGAGTTATATTTTCAGTTACTCTATTACACAGAGCACTCGCTCCTCTAGGCAGGAATTGGCGCAGATCTGCAGAGGTGAAAAACCTTCAGGACACGGCATCCTGCAGACTCGAGACCCTGGTCCTACAAACTCCGGCATTCGGATGCCCAGGCAGCCACCTACAGCACCACCACCGCACCCGGCTTTGGAAAGCAACCGTCTCGGGAAGCCAGATAAACCCCTGTGATCTGATAACACCACCAAAAGCAGTCGCTAATTGTCCAGTCTGTTCAGGTTTACTCATCCATATCTCATTAGCGTTAGTTACCTCCAGTTCATAATTGGATAGTTCAGGGTGGCTGACAGTGAGCTGAGGGACAAAGGTTAGGATGAGAGGGAGAAACTAGGTGATGTCCAAAGAAGGAACAGAAAAGCACAAGCAGAGAATCAGTCGACTCCTTATAAATTAACTTTGTAAACTTTTAGTAACTGAAAAGAAATTATCTTTAGCCTTCTGCAACAAATTTCATCTTTTACTCATCCGGCAAATACTACATAGCACGTGGGGTATATTTTCACAGAAAAATTATTTTCTTTGTCTTGCACCAAGTGTTTTGTTTCTCCTAAGGCCTTGGTTTGGTAACCTGGTAAGACCACTTCCAAATATTGATGTTTCCATCAGGGAGATGGCTAGGATGGCTAGCATTCCTTCATTAGCTTCACCACAACTCTCTAGCTGTCTTATTGAAGCCAAGGTAGTTACCAGGAACACCAAATTATTTAAAAGGGGAAAAAAAAAAAAAAAAGGAAAAAAAAACCACAAACCACACAAAGAAGCGTGATAATCCTAGCAATACAGGAATTTTATGATTGCATATACACTGTTTTACTTTCTATAGTTGCTAAGGGGAGCTTCATAGTAACTCATGCAGGCATTGAAACACTACGGCAGCAATATAATTTGCTAAAGCTGACAAAACAATCCTTTGAAAGCTAGGAAATAAACAGTCCTTTTAAAAAATGGGTTTACTTGTTCTCATGGAGTCCTGACATACACCTAACTTTCTTATTTTTCTAATGATAAACTGTCCTCCTTCCCTCAAATGTTCAGATTGTTGCTTATATGGAAATTTCTTATGTGTAATGATCTGACTTTCAGGCTGAACCTCTCTTTTAAAAATCCACACACAGAGCATGACAAATTATCCACACTACACTGTGCACTTGGGCTCAGTTATCAAGCTCCAGAAACAGGCTTTTGACCAAAACTGCATTAAACAGATAAGATCCACACAGCTTAAAACATACAGTGAAATAACAGCCAAAGTACTGAAAACTACATCTGATTTTGAAGCCCAGTACTCAACACTGAAATCACTGTTCACAGGTATTTTCAAGAGGACTTCTGAGCCACAACACTCAAGACTATGCCAAAAAACATACAGAAAAATTTACAAAACAATAAGCCTCCATACTCTGGGTTAAACTAACATTTAATTAGTTTTATTCTTAAAAATTTGAAGAACACAACATTTGAAAAGGGCAATAAACACATCTCTGAAAGGCAGTAACAATCAGTTCATCAGTGTGCAGTTACAGAAAGTTTTGAAATCAAGTAGAAGCAGACCACAAAAACAAAAACACACTAACTAGCTTTAATAGAACAAAGTCTACCAAGAAGAGTCATGCTTCATCTCTTAAGAGAAATGGAGACAAAAGGCACACAGCTCTACTCATGACAATAAAGCAACAATAAACAAGCCAGCCAGACATCAACCAGTGCCAAATGCTCAAGAAGGTACTTTTTGGATGTTTCACTCCAGCCTTAGTCATGCTTCAGTCACACTTCAGTCAGACTAATTGAGAAGAAAACTGTTGTTTGTTGGGTATTTAAAAGATGTACGCAAAGCAGGACAAGTGAAGATTCACAACAGTTGACTGCATATAATGTTATTTTTTCAGAGAGCAACTCCTTTGCATTCAGCAGGTCCCTCTGACAATATTTCCTAGAAATCTGAAACAAGTAAGGGCAAGAAGGGCACTGGACCTTGCAAATCAAAATATCAACTGTGTGAAAGCCACCAACAAAACTACAAAGCAATCAAAGAAAGTAAGGCAGGTACATGTCAGTAACAGGTATCAGTGAGGGGAATCCAGTTACAAAGATTTTAATTATTAACATGGAATTTAATCGAGGTGCTAGAGTCAACCCTCCCACTATTATGAAGAATGCCAGCAAGCTTACAGCAACCACAACTGGTCAAGATTTCAGGTTGACATCTCACTGAAAACATTAAGGTCTCTTGTCATTCTGGTGAAGTGTTTTCAGTGTTGACTCAGAGGGAAGAATGCCATCTAGCGAATCACTCAGACAGCACTGGTATGTCCCACCTATATTTACCTGACCTCATTACGCAGAGGAAAGTTTTCTTCGCCTTCTTATTGACGTGAAGATTATCAGGAGAGAAAGGAAAGAGAGAAGGAACGGATGCCAGGGAAGAAGAATCTACTTTAAAATAGGTCATTTACAGCTGTAGCTGTTAGCAGCTGGTGGATCTGGCCAAACTAAAAATAAATTCTATGCTTTACCAAAAACAGTAATATTATAAACTTCCATACGGCCGACAATCATCCTCTGTGGGAGGCAAAAGCCTTTTAGAGGTGACCCAGACAGCTGCTCAGCAATATTCATGGGTATGTTCATCCTCCCAAAAACAAGAGGGCCAAGGAGGAGGTACCAGCACTCCCCTCGCTCATGCACACCCTTAGCTCCCACCCCAGCATTCCTCCAGACCATTCTGGACAGCTTGCACAGGAAGGTTTCATTCCACTGGTGGAACTAGACCAAGTGGCACAGGAATGGCCCCAGCAGCAATACCTCAAGTTACATGAAAACGGCTTAAATGCTTGCGCAGCTCAGCTGGGCATCCACTGACTCCCTGCACTGGACAACAGTAAAACCCCAGCACAGCAGCCTCTACAGCACTCACAAAGTAACAACTAGCATTTCCAAATAAAGACCCTGTTCCACTTAAATCAATGGATTCTTGATGCCGATGCGAGTCTTCAACCATTTATTTAAAAAAGCTACTTGAACCTTTAATTTAAAGGCTCAATTAGTTCACATCAACTTTTTGCCCTCTTCTTCACACAACAGAAAAAGTGTAATACAAAACTACAGCACCTCTGCATCCCACTATATTAAAATAATACACTTCAGCTGAATATAGTTTAATTACAGCTTACTCTGGTACACTCATGTATTAATTAACAGTTTACTTGGAAATTCCCACCATATGGTACTGTAGCAGATGTTAATCACGGAAGGCCAAACACTTCGAAATTACTGTCCTAGGCACTTCATCTGAGGTACCAAGTGCCCTAAACGTCTACTTAAAGGATAAACTGGAAATGCCAAGCACCCTACAAGATCACATCCACAGCTATTTTCTCAAAGACAATAAACCAGCTAGATTTTCAAGCCTCCAGTGCTTTAGAAAGATTTGATATAGACACTACCAAATGCCCTTTGCATAACAGAAATGCCTGCACTGGAAGCCTCAAGGAAAAAATTTGTTTCATCTACCAGACATCTGCTAACCCCCACATACAGTGAGGGTGAAACGCGTGCGTGAGTGGATGCTCGTGTAACATTCCAGATCTTGGGTGCACCAGACTGGTGGACCTGTGTCTTCCAGCCCTCCACCCTTCAACTGCAGGAAAGGAGCATTATGAGGAACAGCAGATGCTTGCTTTTGGACAGTCAGCTACTTTAAATTTAAGAGCAAATGTCCAGTCCAACTGTCTCACAAGAAGAAATTAAATTCCTTGCACAGTGCTCTAAGTAGGTTTACATGCCAGTTGCCTTCCTCCTCATTTTTACTATCACATGGGCCTAATATTAGATGCCCAAAATTTTTCTTTGGCAAAATACAACTCACCTCTGTCTCCCTACTTCACCTTTTTAGAAAAAGAGGGCATCTTTGACAAGCTGGAAGAGGTGAATGACTAAAATGTGGTATGTCCTAGTTTCACAAAACAGCCCTTCCAGAACTGGCTTTTCTTTAGTAAGGTATTTGAGAACCCTTATCCTACAGCATTTGCCTGATAACTACTCAGCTTCCAAACTAAAAGTTTAAAGTTTTCATTAAGTAAAATATTTAAGCCGTGTGATAGCTGAACAGTTTTATTTTATTTGGATCTAGAAATCTAAAGCTAAGTTATCCTGCTAAAAGTAAATGCTTGCTACAGGTGATAACTGATGGAGTTATCCTATGACTTAATGAGGAACTGGTAAGTTCTTAGAAAAAAAACAAAACAAAACAAAACAAAACCAGCATCTACATAGCAAGGAAGCCTGAGGAACAAGCTTTCTCTTTCTCCTGGTTGCATACCTTTGAATGCAAGCCTATACATGAAGAATTTTCTCACGACACAGCTTTTCCATATTCCTCCAGAAATCAGTAACAAATATTACTACTTGACTCTGAGAAATACAGTACAATCAAATGCTACAGTAACTTTAGTGAGATTAAACGGTTATCTACCCTTCTGAGGATCAGACTGAAAGGCTAAACCATTTGCCAATTTGGATTTTAGAAGATAAAACTGCCTGGGTTATTATTGCCGGAATGCTAGAAGACAACTACTTGCTAAGATTCTAAAAATACGTCTGTATATATATTTCAAAACTCTCATCTGAAAAGTGTTCTGGTTTATATCATCGACTTGCAAAATTCTTGACACCCGTTAACCAGAAAAGGCTTTTGTAAATTTCTTGGTTTAATACTGCAGCGGTGTGCAAATAAATCTGAATAAGATCAGAATGCAGAGTTTTGTTGAACTGTTGCAAAAAAACACTTGAGAAAACATATTGTGAGGCCATATTTAAACTAACAGATGTTTCAGAAACAGAACAATATGTTCAAACAAAATATAGGTGTAAACGGGCAGTGTTAAAAGAGCTTCACAATTAGCACATTTCAGTAGCGAGTGAGATCATCTCATCTAGGAAAGCTCCCTCCCGAAAAGATCATTAATTTAGAAATGAATTCTCATATTATGTCTAAAATTTGGCTGCATTAAATATTTGCAGAGTGGCTGCTTATGTAACATTGCATTTGCTATGGCAACACCCAGGCTGTTAGATTTTGACACATCCCAGTTGCAATTGCAGTTTCATTTTCTGCTGATAAGCAATGGCAGGAGAGGTTTTCTAATCACAAACCAAGATGCTCTAAAACACAACACCGTGAGTGATGTGGTGGCTGTTGATACTGCGAAAGCTCCCGGTGTCAGAAGGGCAAGCAAAAAGTGAGAGATCCACAGGAAAAATAAACAAGCTACAGACAGAGATCTTTCAAAGTTGCTTTCACAGCAGTTTTAAAGCTGGAGTCCTTAAAACTCAAGTTTGGGATAGGGCAGTTTGACTCTTGACTATCTGCCTTTGTACACACACTCCCTTCCATAAAGATCCCCTACTTGTCTTACTGAAATTCTGATTACCTTCTTAAAACTAGCTATAGGAATACAGCGAGCTACAGGAATAACTAGTTATAAATTTAACAGTTTGGGAGTTCATCGAAATTAAGCTCCAACTATGGCATTACTTCATATTTTTCTACAGTTTTTCCATAGCTGCTCTTGCTAGACGTTGCAGTAAAAGTCATAACTCCGTTTAATAGTATTGCTTCAAAGCTAATGGAGTACTACATGTACCCTCCGATACTGCAAAATTTCAGTTTGCTTTCCTTGAGAGGAAAAAAAAAAAAGTTTTAATGCTGACAAACTGTAAAACACCTGATCTTCTTCCACATATGGCGCTTAGCAATGACTATTCGAGTTGATGACTATTCTGCAGCTCCTCATCATCTACACAAGCTTCACTAGGAACTGAAGTTTCACAATCCGAGCATCTTTCATACTCTTAAATATCCAGTCTTTGTTTCCCTGAGACAACTCAGCTTTTTCCATATTATTTCTAGTAGTCACATTTGTTAAGGGCCCTACCAAAAGTGATGCAACGGGAAATAGCTTAAGAAAACATCTTAAACTCAATAAACCATTGAAAAAAAACAACCAACAAAACAATCAAACAAAAAAAACCCATACAAAATTGAAAGACTGCAATGAGGCACATACATATGTGCAACAACACTCCCTCTCTACCATTAAGTAAATGCTCACAGGCCTTTGTAGAACTATAGCCCAGCCTATATGCCAGAAAAAGCTCTCTCCTAAACTCTGTCCACAGCATAGTCTTCTCTAGAAAAAGTCAAGGTAAAAAATTAGTTAGGTCTGATAGTGACCCTGAACACAGGAGTCACTCTTTCTGTTTGTAAGAGCTAAACCCATTCGCCAGATTCCAGCACAGGGAGAGGGTTTGTGCCTGCTCTGATGACCTTCCCTGTTGCTACGTAATGGCCCCAGTAACTGCAGCAGGACCTGGGTGTTGCTACAGAAGTCCTAGGGCTCTGCACATGCAAGGACAGGAGTAAAAGGATTCCCACAGCAACATTTTTTAAAAAATCATTAAGTATTAGTCTTCCATTTCAGAGCATGCCCACAAACTCTTGCATTTTCGTGACAACACATAATTCATGTTATATCAAGAGGAGCACAGTTGTCGGCAGCCCGTGACGACTCTGTGCAAACACACATGCTTCTGAAAAGGGACATGAACTTCTGTACATGAAGAGCAGAGAGAAGCTCACTTCTTAAATCCATGTAATATTCAGTCACCCAAATGGGGAACTTCTGCATTCCGCTTTTGCTTTGCTAGCACATTCATGTTTCTCTTTCTCTTCTCCTAGTCCTTCTAAGTATTTACATACTTCTAAATGCTGGTAGAGTAGACTTTATAGAGATAAAAAGCCCCCATAGTTTAGCATTAGAAGCTTTTAGAGCATCTCCAGGCTCAGCTTCTTGGGTATGACTACCATTACAACAGTTTAAGCTGTACGAGCTTTGTATAAGCTCTATGAGCTGCCACTCAGCAAGAAAAAATAAAAAAAAAATTAAAAATTTAAGCTTTGTTAGATAAAGGAATATCAATTTTTCCAGGTGGACTGCCTTTTGGAACTGATTCTGCCATTGAGAGACTGGTACTGAATTAAAACTAGAATATTGTTAAAAGCAGCAAGTCCTTATCAAACTACAGCCCTTATAAATAACCTCAGGCAAGAGAAGTTAAATTGCAAGACAAGTTAAAAACGTCCTGATGTTCGGAAAGCAATTGTGTGTCTTTGAGTTTTCTCAGCTCCTCAGAAATCTAAAACACATCTGACATCTTCCCTTCCTGAGTCAGTGAAAGCCGCGACGTGACATTCGACGGCACTTGCCCAGGCAATGTGTCAACGTCTTGCAACGCAGCAGTGGTATCCACACGTGTCCTCCAAAGGGGAGGCAGAGGAGGTGATTGACACAGTTTCAGCTCACTGATCCATGTGGGGCCTTTAAAATTAGTACCAAATATACGAAAAGCAAAATAATACACAGTTTGAACCAATTTAAATATTCATTTTATCCTCCACATACAATATGCCATCCTGTGGGAGAGATGAGCTAATCCATCTGCTCTTTTTCCAGCTCTTATGACAGCTAATCTTCTGTCAGTGGGTTCATTTTAAACCATATAAAAACTCATATGCTGACGCAGGCTTCGCTCATTTTGTCTTTTTCATTTGCAAAGTTCTAACTGGCATTTCGATCCACAAGGTCAAAATTTAGGTAGTCGCTTATTTCCAGGTACAACTCTGCATCTCAGCAGGTCATTAAAGGATCCATAGACCAACCATGTATACCAAGGAATTTAAAAAGAAGACGACACTGGAGAGCCTGTATTTATTTCATGAAGACCCATGGTCTGCAGCCTGTCCTGTACCCAGACATCCAGCCCAAAGCTCGGCACTTTTATGTAACAGCTTTCAGCAGGAATACTTTCCCTGTCTTCATTTCCCACATCTTTAATATCAGGCCGATGCTTTATCACTAGTCTGAACAGAATGCCACTGAGGTAATGGCTCTTTTGCCTAAATAAAGAATTCCAGACGGGGCCTTTTATTGTGAACGTACAGGTCATAGCAGCAAGACCATCACAAAAACACGAAGAGCAATAAAATCTGAAGTGTTTCATTTCCCCTTACTTCCAGATAACTGTAAATAATGTTAAACAGTAGGATTTTCCTTTTTCAGGAAATCTTTTGCTTTGAACATTAAAATCTATTTTAAAGAATGCTCTTTCCAGAGCTGCTCTGAGGAGGCATATTACATAGCAGGGCACTTACTTCAAGAGGTTAAAACTGAGCTCAACATTTGTAAATCTGTAAAGTAACCCCAGTAAGTCAGCAAAAGTATTCTCTCGTCTTGAAGTTTAATGTAATTTATGCAAACCAGACTTGACTGCCGCTAACGCAGAAACCACTAATGCACTCACCCCGAAGTTCTCATGACAGACACATTCATGTTTTACTACCTGAACTGTCATGAGTACCTCTTAAAACACAAATAAGCTATTTTTAAGACTTTCAGGTATGTAATTTGTTGGAAGCAAGGTGTTTAAAGCAGCAGCAGAACGTAAAAAACACCGGGATTTCAGTAACAATGTTTGCAACACTACAAATGCTAAGAAAACCAAGTTACAGCCGAGACCACCTGCCCTTATCCACGACCATCCTTCCTCCAAACTCATCAAGGTGTGATCCATCAGACAGGACCAGACCTCCCATAGCTGCTGCTCATACTCATTTCCAGGCTCAACTTCTGAAACCACAGAGGCTATCTAGGTGGTTTTCCTCAAACAGTGCTAGTCAAAGGCAGGTGCTTCATCTCTTTGCAACACTCTCCGAGTAAGAGTTCATCTGCAATTTGGAATACAAAATGAAGAAATGAAAGCTTGAAGCAACATTGATGTGTTTGCTCAGTAAAAATGAAAGTATTCCAGAGAAACAATTGAGCATTCGCACTAAAATAAACAGGTTAAACATTAAAAAGCAGGCTTCATAATCCAAGAAGTAGGCATGACTGCAATAACTGATTTTTGTAAAGTTCACATAATTACTTCTAAAAGCAGATCTACAGCTCTGTGTGCTAGTCACAGGTTTCTAGCCACAAACCTTTATTAAGCCTCACAATTTTAAATGTTATCATTTAGTCAGACTGCTGGTTTTTAAATAAGTGATTTTATATTGATGCAATACAAAAGCAGATTATGCAATGTACTTCAATTGTCATTTATGAAAAGTATCTCATGTATTATATTTTTTAAGTATTTTAAAAATGCACTATCTGCAAATTCATTATTTTTCTGCATTCCCAAAATACGGGGGAGGTATCTCAGACATCGATTTGAAAAAACTCCTACACAATTCTTTTTTTTCCAGAAGTAAAAATGTTGTAAGCTAAATGGTTGTACTAAAACATTTTGAAGTGGAAAAAGGGTTGTTTTAAATAATAATCATCTGTAGCTCCTTCTGGTTTTTTATCAGTATTCAGCCATTTCTTAGGACATAAAGTATCACATCATTCTTTTTTTTATTATTCTATGGATTGAGAATGCTTCAAAAAGAGCAAAAAAATGTATGTTACTGAATATAATTCCAACTCGACAGCTATAAATTCCAGGACTGAATAACTGAAAACATATGCTATATGCCTGAAATTTTAAGGATGATGAAACTGTCACATTAGTAGCACGCAGCTTGTTATAAAGAACTCCCACAATGTAGCAGTTGTTCAAAAGTTGTACCCATCCGGTCATTCTATCTTTATAAAAAGATATCTAATACTAGATGGCGAATTATTCAAAACACAGCTGCAGCCTAATTTGAAGGTAATAGCAAAAAAATAAATAAATTACAGTGTTAAAGCCATGTCAGTGCACTCAGAATAACAGAAAATCATTCCCAGAAAGTCCATATTTTATTCTCATTAGACTTTATTTGGGGGGGGACGACAGGTGAGGAGGGAGCGGGGGAACCAGAGCAGCAGCACCAACACACGTCAGCCCAGCGGGCTCTTCCAGGCTAATGCGAATCGTGGATATCTAAATGTCGCCCCTGGGGACGGGGATCGCACCCCCACTTCCCCCCCAAGGCGTGGGTGCCCCCGGCCTGGCCGGGGGAGCGGGCTGGGCGCCCATCGCCAGCCCAGGCGGTTTCACGACGGGGGAGGAGAAGTAGGAGGCAAGGGGGGGGGGGGGGGGGGGGGGGGGGGGGGCGTCACGGCAACCCCGCCGGCCCCGCTGGCCGCGGAGCCCCCTCCCGCCTCCGCCGCTTCCCCCCCCCACACTCCCCTTTACCCCGCGGGGCGCGGTTGCAGCCGTGCCCCCACCTCCCCCCGCACGGGCGAACGCCCCACGTTAGGTCAAACTTTATTTCGGGAATCATTTCGCAGCGCGTCTGCCGGGAGCTGCCGGAACGAGCTCCTCGCATCCCCTCGCTGCTGGGTGGGCGGACGGCGGGAGCGACAGGGGACAGCCCCATCGCCTCACCGTGGCCGCCGCCGGGGAGCATCCCGGGCTCCCCCGGGTACAGCCTTCCCCTCAACACCCCCTCCTCCCCCCCATACTTTATGGGCAGCCGGTGGTCGCCAGCCGCGCCCCGCTCCGCGCCCGGGGGCAGAGGGGAGAGCGCGGCCCCGCAGCCCGGGCCCCCCGCACCCACCGCTCCCCCGCCCCGGCGGCGCGGCCCCGACAGCCTCCCTTCGCGCACCCCCGGCCAAAACGTGGAGGGGGGAAGGGGACCGGCGGTGCCGGGAGGCGGGACCACGGCGCGGGGGAAGCCGCGGAGCTCCCCGCACCTGCGGGGGTGGGAGGTGGTTGGAGGTGATGGGAGAGGGGCACCGCGCAGCCCCGGCGCCACTCCTCACCTTTCATCCAGTCGACGACTTGGCTTGGCGACCACTTACTGACGGGCTCCATGATGAGAGCCATGGGGGGCTCGGGGGCGCGGGGCTCGGGCGGCCGCCGCTCTCCAGGCGAGGGGTTCGGCTGCGCAGAGCGGCGGGACCGCGCTGCCCGGAGCCCGAGCGGCGGCGGCGGCAGGAGAAAGCCGCTAAATCCTCCGCTTGCCTCCGCTCCGCTCCGCTCAGCTCGCCGCCTCTGTGCCTCTCTAGGGATTTCAGTTCATGCTGCCGGCTCGGCGGGGAGAGGAGGAGGGGGGGAGGAGGAGGAGGAGGAGGAAGGGGGAGGAGGCGACGGCACGCTCCAACGCCTCCCGCCCCCGCGGACCTGCGGGCAGCGGCGGCGGCTCCCGGCCCCGCCGAGAGGTCGGTCCCGGGTCGGCGGAGCAGGGAGGGGTGGGGGTGGTGACTCCGCTCGGCTCTGCCCGCCGGCTCTCCGCGGCTCTCCGCGGCCGCGGCTGCCGCGCCGGTGTCTTTTTCTCCCGGCGGAAATGACGAGGCGGCTCCTGCCACCCGAAAATATCTCCAAGTGAAATGGGAAGCGACACCCGACGGCCGCCCGGGGCGGGGGATGGGGCGGGGAGGGGGGGGGGGGGGAGAGCTGGATGACTCGCAAGGTGCCACCGGCGATGGCGGGGGGGCGATGGGCCTGGGGCGCTGGCAGCGCCGAGCACCTGCTCCCGCCGAACCGAGAGTAGGAGAGGGGACACCGGCGGGGAAGCTGGGCACCGAGCTGGCGTTTGGGTTTGTTGGGTTTTGTTTTCGTTTTCCTTGAAAAAAAAAAGCATCGCTGCGTGGGCGGGAAAGGTAATTTTTTAATTTTTTTTTGAGTAAAGCCCGACTGTACAGCGGCCGTGATGCACGGTACCGCCGGGCGCCCCGTGGGAGCCGTGCTGGCGGGCAGCACAGCGGGGCTGGCCTCACGGAGACTGCACCGTGTTCTTTTTGCCTGCCTCACCCCGAGGGTGCAGCAACGGGGCAAACTGGAAAGAAGTCCACCAGGAGAACTGGGGTAGGAATTAGGCAACCTCAGCCAAGAGAGGGCATTCCCAGGGGGCGTCCCCTGAGCTGTATCGCCAAGGAATGGTGGCTGCAGGCGTGAAAACCCACCATCCCTTCAGCGAACCATCACTGCTGGAGCTGTTCATCTTCTCCTGGCTGTGTCCCCCCAGGCTGCATCGTCCTGGAGGTTACCCCGACGGCGCAATTCCCACAGAACCTCTGCTACGGTGTGTGTTTGTAGGAGTCTCTCCCAAGCGCAGAGCGATTTCTCCTAGGATGGCTGTGGGTGCTTTCCAGGCACCTTTCCTAGGAGTCTCTGCTCTGAGAAGGTGGCACTCCCCCTCCCACCCACCGCTCTTACCCCTCGCGGAGCTCCAGGGGGAGGATAAGTACCTCTAAAGGGTGTTTTCCAGCTAGTGAGTTGGCCAGTGCACAGCTTTGCCTGTATTTGCATTCACCCTGCTTCTCCTGCCAAGGCTGAGGCACGGCCATCGAGATATTCCCTCTGACGGTGTAGGCTGCTGAACACCAGCTGCTGATGCTGACATTTAATATCTCTACATGAGGAAAAAAGAGGATTCCCTCAGCCCTGAAATGTCAACAGCAAAGGAATCCCTTTTGCACAGCACAGGCAGCAACATTTTGGTACGTGGGGCTGAAGTGCTAGTGATGAGGGGCAGTAAAGTTGGTAACATCTCTCCTTGGAGAACCAGGAAGAGTCTATCTAGCAGCGTTATTTAGAGTTGACCCTCACTTTGAAGATTGTGCTTATCCTTGAAAAGAAACTCTTTTTTTTTTTTTTTTTTTTGCCGAAAACGGAGGCTTGCACACTGTAACTTTCCTCAAATTTGGCTCTAGACGTGTCTCCTGTGTCACATTCCTGCCAGCACACTGACAAGGCAGTCTGCTTCTAAAGAGGTTGCATTACCTAAAGCCACTGAAACAATAAACCTCACTTGCAAATTAAGGCTTTTTCCTTTATGAAAGATTTGAAAGGTATGCAGGATCCTTACATACTGGGTTATTGTTGTTGAAAGAGCGTGTCATAATTTTAATTAGAAACCAGTAGTTTGAAAGGTTTAGAAGTAAATACCCAAGATCAGACTGAAACCTGGCACATAATTTATAACACCATTGTGTAACTCTCATTGTGCTGGAAAGTTCTTCATGGGTGAGGAGAGGGGAAGTAAGTTCTCGGTACCTATGTGTGAAGTCCTGTAGTTTATAATTATGACATACATTATTATCCCTATAGCTTCCCAGGGTAATTTGTAGCTAAAGTGAGTTTTTCAGTAAAGCATCTGTCACCCAGTGGTCAGTATCTATTATTTTTAAAGCCCTTTGTAGTGGTTCTAGCAGATTATGGAATGGTAAAAGGGAGCTTACTCCCTCAGTTGAGTAAATAGATGATGTGTTGAGCATGGGATCTAATTACCTTTATTGTTCTTCTCATAGAGCAAAGCTATCTCATAAATACTAGGGTAAATCCCATTGATTTACTCAGTTCTTGTTTCAGTCTGAAAAGCATTGGCTTGGCTATGGTGGGGAGGATTTGGCTCATTATGAGTGAAGATAAAATTATTCAGCCACGGTACTTAACTTGATGACCTATTACAGCAATGAGTTCTATAGTCAGGACATGTGCTACATAAAAGTATTTTTTTTTAATTTGCTCTACATTTATTGCTGCCTGATTTTATTATTGTTCTCTCTTTCTAGGGTAAGAAGTCAAAAGGAGAGCTGAATGACTTTTTATGCTGACCTTAAACTAAAGTGTCTCAGCCAGAATGCCTTAAACAAGTTTTTTTTTTGTCTGTTTTCGTCTTTCAGTTTAGTGGCCCTCATCTTGCTGTCACACCTGCATGAGTCAGGCCTTTTATGTAAAGCGTATGGGACAGGCTTCTGCAGAGATGCTGAACTGCAGAATTAGGTCCTAGCTCATCTTCTGTAATTACTCTAGTCCGTCTAGTGCATTAAAAATTACTATTTTAAAAAAAAATATACATGTCCTTGTTAGGTGGTAATTTGTTAGGTAGTAAATGTAAAAGTAAGTACACAGGAAAATTCTGTATTGAAAGCACGAAAGAACAGGAATGAATCTGCAACTATAGTACAAGCCTGAACCCAGCAGTATAGACTATATATGTCTGCTTAAACGTCCATTCTCCGAACATCCCTGGGCATGGATGGACAGCCACAGCAGACAAGTTTAGGCACACACACTTCCTGGATCAGCACTTTAGCCTGCAAACTCACAGAAGATACTGCTTTTCTGTCATGGTACATTGTCACGGTACCTTGTTAAAACCAAAACTGCCTAGAGTTCGACTAGCAATTGTAGCTGCTACAGCAATACAAATTGTAAATAGTACTGGTAAATAGTTCAAGTGTGTCTAATAATATGCTTTTTTTTTGTGCCTTTTTAATTACTAGGACAACTCTTGAAGTGGAGAGCTGCTCAGCCTGAATAATAGTGGCACACTTAGATCCAGGTTCTAACACTGGTACATTGGGTTGGCGTATTTTTTATATATATATGAAGCGAGACTCTACAGTGGGCCCAGTGATGGGTACAAGCCTAACTGTGGGTTCCTCAGAAACTTCATGGACTTTCTGCTAGGGTCTCTAGAAAGCATACAAGATGCTCAGCAATAACAAGTTGAAATCTTGCCCTGAAGTTAGGGAAAGGAATTTAGCCCTCTAAAGATGTTTCTGATACTGGATATTAAAACAGATTCTTCAAGAGGAAGGAAGATGAAAAAAATGGAGGTAAACTAACAGTTGCTAAAGCTAAAGTCCAATAAACCTAGTTGGATTAAAAAAAACCACAAACCCAATGAAGTGAAAAAGTTAATACTTCAAGTTAAGAAGGCTTGTTTGCATTTTGATAAAAAAAGAAATTCCCAATTTTTACAAAGGAGGCTTTATTTGATAAAAATTGAGCTGTTCCATCGGGGTTAGCTCTTGCTACAAATACCTGCTCTGACTGCTATATCAGCATTACTAGAGAGTATTTTACTCCCCAGCTTGGGACAACATGTAAAACGAGTTGCTACTCCCCTTGAATAAAGACACTGGGTTCATTCCTTGCCTGGTGAGGCTGCCGTCTGTCCTCTGTTCCCCAGAGAATTCTTACCTTTAGAGTGGTGTGAGATGGTGCCTTGTCAGTGCAAGGTGTGAAGCTGTGGTCCATCCTGGCTGAGAAGAGCAGGTGGCTCTCCTGTCTGTGCCTCCGGGGGGCTGCACGGACCACCGCCCCACCAGCAGCCAGCTGTCACTCGCTCCACATCCGTGGGCAGCCTCTACCCATACGACAAAGAGGCCAAAAAGGCAATGGCAATTAATTTGGGGCCTACACTGAGATCTTAACTGTTTCCTCATTTCTCACCACTCATCTTTTTCAACCTGCCTTAAAGCCCAAGTCCTTTAAAATAGTGTTTCAAAAGCAAATATCTTACCCTTAAAATATTTGTCTTACATCCTTGATGGTTTAAGTTGACATAAATTGGGGGGTGCGATTGATTTTGTTTTTGTGTAATCAGAAATAGAAATCATAATCCCCCAAAGATGTTTAATAATTTAAAGTATTCAGAACTCAATTAAGGCTATTAAGAGATTAGAAATTAGATTAAAGGTGGCTAAAGGGCAAAAATTCAAGGACTTCAAACACCTTTTGTAATACAAAGGCTGTTAAAAAATGAACAGGCTGAGAATTTCCCCAGGAAATTCGTATCATTTTAATTAGGTTTCTTCATTTAAAATAAAAAACGGAAACAGCTCCATATACAATTTGAGTCCCACTGCCCCTCTTAAACGGTGGACTCAAATAATTGCCTGCTGAGACCTCCTCCTTCCCCAGGTTCGGGGGGACGTGCAAAGGCTTAAGAGATTTTGAAAATCAGGAGGGACCCCCCTGACCACCTGACGTGACCTCCTGCATTGACGCCTGCCAAAGAATTTCTCTCATCCTTTCCCACAGCGAGAGGAATTATCTTTCCTCTGATCATATCCCTTCCCCATACCAGATTGTATTCATTTCTCATTTCCTTCCATATGGAGACAGGCGGCTGGTTCATTTTGTGGCTGAGAAGAGCAGGAATCCCTGGCAACGTGATGGGCTCTTGTCTTTCTTCATCCCATGGTTGCTCCCAGCCAAGGCTCTCGGTGCAGCTTCACAGAGATGCGATGCTGCTGTAGAAGAAGGAGGATGCTGCCATGGGGAAAGAGGGATGCTGCCATGGGGAAGGTGCAAACCGTTGGCAGAGGGGCGGTGGATGTGTCCCTGCAGACGCAGAAGGCTTTTCAGGAGCATTAGCCACCCAGTTGGAGGTGTGGGGGGAGCTTCCATCTCGAAAGAACAGTTTTCTGTTGCTTCATGAAAATAAATACACATAGGTGGTATTATGTGGGCCTTCTCGTTTTCTTTTTTTAGGCACAAGCTCGAGGAGGCTGTTCAGCTACCGTGCTAAGCTAAGGCTACATTTATGCTACCGCGGCACAAATGCCCTGCTTGAAACAATAAGAAACCCAAGGGAAGTGTGCTTCTGTGCTAAAATTATTAGAAAAAGATTATAAAAGAAAACAGCTACTAATTATTAACATCAGGTTCCCACTCATTATTAGCATCACAAATGTAAAATGGCTGCCAACAAGAGTCGGCTCAGAAGTCTCACTAGAAAGAAATGCCACAGTTTACTCCTGGTTATAAGTGGTATTTTATTACCTTTGGAATGGTCGGGTGGCGTGACTAAATGCAATGGGTGGCTCCCCTCGAGGTATATATTTTTGCTGATGAATTCATATTAGTGAAAGAGTAATAGATATCTGATCATTTTCTAAGCAATCCTGAAAATAAAACAACATTTAGAATTGCTGAAGAATGTAGTCATCTAAATTGCACACTGAAGTACAAAAGAAAAAGAATAATGATATGGTAATATAAAAAGGGCAAAACCATAATGAGAAGGGACATTTGTCAGTATACTCAGAAAAGCACAATCTGTCTCCCTGGTAATTTGGTGGAGTACAGAAAGTATTACATGCCATATTACAAGTATTACATTTTATTTCTGACTTCAGGAAGCATTGCCATATGTCTTCAAAGTCAGACATGGCCTCTTCAAAGTAGCGTGTTCTTTGTTCGTGCTGTGCGGGCTCCATCCCGCTTGGACGGTATTTATGCCAAATAAATTAAAGAAAGTATAAATCTTCCAGAGCCACAAGGCTTTGTATCAGCCAGCTTTTGTGGATGAAGTGGGCAGGAGCAATTTGGCTCCTAATGACCAGGGAAACTTGACAGGTTGGCTTTATTTCTTAGACCTGACAACTTTCTCTAAAAACTATTCTAATGGAAATAGTCCTGAATTTCCCAGCCTTAAGAAGCGTTTACTGCTTTTAAATGTATTTCACAGGAAAAAGAAAACAGGCAAATATTTTCAAATATTGCTGGTGTAATGCAGCACATCTATGCTACAATTAAATATGCCCTGATATGCCCTGATATTGCTATAATTAGAAGTTACTTGAGATTTCAGACACTTACATGAAGTTTCACATTTACAGCTTCAGACATCTCTGGCCTAAGGTCCTACTCCTAGGAGTTGTCCTTCCCAGTCCCCACGTTATCCCTGGAGCTGTGTTGGGACTGTGCATAGATCTAAAGGTCCTTCCACTTGGTGGTATCCTGAAACCAAAGAGAATTTAGGGAGGCTGGTGGTCAAACCCAAAGGATTGCAGATCAGTGCTAACCAGAGTACATGTTAGACTTCCTTAAATGTGCAAAGTGTTCAGATATCACGGCAGTGCCATAGTTTGGACTTTTCTATACCACGTCATCACTATTCTTTCTGTACTGCTGTTTACAGCTGGACATGGCTAATGCATAAGAAACAAGGATAAGGCAAAGAAACATTGTTTTTTGAAAGGGAAGAATGAAGAATATCTTTGCAAGAATATCTAGTGCCAAAGAATTGTAATAATGAAGGAAAGGTATCAATACAGAAAGAAATGATGCATCAAGGTGAAAAGGTGGCATTATGAAAGGAGTGAAGTGAATTGACAGGGAATACGCTACAGGAAGAAACACAATAATCAGGAGAAAATATTACAAGAAATTAGGAAAAAGAATGTAAGAGGAAGCTATAGCAAACGTATATATGAATCAATCTGTAGGTACAGTTGGAATTGAGGATGAGAAGGGTTAAAAAGAGTGAGAAAACAGTGAAGTGGAAAGATATGAAAAAGTACTGAAATTGGGAGGAAATAAAGGAGAAAATGTATGGATATTATCATCAAAGCCAAGAGTTCCAAAACGTGGACAGGTTTTAGAATAAAAGGATTTTAAGAAGGCAGGCGAATCGGACAGGATGGATTTGAAATACCTAAAGTGACTCAGCAGGAATTAAGCCATGGAGAAGCAGTCAAAATAACTTTATAATTAATCAGAGAAGCAAGAAAGGTTCTTACAAAACATACCCAGATCAAGTGCTAGACAAAAGCTTTCTTGTTGTTATTTTTCTTGTTGCTCGGTAGTCTAGAGCTAATGAATTGAACGTGCCTGGCTTATTCACTAGCACTACTACAGAATGGCTCATGGCCATAGCATTAACTAGCTTTTACCTCCCGAAGTAAGTGCAGCCTGCGTATTTTAAATGGTTTCTGGCCATGCCAACACCCAAACAGTGCTTGGGACTTGTTTGGGAGTTGTTAGCTGGCATAGCCCAAAGCCCAAACGTGCCGGGGAATGTCTGAGCGGTTTGGTAACCCAAGCATTCTCGTGCCTGGAAATATTCCAAGACCTTGATAGATTTACTGCTAGGGACTTAAGAATGGAGCCTACATTCATACCGCGGGTGCTGGCATTGCTTTCTAGGTCTAGGGTCATGCTCTGCTGCACTCCGATTTGAGGCAGGATCCCTTCCCCACAGCAATGAAGCCAGGGCTGGACAGGGGCCTGGACAGTCTCCAGCCAGTCACCCAATCCCTATAGTTTGGCAACCAGCAATCGAGGATGTCCTAGAGGTGTCATAAATCCCAAAGGAGAGGCCCAGGGGGCCCTGGAGGTGACCTGAGGAGGTGATCTAAGCATGGTCTCAAACAAATGGAAGTATCACAACAGCTTACTTTCCCACAAGGTACCCCTACATACCTGTACTTGACAAAGTAGGAGAATGAAGACAAATAGTCAATATGGCACTACAGATAAAACATTTTTCTCTCATTTCTTAGCTTCTTTAACTTCACAGTCTCCAAGTACCACCTGAAAGTTGGTCATCCTCCTACCCAGGCAGCCTACAGTTAATGACGAGCGCTGCCCCAGTCCTGTGACGTCCTGAAGCTTTTGTTTCTGTAGCTGGCAAAGATCAGCACTGGGAAATCAGGAAATAGGACTCACGGATCAGAAACTCTGGCAAAGCTTTCGATTGTTGTTTCAATAATTGGTCAGCAAAAATGCAAGCCATGGACTCATTTCAGATTTCTTTAACCATCCTAATTTTAAAAACTCTATTAATCCCAGTGACAGCTGGGTATCACACCTATCTAATCTAATCTTCTGAGGCATTTTCATGGTGCTCTTCTCTGTAGTATTCTGAGCATTTTAGAGAATGAAACGAGTCTACTACATAATCTAATTAATATCGATCTTTGGTTTTCCTCTTGCTCAACATGGGCAGGAGGAGAAGGCATATAATTCATCTAGTTTAATTATTATTATTTAAGGTCTTACAGTGGGAAAACAATGATAGAGAGGAGTCCTGCATTTAGATAGAGGACATCAGTATCTGTGGCTCTTCCAGTCTATCAGTGGAGGCAGTCCCAGAGAGAACTTTCCTCTCATGATGTCAGACAACAATGGAGAACTTTGCACTGGCGTATCCTGATCTGTTCAAACAGCTTTTCAGTTGCAGGTAGGTAGCATAGATGCATACTTATGTTTTCACCATTGCAGTGTCCATGGTTGCATATCCAAAATAGAACTGCATCAGATTAAAGACCTTCCTCACATCTGTGCACAGGTTTGTATCAGAGCTTGCATAGTGCATTACACTGATGTGAGTTCCTATTGTGCAAATGTGGTCATATGGCTTTTTAGAAACAAGTCGTCTGGCAAATAGTCTGAAATGAGTCTATTGGGACTGCTGAAGGTCAGGTCAGAGTATGATTTATTTGTACACTTTCCTTTTCTTTGCAGGTCAACTGCTGTCTCTTGAACCAGCCTGAATTTCTCTTTTTCCACTCCAGAGCTGATGTTATTTCTAAGTTGATTGGATTGCATCTGTCCAAGTCAACAGTGTTCAGAACCAAGTTGGCATATGGCAGCCATAGACTGGGTCTCCTAATCATCCGCAGATATAAAATATTCTTCTGTCAGTCTTGACTACCAGAAAACCCAATAGCAATGAAATGTCCATGATGACTGCATAGCTAAAAACTCTCCCTAAAACCCTTACCTGAAGATAACATTTCAGGACCACATGCAGTCAACCTGCAGAAGCTCCACAGCCACCTGACTGATCATTTGACACGGGTGTGTCGTGGGTTATGGCTGGGCCGGCCACTAACACGGACAGACGCTCTCTAACCCTCTCTTCCCCCACCCCTAAACAGGAAAAGAAAAGGGAATGAGGCAGAGAGACTTACGGGTTAGAGAAGAAAAACTAGAACAGCCTTAATGGAAATAATGACAATAATGGTGAAAAGATAAAAGTAAAGAACTATATACAACTATAGATAGTAGCCCGATACCAAACCCAACTCCCTCCCCCGATATCAATCCCCAGTGGTGCTGCAGAGCAGGAGGCACCGGGGAAGCCCCAGGCTCAGCGGCGGCGGGAGCTGGATACAGGGAGCTGGATTCGGGAACTCAGGATCCGGATCAAAATCAGGAGGTCAGATGGAGTCCTCTCTGGACACCGGCCATTGCAGAAAAGGGACAAAACTCTTGTGATCACTCAATTTATACAAATATGACGTATATGGGATGGAATACTCTCGTTGGTCACCTGTCCTGTCTATTACCCCCCGGAGGTGCGACCTTTTACTTCCTTGTGACTCCTCTCACTACCCGACACCCCCAGCGTGGCACACAAGAGCCAGCAGTGGCCTTGGTCACTACAGGAATAAGTATAAGCAAGAGCCTTTCTGCATCCCAGTCCCAGGCAGTGACTGTAAACATCAGGTGTTATCACTGCCAGTAGCACACACCGTCTGCAAAAACATGCTGCTGACTTCAGAACGTGCAGCCTTTTAGAAAAGACTAAACTGGAAAGTAAAAATCACTAAACAGAACTGGGTTTTTAGCTAAACCCAGGGCAGGGTGACATGCTGTGCCAGCTGGTGATGCTGGGAGGGACAAAAGCCTTTGTAGTCCTTGTTTGTTCACTAGAACCCCTTGGTTTTATATCCACCAACTATGCAAGACCTTCACACTGCAGATGAAGCAGCTGCAGCCTGTGGCTGTAGCACACCAGCAGTTACACTTGGGTGTCAAACAGAAAAGGAAAGCTGCCTGTGTGATTTCACAGTCTGTAGAGAAGGAGGCACAAGTGCTTCTCCAGCCTTCAGAGATAATTTTTGGATGACTTGAACAGTCGTCATGACCTGAATGACCATGATGCATCTTTGTTTTGATGAAAGGTCTTTAGCAGCCAGCAGCAGTGTTTGCTAAGCATGAGCATGCAGTGTACCTTAGACAACCAGAAGTACAGCCTTTGTCTGTAGTTCATGTCAAGAGGAGATGTACTCTGTGCTGGCAATGCTAGCACTGAATCTAAGATTAACTCAATGTGACGTATTTGAAAAATTACCAGTCACCTATTTTGTTTTTTCAGTCCAGGAGGGAAAAAAAGTAACAGCTCAACAGGGGAATATGTTGAGCCAGTTTTCCATCTGAAACGTCCCTCCGCACTCTGCAGAATATTGCCATCACCACCTCGAGTAATTACAGGCTAAATCCTTTACAAATGTATAAAGTGACATGAATTTATCCCAATTTCCATGGCACCTGTCTTATCATTAGTGCAAGAAATCTTTCTTATAGCTGCCAATAATCATGCAAAAACTCAATAGGTTACACAGTGATCATTTACTGATGAATGAAATGAGTCAGTATGTGAAAGATAAAACCTTGCTGGTTATTATGCATTTATTTGAAAGATACAACAGTCTTGGGGATGAATTTTATGTGGGGCAATTCATATGGGCATGAGTACTGTATTGTAAATGCAATTATTATGCAAATGCACACAGTAACCATGGAAGGAGTTTAAGGTATAGCTGGTGGCATCATTCTTCATTTGAGAAATGATCCAATGTTACTGTGAGAAGATAGAATTGATGCCATCTTTTAACTTGGAGATTTTAAAACAACATGCAATAAACTGTATTTTCTGTTTTTTTTTTTTTTTAGCTTAGTTTCATGAATAAATTTGAGGCATCAGATATGACTAACTAATTCTTATCTCTGTAACTATTATCCTACATTTGCCTAGACCTGTGCTAACCACCAAGTGTTCATCCGACCTCATATACACCATTGTTGGGGTGAAGAATGGAGGAGACATTTGGCTGGAACTGATAGAGAATGATACTGAGTGCCTCTCCACCACAGCGTATGATTCAGCTGCCAATTCAAAAGAGTGGGCAAGTGTCCTCTGCATCACCCTCCTGTCTCCCTTTTCTTCCAAGAGGTCCTTTCCCCATAGCTGTTAATCTCCCTGACCAGCAATGCAGGCCTGCTACCAAAGCCTTTTGTGTTAGCGCTTGTTCTAGTGGGTCCAATTTTCCTCTGAGTTAAACCCAATTAACTCCAGAATAACTCCACTAACTTCAAAGCACCGAGCAAGTGCTTATTAAAGGTATGGAAGATGGAACTTAGTGCATTGACTTCAGTAGTATTGCTTTCCCCAGAACACCCCTGCATATGAGGAGAGAGCAGGAAACTCATCGTTTATGACTGCCTATTAATATCAATTATATGGAGGTTTGGTGCGGTCTCATCTTTGTCACAAGCTTGCCACAGAGAAGAGCAATGGGTTTTTTTAGTGTATTTGAAAGTTGTATCATTTTTCAATTTTGTTACTTTGTCATCATGACCTTTCTGCCCAGAAAAAGATTTATAGTACTAGGATAAATTATTCTGCTCTTTTTCTCCTAAAAGTCAATTAGTTCGTTACGTCATAATGTGTCAGAAGTCTCATGTCAGTCACATCAGCTCTTTCTAAAGTAACAACTGCAAGACAAAAATGCGTATCAAAACACCATGCAAGTACAGCGGTATGACCATAATGTCACATGTTATTGTCTTATTTTGTTTTCAGAGAGTAAAAAGAGGAAAGAGAAGATTTATGATAAGAAAACACTGGATGTTTTCAAATATTAGTTTTCTGCTGACATTAATCCAGTGTGTACAATGCTTACACTTTGAGTGAAGCTTCAAAATCTCTCAAGCTATTTACCCCTTTGTATATGAAAACTCAAGTGTGTTACAATTTGTAGTCAAGAGGCTACTTAGAGGAGCTCAAAGTGTCAGAAAAATACGTCAGACTGTAAAAAAGGATTGTGTACCTTTGCACCCAATTCAAGGCACTCATAATAGTTTACAAGAATTAAAAATTAATAAAATTAACATATGTCAATCACATATTCAATAGGAAGTTGTTAATGCAGAAAGGTTAATTTTTATAAAATACTATGTTGGGGAGGGATTGACCAGTGAATTAACGCTCCTGTGCTCCAGAAGTTGGATTTTTCCCAATACAAATTTAGGCACCAAAATTTTTGATGTAACATTTGAATGCAAAGAACATGTAGTTTGTGTTTCTGCCCCAGAACAGAGGAGGCAGAATCATTTAACTGTTTCCTGCCTTCATTGCTTCATGATATTCATACAAGTAACTCCATTAATTCCCACTAACTCTTGAGAATGACATTGATGTCTTGAGTGAGTTGAGGTTTTCTTCTCCTGCATGTACACGTGGGTGCATATTTGGGATTAGCCTTTAAAAGCTTTTCCACTCTATTTGTCCTGGTGCTTGACATAACCACCTGTCACTGTCTTCATATTTATATTGCATCTCTCATTCAGGGGTCTCAGGCAGTATGAGTATTAATACAAGAAAATGTATAACCTTCCTCTGAAATATTTATAATCCTTTTCTTGCAGAGGTGGAAAACACAGCACACAAAGGCTAAGGAACCTGTGTGGCACACACAGCTGGCAGCCCTGAGGTTCTGGCTCCCAGCTTCATAACCACAAGGCTCTTTTCCCTGTTGGATGCTTCAGAAAGAAAGCCTGTAGCTCCCAGAGGCATTCCCAAAAGTCTGTCCCACAGCACTCCTGGGATTTTGATCTCATGGGATTTGGTAGAGCGAGAAACCCAACAAAATGCTGATTTCCCCAGGAGGATGCCTCGGCTTACTGGAGGACAGAGAGGGTGAGTGATGGGAGAGGGAGACTGCCAACCCCTGACATATTTGGGGCAGAAAGCCCCCAGTAGTGCAGGATGCAGGAGCAAGTGTCTGCTGGGCGGCCCCTCTCTGCCACCTCTCTCTTTGAAGCTGGACCTCATGTGATATCCAGGCAACCAGCCACATGGGAGCACCCAACCCTCCACCACTCTCATGAAGGACATCTTTGCAACCCAGCCCTCCTGTGATGTGAGGCTGGGTGACACAACTGTAAATTATTCATCCGTATCACTGACCTTCTGCTCTCTGCAGCTCTTGAGATCTCCTTGCAGCCTGACCACTCCCTGTTTTCATTGTCCGGCTGCCCCGCCAAGGTCTCTGTGCTGCAGGAGAAACCAGGTGCATGCAGCTGCCTCTACTCGAGGTGAACTTTAAATGCAGACACTTAGGGTGCCCCTAAAATTTTGATTCCCTCGCAAATTAAGTATATTCATTTGACCACTATATCAGTTAGAGTACGCAGCAAGTATACATCAAGTAGCTAGTGTTTCCAAATAGTCTTAGCTTGTATAAGTTTTCCAGATCCTCAGAAGTGTAAAGAAAAAAAAACAAAAAGCAACATTTTTGAACTCTCACAAGTCTTTACTTTTTTTCTAAAAATTTGGTATCACAGCAAGTATTTCTAACTCTTCATGCTCTGTCTCAGCTCCCCCCTCTTTATCACATTTTTGCCTTCTTTCCCAGGCTCTTGGTTATAAAATGTTCAGAAAGTGGGTTCTTGCTTTCCTGCATAAGTTCCCTGCATATTTACTTTCCTTAGAAGTTGAATTTGAGGTCACCCACAACACCTTGGCACAGTTTAAGATGTTTCATACATCCATATTAAATAATCTAAATGTACTATAAGATGCAAGGTCTAGCAATGAAACCTAGGGCATTATTTAGCAAAAGTAAAACCACTCTGTGCTTTTCTTGGTATATTTCTAATATTTTATAATTCTTGATATAATTGTAATGTTCTGTCATTTTTTGGATATAATTCTATAGCTTCCAAAAAGATGAGATTTTCTCATCAAAGGTCTGTTTTCACAGGGAACCTAGAGTCCAGCTACAGAGTTGTGAAGATGTGTTATAGCAACAGTATCCATGGAGCTTAGACTTTTCCATCTGAAGGAAAGAGTTTTGGATTTTTTCCTCTCTAGGTTACATACATGTAATATTTCCTGAAAGGCAATGAAAATACAGAGCTGTATAGCAACCAGAGTCATATAGAAGTACAGATTTTTCATACACTTCTAAATTATTTTCAGAGCAGTCACTGAAAGGCATTCTGAGGTCACTGCTGTATTCTAGGGCTGCTCACACCCAGACTGCACAGGCGTTGCTGGTGGTGACACCGAGTATTAGCTCTAGCCCTGCTGTCCACATCTTCTCCTACCACCTACGCTTGCACTGGGGCATCAGCCCTACAGCTCACCCTCCCACCACCTCCGTCTCTCACAGCCCAGGTATAGGGTCAGCTGTGGCGGTGGCTGGGATCTGTCAGGGCACACAGGCTGTAATAGCCTGAGCTGAGCCATGGGTTAGGTGCCTGCATGAATGGCCATTGGTAATGGCTTTTGAGCAAGCAGGTCATGGGCAGCTCAAATTAGCATCCATCTAAGAAGAGGGAGGCTGCCTGGCTCCGGCCTTGGAAGTAGTTTTTGTGATGCCAGTGACACTCCTGCCACAGATGGGGAACCACAGCTGACGACAGTCTGCACCAAAATAGATCAAGGCGGTACTACCTTTGTGCTCCATAGAACAGGACCTGCAATGAGTGAATAATTTAGTGGTGATGCACATCCTCTGAATATTCTCGACCTATTTAGGAGCGCACAAGTGAAATAGCTGTTATGAGATTTTTCTCATCATCCCGTACATCAAACGCATGCCAGACATTTCGGGCAATAGGCTGGTACCTCAGCTGTGAATCACTTTGTGTTTATTGCTTTTTTTTTTTTTTTATTACTTCCCATATTTTTAAGTGGTGAGAAATATGATACAATGCTAAATATAAAAAATAATTCAGAAGCAGTGTATCAGAAAGCATTTTTCTTCTGAATGTTGAAGAACGTTTTGTAGGTGAGGTGCAACAGAATAGCTGGTCTTCCTGAGGAATTTGGTAGAGCCGAGGGCTGGAAAGCAGCAATCCTACTGAAGCTTGACATCAGATTTAGTCTGCTGTGGTCTTTTTTGATGTACGTTGCCATTCTTGAATCTTTTCCATGTAAGAGAAAGAAGTGGGTCCAATGCCCTTGGGACAAATTCAGAAAAGGTGCATGGAAAGGGGCCAGATTTCTTTGAACCCTTTGAATTAGCTCCCTTTCTGTCTTCAGGAGTTTAACTTCTTAAAACGCATGTAAACATGGAGGAAAGTGCCCATTAGAAGAGCTCCACATGGCTGACGTGCAGCTGGCATGGAGCGCACTGCTACGCTTGCTTAGACACTTTGTGTATAAACAGGAGCAATAACTTGTTTTAAGAGCAAGTTTGGGTGGGGAGACTTAGGAAAGTTGTGGATAATCAAGTGGTGAAGTTAATAGGCATAACTTCAAGCACGTTAAACTCCTCAGACATATGTTTTCACTCAGAATAAAGAGGCTGGAGTTTGCAGCAATTTAAACAGAATTAAGCTACAGAAAAATGAAAGCCGTTTTACTCCTGCATAAGAGCACCCATATGGCGTTTATCAACCTGCAGTTTAGGCATACTTACATTCCACCTTTATTTGATTAACTTTCCTGCATGCTTTCATAATAGGCATGGTCTGCTATTTTTCAGTTAGGTCAAGAAGCCTAAAGTATACTTTTACTTTTACAAATACCATTCCTTGTTTATAAACTAATATGGAATCTATTGCTAACTGTAATTGCACTAAAATTGCTGTAATAGTTGCTTAATAAATACACAAGATTAAATATCTCTACTTTCAAAGTAAAATAAACATAACATACTATATTAGGACTAGCCGTTCTACAGAAATGAACTTTTGTATGTAGATGAACTCCTAACATTCTGTGATTCTGTGATTCAGTAATTTTTTTTTTCCAGAGAGTACTGGCTCCATTAGGTACATCTGTCAAACATGTCAACGTAACTCCCCCACTTCATTTGCAGGTTCTGTCCTCTAATCATGCATCTTAGTCCAGTCTCAAACTCCCTCAGCATGAACCTTCTACATTTCCTCCAAAACAAAAAAGTGTGCATACTTCTGAGGATGGTTGGCCCCCTCTGGGAGGACAATGCGGGTGAGACTGGATCAGGTTTGGCTGCCTCTGCTTTACACAGGCCATGCCTGTCAGCGGATTCTGTGGGGTGTTGGTGTAATCACCACAGAGGTGGTCCCACCACACTATAGACATTTTAGATTTTCTTTGGCCTGCGTTTAACTTTAGGGATGCATTAAATATGCTCCTGTGTGCCAAATGCCGTGCTCTCTCCGTATATCTTTTCTATTTAAAGTTAGAGACCACCTTCTGTTTTCATTTAATCTGATTGAAGCTACATCTACCTCCATGTTTCTGCCCATAGCATAAGTGTCTTTGAACAAAAAACCCACCAGACTAGAGGTTCCAGTGGCACAACCAATACCCTCCATCTGCAGGTGAGTTTGTAGCCTGGGGACCAGACCAGAGATGCTTTGAGCTAGTGAAACCCACAAATGCCTGTGTCCTCTTCTGGATTTAAACTCTGAGTTTGGTGCCAGCCATTGTGGATTTTTAATTTCTTAGCTTTCCTCTACTGTAAAGTAATTTTGTAGTCATGACTGGATACTAAGAGAAGCTGCCTGGCTCCAGGATGCCTGTGGCCCTTGGACTTAGGTCACACGGACCCCTGCTAACATGTACAGGAAGGACTGAAGTCCAAGAGCTGGTCTTGGATACATTTGTTTGGAAGGGCAGCAACAGCCAGGAAGGAAAAAAATGCAGGTTCTGGACACAGAAAAGTAGAATTAAAAATTAGGAAATAATAAGAAGATGAACCTGATGCTGTATGTCTCACTGTGTGATTCCTAATGAATATCAAGATGGAGTCACCAGACAGCCAGAAAAGACTTGGAATCCAAGTATAGGAGCTGGATACTGGAGAGGACAGAGAGTCTGTGCAACGGATGCTGGAGGAGCCAGGGGGTCCAACTTTGTTACTGGGGAGGCAGTGGTGTCTACTGCTAAGTGCTAAATCTGAACTGGCTACCAGAAAGACCAATTTGTCTGTGTGTGTGTGTGTGTCTGGGCACGAGGCACCTGGGCAACCAGGAGAGCCAGGGACGAGCTGCTGGTGCACTGAGTATCTAAGGCACGTTACTGCAGGGATCCATAATCCGTGTGTGTCTTCGTGTGCCTGTGTGTTTGCGTAGGTCTCAGTACCAAAGGGATCCCTCTGTATAAAAATTTTCTCCGATGGGCTTTCATCCTTACCAGTGAGAGAGGGGAACAGGGTGAGGCCATAGATGCTCTTCGTGTTTGCGCAAGTGTGGAGTGTCTCAGACCACGCTGATCTGTGCATCCGTCCGTGTTTATATGTATATGTGTGTTGTGTACACGTGTGTGCATGTGTCTGCTGGCATCACCCGCTCTGCCTGGCTGCTGGCCGGACCTGGGGAGCTGCAGCAGCCTCACCTCTGCCAGTCTGCTGCCCCCAGCAGCTCCTACCATTGCTCGTTGCCTTCCCATAGCACACAAACACAGTCCTGATAGTTCTTCCTCCATTTACTGCTGCAACAGCCTTTCCTGTGGCAGGAGGACAGGAGCTGCAATTTCCTCCAAGGCTGATGCAGTTGGTGTGGGGTGGATGGGCTGTCAAAGGGGCCAGCATCCTTCCCCTCCGGGAACCAAATGTGTCACCCCTGAGATTTTCCATCTGGCAGGGAAGCAACAGTCCCAAGGTTACTCCTGAGCTCAGCTCCCCTGTCCTGAATTACTCCATAAAATGAGCTTCCCAATTAGAGATTATGATGTTTTCCCACTACGTTAAGCTTACTGTTGCATTTAAAGATGATTTTATAGTATTTAGCTTAGTGATGGGAATCATCCCCTGGCTGATGCAATCATATAACATAGACTTCATAGTAAATTTGTCAAAAATGAATGAATGTTAAAAACAAGCTAATAAAATGTTATTAGAATGACTCTTTGCAAAGGTTTGAGTCTCTTCTGTGATTTTCCTAGCACAACTAATTAGATATATTTCAATTATGGAAACACTCACATGTTAATTTAAAAACTAAAACTAAATATTTAAAAATATCAATAGAAACTAAAATCAGCATTAAAAATTCTGATTGGTCATAGTGGTCTATTCTGCCTACTGATCACAGGGATCTGTTTTCCACTGAAAGGTTCAGATGCTGAAAGGATTTTTAATATTAATATTAATATTATTCCAGATATAACATATCACATGCCTTACTTAGGATTGATTTTCTTGTAAGTGCTACACAAATGTTTTTTAATAAATTTGATAATTTTCCCAGAAATCTTGATTTTTTTTTGTCATGAAAAAATAATTCAGAATATGATCTTTCTGTGGGAGAAAAAAGTTTTTGTTTCCAAAATCATATCTGACTTCAGCAATAAGTCTATAAAATTCAAAACTTAATAGATGCAGAATGCCAAACAGTCCAATTCACAGCAATAGTTACAGCTGTACACAGCACGTGAAGTTTTTTACAACCTCCTGATTAGATACAGGCAAGAACTGGCAAACAGACATTGTGTGCTTCCAGTACACACTCCGAGAGGGATTCATCTTGCTTAGGCTTAAGTAAGCAAACTTTTAGACATATCAGTCTGAGCTGGTCACCTTCAAATCCTGGTTAAGAGAAGCAGGCATTTGTAGAGGATGATTTGTCTTAAAGATCTATCTTAGAGAAAGAGGAATTGCCCTCTGGAAATAACGGTGTCTTTCAGCAGATTGTAAAATGATCCAATAGTGAGTAATTCAGATCCAGACGTTTAAATTCTCAGAAAGTCTAAGGCTGAGTAGATGGAGTTCATACCCTATGTGCATAACCACATAAAGCCCAGAGATAAATGTGACAAAGTAACAAGAGTAGTGCTGGATGCATGTGCACTTGAGCGGAAGTCAGGAGGGCATTGTGCGGAGCCATATGCTTTGGGCATCCAAAATCACCAGTTATGTCCAGAACAACATTGAGAACTTTCCTGGGTGCATAAAGTGCACCTAGTTTGAGGAGGTCATCCATATTCCCTTCATTCTTGGTTTAGAGACTTACATCTTTTCATGATATATCTTGACTGAAATAGGCCAGAAATGTTCCTGTATATTTCGTATGGGAAATAAAATATTATGTTCATGGTCAACATTTATTAAGTGTCATGTAGATATATACCCATGTACACAAGCTTTAACCAGAAGCTTAATTAAATCAAAGTTACTCCTACATATCACACAGTCTAAAGGAAATAATGAGAGGTATACATACATACCTAGTGAATTTTCTTCTGCTGTGGTACAGCTGTCTACACTTTCTCTTCTAGGCATTTCAGCTATTCACAACTCAATGTTATTTTGGAGCATCAAAATTAATTGGCCTTAGTCACAGCTGCATATGATAGTTCCTCTTGATTTAGGGTTTGTTTCTCTGATTGGTTGGCTGCAGGTTTTGTTTATTTGGGTTTGGTTTTTTTTTTACTTTTCTATTTATAATGTGTTTTACAGCATCAGCTGATTTAATGCACGCATATGTGTCTCCATAGCGCAGCTGGAAAATCCCTCAGACAACAGCTCCAGCTTTCTGTGTGTTGCCATAATACTGTTGTGGATTGTGTCCTTGCTTTCACTTCCAGCAGTGCACAGGGGATGGCAGCGATGCTCAGTCCCAACATGGGGCTCAAGCTTGAGCAGATGGCTGTGACCCATTCTGATCCCACTAACTTCAGACGGAGCATGATTTTACCCTTCGAATAAGTGTTATTGTCCTGCCAGACCCTGGCCTTTTAAGGAAGTCATGTGTTCCAGAAACAGAGCCTGAAATCAGAGCTCTACTTTCTCTACACTAACATAAAAACAAGGCCAGCCTACACCACCTGAAAGTCATAGAATCATAGAATGTGTTGGGCTGGAAATGACCTTTCAAGTCATCTAGTCCAACACCCCTGCAGTGAGCAGGGACATCTTTAAGTGGATCAGGTTGCTCAGAGCCCCATCAAGCCTGACCTTGAATGTCTCCAGGGATGGGGCCTCCACCACCTCTCTGGGCAACCTGTGCCAGTGTTTCACCACCTTCATTGTACAGAACTTCTTCCTGATATCTAGTCTAAATCTACCCCGTTCTAGTTTAAAACAATTGCCCTTTGTCCTGTCACTATACATCCTTATGAACAGTCCCTCCCCAACTTTCCTTCAGCCCCCCTTCAGGTATTGGAAGGCCGCTATAAGGTCTCCCCACAGCCTTCCCTTCTCCAGGCTGAACAACCCAACTCTCTCAGTCCATCCTTATAAAAGAGGGGCTTCAGCCCCCTGATCATTTTTGTGGCCCTCCTCTGGGCTCTCTCCAACAAATCTGCGTCCTTCTTGTGTTGAGGGGTCCACTGCTGGATGCAGTACTCCAGGTAAAGACTCGCCAGAGCAGAGTAGATCTGACCTCTTGATTTCTTTTTTTTTTTGTGAAATGCAGATGAAACTTTGTCTGGTACCAGTCTGAGGTTAAAAGACATAAGAGTATTTAGCCTTTCATATTAAACAAGGAAGAGACACTGTTTCAGGACTGCTAACAGGTAATATTTTTATGGCTAACTTAAAGCTAATGAAGCTAGTTGTTATGCTCAGTGTCATGTTTTATGGACAAAGTGGAAACAATTTATATATAAAGAAAGGAATTTACTGTTAGTATAAGGAAAATCTTAGCAATCTAATCCAAAAGTCATTATCACTCTAGACACAATTATTACAGAATAGGAAAAAATATGTCTATGCAGAAAAAATTTCAATCACAGTAGTAATTATAATACAGCTAAAATTGCAACTTGTACGCTCCATAGTTTCTACCCCTTCTCCTGGTGTAGTGATCCCCTTCCCTGGCTTTACTTTGTCCAAAGGCTGCTGCTTTTGCTCAGGTATTGGAGTTGGGGGGTGGTTGTGGAGAGTTGGGGGCATCTGTAGTCCTTCACCAGGAGCGATTTGATGGTCACATTGACAGTTTCTTCTTCCTCAATCTAGGAAGGTCATTTTTACATGTTAGCTAACATGTTTTTACATTTTTGTTCTTTCATAATTGGTCTGAGCTCCACATCAGATAAGAATTTGCTAAGCATAGAACCTTTTACATAAAGGCCTCCTAAATCTGCATTCAGGTGAGTTGCTTATATCAAATTTATGAAAAGGTATTGAGGATAATTGTTGGAAGGATTTTGTTTATTTAAGGATAGGAGTTAATACTGAAATCCCCTCTAATATATGTTCACTAGTCTTTCAATATTTTCAATCAGACTGCTTCAAAGTATCTTTTTGCCTGATGCATCACAGCTATATTTATTTCTGTATTCCAGTTACTGTAGATAAAGATGATGTTAAAAAGACATACCCCACGTTTGTATGGCTTTTTTTTCCTCAGGCTTCTTTTGCTAGCACCTTCAGACTTCTCCCTGAAGAATTAGTTTGGTTATTTATGCTGCTCGGTTCACCAAGAATAAAGCTGTATTTTCACACAGACCTAAAACTGACTGAGCCAATAAAATACTTCACAGTCTGATTTGTGTTTGTGGTGGAGGCAGTTCTTCATACTTTTTAACATGTGTCTAACAGAGGCCTTTTACATCATTAAAAATCTTATCTAAATTTGTTTTAGGGCTAAACTAACAGAAGTGATCTGACAGAGACTCCTTTCCTAGAAGGCCTTGCTTCTGCCACTGAGTCTGACAGATCACTTAAATAAGAAGCAGAGAGAAGAAAGATGACTGGAGCTGCTTTATTAAAAGAAATCAAACTGGCAACAGGGCTGTCCTACTGTGAGCACTGCTCACTGAAGAGCAAGCCCAGTCTGCAGGACAGGCCCATGTGTCAGTCTGGATGGGGTTCACAGCCTGGCCATGCTGTGGGCACAGGGGGGTGCGTGGGGATCTTCTGATGTGGGAGATGCTGAACTAGCCAGGGAGAGCCCAACGAGAGCTCGCAGACTCCCACAGGCACAGCCTGCATTTCAGGTCATGGGGGCACACTGCTTTCACCTCTGAGGATGCTCTGCTTGAGCATGGGGAGGTCATTAGGTTAGTGGTGGGTTCTATTAATTGATTGCATGTTTAGGTTTGGCTTTTTCACTTCCTCTAAAGCTCAGGCAGGAGAAAAGGAAGGGCTTTAGCACTCACCTGGCAGTAAGATCCTTCTTCTCCTTCAGAATGGGCCCATTACAAACCCAGGACCCCAGGGTACAAGTGACTTCAGACCTTATATTTTTGTGCAGAAATAAAAGGAAACATGGACCTCCTAGCAGGCAGAAGCCATGAACTGAACAAATCTGAAATGGTTTGAGCCTGGGTAGGTCTCTGACACACAGCAAACACCAGCCAAGCTATTCTGCTGGTGCAGACCCAGTGACACCCTCTCCTTGCTGAAAAGCTGCTGGGGAAAAGGTTCAGTGGTGGGTGACCTCCAGGCTGGGTTGTTGATCTCCAGGAGTTTCAGGACTTCACTACTAAAGTGTTTAACTTGCATCTTAATCTTGTTCCTCATCAGTGCTGCCTCCGTACAATCCTAAACATCCACTGGACTGACTACGTGACTAATGTTACTGTCCTTGACCAGGCAGGGGTCACCAGTATTGAGGCCATGCTGCTGAGGACGCAGCTGTGCTGGGCAGGGCACGTCTCCAGGATGGAGGATCACCGCCTCCCTAAGGTTGTGCTCTGTGGTGAACTCGCCACCAGCTACCGCAACAGAGGAGCCCCAAAGAGGAGATACAAGGACTCTCTGAAACAATACCTTAGTTTTGGCCGTATTGACTGCCATCAGTGGTCCACTCTGGCCTCCAATCGGGAGACATGGAGACACACCATCCATAACGCTGCTGCCTCCTTTGAGAACGCACATAGAATTAGTCTCAAGGAGAAAAGACAACACAGAAAGAACTGTGCCTCGCCAATACCGCCTAATTAGACTTTCCGCTGTGCCTGTTGCAACCAGACTTGCCTAACCCGCATCGGCCTTTTTAGCCATCAGCGCGTTTGTAGCAAGCGTGGGCAGAGCCCTTCCTCTATCTTCATTTGCAAAGCCTAGCCATGATGATGATGATGATGATGAAGAATCTCATTCCAAGTCCATGAAGTCTTCAGTGAATGTAATCCTGAAGTGTGGTAATTCCGCGGATGCTATGCATGAAAATTAATGCCTTTAAATTCATTAAAAGTGCTAGCTGAAAGGTCTGGCGTCTAAAATGAGAATATTTCTAAAAGATTGTGATATCAATGTTCTGTGGGGAAACACACATCTAGAAAAATCAGGAAATTATAATTTTTGATGTTTTTATGTTGGAATAGTGGCAAATGCTTATGTTCCCTTATTCTTCCCACCTCTTCTCCCCAGCTGGAAATGTGAGTGAAAAGTAGAACTCTTTGCCAAAATAAAAGCAATATGTTAAATCTTCAAATAAATTATTTTTCCATCACTGACAAGAAGAATATGCTAAAAATCTAAAATAGCAGTAAACTGTTTTCAGGTGAGAAGTAAGGAAAAGCCTCCTCCTCCTTCTCTCTTAATTCTGATTTCTTCACTTAATCCAGTGACAGGGAGGGCAAGAAGTGTGAGAAAAAAGAAAAAAATGAGAGAGAAACTTTGAACGAAATATTAACTATGCATTTCTTTTAATTTTAAAAAATTACTTAAATATAATGTACAGAATTTGAAATCTTTTATATTTCTTTGAAATCATAAGTTGATATAATTTCTGCAAAACAAACTGTTTAAGGTTTTTGCATGTAAGTGTTCACATTAGGAAACTTACATTTCTAGAAATGGCCAAATTTTAGAGTATCCACATTTCACAGGATTTTCACATGAAACTGTATATTGTTGCCAGTTTCTGAATACGGACCTTTCTGAAAACTATCTGAAACCAAACACCCATGACATTTGAATATGTATTTTTAATGTGATATTGATTAAACATGAAAACAAGCATTTCAATAAGAGAATGAATGTCTGAGTGGATCTCACAGGGGCAAAGCACATAATACGTTCCTGGTAGAAAGCATCAGAACATGCCACCCTTTGACTAATTAAATATTAGATTAGTGTAGGAATTGCCCTAAATTTTAGCATTTGGAAAAATGTTCTGGTCAGAAGGAGAACCTCACGTGAATATCAAACCTCTCTAGGTTTAGATGTTTGTTGGATCTCCTACAGCTGCATATTGTCTCTTTACCTGTCTCCTTTTTATTCTCCCTCCCCTACTCTCCTGTCCCTACACATCAGATTTCAGAACATCAGAGATGCTTTACGCAAAATTAAAGTTACTGCTGTCCAGTACAAGGCACATTGCTACCTCACCTATCTATATTGTGGTGGGGTCTACATGTATGGACAAAACCAGACTGATTTATGAGAAATCTGTGTTTACCTGTTGTTATTTTTATACTTGTGGAAGTAAAAATAGTCAAAGTAGTAGAATCTTTTCTTATGTGCATTTGTTTTTTAGACAGTTTAATTTTTCATATACATTATTTATTTTCCTTTGGTGGATTTTGAGAGAAACCAGCTCATCCAATTTTTAGATGAGCCTTTTCCAACTTGTTGAGGTGAGCATTAAGCTTTCTGGCTTCTTAAAAATAATTCCCATTATACATGCTACGTACAGTCTAGCCACATTGGCTTTGTTTCCCCTTTTTATCTTTTACAGGTTAACTGGATGATTAAAGAGTTCACTGAAGTGAATATTGTAGAACAGGAAGGCCAAAAAGCCCATCATCAGAGCCACTCGGGTCACTTGGCTTAATGACTAACAAAGAACACAATCCAAAAAATATTTTATTCTACAGAGTGAATTGGTTCTCATGCAAATGTGCAATTACAAAAATGACCCAGATTGTTTATCCCAGAGAGCATCTGTTCTGGTTTTCTGGAGTTGTTTAATTTGGCGATTTGCTATCAAAAGCAATTTGTAGCTGGTATATTGAGCTGACTGGTCTGGTAATTAGGCTGGACATTCTAAATAAAGTATTTTAATACCTCATTTAAAAGTTTGTACCACATGTGCCCTGAATATTCCATCTTAAATAGTCAGTCATAGAGTTAGATTTTTGAAACAGAATAAGGAATGGATTCATAAATTTATTAATAAATTCTTTCATTTTGATTACCTGTTATGCACATTTCAACTCACTGTATAATACTATGATATATTATAATGGATTTCTCTAAATAAATATATATTTACCTTATCTCCAAGCTGTATTACTGCTTCTGCACTTTGAGTATTTTTGTTCTGTCTTAGATTTCATGTCATCAGGCTCCCTTTTATTGATTTCTTCACTTTGGTTTTTATAAACTCAGTCAATTGGAATAGAAAAACCTGGCAAATCTGAGGAAGACTTTAATATTATTTTGACATATTATTGGTACTTTTCTTCCAAGCAAAGTCATTCTCTACTGTCTGTGAGATGTATAAAACAAAAAACCTGCTTACCAAACATACCGGCATTTGACACAGTCTTTGCCTTAAATATGATTGACTCGTACTAAAATAAGATCATATTTATTTATCCTACATTAAACATCATGACCTTTTCAGTACCACTTTATATGTCTCAGATTTGCTAAAACAGACTCCATGGTATAATAATGAACCACTCCACTCATGGTAATGAAATCTCCAAAGGCAAACTAGCTGTCCCTCCCCAGACGCCCAAAAGAACCCATTGGGTTTGTAAATTTGGGGATAATGCAATATAGGATTTCAATTTTTATAGCCTGATGTGGTCCCTTGCCCGGAATCTCAACATACTCACTTCAATATCTTTCCTAGGAGGAGAATTACCAGAGGAAACAGAAACCTGCAAAGCAAACTATACACTGTTGCTGCGGCCATGGTTCACCCAGGGGTACATCCATGTGTACTTCTGCAAAGAGGATAAAAGAAGTTCATTTAGGGTAGTCTCATCCACATGAGCTCTCTTGCACTGAGATTTTGGTTACAAATGGGTGACAGTGCCGCCCCAGCTGCAAGGATGTGCTCTACATCCCCAGCTGCTCAGTGTGCTCCTGCAGGTTCAGGGGCGACCACTCAACTACGGCTTACGGTCCTTCAAATCATAGAATCATAGAATCAGATTCATTAAGGTTGGAAAAGACCTCCAAGGAAAGTTTTTGACATAGAGGAAGGCAATGCTGAAAGACCCATTTTCAACAGAAACTAGATTTCACCCCAAGTTTCTGTCTTTCCAAACATGTAATGCTATTTTGTATAAACTTGTATTAAACTATTCGGTCATGGCCAGATTTCAATTCTGAGATGTCCAATATTCATCAGTGAAATGTACAAGGAACTTCAGGATTATTTGTAATAAAAAGTATGATTTTTTTTTGCCACTGTTCAGCACATGCCTGTCGAGATATTTTCGCCCTTCCCAAATGAATTCTCTATTCTCATATCACAGAGGACTTTCATTGCTGGGAAACACACAACACACCTGTGTTCTCTTATCTCCTCTTTCTGCTTCCTATTTAAACTTGCATTTCATTCCCAAAGTGCAGACACATTGTGTGCCAGCTTCAAATAACAATTTTCTCTCCTTCCTATTTGACTTAATTTGCACAATTTAGCTCTGGTTAACCTCTCATCTTCAGAGCTGAAAAGATATGAAGGTGCAACACCTGGCACAAATTCTTGTATGGAAGCACAGCACAGGGAGTAGTAGCAACTCTCTTGCTAGAGGAATGAGCAGAGGTTATGGCTTCGATCTGGAAAAACACTTAAGCCTATGCCTGTTGTAAATCACAAGAAATATTCACATCTATAACTTCAAGCACATGCATAGCAGTACTACTGGATTGCTGCCACTGTTTTTAAGAACAGACAGCGTGCTTTATGTTCTAATTCTTTTTCGTAGTGTAAGACACAGATATTTCATCTTACAGTATTTTTTTTGTGTAACCCAGGAGGTAATTCAGAAGCTATAGGTGTGTTTGCAATTTGTTTCCCTGTCACTGCGTGCTGTGCAGAAGGAATGCATTCTCTCAAACATCACACAGAGATTTAGTCTCTAATTCTTAAGCATCCATAGATACACCATCTCATAAGCAAAAATAATACCAGATTTCTTTAAGGAACAAGAAATAACACTTTTAAGAAAGTTTCATGTACTAGAATTTTTTATATGTGGCCATGTACTAATTTTCTACATTCTTACAAAGAAGAGAAAGAAGAAAAGACTAGCTTTTAATCTATCTGTGCTGAAACTGCAGTTTGACAATCTGTATTCTTATCTCAGGAATATGTGAAAAACAAACCCCTTAATAAACATTTTTATTCTTTGCTAAAACAGCAAGCAAACCTCTGCAGTCTATGGTTTTTACATGCTGGTACAGAACGTTCTATTCACCCACTCATTAAAGAAATATAAAGCACACTATGAAATAGTAGAAAATAATTTTTCTGAAGAACATGCAGGCATGTCTTTGAAGTATGAAGAGGTAGCTGTGATGACCAGACAAAATTACATTTGCTTGATCAAATAGATGACAAGGTACTAAGGATCCAAAGGAAAGAATATTCAAAAGCAGTGGGAAGTAGATTAGTGATGATTTGCAAAAGATTAACAGGATACATTTTTCAGTGGTTTGTTTGCTAGTCTGGACACAGGGAATATCTCTGATTCTTCAGATGTACCTGTACGGTATCATGCAAATATGTGTGTCACAGCTTACTCAGGGAATCTCTGGAGGAGGTGTATCCTCTTATTAGTGTGTCCTTTTTGAAACACTTGACATGGAGAACAAAGAAAACTACAACTGAAGTGTTGACATATTTCTTTAGGCTCCCACTCATCAGAACAGTGTGCTGTGCATACATTTGTTTATTTATTTATTCAGACAAAGGTATTAGATCCTAATTATTGTATGTAAATGCAATGAGTATGATTTAGTTCAATGTGAAATATGATATGGGTCTAATGGGACATATTATCAGTGTAATGTCTGCAAGGTACCAGGAAACCAAAGGACATGAGCAAAATTACGGATGATCCCAATTCCACACAGGTACATTTATATCTCTCAGAAAGTGTAAGTTATAAAAAGAATAATTCCTATGATTACTTAACATAGAGAAAATTACATTACCAGACTATGCCAATATTTTTGCAGTGTCCAATAGGTCCCTTTAATATTACAAAATGCCATGTTTCAATTCCCTTGTCTTGCCATTTGATTGTATTTTAACCAACGATCCAAAAGCTGTTAATGAATATAGGCTCTGCCTTCATGTGTGAATCAAATTTGTAAGATCTCAGCTTGATTCAAAGTAAGAGAACCATAGAATGGCCTCGGTCGGAAGGGACCTTACAGATCATCTAATCCAATCTCCCTGCCATGGGCAGGGATGCCTCTCAACCTGACCAGGTTGCTCAAGGCCTCATCCAGCCTGGCTTTGAACACCTCAAGGGAGGAGACATCTACAACTTCTCTGGACAATTTATTCCAGAGTCTTGCCACCCTCATACTGAAGAATTTCTTCCTAAAATCCAATCTAAATCTATTTTCCTTTAACTTAAATCCATTTGCCTTTGTCCTATCGGTGGACACTTTTTTAAAAAAGTCCCTCCCCAGCCTTCCTGTAGGTTCCCTTCAGGTATTGGAAGGCAGTTATTAGGTCCCCCTGAAGTCTTCTCTTTCAAGGTTGAACAATCCCAGTTCCCTCAGCCTGTCTTCATAGCACAGGTGCTCCAGCCCCTGGATCATCTTTGTGGCCCTCCTCTGAACATGCTCCAACAGTTCTATGTCCCTCTTGTGGTGGGGACACCAGAACTGGATGCAGTATTTGAGATGGGGTCTCCCAAGGGGGAGAATCACCTCTCTTGATCTGCTGGTCATACTCCTCTTGATGCATCTCAGGGTGTGGTTGGCCTTCTGGGCTGCATGAGCGCACTGCCGTCTCGTGTTGAGCTTCTCATCTATCAACACCCCCAAATCCTTCTCTTCAGGGCTTCTCTCAACCCACTCTGTGCCCAGTTTGTATTTGTGCCTGGGATTGGCCCAACCCAGGTGAAGGACCTTGCACTTTGACTTGTTGAAGCTCATGCAGTTTGCACTGGCCCATTTCTCAAGCCTACCAAGGTCCCTTTGGACGGCACCTCTTCCCTCAAGTGAGTCCACGGCACCACTGTTCGGTGTCATCGGCAAATTTGCTGAGGGTGCATTCAATGCCATTGTCCATGTCACTGACAAAGATGTTGAACAGCACTGGACCCAGAACAGACTCCTGAGGAACTCCACTTGTCACTGGTTTCCATGTGGACATCGAGAAGTTGATCGCAACATTTTGAGTGCGACCTTCTGGCCAGTTCTTTATCCACTGAGTTGTCTATCCATCAAGTCCATGTCTCTCCATTTTAGAGACAAGGATGTCATGTGGGACAGTGCCAAACGCCTTGCACAAGTCCAGGTAAATGACATCAGTCCCTTTTCCCATGTCAACCAGCGCTGTAACTTTGTCATAGAAGGCCACCAAATTAGTCAGGCACGATTTGCCCTTCATGAAGCCATGAGAGCTGTCATCTATCACCTCGTTATTTTTCATGTGCCTTAGTACAGTGTTTTGGTTTGGCCTGGCCAGATTTCAGCGGCGGGGGGGGAGCTGCAGGGTGGCTTCTGTAAGAAGCTGCTAGAAGCTCCCCAAGATTGATAGAGCCAATGCCAGCCGGCTACAAAGAGGGACCCGCCGCTGGCCAAGGCTGAGCCTATCAGTAAGGTGATAGCAGAGGAACGCCTCTGTGAAAAACATATTTAAGAACGGGAAAAAGAACTGCGCCATAACAGCTGGCACAGAGATGGAGGAGTGAGAACCTGCACAGACATCAAGGTCAGTGAAGAAGGAGGGGGGGGGGAGGATGAGCTCCAGGCGCCGGAGCAGAACGAGTCCCCCGGGTCCGTGGTGAAGACCATGGTGAAGCGGGTTGTCCCCCTGCAGCCCATGGGCGAGGTGCAGATGTCCACCGTGAGGATCACCACGTAATGTCCACCGAGGACTCCACGCCGTGTGGGTGGATGCCTGAAAGGGGACTGTAGCCCGTGGGAAGCCCGCACCAGAGGAAGTCGCTGCCGGAACCTGTAGCCCGTGGAAGAGAGGAATGCCCACGCTGGAGCAGGTTGGCCGGTGGGACTTTTGGGACGCTGCGGGTGGCTCATGCTGGAGCAGTTTCCCCTGAAGGACTGCGCCTCAGACTCACGAGGGGTGGGCCACCCCTCGTGAGGTGTCTCACGTTGGGCAGTTTGTGATGAATTGCCCTTCGTGGGACGACTCACGCGGAGAAGGGAGCGTGAAGCTTGTCTCCCATGAGAGGGAGCCCACAATGGCCCTGGGGAAGAGTGAAGAGTCCTCCCCCGGAGTGAAGAAGCGGTGGAACCAACGTCGGATGAACTGACCGCAACCCCCATTCCCTGTCCCCCTGCGCCGCTCGGGGGGAGGAGGTGGAGAAACCAGGATTGATGTTAAGCCCGGGAAGAAGGGAGGGATGGGGGGAAGGTGTTCTGTTTAAGATCTGTTTGCTCTTTCTTACTTCTCACTACTCCTCTCTGATTAGTTCTTTTAATAAATGTACCTAATTTCCCCAAAATTGAGTCTGTTTTGCCCGGGACGGTAAATGAGGGTGATCTCTCTGTCCTTATCTCAAACCCTGAGCCTTTGGAAATATTTTCTCCCCCCGTTCAGCAGTGAAGGGGGAGTGAGTGAGCGACTGTGTGGGTACCTGGTGGCCGGCCAGGGTCAACCCACGACATACAGCTACCAGGAGGATCTGTTCCATGATTTTACCTGGCACAGAGGTGAGGGTGATCTAATTATTTTCTTTAGCCTGATGGCCTGCAGGTTTTACGGTTCTTCTAAAAGCACAGAGGGTAGGTGGGTGGCCCGTTAGACTCTTCCTGTGGTCAGCAGGGAAAGAAATGATCCACCTTGTGTGGAAATAACAAGACAGACAAAGTAAATTGCCCTCTGAATGTCCCTCTTTCTTCACTGATTGCAGAGAGACATGAGCAAGTAAATCCTCTTCACAGCCTTGTGACTGTTACTGACACCCTGTCCTATGCCACCAGAAACAGAGTGATGCTGGGTATTCCATGACTATGGGCCCTTGGAACAACAGACCATGAACATTTATATAAGAAAATGCTGATCTTCAAGTGCAAGTAATTAAGAACTACAACAATAATGCAGGAATCAGTAAAAATGTAAAAATCTAATTTTTAGATGGATCTGGTCAGCACAAATCTCAAGACATTTTGAAGAGTCAGGTGTTTGAAATACCATGCGCTTCACATGCAGTTCACAGCAAGTGCAATTAGACTAAGTTTTCTGGCCTCATTTCAGTGAAAGTAATTACTTGTACCTAACAAAGTTTCCCCAGCAGGATATAGTACTTTCTGCTTCCTATCTCACGTTATTGCAGTGGACAGATCATAGAATCATGGAATGGTTTAGGTTGGAAGGGACCTTAAAGATCACTCAGTCCCTGCCATGGGCAGGGACACCTCCCACTAGACCAGGTTGCTCAAAGCCCCATCCAGCCTGGCCTTGGACACTTCCAGAGAGGAGGCATCCACAACTTTTCTGGGAAACCTGTTCCAATGTTTCACCACCCTAACAGAGAAGAACTTCCTCCTAACTTCTGATCTAAATCTACCCTCTTTCAGTGTGAAACTTTTGCCCCTCATCCTATCACTGCACTTCCTGAAAAGGAGTCCCTCCCCTTCTTTCCTGTAGGCCCCTATTTAAAGTCTCTTCGCAGTAATGCTCTGGTCATTTGCTGGAATACACCCCCCTAATTCCACTGTCAGTCTCACTGGCCTAGGTGCAGTGGAAAATGAGATAGTTTTTAGAGGAAAAGTTACATGGAGTTAAGATGTTAAATTTTATCTATGTGTTCATACACTTCCACAACAAGGCTCTGTGCCTCCCACAGTCCTGGACCTCAGCTGCGTGCCTGGGCTGTCTTGCTCAGGTCCAAAATGTACAGGCATTAGAACAGGGTCTTGAGAGCACTTCTGCGTTTTAAATAGCTTGAGTACTTGGACCACTGTGTCTGTCTGAACAGTGCTATATTAAATGGATTTATTCCAGCATTTAATCAATATTTCATATATGATGTGGTGCACAGCATTTGTTTTCCCATATAAATATATAATTTTTATGATATTGCCCTTCTTTCATTATCTTTCTCTATTGCTTTGTTAAGATGCTTCCTAGGCCATGGTTAAAATTAATTTATAGGGCTGATGACTGTGCATGTGCTCTGTATTTGGAGTTTGTCTCTAGCATGTTACACATAATTTACGGTGTGAAATAAATCTACAGTATATTACTGAGTACAGAGTGGATGTGTGGATGTTTAATTTGGTGTTACTCAGATTCAGAGTAAGCTGGACATAAGGTCACCGCACAAGAAATGAGCACAGCATTTTGGTAAGGATCTTCCTTACTGCATGTGCTCAGGTGGCCAAGAAGGCCAACAGCATTCTGACCTGTATCAAAAATAGCGTGGCCAGAAGGAGTAGGGAAGTGATTGTGTCCCTGTGCTCAGCACTGATGAGGCCACACCTTGAGTGCTGTGTACAGTGTTGGGTGCTGTAGACATTGAGGTGTTGGAGTGGGTCCAGAAAAGGGCAACAAAGCTGGTAAGGGGTTTAGAGAACAGGTCTTATGAAGAGTGGCTGAGGAAACTGGGGTTATTTAGTCTGGAGAAAAGGAAGCTCAGGGGAAACCTTATTGCTCTCTACAACTACCTGAAAGGAGGTTGCAGCAAGGTGGAGGTCAGTTTCTTCTCCTAAGTGACAAGTGATAGGACAAGACGAAAGGGCCTCAAGTTGTGCCAGGGGAAGTTTAGGTTGAATATTAAGAGAAACTTCTTTACTAATAGAGTGGTGAAGCATTGGAACAGGCTGGCCAGGGAAGTGGTGGAGTCAACATCTCTGGAGACATTCAAGAAACATGTAGACGTGGCACTTTGGAACACGATTTAGTGGTCATGGTGGTGTTGGGTTGACGATTGGACTTGATGATCTTAGAGGTCTTTTCCAACCTTAGTGATTCTGTGACCCTATGATTCTACAGAAGTACTCAGACCTAGCAGCTTAAGTTAGAGCTGTCAGAATCCATGCCTTGCACTCAGCTTCATCCTGAAGTTTTTTAAGCTGGAGATCAAAAGGCATGGTTTTCTCCCAGAAAGTTTGCCCTGCAGAAAGTGGAGCAGGGATGAAGTTACTAGTGGCCACTGCTAGAAAGCCAGCATGTACAGCCCTCATGCCCTGACCTGTCTCCTCAAAGTGGGGAAGGGCGAAGTTGTGGCTACTGAGGATACTCAGGAGGATAACAAGCGTAGGCAAGACTGTATGGATATATGTATTCACTATAGTAAATTGATTTCTAGACAAGCAAACCATAAACAGACATTTGGGTAATTCAATATCACAACAGGCACTGATATGTGAAAGAGTGGATGGCACGTGCAAAACAGTCGAAGCATCGACCTCTGGCTTGGAGGAGGCTCATGCTGGAGACTGCAAAAGGATCCAACTCCTACACAGAGACTGTGGCGTGTAGAGAAATTTTAACAGCTAGCATTTTTGGTTTGAAGTGTAGTCAAATAGAACTGGAGAAAAGTCAAAGCTATTTTGATGAAAATACTGATTTAGATGCTATTTTCTCCTCAGGTGGGTTGTAGGTGTTGGGCATCTTTTAGTATTTCTTATTGACTTTCTATTAGAGAAGCTGGGTTTTTACATCTAGATTCTAAATTCTAGTCACACAGCCTGAAACTTGTATTCTCATATATTTTGGCCTTAACACAAGATGAAAAATAAAAATAGTTGAAAATAAAGTCAGCTGAAGGCATACACTTGCTAGAAACGAGTCGTTCTCATAGCATGTGGTGGTAAAGTCCATTCCCTTTGATTTTTCAGATTTCTTGAGAAAAGTGTCCAGGTTCATGCTGACAAGTTGACAATTCCCATACACCACAAAGCACTAGAAATTGATGCTTTCACAATATTTTCCTTTTTTAAAAACTAAAATGGAGTTGTCCAATGCAGGAAAAAAAAGCATGGATTGCTGCCTTTGGAAAGTAATAAATAATTGCTTTCATAAACTTTATTTCTATCACCAAAATCTACCTTATATTTTAATAAAATAGTTCATCTTATGGTTGAAATACTGTTAACATTATTTGGTTGAGTCAGTACAAAATGTTTGTTAGAGCTGGAGACTTCTGCGTGCTGGATTGCCCTGACCTTCTTTCCCGCTTTCACAGTATGGACAGGTAAAGACTCTTCTTGGAGAAGCTCTGTTGCGAGAAGCACAGGAAGGACAGGGAGTTTCTCATTTATACCCACCTGCTTGTGCAGCAGCTTGGGCATCTGTCAGAATGTAACCCTACAAACCTCATGCATTTGGAAGAAAAAAAGGGTTTGTGCTGGTTGGAGAACAACCTTCCACTGATTCTGTGTGTGGCTGAGGTACTACTGCTCACCAGCTGTTGGCTGATAATGATCATTCCGTATTCTGAAAGGATATTGAAAAACAATCACATTTCCAAGAAAATGTCAGTCTGTGCAAGTTTGTTGATAAATTATTGTTAAATATTAACATAATATGAAAGGAGTGAGAAAAGAAGATCTGCACTTCAGTTTTATTCTGTGCGACGCTGTCTCTGTCTGATATTGCTTCAAGCACAGCTGCAAAACTCTGAGAAAAACATTTGAGCTATACCCTCTGGAACAGATCCTTCTGAGCAAAAAAGCCAGTCCTAAAAATATTCATGGTATCCTGTCTTCTCATCAAAAGCTAGAGGAACCCCTTAGGAGATGACAACATGCTGTAAAGCTTAGGAATGATGGTGATGATATATATGTGTATGTGTGTGTGTGTGTATATATATATATATATGGTGATTATATAGTTATATAGATATAGAGCTGTAGAAATATAGAGATATAGGGATATCACCTGATACCACTAAACCTATTCAAATGACAAAAGAACAACTGGCTGAAGCTAAACCCAGGCAAGGTTCAGGTGATGCTAGTCAGAAACAGATGTCTTTAAAGATCGAAGCTTTGTTCCCAGTTTCTGCCAGGGACATTGGACCCTCACTTGGCCAACTGGTGCAAGGGCACTGGGTTTCTGTCTCATTCCACACAAAGAGTGGGTGATAAGGTTGAACGAGTTTGAGAAAAATGCCTTTTTTCTGGCAATCTTAACAAGTGCTTGGCCATGTCATTTGTCTCCTCCATGCTGGCACAGAGTAACTTGCTGAAGCCAAAGCAAACCCACAGGCTGTCTCCAGCTGGGAGCCTCACTGGCCACTCTCCTTGTTCTGTGGTTGCTGTGAGCTCCGCAGCCCAGCTCCAGTGTTAGTCAGCACCCAGCACCAGGAAGATGCCTTGGCTTCAGTTTTCAAATCACTTAATTAATGTATCAGTCTCCAGCTATGCCAAAATTCGTGATGACAGCTCTGACCCTGGGGGATGGTGGGGGTGAGTGGGCCAGAGAGGCAATGTGGGAAAAGTTCCAGTCTTGTGTAAGAGCATTGGCCACTGGAACAGTATCTCAGCTCTGGGAGCTGAACCTGACGTTAGGAAGCTGTCCTCCAAGGAAAAGCGTCTGCTCCAGTTGTGGTGCTAACAAATAAAATGCCCCATTTAGTCCTCAGCACCTTTCACTGCTCCCAGGAAGAAACAGCAAAATCACCATTCAAACTAGCTTTCTTAGGCAGAGATCTGGTTTTATATGATTCATGAGACTCCCTGAAGTCCACCGGGAAATTTGGTGTTGCTATTGATTTTGCATGAAGCCCTTTCATATGTTATAGCAGTAAGTGACAGAAGAAAACTCTAAGAGTGGAGAAGTTCACAATTATCTTTAAAGGACAAGAAAGTGAAAAGGTCTGATTTACAGATAGTTGAATAAACATAAGCTAAATAGGAACGACTTTCCTCAGGTCTGACAGAGACATGGTTCATTTTCAATAGCCATAAGCATTGAGTCTTAACAGCAGCATCTTGAAGGATAATGCACGATGTTATACACAGAGATCCACTCCATCCTCCTCCCACGGGGATATTAGGAACACCTGGTAATGTTAACTGTGGCATTTTATAAAATTCATTCAGAAAATGTGTTGAGAAATCCACATCCTTTCCTAGAAAATTGCCAAGGTATTGATTTGCCAGGTTGGAAGTGAAAGGCAATCCTGTGAGGAGTAGATTGGAATGATGATCGGTGGGTCTGCTCTCTCCATCACTGACACAGCACAGTGTAGCTGAGGTCTGCAGCTGTTCCCAGAACAAACATTAAGATAAATATTCAGTGTTTCCCTTCACATTTCTCATTCCTCTTTTACCAGGCTATTTGCTTCCTAGTTGACCCGTTTGACACTTCTGTCAATGACAGACAGCTCTCCTTGGAAGGACAAGAGAAATAAAAAAAAAAGAAAAGCGAGATTACAGCTGTGATACAGGACTTGGTGTACCAAGCGTTGCCAAATAAATCCTACACTCAGCAATAGCTTTATCCCATGGTATTTGCAGTCCTATACTTCAGGGCCAGATTTCCCTGTGTTGGGACAGGTATTTTAGTGTTTTCTTTCAAAAATAGCTTCTTATCTTATAATTAATTTATATGGCTCACTGTAGATGCATTGTCAGGCAATGTAGATACAATATAAAAGCTTCTTCACCATATTCTTCCCTTCAGCCACGACAAGTCAGGGCCCCAGCAACCTTTACTTGATGGTAAACCCCATGGAACCAAAAACAGCTTACAGAAGAGCAACGTTATGTCTGACATTTCATGACGACTCACCTAATGGGTATACTCAGGGCAAAGTGAGGGCAACCTAAACTCGCTGCTTTTGCAAGGATTTGCAGTACCATTCTTCCCAGTGGCTCATGTGTATGATTCCATCATGAGCCACATTGGGCTATTCTTAGACTCTGAACAGGGAGTGAACAGGGCCCTCTGGGCTGCCAGTAAGGTGACCAAGCTCAGGTGCCAGTGCGCTCACGTGCATAAGGACCAAGACTAACTGGTAATGCCAGATCACGTCAGGTAAAAATGCCTCTTCATCTCAATACCCACCTATCAGAACCCTACCTTATCTTGGTGGTCATTGGTTTCCTAATGAAGTCACGAGTGAGGAAAAAATAACAATAGTCCCACCCTTTCAACTATTTGCATTCATTTGCCATCATGCCAATAAATTTTTATTCTTCATTAACTTTGACCTGAAATAACACGGACCTGCCTGTACAGTGGGCTTTGTTGGCCTTATGCCAGGAATTTGGGGATTGAAGACACCCAACTCAGACATCGCTAAAAATAAGCCGGAGCTGCAGACTGCAAAAAGATGTTACTGTATGGCAAAATGTCCTTTCAATTCAAGTGGTTCTAATGCTGTCAAACCATCTGAGAGGCCAACCCTGTCCATATCTTCTCCTGTGACTAAATAGGACCTCTGCTCTTCTCTCCATGCTCCATCAGAAGTTATCTCTCGTCATCTCAAGCTCCTGCCAGAATTGCTAGCCCTTGCTAAATTCACTGGAAGGGTGCCTGAAGGTGGTCTGACAGGTAAATGTGGATAATAGAGAAATGTATGTCACTCATAAAGGTGTTCCTAGAGAAAATGTGACTTCTTCCTGTGAGGCAGGATTCATTAAATAGATTTGAAATCTACCAATTTTTCAAAAAGAAAGAACACACAGAATCCTGGGCATCAACTGGAAGAGTCTGAGAAAGTATTTTTGCTTTGTGTTGCACATAATAAGTGATGACATTACCAGTATTGCTATATCTTCTTAGCAAATAACTCCAACTGGTTTCAGTTTCTTCTACGTTTAATTCATCCTACCTGTCATATCACTACAGCTTTTTGCTGGTTGTTAGTATTGCAGTAATATGTGTAACATTGCTTGATTTGTACATCACAGGTTAATATTCCCATTTCACCTTAATTTGCATTGCAGAGGTATATTCAAGGAAGCTGATTTCCATGTCTTGATAGAGGAAATTAATGGCAGAAATGATAACAAATTGTCAAATTAGGGTTCTGCATATTAAGAATCAAAAGTAAAAGATATGTAAGAAGCATCATTATGTTAATTTCAATGAGCAGAGTTCTGCCTCCTAAACTGCAGTTTTCACATGTAGCAGCCAAAGGATTTGTGTGGGTGCACTCTAGTTATATAGCATGCCCAAGATTCAGTAATAATTTTATTCTCCAAGTATCCTAGACTGCCATAGCACTGCTTTTAAAAATATACTTCAAATAGGAAGGACTTCTCTAACCCTTCAGAAGATATGAAATGTAGACTCATAAAAGCCTGATTAAAACGTAAGAAACAAGTATCACTTGCTGGAAGCTTGTTTTATGCTACTGAATGAGATACTTAGAGAGCCAATGTCTTTGATTCTGCTATTTACATATTGTGTCACTGTCATGGTTTGACCCTGGCCGGCTGCCAGGTACCCACACAGCCGCTCTCTCACTCCCCCTTCACTGCTAGACAGGGGGAGAAAATATTTCAAAGGGCTCAGGATTTGAGATAAGGACAGGGAGATCACTCTCATTTACCGTCCCGGGCAAAACAGACTCGATTTTGGGGAAATTAATTACATTTATTAAGAGAACCAGTCAGGGAGGAGTAGTGAGAAATGAGAAAAAAGCAAACAGATTTTCACAAACAGAACACCTTCCCCCCATCCTGCCCTTCTTCCCAGGCTTAACATCAATCCCGGTTTCTCCACCTCCTTCCCCCGAGCGGCGCAGGGGGACAGGGAATGGGGGTTACGGTCAGTTCATCCGACGTTGGTTCCACCGCTTCTTCACTCCGGGGGAGGACTCTTCACTCTTCCCCAGGGCCACTGTGGGGTTCCTCTCACGGGAGACAAGCTTCACGCTCTCTTCTCCGGAGTGAGTCCTCCCACGAAGGGCAATTCATCACAAACTGCCCAACTCACGAGGGGCAGCCCACCCCTCATGAGTCTGAGATGCAGTCCTTCAGGGGAAACTGCTCCAGCGTGAGCCACCCGCAGCTTCACCAAGGTCCCACCGGCCAACCTGCTCCAGCGTGGGCATTCCCTCTTCCACGGGCTACAGGTTCCAGCAGCGACTTGCTCTGATGCGGGCTTCCCACGGGCTTCAGACATCCACCCACACGGCGTGGAGTACTCTATGCGGTGGACATCTACGCGGTGATCCTCACGGTGGACATCTGCACCTCGCCCATGGGCTGCAGGGGGACAACCCGCTTCACCATGGTCTTCACCACAGACCCGGGGGACTCTCTGCTCCGGCGCCTGGAGCTCATCCTCCCCCCCCTCCTTCTTCACTGACCTTGGTGTCTGCACAGATTCTCACTCCTCCATCTCTGTGCCAGCTGTTATGGCGCAGTTCTTTTTCCCGTTCTTAAATATGTTTTTCACAGAGGCGTTCCTCTGCTATCACCTTACTGATAGGCTCAGCCTTGGCCAGCGGCGGGTCCCTCTTTGGAGCCGGCTGGCATTGGCTCTGTCAAACTCAGGGAGCTTCTAGCAGCTTCTTGCAGAAGCCACCCTGCAGCTCCTCCCCCGCTGCCAAAATCCGGCCAGGTCAAACCAAAACAGTCACAATATAACTTTCTGCTTTTCATGCAGGAAGAAACAGCAAGATTGTTTTCTTTATCTTTCATTCAGGAGTATTGGGTATTGTCACAGGAAGGATGAATTACATCATTAGACTCTCTGTGGTAATTAATTTACTGAGGTTTTAGTGTTGCTCTACACAGTGAAGACAGGCATCATTGCACCAGATACGGAAAATCAAATTAAGTGAATTCCACATTTTTTTTCAGCGTGGTTGTCAGTATATTGAGTGTGTTAAATTCTATGGCTCAGCTCATTGCTGGCTCCCTGTACCTGGACTTTTGTATCTATTATACCACAGTCTCAGTCTGAAGGTATCCTCTCTGTTGCACATAGAGCCATGATAAGCACCACATAAATGCCTGCATTTCACAACAGTGACATAACTTGTCTTTATACTCTACATATGGATGTCAGAAAACACCATGCACATAAATGACTACAATGTTTCCATAGAAACTAATGTACTTCAGGCAGAAAAATGGAATGAGGTTTACAAAATTTATTTTAAAAAAATCCAGATTAAAAAAATAAGGAAGAATGCCAAATTATCTCACATTTTTTTTTCAAATGGTTGGAAAGGTGTTCTATACAGTCCTTTATAAAAGTATATTTTAAAAACAATAATTTGTTGGTGGTAATGACACTGCCCTGGACAACTAGGCTGTTAGCTTATATATTTTTGCTCTATATCTGTCTCCAGTGATGTCATCCTGGCATCTTTACAGACAGTACTGAGCACAGTGCAGCTGTGCCTGTGGGATGCCCATGTGCCCTTTGAAGGCCTGACACAGCTCCCTTCAGGGGACTAAACCTCATGCTTCAGCTTATGGGTGGTTTGTTGCTAAAGAGAAAAGCAGAACCAGTTGAGGAGGAGGCACTGCTGTAGCCTTTCCTTCTTGTGTTTTACAGGAAAAAAAATGGGAGAGGCAGAGCAAGCACCACATCTCTGCTCTCCCAAAGCAATTTCTGTGCTCAAAGAAGCAATGACTGCATCAAACAGGGACATTTTCTAACTGAGCTCTGCCAACCACAGAACTGGCACGGCAGCGTCCCTGCAGCCACACAGTTCCTGGCACTCCCAGTATATCCTATCTATTCTCATGCTCTCCAGCCACTGTTTCAGCACAGGGCTTTGGTGCTCACCCTGGGTTGGAAATATTTCACAGTGATGGGAGAGAACGGCTTCACCCTTTTCGGCACCAGCCCGCCTGCTCCTTGGCAACTGTGTGCGGACTCTCTCAGCTCCTGGTCCAGCTGAATCAGCACTGCTGGTGGGGCTAGTGCTCCCTCCTCCAAATGTGTGAGACCTGCAAAGATGTATAGGCAAGTCTGAAAGGGTTACTGCAGCAGAACAGGAGAAAAAGGAAGAGGCATTTTTCCTTTCATTTTTTTTTATTTATTTTGGGGGATAGGGAAAGGTTTTGTTTCACCTGGCAGGTTATCAAAACAGTTTTCCCAGCTCTGCTTCAAGTCTGATACAGACACCAGACAGATGTTCCTATACATTTTTCAGTAATTTTCCTATCCAAGTCTCTTGGTCTTCCCTCTACGACTCCTGCATAATTCAGGTTGCTTACAGTGGTTTGACGTTTCTCTTTGAATTTGTTCTTGTTTGTTTGCCCTTCCCTTTACCAGTGACTAAAAACATAATACTTTACCGCCAGTCTGGGGACTGCTACACCCACACATCAGCAGTACTTTCTCAGGCTCCTCTGCAGTCCCAGCCCCATTGAGGAAGCTCTAACTCCTCTGGGTCATCATCGAGGCATGCCCAACTCCCAGAGCAGCAGCTTTCACAATAAAAAACCCACTAAATTAAGGTCTCAGTGCATTGTTATCGGTAAGGTGCTTTTTTTTTCCTAGGCTTTCACCCACTAAGGGTGAGGATTTTGCATAATTTAGTAAGTGATACAACTGCCTTAGAAGTGTGTGCCTGAACTGTTCTGGGCCGGGAAAAGTAACTCACTACATAGTTATCAGGTGACTGAGGACAGGGCAGTGGACAATAGAAACTTTCATGAGTTAGCCATCTCTATAACTCAGGTTCACCACAAGCATAAACAGTTTTTTTTTCTGTCAGCCAGCAAGGGCAGCTCAGTTTATAGCACAGCACAAACTAAAAAAAAAATCACAGCTACCACCACCTTCTCATGCAGTGAGACACTTGACCAGAGATTGAATTACTGCCTTGTTGTGGCAGCAGTCATCCCAGGTGAGGACTGCAACACACACAAGGGCTTGTAGCAAAAAGCCAAGACTCAATTGCATGAGGGTTAGATCCATCCATAAGGGATGTAGGCACTGAAGCATGTAATTTTGGAACCTCTGGTGTCTCCCGTGTCCTCTTAACCCTATTTTTAGGTGCCAAAACACTCAGCACCTTAGCAGTGATGCACTTACCCTGTCCCACATCATGAACAGAACAAAGGTGTCACAGAGGTTAAGAGCAGTATTGCAGCATCAGTCCTGATGTGTCTTATCCTTCCTGTGGAGCCAGCCTAATGTCTAAATAAGCACAAGTTTCAATACATTACAGCTAAGCTTCTTTAAGGTTATTCCATTCTCCAAGGCAGTCTGCCCATTGACACAAAACAATGAAGACGTTGAACTATACATAGATATTATATAAGCATACAAATATATTCAAATATACGAGAAAATATGTTAGTCCACAAAAAAAACAGAAAAGGAAGCCTTGAAGCAGCTGAGCCACTCCCACCCCAGGGAGGTAGGAGAAGATGACCCATCCTGACAAATGGTGCTCCTTCACATTGTGAAAACAGGAGACAGGAACAGCAGCAGCACAGGGAAGCTATAACAAACAGTCAATAGCAACCCTTCCAGCACAGCAGACACTGAAAAGACCCCAGGGTTCCTCTTTAGAACCCTTCCATACTGAGCACATGGGAAGGAACATTGATATTGGTCCATTTGGGTCACCTGGATCATCCTTTTCTCTCTATAGACACAGCTACACCCCCTCCTCCTGTTGTGATTGCCCTGCATGCCAGGAGCCCCAGAGAACTTTTACCCTGGTGCTCTCAAACCAGGACAATATCCTCATCTCCATTTAGAGAGAACTGCCTCAGCAACAGCTGCTCCATGTGCACCTTCTCACTCTACAGGTATTGGTAGGATATGTCTGAGCAATGCCAGTCATGTCCCAGCTTATCTCCACAGCAGCCCTTGTGAGGCCTAATCTAGCAAAAGACTCTCTATTGATTCTAAGTATGTGCTGTTCCTCCTTGACTTCAACAGAATTTCTTACGTGTTCACAGGTATGCACAAGCTTAAGCACTTTGTTAGATTAGATCTCTTTCTTTTTGAAAATGATGGATTCTATGAAATGAAAGCAGAGTAGGAAATGCTTGTTGTGGTCTGTTTAGCAGTGAGAGACAGAAAAGGCTCAACGAGTGGGTAAAACATAACAGCAAAATAATATATATATAGCTTGAACTGACAAAAGAGATGTAAGTTCTTGGATTCTTCTTCTCATTGGGACCCATTTTGAACATCTTGGTAAGTCTGGATTCTCAGAAATTGAAACTCAACAACCCTTGAGAAACTGGGTTCTTTCCAGGCATTTGAATGGAGTATATCTTCTCTTAGGCAGTTTTGAAAACTTTCACATCCTCCTCCTTGAAGAGTGCTACAGATAGCAATTCTATGTAACCTGTATGCATTGGTCCCTGAAACACTATTAAGCTTGTACTCAAACATTCTTGTCTCCTTCATTAGATGCTTTTGGCAGAGGATCTCTTGCCATACATATACAAGAAGGCTTCAGAATGTACGGGGTGCTGATATGACCTACACTAAAAACTATCCTAACAGTTGCTGTTGCAAAATTCACATACCCAAATAAACGAACAGAGAAGTGGCAGGACTAACGGCTATGGCAGAACACAGATTCTCTAGGAAGAGCATCTGTGCCCGATGAAGTTACACATCTCAGATCTCTGTCACCGAAAATAATAGGATAAAATACTTGGATCTATTTAATATGATATAATAATCTATTATCTAATTAAATCTCACAATTCCTAATGAACACACAAAAAACCCGCAAAGGTGGGTTTCACTGTCAAACTTATAATTTTAGTAAGAGCGTCCTATTACCACATCAGGAGAGCAGCTTATATTATCTGTAGATAGCAGCTGACTGTGAAACTGGCAGATTGGGCAATATCAGTTGGCAAACAGACTAATTCTACCATTTTTCTCACAGCGCATGGTTAGAAGCCCTCAAAATTGTTCTGTTGTACTGCAGAGGCTGCAGAGCTGAGCTTTTGGAGCTGAGATGTTTAAGGCATTTTTCTGCTGGTTTTGAGGAAGATATTGATGGCTACATTCACACTGAGTAGCAGCTCAGAGCTGCTGGTCTCAGCAAGGATAATACGCCAACATGGGCAGTAAGGTATCTCATCTCAGTGTCTTCTTGTGACAAGACACTGCGGTCCACAGAGGGAGACGAACATGCTTTCACTAACAAGAGCAGATGTCTGTTGGGGTTTCACACTATAAAAAACTGCTTTTCTGTTGCTGAGGTCTTAATCCTTGTTCCCTGTTTGTGTGCAGTCATGTTATAATTGTTTCTCCACTGCAGTCTATGAACTTGTTAACAGCTGTCTCCATCCTTCAGTTATGAACTCCTTTTCTGTCACTTCCCCACAAGCATCCATTTTTCTCTGGCCTTTTGGCTGCCTTACTCATGCCCATCTGCTACTGTGGCAGGATGCTGCTTCCAGATTGGACCCTTGCTCCCGCAGAGATCCTGGGAGAAGTTAGGGTTACACAAGTAGCCTGTTTAACACTGTCTCACAAGTGAGAAGGTCTTCCCTTGTGCCAGCTCTGAGGAATTTGCAACCTGTCTCTCTTTACAGTCTGTTCGTATTGCAAGACCATTGCACTCCTTCTTTAACAGGCAGGGTAGCCTGGGCCAGATGGCCCTCTTTGTTGCTCAGCTGGAAAAGATCTGAGGTGATTCCTGTAAACAGCCTGGAGATCCCTAATCCTGGGGGCTAAGGATGCAAAAGTTCAAGTGTTTCCTGTGGATGGTGTGTACAAAGCCCTTGCTTCCATATTCCTGTACCTGCAGAAGGGTTGGAAGAATGGCTTTAGAGTGATTGTCGCTTGTTGTCTTGAAAACTTTGTGTCTGAGTTAATACACCATTAATTAGTCTTAACTTTCAAGGTAACAATCTGAAAGGGACTTGCATCTGGCAGAAAGATGGCTTTTCCTATATAAAAAGTACACAGTTCATAACCAGAAGAATATATTTATTAGCAGAAAAGAAGGTAAAAATTAATGAGGTCCAAAGACCTTCTGGTGACTAATATCTTGTTAGTCACTGGACCATAAAAATCACTTGAGCTAGATGAGAGTTTGCATTCCTTCTGTGCAAATACCATGCTGGGAATGACTGGTAATACTTTGGGAATGAACTAAACAGCAGAACCAGAAGTGCCTGTTTACTCTGAGAAAGCAAACATCTTAAGGTGTACAACGTGCCTTAAAATTGGGAATATGTTACAGTGCCTTCTCTCATGAAACTAAAGAAAAATATTCACGCATATAGTCCTTCATTAAAATGACTCCTCAAATTATGTCACGGGCTAAACAAGAATGATTGTCTACAGAGAAGTCATAAAATACTAGTGTAGTCAACAGAATGCACAAGATGGAGAAAATGCTCCCCTTTTTTTTTCACCAAAAGGGAAAAGAAATCAATAGAAGAAAAGCTACAACTCCCGTTGGTTGCCGAAAGGCCAAGTGCCCTTGCTAAAACTCATTGACATAGCTTTCAGTAAATGGGACTTTTTTATTACATGAACACCGAACTGGAGTGTTCTATGATGACCTCTTGATTTTTTTTTATTATCAGTGACCAAATAGGCACTAGACTGTGAGAAGTTATCTTCTTGTGCACTTTGATGTTAGAAGGAAACGAGCAGAAACAAATTCCATAGAGAGGAGAAACTGGAGTGTTGCTGTTTGTGTTTCTTTAGTAGAGCTCCCCCATGTATGCCTGGATAGAAACTCCCTCCCATTTCTCAGTTCAGAATATGATGAATTACATGAAATCCAGTCCCAGGTGGGAAGCACTTCCCTATGCCATGCAGGAGAGATGTGTTCAGAGGTCCTTAAGGTGATCGGTATGATACAGAGCGGTACAGAGGAACCAGCTCAGTGCTTAAGTTTATTTCTTGTGGGCAGAGCTAGGCTAACACTGCTGTGCTACTTGTGGAGCTTGTTCTGTTGCTGTTAGCTATGCCTGGTCTTAGCTATGTTATCTGTGTTAACTGCTACACAGTACAACTATGCCTTGAAAGAAACCAGTAGGTCCCAAGGGAAAAACACTGCTGCTGTCTCTGTTATGGCACATTTTCACCACTGCTGACTCCTGGAGCAGCCTCGTTCAGAAATGTTTTATGGGAGGAAAGAGAAGCCACTACCCAGCCTAGTGATGGGAGAAGTTGCAGAGAAATGGAGCTGGGAAGAAATTACATGGGCACACGCGAGGGTTAATGGGAAGAGGGGAACAAGTCTGTATAAATGTTTAGGCAGTTCCTCAGAATGCCTGGAATCTTTATTGCCGGTGAATAAATCTCACCAGAGCTGACAGCTGCAGGGAAGCTCAGAGAGTTGGTCTAAGGTATGAAATGAAGCATAAAAAAGGATAGTTGTCCAAATTGTCATCTCTGTGCTGCTGCCTTATCATCAGCTCTGACACAAATATCATGGAGGAAAGATTTATGGTGTGCACTCACTTTAGTTCTTTGGATAATTTGATGCTAAATACACACAGAGCTCATCTTCCAGATACTTGAAGTCCTTCCAAATTACGTAGTAGCTCTTTTGGAATCAAGGATTTCAGTAGCCTGCCCAAACATGCATCCCTTCCCCCTCGATGGTGGCCCTCAAATACATTAGCCCTGGTACACCTTTGATTTGTTCCTGGGAAAACTATACGTGTTCATTTAATTTTGTTGGGGTATTTTATTAGCTTTCTTTTGCATTCAGGCTTAATGTGAAGATCAAAGTTGTATCCACATCATAAAAATTATTAGCACTTGTTACAAGCAGACAATTTGATTTGGTCAAAATCTGTCCAGCCCAGATTGCAATCAGCCACAAAATCAGCAGCACCAGTCCAGATCAGCATCATATTGGACTGGATGGCACCTTGAAACATGCTAAGCTTTCTGTCACTCGGGGATGCTCCTCTGCATGGGGGGAAATAGGATCATGGCAAACTATGAAAGAGGCAGACTGAAGCAAACCTTGGGATTAAAAGAAGAGGGAAGACAAGAACAAAAGGGAATGGGAAAAGATAAAGAATGAGACCTTGTTAGCATGGCTAAATGAGATCCTGTGGTGTCATCCTGGGGAACAAGCAAGGGGAATGGCAGAGAGAGCTGGTAGAGATGCTCTGACCAGAAATAAAGACCAGCACTACAGGTGAGCATCTGAAAAGGTCAGCAAAAAGGCTTGCCCTGTTGTGCCTTTGAGAAGAACATGACTTTAAGAGCTCAGTCCAGAGATGCTGTGCTCCGGAGCCAGCCTTTCATGGCATCCTCCCCTAGGTGCTCTCCCCTGCTGAGCGAGGCCGGCAATAAACTGCAGAGTGCTTTGTACTGACTCAGCTTTGTTTGACCAGCAAAGGACTGCTGAAGCTCAGCACTCCCTTTTGTCCTGCAGTGCTTGTGTCGGCACACCTGCTCCAAGGGGAGCATTTTAGAAATTCAGCAGATAAAAGCCTTGTATAATCACCCGATCAGCTCTAAGACAAGCAAGGATCCCAAGGCTGAGAGGATGCTATTGCAAGTGGATGTCTTATCTAAATCACAGCTCTTTGGATCAGGTAGTCATATTGTCTCCATGGGAAAGCCATGACTGCTTTGACAAAATGTGGATTCAGAGAGGGGATAGAAAATAATCACCCTCCTCTCATTATCCATGGTATTTCTTTCATCTTTTTGTCCATTTGCTTATTGAATCATTTCAAATGCACCCTTGTTTCTTTGCCCCTGGCCCTTCCTTTTCTGTCTCTAAATCATCTTTCAGGCATTTAAAAGCTTTCCCTCCTCTTCTCTTATTTTTTCATCAATTAGATTTTTTTCCTGTGAGAAATCTGAGGCCGAGAGCCCCAGCAGGTGTCAGCTGGCACAGCTTTATTGGTGGCAATGCAGCTCTGCTGATTTCTTCCCAGTCAAGGATCTGGCTCGAAGGTTTTAGAAGTGCTTGCCTTGTTGATGCTGCTGCTCTACAAGACTCTTTCTGTGGAAATCGGTACCTTCAGAGGCCTCTTCACATAATTCATACAGGAGGTACTGACAACCCAGAGAAACAAGGCAAGAGGCGTTTTAACACCACAAGGTGGCAAAGCTGTAGGTGTATGTATACAGGTTTCTGGTCAAGTAGAAGGAGGAGAGTGAATTCTCTAGATGTCATCCTGCTGAGTTTTAATCTGCCTGGAACTTCCCTTCAGTGCCTGCGAGGGATTTGCTTTCTGCTTTCAGCTGCAAAGTGGAGTTCAATCACACCACACTCGTTGCAGCACAGTGGGTAAAAACTCTTGACCCACATATTAATTATCTGAGTCAACACATGAAATCATTGTCAGAGGCAACAGCGTAATCTACAAGGAGCAATGTAAATATATGGAAAAAAATCTGCCTACTCTTCTGTTTGCTTGTTGTCCTCCGATATCTCCTCATAGTCCTCTAGGAGATGGGAGATTTCTCAGATGTATTCATTTTGAGTATTTCTTTCCTTGGAGATCAGCTAGAGAAATATCTTTGGGAATATGCACAATTTGTTATTTATAAGTCACGCTCTATTGCTTAGTCATAACTCTGCTTCTCTGTTCCCAGCTGGAAATATTATGTAACATCTGTGCTCTACATAAGGGAGGTAGCAGGACAGGCTTCACAGATACACGTACCTATACATCAGTACATATACATCTATACACATAAACAAATGTATATGTGTGTATTCTCAAATATTTATAGAGATAAATCAGTCTTAATCACGTAGGTTGTGCTTCCTGCAATACATTTCTCAAATCTGTGGGATTATTGCTCAGGAAATGTGAGTCTGCATAAGGTAGAGCAAAAGAAAATCCCTCACGTTAGTAATCCAAACCACTCTGATATTATTCTTGTTCTGCTGGCAGAGTAAACAAAACAAATGCATCTGCAGAATCCAGTGTTGAGAATCAGCACGTAGTGCAAGAAACAACTAACTCTTGCCTTGCAATGATTCTGCAACGATCTCTACAACTCCAGTTAAGGCAACCTGAAGGTTTCTGCAACCCATCTTCACAGGGTAGAATCAAATGAAAGTGTATCTAGAAGTCACTGCAATTTTAAGGGAGCCATGGCAGCTACCCGGACAGAAATGGAGCCAGAAAGAATACAGCATCTGGCTACAGCTCACAGGTCAAAACATAGAATTTTAAAATAAAAGAAATGTTACTGCCACCCACATGTCCTTATATGCCAGCCATGTCCAAGCCATGTTTCTTACCCGGATGATTAAGTCAGAGCATGGCTCATTAAGAAGGCAAATTGCTTTCCTCTTCCGTGGCTGAGTGCATGCACCCAGGTGAAAACACCACAATTTCTCATGCACAAGGTGAAAAATAAATACGCACAAGGAAAGAAACTAATAATAGAAATGAATAAGCTAGAAAATAGGGCTTCTCCCTTGTAAGTCAGATCCAATGGCTCATACCACCCCTGCTAGTATAGGTGCAGTAACACAGTGCCCCGTACACCTCAGCAGAGATTCCTTTCAGAATTAGCTGTGCACAGGTGACACCAAAGGACCACCATTTGCCAGAGCACCTGGTTTTCCTCCAGAGGTTTCAGATCCAAAAGCTGAGATCTGACAGGTTTTTCGTGGTGTGATTGCAGACATGTAAATTGGAGGCAGCTAATTTCATTTTGCTCACGAGCTTAAGTAATGTGAATCTTGGGCTCTGAAATATTCTAATTACTTTTCCCCCAATGGATCTTTGTGGTTTGAATAACACTAAAATTGCATGACATTCCACCCCCAGAAAATACATAATTCATATCTGCAATCCAGCATCTGTATAAGCTCTGTTCAACTTCAGGGAGAACGTTAATTTCAGAATGAGGGAATCCCTTCTTTATAGGGGTAAAAATGTAAATTTCCATGTTGGCTCTAATTTCCGTGTTGTTCAGCCACAAGAAAGCAAGGACTGTGCTGGTGGTGTGTGCTGCACCAAGCTGGTGGTTCCTGCGTGCTGCAAGGAATGTGTTCTGCCTGATCAATGTCATGTTGGCATCTCAGATAGATCATACTGTCACCAATGCCAACACAGTGGCACTGAGCTGGGTGACTGCAGCAGGGAGGCAGCTCACCAGACATCTGCTGGGTGGGTGACAGGCACCAGTGGGAATGAAGAGCAGCGATGGCATTTACATTGGTTAGTAAAGAATAAAAAGACATTCCCAGTTACTGTATTTTGACCGGCACAAACTAAAAGAACTCTCTAAACTGCTTTGGTTTCATAACGATTGGCTCCCAGGTTAGAAGCAGAGATAACTCTGAGGCCTACAACAGAGACTGCATTTTCTGGCAGACAAATATCTGAAGTTTTCCATACATGAATGAAAGGAAACTGGGAATTGGGCAGAACGCTCTTGTGTGTGAGGTGTGCATGAGATGGAGGTGTGATAAAAACGTGTTTAGTCATATCACTTCTGTGCAGCATCCTCACTTTAACTTTGTATTTATTGTATTCCTTTGAAATGTAGCTGCTTTGTAAGTATAATTAAGAACGGGTGCCCTGCACTTTGCAAACATAGGGATGCTGCCATGGCAACAGCAGGGGAACACAGAGAAGCAGCTCTTTCTGATTAATGTAATTACATAGCAAGCATGTATAATGCCTTTAAATACAGTTTACTTTTGCATGAAGGAGGCATAAAATTGATATTATAAGTTCTATGTATGTTAACATTCCAGAAATGCTCTTTGTACGTGTCACAGGATCATCATTGCTAGCAGATTACGCACAATATGAAGGACCTACCATTGCATGGCGATTAGGTCGGTAGTGAGGGATTAAGGGGATTTTGACTTCTCTCGAGCTCAAAGTGAGGTTGTTTTCTACTTTATTTCTGTTACATTTCAAAGTTACATTTCTAAGTAAGACTTTATAAATGAAATTGCTTTTACTGCCTTAGGGTTAGAAGCTGCAAGTACTTATATATATGACCAACTTTATTGAAGTTTAGAATCCTACTCAGGTGAAAGGAGAATTTTCAGGTAAGCAGATTTCCCCATCTACCTAAGCATTGGCTGTGTAAACTCTCAGAAAAAAATGATGTGCATGTGCAGTAGCTACACTTAGTAGCTAATTGCCACAAGCATTAATCCCGGTCCTGCATTCCTCAAACATTAACCCTCAACACCCTCTTCTTTCCAGGGAAGCATTTTCAGCATGGAGGGAACAAAGTGTTGAAGCCCAAGAGCCTGGGTATGTTGCTCAGTAAGGCAGGGTGGTGACCAGCTATCTCAGTCCCCGTGTTGGAATAGCTGGTTTGGGACCATTTAAGCCAGTTCAGTCCGAAACCTTTGATAAAAGAATGGGAAGGGATGTTAGTGGAAAGGGAAAGCATGATTTTTTCCTTCTAGGGCATGCCTTTGCCCTGAAAATATATTCCACATGGTGGGGACTGTAGGAAGCTGTGTAAGGCCTGTAGGAAAGAAGGGGAATGACTCTTTTTCAGGGAGTGTAGTTATAGAAAAAGTCGTAAGAGCTTCAAACCAAAAGACTATAGATTTACGTTAGATAGTAGGAAGAAATTCTTACCGTAAGTGAAGACACTGCAACAAGTTTCCCAGAGATGTGGAAGCCCCTCCCTGAAAGTGTCCAAGGCCAGGCTGGATGAGGCTGTCAGCAACCTGGTCTAGTGGGAGGTGTCCCTGCCCATGGCAGTGGAGGTTGGCAATTAGATGGTCTTTAAGATCCCTTCCACCTTAAACCATTCTATGATTCTATGATATAGCTAATACCAGCGGAAAAATGAAAGGAAGATTTGGGGCCAAGGATCCTTTTGTAATAGCAAGAGGTTGGAAAGCTTTGCATGGCTTTTGCCAGGTATCAGTCTCTCTCACGAGAGTTATGAACTCTCTCTTGAGGCCTGTGATCACCAGGATAACGCCACTAGCATTGTTAAACTCTTCACATGTATCACAGTATGGATTTTTTGGAAACAGGGCAGCAGCTTACAAATCATAGGTAGTATTTTCACAGATAAAAGAGGAAGCATCTGCCTAGAAATTGAAATCTTGGGCTCCAGAGAGCAATCTTTTGTGGACTGAGCAAATTATATCTGGTTGAGGTGCTACAGCCCAGGAATGGTGTTTCCCCATAAATTGTGTGATATATTATGAAACGCTCAGCAATGGTGTTCCCTGTGAACTGTGTGGTGTATTACAAAAGGCCTGTGCATTTGCAATAACATAGTTTCCTCTATTGGCACTAAGACATGTAGTTACCACAAAATAGTTGTTTTCAATGTCAACAACTGATATTACATTCTTAGACTACCTTTCCTAAAACTTAAGAGCCAGATTCTTTGCAGGCAGGAAGCAAAAAAAAAAAAACAGTGGAGCCGTGATGGTTTCCACTAGCTGAAGATTTTATTCTGGGTATTCTCTGAAAATCAAGCTGGTAGACTTTGAGTCTAGCTAATCTGTGTGGGTATGGGATCAAAGGAAGGCACAGAACACTTTGGTACATGGTCTTCAGGGGATCACTTTTGTGATACCTCCACATATTTCTGTGTTAGAGGCCTCAACACGTGAGCAGAAGAATTCGTATTAGAAGCCACTTCTGGGGTGGATTACAAACACCCAAGTTTCTATCCCTGCCCAGGTCCCTGTTTGATTCTTGTTTGACTACATATATTTACATAGGCTGTTGCCACTTGTATAAGTCTTCCCAAAGCCAGTTTAATTAGGACAGCTGGCACTTCATATTCTGGATGGTGGAGATTGATTAGAGCTCACTGATTTTGCCAAGATGAAGAATTTGTTGAAAAACTTGGTTTTGACAACATGTTTTGCAGGAAGAATGTGGATGTTGTGTGGTTTGGTTTTTTTTTATATGGAAGATCTTCAGCCTTAGAATTTGAAAAATATGCTTCATGTTTTCATTTTAAATTTTGACAAAATTCTCTTACACTAAACTTTTCTTACTTGGTCTCACGCTGGAGAAAGAGAGAATAGAAGTAAATTATAAGGAAAAAAATTCACTTACATCCCAGTTATTTCACTGAGACAAGACATAGAAAATTAAATATTAAAAATAGTTCTGAAGTATTAATCAGTTTTGAAATAAATGGAAACTGTTTAATTAAATCCTATTAACATAACGGGCTTGCCTCTTCTTAATGCTTCTGTTTACCTGCACATTTTCCTATTGTTCATTACAATCTCTCTTAAAGAGACAGTTCATTGTAGCCTCCATTAAGAACCCTTCTGCATGAACAAATCTGCCATCAACAGCCAAGAAATAATCAGGAAGTGACTTCTGTAAAAGCTCAGCAGTGTTCTTACTTGCCAAGTACTAGAGTATCTAACGCCTGAGAACAGAAGGACTTTCCTAAAAACTGAAGAGAACGCCGACTTGTGAGCTTGCATCTCTCATAATGACTCAGAGCCAGACTCCTGACTAAGAGAATTTCATTGTTCATTCCACAGAATATTGTTAAATTACAAATTAGCAAAAGTGCTAGTCTGTACTCTCAGGCTGACATATGAATATGCATTATTCATTGCATTCTCATTATTTCCTTTTCCTTCATAAACCAGGAAATGAAAGACTAAAGAATTCAGCATGAGGTGAACTGAAACTATCGATGCAATCAATTTTAGCCATATGTTCATTTTTATGTATTTAACCCCTTCTTTTCTCATTTTCATTGTCTCTTTTTCCATTCTATCTTATAATGCATTCCACATATGTTTACAGCTCTGAAAAATGCACACACACTCTCTGGAGCACAGACTATTTTCTGCTTGCTCATTTTTTAGTGGAGTGTTCGGACCAATAGAAGACTAAACTCTTACTTCAGCCTTCAATTATTACAGTAATATAATTATTAAGAATACCTGAATCCCTTTTAACAAGAATTGCTATCATGCTGTTTCACCTGTAAATCAGATTTTAACACTTAGCACTTAGAGACAACATGATGTGGTCTTTTTGTTTGTTTGGGTTTTGTTGTTGTTGTTGTTTGTTTTGTATTGAGACAGTGTTAATAAAATGTCCAGTTACAAGGTTTATATCGCAGTTTTCTGCCTTCTCCCCTTTTTGGTCCTTCTGGTATAGGAGCTCAGTTATTAACTCACTACAGCTCAGGAACTTTCTAAATTTTCATTTTGAATTTCATAGTAACTGATCAGTGAAACAAGTGCAAGACAAGTATAAGATGTCAGATTTTGAAAGAGGTTTTTATAGAGATGATTTCTTGCCTTCTCAAAAGCCCCAAAATAATAAGTGACTGAACATGCACCAAATACCTAATATTCACCTGGTAATGCAGAACAGGTAATTGCGGTCAGGGCTAAATGAAAGCATATATTTTGCTTTGAAGGCTATACACACAGTTATAATTTTTCATGACACACTATGGTCATATGGAAATATGGAAATACGGAAATATCAAGGCAATGAATATTAAAAGAAAGTTATGCTTTTTCTTCTTTGGGTATCCTCTTTAATCAGATTCATCTGCATACTGAATTAAAATTTGAGCTCACAACTATGCAGTACGATTACAAACCCTCTCTCCAATGGCTGCTTTTACAACTCATTCCGTAACAGCTCTGCTTGAATTTAAGCACCCCACATAGTTATGAAGACCAAAAATAGACTCCATGCATTGACAACTGGCTCCCACACATTGAAACTTGTTTAAGAAAGCAGCCTCTAATTTGCAAGTGTGTTTCCCCGGTCAGCTGAAGGAAACAGGGGCAGATCATGTTTAAATCACTGGGCTTCAGTGCCTCAGTGCCCTGCTCAACACGCCATCCCTCCTGGGCTACCTCCCCCCAGGGGGACGCCGGTGTATGAGGGGCAGGCTGGAATGGAGCAAACACCTTTCAGCTTGTGGTGTGTTCAGGATGCAATCAGCACATGGAAACCCAAAGTATAAAAAGAGGCTGTGGGCATTTTCACCATAGGATGAGATCTTGCCTGTAATAATGAAACTCTGCTATATGATTGGCTTGGCTGGAAAGCAACATCTTACAGGTTCTGCTTTCCAAGCATCAGTGAAAGTCTGAGGCTGCTGTATTGAAATTTACAGGAGCTTCACCACTCTGACTTCAGTGGGAAAAGTTGGCCTTTGGGCTTCCATCCTCTTCTCTTACTATTTTGAATGTCTCCACTCATGAAATCTCTAAAATTTCAAGAATGTGGTGAACACAAAAAAACATCTGTATGGTTCAATCTGCTAGATCAGGATGTCATTACACAAGGAAGTTAAGAAACTTCAATTTCTCTCATATATGGATGAAGAGACATAAATTTTGTCTTTATGACTTTCCAACGCGAAAGAGCACTTGCCCATATTCTGAGGTTTCCGTGCTGGTCCTTGAACACCTATTTTCCAAGCTGTCATGTGCTAGAAACTACATTTTCTGTGTTTACAAACTTACTAGACAAAAGCACAGTCTTTCAGGGTATGAGGGAAGCCTTCCAGCTTGTTCCACTGGGCAGAATAAACACAAGCCCCCCTTGAAACCCTTCTGTATCCTGTATTCAATGTCTTCAGCATATTCTTAATCAGAAAATAGCAATCATGTGGAGGATAGCTTTGCTACATGAAGCAAATGAACTGTTGATTAAAGAGGTTAATGATGGCAAGTATGCTGCTGCTAGAACTGCCTGATTTATTAATCTGAAACAAATGACCTCATGAAAATGTCACTGAAGAAATGTGTTCATGTGAAGTCTTAGATTTACATGAATTTATTTTCTGTGTGGAGTTGATTAGCCAAAGTGAATCAGTTTGAGGGTACTTGTTTGCATCTGTTCACTTCAAATATTTATTTATTTTCTAATTAAGAGAAGGAAATCTTTTAATCAGTAGTTCTATAAACAACAAGATCTCTTCTTTTTCATATAATTCACATCCATAATTTGGAATTTCAGGTCAGTGGCACAGATGGGGCTGGGAAAGGATGGGTCCCAGGAGTCTATTTTTCTTGCAAACTGTCTCAGCTTGCCCTTGGCTCAGCCCCTGCTGCCTGAGAGTGCTCCACAGTAGTTAAGGATAGGAAATTAGGGTAATGCTAAATTGCAGAATACCATGTCTTGTGGAGCTACTTGATCTAACGTCATGGGAACATCTAAGCCAACATCCTTACACCAGGCAGGAAAGCATATTCTGTGAGAACAGCCTGAAAGTATAAGTAAATGTGAGTATGTTTCTGCTAAAAAGAAAATCTGTCACAATATGTTTGTTTCCTTTGAATCATCAAAGCAAGACCAAGTAACACTTACATTCGAAAAATCTATTTGTACTCTAACTTTGAAGCGGCAGAGTGATTTGGAAGTACTGTCTGGCAAAATGTAAGGGATGTCTGTCAAAAGCAAAGATAGGTTCACGTGACAAGTACTGACCAATGTTCAAAGGACCGTCCCTTTGAACTCCAATCTTCGTGCAAGGCTTCACTTCTGTAAATTATAGAAGTTCTGTTGCACCAGGACAGTTATGGCAAAGATTTGTGTCTGGTTGGAGCTCTGCACAATTGTGGGGTTTTTTTTCCCCCAGTTTCTAAGTGCTCTCTTTTGTTTGGAATGCCAAAGATAGATGGAGTGGATTTGTCTAACTTCCAGTCAAATCAGTGTTTATTCACAGAAATGTCTTTTGTTGGTGTGTCACAGAAAGTTGCATAGCATAGTTCACTGTGGAGATTTAACTAATCTATTTTAGCATGAAGCGCTTGCTGGATTTGCAAGCAACGGGACTTCTTGTTAGACAGAGGGTTCCAAGACCTTGTTTTACTCTGGGGAGGGCTTAGACTCTTAACAGGATAAGGAGGTTGTCTCCTTCTGCATCCTGCCTATTGCCTACCATGGAAAAAATGGAAGAGGCTTAATCTCTATTTTTTTCCAGAAACATCCAAAGCTATAATTTGCTTAGGAAATGGCTTTAAGGGATGATATAGATGGCAGTTTCCAGAACTTAACTTTGGTGTCAGTAAAAACATGCTAATGAAGTCAGGCTATTTCCCCCACTCAAAAAACTCCGTCAGAAAATCAGTAGGAATCTTCCTATTACCTCACTAGGAGTTAGATAGGGAATACTGGCAGCAGCATTAAGAAAAGGGATTCCCTGTTTTGTTTTGACACTATTTATTAGTTTTGTTGAGCAATAGATGTAAACCAGATGGAAGAAGGTAGCTGCATGCCAAAATAAATAAAAGGTATTAGAGCAACATGTTTATGCATGTGCACTAAGCTTCGACCCTTTGTTCTGACAGTCAGCATTTAGCGAAATACCCCAGTGTGTGTTTAAGTGAAAATATAAAATAGGTGTTTTTGTAGAAAAAACTTTGATGTTGGCATCTTTGATGATAGGTAACAACTGGAGCTGTTTTCATGCGGATTTCCCCAATTATAACTGATACTGCACTTGCCCTAACTTAATGAGAAATTATTCATCCCTTTTGTATAAAGCCTCTAATTAGTTCCTTCTGTGTGGATGTGTAACAAAGCTGGAGCCTGGCACATAAGAACCTCTTAATGTGTTACTGAACTGCCTTTTTCAGGAAAGAGAGTGTTACGGCTTACTGGACTGCTTAAACTGAAAGTGGGTTTATCTTACGAATTAATTGTTTCACTGCATCAGTTAAATGAGTACATGACTATCTGAGTCTCACTTGTGCCAGGAACTGGACAGAGACTTAAAGGAGGGTGGTTCATGTCTTGAAGAGCTATTGTTACACTAAATTCAGAGGGTACGGGCAGTGTGGAAAGAGGGAGGAATAGGGTTCCAACAACATTATATGTTTCCCTCTCCTTAAGAGCTGCTGATCAGTAGAGCCACAAAATACAGTCATGGTTCTAACTGCCTGCTCATGAGACGACTGGAGAAACCCCTGGGATGGTACCCAAGGCAGCTGCAACTCAGTGGTTATTGAGCCTAAGTCTTTCCTTACAAATGTGCATGCACACTTTGTAATAAATCAGAGAGCTGGCAAAACTTTACATGGCTTTTGTAGCTTTAAGTTCTTTAATAATTACCACAATGATTCAAATTACCACACTTTAAATTCAACAAAATGAGGTGAGGTTTGGCCCTTTTTTAAAAAGTGGGAATTTTGCCACTGTTTGCTATGGACCTCAGATTTTATCTTTTCAGTTTTTGCAAAGTGGGAAAAGGATGTTCTGCTGCCTTAGCTACACAAGAAAATTGTGTTTATATACGAAATGCACACTCACCTGGCCAGTAGAAAGAGTTGAGTACTGTGTTCTGTCTAAACAAAACTGCTTTGAAACAATTCTGCCCATTATTAAAACCTGTAATTCCTAGTCATGTAGTCTATCATCTTTTGGTCAGTTTCCTTTAAAAGTTGCAGCTAATGATTAGTGAATATGAAAAATCTATCTGATCACAGCCTTAGATTTCATTAGAGTACAAAAGAAGGTTTAACAGCAATTAGACACTTTGCTCTTAACATCAATATCCGACTCTGCCTCATACTTCTTAAATTGATTTTTTCATCTATTTATGGTCCTCTCTTCGTATTTCCAACTTTATATTTGTAGCTACTTTGGAAATTTGGTCTGTCAAACTTCATTCTCCTATTTTTGCCAAACTTGGTCTCAGCATAGTGGGATAAACTTTGGGTGAATCTCAACTCTAGACACTTTCATGGGGCTCTGTGTTGGTGGAAATTTTCCACAGATATATGCAAGAGCTGGGCCTTCAAGTTTTGGACTAGTCTCTTTTGATCCTATTTGCTTGTAGTTAAGATCATATGGTGTGATTGATTTCCAGGGGCGCTGCATCAAGTGTCCTTTGAGAGAACTGTTATACTATCAGGTAAGTCTGCTTTTAACCACCCGTGTTTCTCTCCAGACAAAAATTTTAAATGAAATTACTTATCTTTTCTGTCTTGGTAACAGCCAAAAAAAAATTTGTCTTTCTACTTTTCTGGTTGCCTTCTAATTTACGTGGGAGGAGAAGGTGAACATCTCTCCCTTCTCCTAATATCAAGAGGGCATTTGAGAAGGAGGAAAAAGAAAAGAAAAACACAAAAACTTGGACTCAGTAATGGAGAAACATCTAATTGATCAACTAACAGAAGGAAATTGGAATCCACAGAAAAGAAAAACGTAGACTACCATTTTGAGATTAATGCAATCATGGCTGTCAAATGTGCACTCCTGGAAACTAAAGAAAATCTTTTTATGCACAGTGGTTGATAAAATGAAAATAAATTATCCCTGCACCAAAACAATTATTTCAATCTTTTTATTTCCTTACTATTGCCTTTGATGTTGTCTAATTTGCCTACAGTTTTGGTTTATTACCTGGGTCCTGTCCAAATCCTGTTGGGTGCACTTAAAGAGTATCACCATTCTGCAGCCAGTTGTATCTGATCCAGAGCCTGAAATGGTTATTCATGCTTTTGTTACCTCAAGATTAGACTATTCAAACTCCTTGCTGGTTGGTTTCCCTGATAATGCCTTCTATGGACTCCTACTGTTACGAAATGTGTTTGCTGAAGTGATGCACTGCTTGGAAGTCACTGCAGTAGCTATTGATTAGCTGCTCCATTTATTAAATTTAGATTATTCCATGAACCTACAAAAAGCATGAACAGCCTCAGCATACTGTGTTCCTAAAAATTTTAATTTGTTTGTACAGGCACAGACTGTTTTTTGCCTGCTTCAGCAATACCTTTTTCCAAGAATTGTCTCTGTAGGCTTCAGTGGAATATTATACTCTAAGGCCAGTAACAAGAAACATGGCAGAGCTGGCCCATAATGAGGTGAACTTGTCAGATGTCACAGAGGTAGCTTTCATGAATTACATAAAGCACTAATTTTAATACTGTTTTATACTCATTCCACCTCTTGTAAGCCTGCAGGTGGCCTTTAACTACTTGCTAGGATACAGCAGAACACATTCTTCCTTTCAGCCTTCAGTGTAGTTTCCACTGGTACAAACACCAAAATAGAGCAAAACAGCACAAATCTTAACAGGTGCATTTCTAGTTTAATAACAACATATAGCAGAATTTGAGAAAAAAAAAAAAAAAAGCCAAATTCACAGAACTTCTAGCTCTGCATGCATGCATGTGCATGTGTGTGTGTCTCTGCTTATGAGAGACAGGGAGGCAGAGGAAGAAAAAAGTACAAGAAGGCATAGTGCTCAGACATGGACTCGAAAGCACAGATTGAAAACTTAAGTGTCATCCAGACTTAAGCTTGTCAGAAATACATGCCTACATTCTGATTAGGTCAAATACCTAGTGAATTGGATGTTGCAGATACGATTAGAAAATAAAATCCCTATGTCAAATTTTTTTAACTACTTCTGTTTTGGTTACAGGATATTCTGACACCTCCTTACTTCGAAGCATTGACCCACCACTGTATTGTGAGATCCATCCTCACCCTGACCCAAGTGCCATGAAACAGCTGTTTACTGACATAGTGCATTGGCAGTGGAAATCTGCCCTCTCTCCTCACGTATGAGGAGCCGCAAGGTGTCCCTTGACCTGTCACCCAAGTATGAACAGTTGCACTAGTAACTTGGGTTTTTTTAATGCCTCACAAGCAAAAGGAGCATAAAACTTTCAGACAAGTCTTTTGCACAGTGCATGTGGAACTATGCTGTCCACAGCTGCCCTCTGTCCTGTTGAGAGACCCTCTCTTAGAAAGAAAAGTAGGAAAGCACCCCTTGTAGCAAAAATTAGCAATGCCACCCTTTATGCTAATTAAATGCCTTTAAATTGTGTATGGAACTGTGTTGCCCTGAATTGTGCAAATGGGGATAAAATCAAACACATTTTCACCTTTTACTTCATCAGAACTTACTTGTACACTATTGTCAGGGTATAAATGCTTTTGTGAGATGTGCTTTATGCAGATGTATGAAAAATTAAAGAAGGTTGAATAACTTCACCTAAACCACAGAGACTCCACTGCTCCCTACAGTGAATGCTCCAGAGCAAAAGCCTGAATAAATAATGGAGATTTACCATGTGCTCTTAAGGTCAAAAGACTCTTGCTTGGAGAGAACAATGAGGGGATCGAATCCCAATGGAGGGTGGTCTCCCCTAAGGCCTTCTGGCCTCCAGTCTCCCTGAACACATAATAGAAGAGATTATTCACAAAAATACCTCGGCCAATCTCTATTTTTTGTGTGGTCTACAGAGAAAGAAGACCAGACCCCAACTACACTTGCCAAATCAACACCTCCAATTTCACTCTCAGAACCCAGTGGACAGTAAAGGTCTGAAAGGTGATCTCTATATTCTCCCTGTTATCGTGGACAATTAAAGAAAATAAATAGGACAGGGGGGGAAAAAAAAAAAGAAAGCAAGCAGGCAGATGAACTTCCTGTAAAGAATGCATCTGAATGTCAGAGCTGGAGAAGTGGAAAAAGTGGAGAATTAAGATGCCATAAATGACTGCACTGAGGAATTACTGCTGAAGGTGAGATATGGGTCTAGCTGACAGTGCCAAGTAAGAATTGTGTCAAGTGGAAGGTCTGGGGATCCAAAACTATGTCTAGACTGGACAACTTCTTGGCCAAAGATTTCATTATCCCATTCCCTCCCGGCACGCTATTTCTGTCATGATTGAAATATATCTCAGCACATTCAATTCTGTCATATAGCTGCCCTCCTGTTTAGGCCTAAATGGTGCAATAAATAAAAAAGACATAAATAAGTTTACCAGAAATCATAAATCTAAGAAGTATGAAATTCTATGATAATTATATATGACTAAATAGTCAGCTTTCAAAGATCCCAATCCTTACTATCTAACTGAAGAAAAAAAAAGGCGGATATCAAATATAGCTTTTACATCTTTGGGAACAAATTAATAGATTTGTGAATGTTTTCAGAAGAGTGAGTCTCACTTGAGAACTAACCTTAATTATGGAAAGAAGTAACGGGGAGATAATCTCTTCTGTGCATCAGTAAATTAGGATAATAGTCCCAAAAACTTCACAATAGTTCGGACCAAGTATTTTTTCTCTTTTCTTTAAGAGACTCCTTAGATTACTGTGGCAACAAGTAATGGCTGAGTAACCTTATCCATTCCAGTTGGGACAATAAAATCTCATTTCTCATTCAGCAATGTCAAAAGGCTGCTTGAAGAATAAATCAGTGGTTCATACTTATCCATTCACATCATCCACAACACTTGTGCTTGAAGAAACTAACAGAAGTCCGCTAAAGTTGTTTAAATTGTTCTGTCAGTAATTCAAAGTTGAACATGGAGACATTAAATTATTCAAAGAAAAAAGAGGAAACTGATCTAGTCCAAGCATTGTGCTGAACACAAAAATAAGACATGTGACATCAACGGGCAAAAATTAATGTGTGGTAAGCAAGGTCTAATTAGTAAACAAAGTATGGAGACAATAGAGCTCACCCAAATCCTGTTCCTCTTACTTGTCAAGAAAGGTCTAGCTAAGCCTTAGTGTTTATTACTACTATCTATTCTTATAGAAGTATGCACATCATTTAAACAGCAGCATCACAACTCTTCATGAGGATTTGATATTTGATCCTCAGTCAACTACACTATATTTGTGTAAATTAACACAGAGGATATTGTATTCTGAAGTTACTGGTGGTGTATTAGGCAGTTAATCCACTTAATTTTGTCTTGTTCAGAAACCAGAGTGATACACTTTATTTCTTGTCTAAGAAAATCAGCAAAGAGGACTCTGTCACCAACACATTCTGTATTCCCAAGAAAAATAGACATTTGCAAATCTATCTTTCCCTCTTAGCAATCAACCAAAAAAGAATTAGCATTGAAAAAAATGATTAGTGTGATGCAGAAACAAGATGAAACCATGCTGTGAACCTTCCTTTAACTCACATAAAACTTCCTGTCCCATTGAAGGGTTTTCTTCCAATAATCCCAGGCTCCCCGGGAGGGTGGCAGTCACTGGTGACTGCCATTACTTGGTGACTGCACCTCATGAAAGGACCGATGGAAGAAAATGCAAAGTATTGTGCACAGCTTATTAAATCTTGCCAATCTCCTCAAAAGTAACTGGCTCAAGGCGAAGGTCTGGCTGGCAGCTGAACATATGAGTCAAAAGTCTCACTAGGCATCTTGGACTTTATCATGGAGCGCGTTACAGATTCACTGAGAGAAATGCTCTGTCCTCTGGCAACATCTTTGGGATTTTGTACATAATACAACTTCCCTCACATTTGCTCAAAATGTGGTGGGCTTATATTGTCTGGCTGTAGGATGAGATTACCTAGATGTATCTGAAACCTAAAACATTTTGTTCTCCTACATATTTTCTGTATATATACAGATTTTGGAAACATGATTGTTTCTAGATTTTAAAATAGGTTGTATTTTCAGTTCATATAGGCACAAATCTAACAAGATGGAAAGGAGTTTGCAAATTACATTTACAGAAAAACATTTCTTCGAGGCCTGTCTAGGGTACCTTGAAAGTATCTCTTTGGATGGCATATAGCCTACCTGCACTGAGACTAAGAATAAGCAAAGTGGAGAGAAAAGTCAGTGATTGATTTACACCTCCTGTGGAGAAAACAAAAAAAAATTAACTAAGGAGTCTATAAAAAGGCCAGCACATTGATCGAGGTGGGGATTTAAAATTATCTAGTCATTGACTAAGTGAACTGCAATATTGAATATACAGCGAAAGAATGTTCTCAAGACCAGCACATGCACTTTCTGAACCACCATCTTGAACTGCCAACAGTCAGGACACGCACATGAGTAATTAAGTTAGAGAAATCATGCTAAAAAAAGAGTGAATGTAACAAGTGCGAGCTAAGTTCACTTAACTAATAAGTGAAAATGAGTAACTGTAACAAACGATTAAGTTACTGAGGCAGGTTATTGAGTTAGTGATCTTGAGCTAAGGCTGTTATATAACAACAATGTCCTTAATTCTCTCTGATGATCTGCATTAGGTAAGTCAGATAGTAAGCATGTTAGAAAATGCTTTTAGCTGTACAGAAAACAGAAAATGCTGATGATGAATGATATACTATTGTAACATACAGAATTGCTCTGCTGCTGTATATAGTATCTTCAAAGGATATGTCAAACACAGATTTTACTTCTCTAATCATTCTCTAATATTATACTTACTATTCTATCATAAAGAAATAAAATACTTGATACAGAGGGTTTTTTGGTTAAATGGGTTTGGGGACTGCAGACATTTCAAACGAGGTCGAGAAAATGAGATCTTCTCTTAATCCGGAGTATTAGCATTTGGCAGAGATGGATCTGGTTTTCTTGGCAGCAAATGTAGCATTAGTTTTGAGGAAATTTGAAACAATTTAAGAGAACACTGTGGAAACCTCTTTGGTTAAACTTCTTGATAATATAAAAAGGAAGTCAAACTGACTTTAACAAGCTTCCTGGAAAGACTGGTTTTTGAGGCCTAGGTGCTTAAGTATATAGAGAAGATACATCACTTAAAAGATACAGAAGCTCTAAAAGTTGTCAAAACAAAGAATCATAGAATTATTTAGATTGAAAAATTCCTTTAAGATCACAGATTCCAACCATTAACCTAGCACTGCCATGTCCACCACTAAACCACGTCCTTAAGCAGCATATCTACACATCTTTTAAATACCTCGAGGGATGGTGAATCCACCATTTCCCTGGGCAGCCTGTTCCAATGCTGGGCAACTCTTTCAGTGGAGAAATTTTTCTTGACATCCAGTCTAAACTTCTCCTGTCACAACTTGAGCCTATTTCCTCCTGTTCTTTTGCTTGTCACTTGAGAGAAGAGACCAACCCTCACTTCTCTACAACCTCCTTTCACGTAGGTGTAGAGAGCCTCCTCTTCTCCAGATTAAAAACTTCCAATTCTTTCAGTTGCTCCTCATAAGACTCGTTCTCCAGACCTTTCACTATCTTTGCTGCCCTTCTATGGACATGGTCCAGCACGTCAATGCCCACCTTGTAGTGAGGTGCCCAAAACTGGACACAGGATTCGAGGTGTGACCTGACCAGTGCCGAGTACAGTGGGATAATCACTTCCCTACTCCTGCTGACCACACTATTTCTGATACAGGCCAGGATACTCTTGGCCTTCTTGGCCACCTGGGCACACTGCTGGCTTGTGTACAGCTGGGTGTCCACCAGCACCCCAAGATCTTTTTCTGCCGGGCAGCACTCCAGCCACTCTTTCCCAAACCTGTAATGTTGCTGGAGGTTGTCGTGACCAAAGTGCAGGACCTGGAACTTGGCCTTGCTGGACATCATGCAACTGTCCTCGGCTCATCCGTGAAGTCTGTCCTGACCCCTGTATGGAGCCTTCCTACCCTCAAGCAGATCAACACTCCTGACCAACTTGGTGTAATCTGAAAATTTACTGAGGGTGCACTCAGTCCCCTCGTCCAGATCATCAATAAAGATGTTAAGCAGAACTGGGAGCAGTACTGAGCACTGGGGAACACCACTTTTGACTGTCCACCAGCTGGAGTTAATTCCATTCACTGCCACTCTTTGGGCCCAGCCATCCAGCCAGTTTTTCACCTAGCAAAGGGTAAGCCAGTCCAAGCCACGAGCAGCCAGTTTCTCTAGGGGAATGCTGTGGGAAATGCTATCAAAGGCTTTACTAAATTCCAGGTAAACAATATCTTTAATACTAGAATATTTTGACGTAAATTTTATGGTAATAGGCAGAGTTCATCTTCCCTGATCACCACCAACAAATATGAAATTGGAGAACTCCCCAGCTCCTGGGCCTGTCCATGTTTGATTTCTGCAGAAATATCAGAGAGAAAAAGCTTATAAAGCTTTCTCTGGATATTCCCCCTTCCACATGGTCTGACCGTAGAGATGAAAGATGCTCTTTTGGCTGAGAGTGAGACAGAAAAGCTACTGGCCTGCCTGTGATACTTCAACTCCAGTTAGGAACAGGGGGAAGAGTCTTAAAAAGTCCACATGAAGGGGAAACAGGCTAGGTGACATTTTACTGAATTGATAATTCCTAGGATACAGCATCCTGCTGTCCAGCTGAAGATACGTGCTGTGTGGAGGGCTGCTATTTATTCAGAAGATGAGAAGTCTGGGTTTGTCAGCTTACAACAGCAGTGCATGGGGACAACAACAAACTAGGGGTTGCATCTGACAACTTGTGTCAAACATCATTGACTGCAACAACAATGTTGTAGTATAGAAGTCTTATTACATGTATGCCTTATCTCCCTAGAAGTAAAATAATATCTTGTGCAAAGTTTAGTTTAGAATATAAATTATGTGGGGCAAGATCTTTCTCATTTTGCAGCTCTTAACCTGGTCTACAAAGGTCAGGATACAGATATATCATAGACTTTTTCCAACAAGTCATTAGTTTTTCTTGGTTTTGGCATGACAGCTAACTCTGACTCAGAGCATTGCACTAAAATGTCATGGCTTTAATGCCTAGGACCTCAGAAAAGGGATTTTTTTTTTTTTTTTTTTTTTTATAGATTACTGCAGTTTTTGCTTCTATAAATCCACTGATCCACAGTCAGGTACAATGTTGAAAGATTTTGACTCATGCTTCATGGGACAATACAGAAGAACAGAGTCCCAAGGAAAATCAGTCATCACCAGGAAGCACATGATGCAAAGAAAGTTTGACTCAGGTTTTGTTATTGTCATTTTGGTAGTTTTTTGCTTTGGGGGTATATGGTCATAGAGGAAAATATGAAAGTAGTTTCAAGTAATCAGTAATCAAAGAAGCAGAATCACTTGTAATGAAAATCTACAGACTCTGCTGTGTTGGAAGAATTGGCCTATGTGCTATTTAACTTTTTAAGCTAAATTTGAACCACACTGTAGGGGCTATAATTAAGTTTAGATCAGGACAGTGGCACAAAACAAACATCTTGTTTTAGTAAAGCAGTTTGTTGCTTTTGCTTCCTCTTCTGCAACAATAAACTGCTCAGTGCTGCCACCTTTGAAGCCAATGGAAAAGCCATCATCACCCTCTGGAAACAGCACTGCATCTTCTATTTCTAGCATGTTAACCACGTTAAGGTGTACCTGAGATTACATGTGAATCAAACAATTCTGAAGGTTTTACTGGTTTGTATTAAAAAAACTTCTTTTCCCCCCTCAGACATCTACTTTATTGTAGTCACTTACATATCCGCTATGTCTGAAGTAGTCCAAAGAATTACTTTTGTGTATGCTTCTCGATTTTAATTTCACTTTTGAATGTTGTTATTCTTTTTTCCTTCTAATTTATTGATGTAAAAATATTAGGTTTTGCCAAGGTGATGATGATGATGAAGAAAAAACGGATAATTTCTATGACAAATTAAAAAAAAAACCAAAACAACAAAACAACTACCCACAAACATTTTAGAGAGACTTCTTTGATTTTGTACCATTCCCTTTCTCAGTTCAAAGAACGAAGGCAGCCTCTTGGTTAAAATCCTGGGCCAAGACTCAAATTCTGCCTTTAACTTTGTTACACACTTCTTATGTAGGTTTGATGACTCCATATAGTGACTCCATTTTTTCTGTATTAAAAGGTGAAAAAAGCAGCTCCTTTTTTCATCCTACCAAATTCTTTCAGACAAAAGCTGGTACTTGCCAGTTATTTGTACAATTCATAGCACAGCAAGGCCCCTATTTTTGGTTAGAATTTAGTAAACAACTGAACATTAACATTTGAATATGAAACAAAATTATTTTTGATTATTTCATTGTTGTATGTCTTGCATAATTGTCTTCTTCCTAGAAAGCATTAAACAGCTCATCCAGCATTTCCAGGAGAATCTTCAGAGCATAATAGCTGCTGACATCTGCTTAAACATGGTAATGATTTGTTCCTTATACAACAACTATGAGCCATAAAATGTATTGCATGTGTCAGACAAGGAAGTGCAGCTTTTTCTAGAGTACATAAAGGGAATATTCATTTTTTACCTCATCCTGACAATTGGAGAGAAAAGAAGACAATAACACTTGGTGGTAAAACACTAAAGGACGCTGCAAGGCTGAAATAATTTAATACCTTTCTTTGATGGATTCATTGCTATCATTAAAGATTTTCTTATGTCATTATTGCTTAATGATTCAAAATATTATTTGCAATAACACCTGGATCATTCTGGATAACTTTATTCTCACTGTACGTTTTTCTTGCTGTAAATGCCCCAAACTGCCTGACAAGCTTGGTCCCTGATGAGTTCACATACTGCGTGGTCTAAAGCACGCTTTCCAGATCTATCTCACTATTTTTATCCAGAAAAACAGCAAAGATACACATAGGTGAAATACCTGTTGTTAAGGTCAAGTTGGTACATTTCTGATACGTCTTTATGTATTTAGTCCACTGACTCAGAAGCTACAGGACCAACAAATTACTTTTAGTACTAAAGCTGTCTTGCAGACTACCAGATACAGAGAACCAGCTAAATAAATTTTATAGTCCACTATGGTTACTGTAGTGACAGTATGTAACTGATCTGCAGACCTAAGATCTATAACCACTGGCTTAAAGTAAGCATTTCCTTGTACATTCAGCCAACTTGCCTTGCCTTGTTTTTAATTTTTCTCTTTTCACTTCTCTAGAAAGTAAATGTGGGTCTGAACTCTGCAACTGTGTGATCCAGTATTCTTCCACATATAGGACTATATGATCCTACCAGTGCCACTGACAGACAATCACAAGCATCTCTCTCATTCAGCGTCAACAAGAAAAGGGACAAAAGTTAATATGAAATAATTCCAAAATCCACTGAAACTAAGAAGAGTTTTTCCACTAATATCAGGCTGTGGATCAAGGTTTGTATATTTTGGTTGCTGTGGAACACAAGCTGAACACAACTGTGTCAGTTGCAATTAGTTGTGCCGTTTCCTATCGATGATATGATGGTTAACCAGCGTTAATAAAATCATAGAATGTTTTTGTTTGGAAGGGACTGTTAAAGGTGATCTAGTCCAACCCCCTTGCAATGAGTAGGGACAGCTCCAACTAGATCAGGTTGCTGAGAGCTTCATGCAACCAGACCTTGAATGTTTCTAGGGATGGGACTTCGATCACCTCTCTGTGAACCTGTTCCAGTGTTTCACTAAACTTGTAAAAAAATGCCAGCTCATGTCCAGCTTTTCATCTACCAGTCCCATCAGGTCCTTCTTGGCAGGACTGCTCTCACCAGTCCCAGTATGGATCCCTGAGGTACACCACTTGTCACCCATCTCCTTTTGGACATCAAGCTATTAACCACTAGCCTCTGGATGCAATCATCTAAACAATTCCTAATCCACTTACCAGTTTACCCATCAAATCCATCCCTTTCCAATTTAGAGAATGATGTTGTGAGAGATCATGTCAAAGGCCTTGTAGAAGTCCAGACAGATGACATTCATTGCTCTTCCTTTGACCACTGATGTAGTGACTCCATCATAAAATGCCGCTAGGTTGGCCAGCATTAGTAAAGCCATGCTGGCTGTCTCGAATCACCTCTGTGTAATCCCTGTGCTTTATCAGAGCTTCTAGGAGGATCTGTTCCATGATCTTTCCAGGCTGGCAATCCAGTAGTTCCCAGGGGCCTTCTTTCTACACCTTTTATAAATAGGTGCAATATTTCCTTTTTTCCAGTCACCAGGGACTTCACTGCTGTGACTTTTCAAATATCACAGAGAGTGGCTTGGCAACTACATCAGCCAATTCCCTCAGGACTCTGGGATGCATCTCATTGGGTCCATAGACTTACGTATGTTCAGGTTTCTCAGGTGGTTACAAATCTGAACTTCTCTTACAGTGAGAGGGATGTTTGGTATTTTTTTAATCCAAAGAACACTAGATCTAAGCACCTAAATAATTTCCCCTTTGGACCAATGTAGTTTAAATATGTTGCCAAGTGCTCCAGAAGTCATTCTATGGCTCCTCATCATGTCAGTGTATACCTTATTTATTAGTGACCATATCGCTGAGTGAGATCTAATTATATTCAAAATGTCTGTCTCTTTTTTTTTCCCCCAAATATAAACACACTATCAAATTGTTTTTACTTTATAGGATTTATTTCTTTAGTTAGTTTTAATTCAACTCCACTTTTCAAGACAAAATATTCCTAGATATAGAGCCTTTTATCCAAGAATTTGTACTTTATAACTGAATATATTTACTAACAGGCTATGTTTTCTGTTGTGCTTGCTACAGTTGGTGCTTGCTACAATTTGTACATACAAATAGCTCTTTTTGTGGCATGGTTCAGCTCAGAAAATTTTAGTTTGATACTTCAGAGCACCAAGTCTGGGAATTTGTTAAAATAAAGATAAGGACAACATGAAGTGTGTCTGGCATACTGATCTTTTTAAAAGCTGCTCTACAGAGAAAAATGTCTTTGAATATTCAAGATATAGTTTCAAAAAAGCAATTGCTTGAAAGTTATGCATTAAATCCTACTTCTGAAATGACTGTACTGCCCATGCTCTATTTCTTATTTAGTAAGCCTGAAAGGGATTTCAGGGCTAGGTATTTGGTTTGCAGAACCATCTCCATTCCATTGGGTTGTCAATGTGTGCCCATCACTTCATTCAGTGCTATGCCTATTTATACATAACTTTTATTTTAAGATTGATATCTGTCAATATTTTCACAGGAGGGAAGAACCTCAGTTATAATTGTCCTGTCATAAAATATTTACATGGAGCATTTTCTTGACTTCTCTGAAGAACAAATGTTTTGAAAACACAGAGTGAATAAGTCATTCTACACTTCTGTGGCCATTAGAGGGGGAGGTTAGAGCATTTCTCTTGTACAAGTACTCCATTTGATAAATCTGAGACTGAGCGCAGACTCTTGCTTTGTTCAGCCAAAATTTGGAAATCTTAACAATCGAGCTGGGTATACCTGAAAAAAAAAAAACTTTCTTAAAAGATTTATTGAAGTTCTTTCTTGCTTCCAGTTTGACCAGGAAAAAAAGTAAATTATAATTCTGACTAGTTTGCCTTATTTGAAAAAAAAAGTCACACCAACAGCTTTGAAAATTAAGGCTATAGGCTCTGTCAAAGGAAAGAAAATACTTCTCCACTTGAAACTACTTGAGAGAGATTATTAGTCTCCTGTGGTACCAGTGAGATGTTGATAGAAACCCAAAAGGCCTCATATGAAAAAGAGGAAAACAAAATTCTGTAACAGAATGAGGCACTCAGCTTCTCCATGTGATATTAACTGCGACAGTAGCACTCTGTGGAGATGAGGAATTTGGGGTGCAAGGACCTCCTGGATGAAAGAGCTTGAGCTTATTCTGTTTACATTTCTCTTATCACTACTTTTTGTCCTTTTGTATAGAGTTTCTCAAAGACCTTCATTGAGTGTCTCAATGATTTACTCACTTTAGGTACATAAACCAGCTGCTCTTCAAGAGGACTTTTGGTATCTTAGAAGTATTGCAGAGGCTTTGATCAATTGGTAGAAGTGTTCATGATATATTGGCCCTCTCAATAGTGGCAGCTATTTGTCACGTGTTTTGTGTTGCATAACTCTGCCATGAAATTTAAATAATTCCTTTTATTTAGAGAAGTGAAGAAAGATTTTTGGCAAGTCATGGAAGTTTGGGATGGAATATCTCTCTTACTGACAGAATTGCTTCTTTTCCCTCCAAAATATTCAAGAATTGTAGTAAGACTCATATATTATGTTTTCTAAGGAACTCAGGAATTGTTGCAGTGAATCACTAATGATACTTTGTATTGTAGCAGCATGTAAAAGTTATTTGACAGTTTTTAATTAGTGGAGGGTAGTTTTCTTTAGAAAATACTCACAAATTTAACTCTTTTCAACATCACTGTTCTTTAGCATCACATATAACAGCTCTCTCTAGATAAACATGAGCTTTTATACAGGTTGGACACATTATCCCAGATCATAGACTTCTACTGTCTTTGAGATTTTGCAACAATTATCATTGCTGAGCACATATAATAAAAAATGTTAAAATCAGTCAAAATATAATTTAATTTGGAAACACTCCCCTGTAGCAGTGTTTGATTTGCAGTGCAACATGGATTTGAGAGGTGATATTTCAGAAGAGGGATAGGGGAAGCTTAGCAGAAGTCATCCTGTGAAATCCAGGCAGTTTTGCAAGGCCAGATGAATTCTGGTTTGAACACTGTGGTGAGGAGATCATGAGTGTCCTTCAAAAGATCACCCATCCCACCAAATAACTTCCTTCTAACTCAGTCAAATCACACCTTTTAACATTGTCATTGCAAGGCTGTTCCAGAGCAGCTTCCCACACAGAATATATCTACCCCTCTGCCAATGTGACTGCCCTCTCGCAGGGAGGCAGGGGAGCTCTTGCCCTTGGGGCTTCCTGACTTTTCGCATCAGCAGCCTGCCCATGAGCAGCGGGGCTTGGGGCACCCCCATGGCCAAACTCTTTCACCAGGAACCCGACCTGTCAGCATCCCAGGGCCGGTTGGGCCCCCTGCCCACAGGGTCAGCCCACCTCATCTCACGCCCAAACGTACACAAGATCGTGTAACAGCTCCACCCAGCTGAGCACATGGACCAGGCCACCTGAATTCTGCCTGTTCCCATAGAGGAGCAAGCAGTCGAGGCCGCCTGGGTCCTGCTGCGCGTCCTGGCCGCAACTGGTGAAGCTTCAGCCGCTCCTGCCCCCCCATTCTCGGCAGGCGGGCGGAGGGTGAGGGAAAAGGGAGGTGGGGCTGTGTGATACATCTCAAACCCTCTATTCCCTTGTTTACCTTTGCCCAGCACTACAGGCTGAATAACACCTCATAAGTCTAGATGGTTTTCTTGGTTCCTTTTCTAAAGTCAACACTAGAGGATCCTGTGTCTGCAATCTCTCTGCCCCTCAGGGTGATTCCACAATGTTCTTTCTCCCTTTAAAAAGCATTTCAAGTAGATAGAGGCCACCATTGATTACAATACCTATTTTTGATTGGCATTTTCCCTTGGAGGTCCCCCCAGATCGTTCCAATGGATCCAAATACTTCCTAAAGGGCTCTTTTTCGCTACACCTCTGCTTTGTTTTCTCCCTTTCTCAGCTCTTCACCTGCCCCTATCACTCGTTTCGCTCGTCTCTGCCCGCTCCTCTCACCAGACAACAGAAACGTGCATCAGAATTCCGCACTCGCTCCACAGCCTCACTCAGGTCACTCGCTCCACAAAGTTTCAAAGCAAGTACATGTCAATATGCAAAATCACATCCCGAAAGTCAGCTTGCAGAGCGTAGTAGATGGTATTTTGGCTTTGCAAAAGGAATCGAAGAAGAAGGTTGGAAAGGGAAAGTGGCTATTTGTGCTGTTTTAGGAGCTGGCCTGGCTGCGGCTGTGGAGGAGTGGGCAGCCATGCATGCTCAGGCAGAAAAAGTGATTTATTCACTGCCCAGTTTGGTAGAGTCCAACTCATTTGCTGCGAAGACCAACTTCAGGGCAGGTGAGACTTCTCTGGGGAAGGGATCTAAAGCGAAAAAGGCCGACAAAAAGCTCTTTGGGGGGCTTTTTTAAGCTGAGACAAGCGCCTTGGCCGGCAGCTGGAGAGCGGGCAGCCGAGCTGGCGTGGGCGGAGCCACCCTCAGCCGCGGGGAATCTAAACGAGTCATTAGCGCTGGTAACCAGCCGCTAATTGTGCACGTTAACGTTAACGACGTTAACCAGCTTTAATTGTCCCCTCAGAGTATAAGAAGCCTTGGGGAGGGCAGCCCCTAGTCTCTGCCCACTGAACACAAGGCAATAAATGGTAAATTGGTGTTAACAGTGGAATACTTAAATGTGCCGTAAATAAACCCGTGTATAGTTTGAGAGGTCTTTTGATAGCAGAACCAATTATGGTTGCAAGCAGATCAAAGGTCGTTAGAAAAACTGTGGGCACCCAGACAGAGGCCCCACACAAGCATGTGGGTGTTCAGGCCTCGGGCTGCAGAGAATGCTGGAGCCTGACACTGGCCATGGAGGGTAGTGGAGGGGACGCCTGTGTCCGATGTGACCAGGTGAGCGATCTGCTCAGCCTGGTGGCTGACCTGAAGGATGAAGTAGAAAGGCTGAGGAGTATCAAGGAGTCTGAGAGAGAGATAGATCGGTGGAGCCACTTCCTGAATCATAAGCAGCAAGCTCCACAAGAAGCAGAAAATCTCCTCCTCTCTGGCCACCAGGAAAAAAGAGGGGACCTAAGGGATGGGGACAAGTGGAAGCAGGTGCCTGCCAGGAGAGGAAGGAAAATCCCTGCCCAGCCGCCCTTGCAAAACAGGTATGGGGCTCTGGACAATGAGAGCCAGGCAAAGGAAGAGACAGGTGGAGGTTCATCCATAGGGCTGTCTAGGGTGAATCAGTCAGCCACACCCATAAGGACTTCTTCATCCAAGAAAAAAAGGAGGGTAACTGTAATTGGAGACTCCCTTCTTTATCAATTTTACATTGATATTTATCATTCATATTTATCATTCATATTTATCAATTTATTTACATTCATATTTATCAATTTTACATTGATAAATATGAAATGATGTACCTGAGCAAAATAACTTTGCTTGAATAATTACGAACTCTGAGAAATTACAATTCCAGAAGGAGAAGGGGGAATGTATCACTGTGGTCAGTTCTATAAAAACATCAGCTTGATAGTCAGCTGGGCTCAAAATCAAAATAGAACAACAGGGAAAAATGAATTGAGAGAAAAAAGACAAAAATTCCCTGTGTGCCTCCAGTAGCACCCACACCTTCAAAACCATGTGCAATTTGCATCCTTCTAGCTAATAACCAGGCATAGTATAAGTGGTGTTCCCATTTCATAAGAGGTGGATAAACCTTCTTCACTGGGCAAGAGGTCATTCTCGGTATTTACTACAGTAAAAGGTTTCCCTAAAGCAGTCAGACGTAATGACAGGAGAAAAAAAAAGAAAGAAAGAAAAAAAAAGACTTTTCCATTTGAAAGAGAGACAACTGTATATGGAGGAGGAGGTTGTGATAGCTATATTCGTATCTCTGTAAATGATATGAAGAAGGTGAAAAGCAAATGATTAGGAAGCATTTCTCACAGAACAAGAGCTGAAATCATCAGGCCACAGCTTTAAAACAAATCAAAATATTTTCCCCATGCGCACACTTTTCAAAGTGTCTAATTAAAGTGCAGGAACTCATTCCCACAATTATCATGTAAGGGCCAAAATGGAGAATATCTATCATTAAATATTAAGAACACCGGCTTGAATACATATTTTAGTACTGAAATCCTGAAGACACTGATTGCAAGAACCTGGATCACTCTGTATTTCCTGTTCTCATACATTTCTCCCCTCATAACAGATACCAGTCAGTAGGAAAGCCTTTAACCAGAGATTTAATGGTTGTGTTTTGTACAAAATCTTGACTGATAGTTCTTAGGTGCATTTTTCTAGGGAGACAACTGGAGCCTGTACCCAGGTTAAGTTTAAAGCTGTTTCCAAGTCCTCATACAAGTGAATTTTTTATGTATGAACTGCCCCAGTCCAAGGGCTTGCCGGGCTCACAAAACTGAACCCTGTTTGGAACTAACGCCCCTAGACAGATCTTTTTCACTCTTGGGTTTCAGGAAAGCAGCCAGGTACTGTCTGTTAGGAGAGATGTGGCTTAACAATTTTAAAGATAAGTAGAGTATTGTTGCTATTTAAACAGTAATGTTGCTACAGGAAGTATCATGGGAATGGAAAACACTTTTGGCTAGAACTACAGTAAAATCAGAAACTAAAAAGATAAATCAGTCTTTTTAGTGTGGCTAGCTGTGTGAACTGCTTCCGCTTTAGACAAATCATTTGAGAAATAACCTATGCGCTAGTGGGTATCTCATGGGTGAATTTCATCATCGATATAAACTCTCTAAGAAGATTTTTCCACCTTTATCCAATCTACTGAGGGATATCATGTGTGAAAGTGAAGAAACAATCTGCAGTGAAAAGGGTATTTTAATAATTTATTTACTCCACTTCTTAACCTTCTCCTAGACTATGACTCTTAGTAACTTCTGCTGAATTAAGTGATGCAGAGTGACTGTAAGCTACTCTTAGCTTTGGGGCTGTTTGGGGGCTGTGGCCACTATTGTATTAGAATTTTTTCATTATACTGTATGATTGATCATCCTGACCAGGTCAGACAGCTTGTGTGTCACCAGAGACACATAAAAAGGGCAAAGCTGAATTATTGGTGCATGAGTTTTTTGAAGACAGGGAGCTGAGTTCATAGAGCTAGAGATGCATAGCACTTCTTTTAGTAAAGGCTGTTAGAGAATACCCAAATTATGGGGAACAATTGTTGTTGTATTAGTATAAACTGGGATCAGACTAAAATTTAATTGTCATACCACATTCACATAAGGTAGTCACCAATGGCGTGTGCTTACAAAAATCCTAGCTGTGTAGAGCAATGTAGATCCATTAGATTCCTTCAGGGAAAAAGTTACAGATAAAAGGTTCAATGTCAGATAAAAAACACACTAACTTTTCCCAAGAAAAAAGGATAAAGAAAATGGAATGAGGTCAGATTAACTGGTATGAGCAAGAAAAAATGAAAGATATTACTTGATCCAGAAGGGCTGAAAGAGTTAAAACTGTGTTCATGATGATCCTGTTTACCACAAGTTTTTTGCCAAATCACATAAATTGCACATAAGGTATCCAGACACACCGTCACTTACCTGTTGTAGAACACCTCAGTCTTTACACGTAAAATAAGTGGTCCACAAGCTTTTAGGAGTATCTGCAGTTCACTGAGGAATCCTCTACTTCAAGGCAAAACATAAGACATAGGCCCTCCATCATTACAGTATGTGGTAAAGTAATGAATCGCATTCCTCTTTTTACCTCACTTTTTAACCTTCAAAAAAGGCCAAATCCCTTTCCCACTTGGTAGCCCTCCGTTCATTCTGAACCACCCCTTCCCCTGAACTAAAGAACGGTGTAATCAACTATATCACAAACACACACACAAAAAGTTGAACATTGGTAAGCCTGCCATTCAAGCACACAAACAAAATAAAGGTAAATTACTGTTCCCTGCCATGAAACATTCAGTAAAGAGAAACAGTGCGTATCATCAAAATGCGTTCTTAGTGTAAGATGGGAAAAATTGTGGGCAAAATCCTAGTTTCAGAGGTGGAAGATGGACCACTGGCACAGACTTGAAAGAAGAGTGGACTTTTCTGTGTTTTTAAAAGGCGGATGTGTGTATACAGATTGAGATTTTTGTAGGTTTGGTTTTCAGAAAATGAACGTTGTTTTTAATGACTAGTTTCTGGGTATCCACCTTGAGACACCAAAAAGAGGACTGATTTTGAGAACAGGAATACTTTTATGCACCTTTCCTACTGTTCTTCTGCCCTTTCTTCCCTCTCCGTGCAAGTACCAAATAAAAGTACCACCCTGTAAGTATTCCCACATCTAACTAGTTATTATTAATTATTTTTTTGATAATTTCATAAAATGTAAATGCAATCAAAAACTTTGACGTATATTTTTCCATATGAATCATTTAGGCTCTCCATCATATCCTTCATTTTGTTCAAGTTCTTTGAAATGAAAACATTTTAAGAAAATAGAAATAAACTGTTAGTGACTATTAAGGGAGGTATGATAATCTCAATTTGTCAGTTCAACTTGACAAACAAAGACATTACATTTTCTATCAAGCAAAGGCATTACATTTTCTATCAAGACCAAGTTTTTGAGCCTCATGCTGTCTGAGCAGAGGAGTAAGGAGGGTTCACACCACTGAATGTTGCCTCATGGGCAGACAGAGTCTCTCTGCAGAAACAGAGACAGGACTGTGCAGAGCAGGGCCGCCATGAACAGGGATAACCATTAATTCAGAGTGGGAAAGGTAGAAACTGGCCATTTGCTTTCTGTGTCTGGCTTAAGGAAGTACTTAAGGAAAATAAGACCTACACTGCATTTTAAAACCTGTTCTTAATAAACCTAATACATTGTGGAAATTATTTGGATTGACAGTTTCAAAAAAAAAAAGGATTGGTTTTCATGTACTCACAGTATACTCCTTGGTTTTATCAATTCACTAAATGGTATCAGTAATGAGTTTTCCAATGCACTACCTTTATAATATTTCTTCGCTTTCTGACTTTAATAGTAACTCACAAATTCTGAGTTTCTTAATAACTTTATTGTCTCCATAAAAAGACAAGCAAGACAAAATTTATTAAGATATTTATTCCGTTCTTTTTGTCCGAAATGCCTTTTCAGCTTTCAATTTAATTCCTGGGGAATGCTGACTCTTTAGTACAGAAAGGCTATAGTTTTGTAGTAGTACTTTATTTGCACTCGAAAAAGAACAAAAGTTTCTGCGTGAAGTGAAGGCCTCCAATATTTAAAAACCTCCTTTGCAAATTCAATTTAAATTAAATTAACAGATGTGAAAGATTTTTACATGGTACTTTTGTGATCTGCTGGGTAGTTCATGACAGAAGGTGGTTGTAAACTATGTTCCTAAAAAAAGACACACAGAGAGTTTTTCCACCTTCTTGATTTCCTCTCCCCCTCCTGTTCTCCAAACAATGTAAAGATTGGTCAAGAAAGTTCAATCATAGAATCATGGAATCATTCAGGTTGGAAAAGACCCCTGGGATCATCAAGTCCAACCATTAACCCTTCTCTACAAAGCTCATCCCTAAACCATATGCCCCAACACCACATCTAAATGACCTTTAAACGCATTCAGGGTTGGTGACTCGACCACCTCCCTGGGCAGCCTGTTCCAATGGCTGACTACTCTTTCTGTGAAAAAAATTTTCCTAATATCCAGTGTAAACCTACCCTGTTGCAGTTTGAATCCATTCCCTCTTGTTCTACTGCTAATTACCCGTGAGAAGAGACCAGCACTAACCTCTCTACAACGTCCTTTCAGGTAGTTGTAGAGAGTGATGAGGTCTCCCCTCAGCCTCCTCTGCACTCGCTCCAGCACCTCAATATCTCTCTTGTATTGAGGTGCCCAAAACTGGACACAATACTCATACAATACTAGTACTTTGAAAAAGAATATTTTCGCACTTTTTATTTTGCAAAGTGTTCCTTCTTCAATCTTCCTCAGAACCTGTTTTACTGAGACAGGTCCAGAAGAACAAGCCCAGAAGAACAGCCTTCCCGTGCAGCAGTTGAACTACTTGGGCTGCTGCCGCCTCCGCATTTGCGTACACAAACTTCTTTACGCAGATTAGTCCGAGCAATAAACATTTTCTTGTTGGAGCCTTGCCAGCTCCCTGTGTCTTATCAGTTCATACAGGTAAATAAAGCCACCCACTTCCAAAGTTAATGAGTGATTTGTGGAAGAGAGAACTGAGAACACTGCAGTCCCATTTGGCTGCTTGTATACAAAACTAAGAGTCTGTTCTATCACTCATACTCATTCCACTTAAGTGGTTTTTTCTTGAGTGGTTTTGGATGAAGACACACTGCAAAGCGAACGAGTTGTTCTTTGTGCTGTTGCAGGGACAGCTGCTGTGTGAAATTTACTATCTACTAAGGAAAAAATGTGACCTGTAACTTCAGAAAATAAACCTCGTGGAAAATATCAATGCAGCCTGGTCTAACTTTGAAGACCTGTCACAAGGAAAGAAAGAAAAAAAAAGCGTATTAGTGGAGCTATTTCTACAGAAGTCTGAAAGAAATTAAAAGAGGCTACAGGCTTGAGCAGGGCTGGATTCAGCCTATTAACTCACTTTTATATGAAAGTGGTGAAATTGTAGAGTTATTTTTTACATTAAAAAAGAATTAGTATGTTTCAGATGCCTGCAAAATGCCAATAGGCAACATACTGTGTTTTCAAGTTTTCTCAGAAGGATTATCTGTTATTAAATATAAATAAATTATTCTCTTAGTCCTTATAGAAGAAAAGCAGAGCTTCTGAAGAAAGTCAAGTAGCTGTGGTACTTCAGGATATAGTTTAGTGGTCATGGTAATGTTGGGTAGATGGCTGGACTAGATGATCTTAGAGGTCCTCCAACCTTAATGATTCTGTGAATCTAAGTGCAATCTTCTTTCATAGAATCATAGAATCGTGTCAGCTAGAAGCGATCTTGAAGATCATTGACTCCGACCTTTGTCCCAGCCCCATCAGCCTACTAAACTATGTCCCCCAATGCAACATCCACCGGTCTCTTAAACACCTCCCTGAGCAGCCTGTTCCAATGGCTGACAACCCTTCCAGTATAGAAATTCTTCCTAATATCTAACCTAAACCTTCCCTAGTGCAATTCAAATCCATTTCCCCTTATCCTGTCTCTCTCCACTAGGGAGAATGGACCAAGCCCCACCTCTCTACAACTTCCCTTCAGGCAGTTGTAGAGAGCGATGAGGTCTCCCCTTAATATCCTCCAGGCTGAACAGCCCCTGATCCCTCAGCCTTTCCTCATACAACTTGTGTTCTAAGCCCTCTATCAGCTTGGTAGCCCACCTCTGTACTCTCTCCAGCACCTCGATGTCCCTCTTGTAGTGAGGGGCCCAAAACTGAACACAGTACTCGAGGTGAGGCCTCACTAAAGCTGAGTAGAGGGGCATGATCACCTCTCTGCTCCTGCTCACTACACCATTCCTGATACAGACCAGGGTGCTGTTGGCATCCCTGTATCCCAAACAAAAGACAGATAAAGCACAAGTTCGAAGATGAAGATTCATGCATTTACTCTTGATCATAGTACTGCCAACTACCTTTCACGTGTTTCACAATTTCTAGTTTTAGCAATTTCTTCCAGACCAGCTTGGGCTTTGGTGATGAACCTGATACTGTCGCAAACCCAATACTTCACTGCAATCAAAAAAAAAGAAGAAAAATATATCAACAAAACTATTTATCTCACCTTTTATGCATTATTTCCTCTGTTGATTTGTCAGCATTCCTATTCCTATTAAAAATATGTAACTTGGTGTCACTAGAGCAATGTTTTCCCACTTGAGTTTCTGTGATGGCTGGGAGTATGTATAACAGGGAAAAAACCAAACCAACAGACATACAGATATTCCTAAAAACTGGTTGTTGTTTGCCTGCAGATGAAAAGTGTCCTTGTGTTCTACTAGCAATATTTCCTTTCTTATTTATGAATATATAACATTTTCGCAGCCCTATCCCATCAAATGACAAACATTTGTTCTAGAAAGGAAGCTCTTCAAACATGACAGGCTGAAAAATACCAAACTAGATGTAAATCAGAACATAAATTCCAGGGTGGCAGATGACTTGCAAATACAATAATAAATGATAGACCTAAGTATAAAAAGTTTATCATCCAAATTTAAGCACCTGTTTTCCCCACTGCTTAACATCTTCCAGTATCACAGACTGTCTGTGGTTTCTTTTCTCTCACAGATACAGCAAATGGTTTTATTGCTCCACCTTTTCTAGAGACCATTAAGAAAATCAAAGCAAAAGCTTTGCAATCCATCAAGCCCTCAAATGGCAGCAGTTACAGTGGAAGGGATGGGCATGAGAATCAATACGCTTTTCACTTGTGTAAGCATTTTAACATACTGTGAAAATTAGCTCTTTAGGAGATTTTATGTTGCCATTTTCACCAATATGTTGCAAGTCCAGAATAAAAATCAACAATAGACCAAGCTCTAAATGGTAGGATATGGAACCATTACACATTTATCTACCATTGCAAGTACCTTACACCTTTCCATTATGCAAAAGATCACTAAGGTGACTATTCTGGTAATGATGTCTAATCCTTGCCCACTCACCTCAGCATCAGATTTGAAAAAAATTTAGTTTCTTTAATGAAACCTTGGAAAACCCTCACCTGTTTTTGTCAAAAGACCTAAAAGCCATATATTTAAGGAGCACTCAGTTAAGGAAGTTTGTAGTTTATGTTAAAAAGCAGCCTCCTTTGCTTTTGTTCATCGTGCTGTCTCTCCTGTGTACATTAGAAAGAGAAAACTAAACCATGTTGTACTCTCTCCCTTCCAGTGGAAGATATCTGCTGATTCTTCAAGGGAAACCCAAAGGCCACGCAGCCATTCATTAGTAGAGATGATCCATAACCCCATGACATGTGCTTTGTGCCAGAAACACTTTGCCAGATGATTTTGTGAACTCTGTCCTCTGAACTGCAAAGAATAATTAACAGTTCATCAAGGTGTGAAAGAAATATGTCATAAAGGACTACTTCTGTCACAAGTCACACATCAGTATCCTGTGGTCATTAAAACTTTTTTAAATAGAACTTGTGCTGAAAAAAAATGGCTAAAAGTATCATGGTCACACTGATGCCTCAGTCTCTTTTTTTCTGGTGGGATATAGACATGTACATACATGAATCTCTTTGGAGGTTAGAGAGCAACACCCAGCTTCAGCCCGGAAAGGAGGAACTTAGTGAAGCTTAAATCTGGGATGCCTTGGAAAACTTTAACTAAAACTCCCAAGAGGCTTTGAGAGCTGCTATGAATGTCCTTGTTGCACTGAGATGGCCAGGATGGAAGCATACAGATAGTAATCTGGGACAGAAGCAATGGGGCTTTTGCAAGGCAACTTAGAGCACTGTGGTCTTGTTTGTTCTTCTGTTGCCCCAAACCATGCCAGTGTCAGCCAGTGACACAAGAAATGCCCTAACAATGAGCATCAGGGATACCAGTAGTCCCCAGCCCTGCTGCGGAAACATTATCTATTGATCACTGCCAAGTAACATGACAGCGTGGAGGAAATTAATTCTAAAAGGGACATTTCATTTTACTATCTTATCTATGAGATAGTGCCTGCTATTGCAATACGGTAAATCGTTAAACAACTAACAAAATGAAATTGCCAGATTCTGAAGGGCTTTTCTGAGTTCTTCTGTGTCTGTGAGTGGACAAATTCTTTTATTCCCAGTCACTTGAACAATATGTTTTAAAAGGCACAAGATGTGTGGATACAAGCTAGAGGAAATGGATTATCTATTACCAGATCTGGTTCTTGAAACTTCATTTATTTATTTTGAATGCCGTGGCATGTAATTACCTACTGTTAAGATGGGTCATAGTGTCCAATACAAAAACATCATAGAAAAGGTACAGCTATTTGGGTTGGCTAAATGTAAAAATGTATCTGAGGATATATTAATAAAGTCAGAACACTCCAATATTTGTTAAAGGATTTTTTTTATTATGTTTATCTTTTGCAAATGAAGCAAAGGCACATTATAATCACATATCAACTGTCACCTGTGCGAATTTTAAGTATAAGTTTGCCTGTGCTAAGTGTTTTCTCATCTGCAAATATTGGACTAATGAGCAGATTTCATTATAGTGCAGTGAAATCATGGAAAGGATTAATCATGCACTTGCTCCAGTTTCAGGATAGATTAAGTTTGAGCTGTAGTGGAAGCAATGTCAAAATTTATGAAATATGTACTGTAACTGTGTGAAAGTCTCGAGGAGCATAAACCTATTTGTCCAAGAAACTTATAAGCTAGAAGCTGGAAAGTTCTAAGTCTTGGCAATTCAGTAGCAGCCCACTCCTGAAAGCTGTAGCCTTAGTAATGCTTAGTAGTGCAACCTCACTGCAAAAATGGGTCACCCTTCTTAAATTGCCAGACTTATATGGGACCATCATGGAACCCAAAGTAGCACCAATATTGACACAAAATGCTAAGTACTTTCTCTAAAACTTTGACTTTAATCATTCATTGTTAGTAGAAACAATTGTACTAAGAAAGGCGACGCTGAGCCAACCTATGGGCGTCTTGCTGCTTCAGACTGAATACAAATTGTAGGTGGGAAAGTAGCAGCCTGAAAACAGCTTTGATTCCAGCAGTTGTTTATTTGGGGAGAAAGGAGGAGACACCTCATAGGTTTTTAAAGTCAGTGCTGGATTTTCTAGGTGATTACTTTTCTGACACTCCAGTACCACAACTGGAAGAAAACAGTCACTGGTGACAGGTAGAAGAGCTTTGTTTCTCTTAATTAAAGTCCTCCAGAAAAACAGATGACTCTGAAAGGCCAGATCTACATCAGTTGTGGTTTTTAATAACAATAAAGGTATTTTCATAGCTACATGCTATATACAGCTTGCAGTCATGAGGTAGTTTTCACTTCCGGACACCATGCTTGGAAGACATTTTTGTGGCATTTTTGCTGGCAGAGGTCTATGGCTACTGTGTCAAGTGGCTGCCCACTTCAGTGGTTGATGAATATTACAGAATCACAGAATGTTCGGGGTTGGAAGAGACCTTGAAAGATCATCTAGTCCAACTCCCCTGCCAGAGCAGGATCACCTACAGTAGAGCGCACAGGAACGTGTCCAGGCAGGTCTTGAAAGTCTCCAGAGAAGGAGACTCCACAACCTCCCTGGGCAGCCTGTTCCAGTGCTCTGTCACCCTCACAGTGAAAAGTTTTTCCTAATGTTTTTGTGGAACCTCCTATGCTCCAGTTTCCCCTTGTCCTGTCATTTTGCATCACTGAGAAGAGCCTGGTTCCATCCTCCTGACACTCATCCTTTATATATTTATAAACATTAATGAGGTCACCCCTCAGCCTCCTCTTCTCCAAGCTAAAGAGACCCAGCTCCTTCAGCCTTTCCTCAGAAGGGAGATGCTCCACTCCCTTCATCATCTCTGTGGCTCTGTGCTGGACTCTCTCCAGCAGTTCCCTGTCTCTCTTGAGCTGAAGGGCCCAGAACTGGACGCAATATTCCAGATGTGACCTCACCAGGGCAGAGCAGAGGGGCAGGAGGACCTCTTTCGATCTACTAGTCACTCCCCTTCTAATACACCCCAGGATGCCATTGGCCTTCTTGTCCACGAGGGCACAGTGCTGGCTCATGGTCATCCTGCTGCCCACCAGGACCCCCAGGTCCCTTTCCCCTACGCTGCTCTGCAACAGGTCAGTCCCCAACCTATACTGGTACATGAGGTATATAAAGTATATAAACCCTTTCTCTAGTCCACCATGCCTTGAGTGTTGCCCTATACAGAGTTTTCTCATAGAGATTCTTTCCATCTTTCATATATTTTACTAGAAGACATAACATTTTTAAAGATATATGGACTATACATATACTTCTTAAAGAGAACATTCTTTTGTGAATTTTCTTTACATGTTTTGCTGCCTTCTTTTTAGACAGTTACAGTAAGTTACAGTAAGTCACTGATCACCGTATTCCTTGGCACTTTTAATCCACAGTTTAGTTCACTGAGCAGTTAAGTTTGACTTATTACTAGTAATGAAAAAGCACAATATTCAGTGTCACTTGAACTAGAAATGACAATGACTTAATTTATGTGACCATCACTTCTAATTCCTATTTTGTTCAGACTTTGTTCAGCGCAGGCCTGCAGCTGAGTGAAGAGATACTCACTTTTGTTGTCTCATTGCTGGCCCGCATTCACAGCTAGAAGATTCATCACAGGGCTGAGAAGCAAGATACTATGACTGATGCAGATGCTACAGTGAATTTCTCCATCTCCTGCCATAATGTTTCATCTGGTGAAAATTTATGACAAACTGTTACCTGCAAAATCATGAAATAACATCAAAAAACCCCCAAAACTCAAAGCAAAGCAGCTTGCAGTGTGCAAAACCCACCCAGATTTAAGATCAATACATTATGATACAGTTTATAGTATCTAGATGTCAAATGATTTACGACATGTTGAAGTCTATGGAAACTTACAGGCAGAAGTAGCTTTCTTCGTTTCCTGTGGCACCACTAACCATGATGCAAGAACTGAGAAACTTCTCTAAAGGTAGAAGTATTCTCAGCAAAGCAGGCTTGGTGAGTACATAACTTGTAATTCACAGCTTTAAGGATATGTTAATTTATCCTACTAACCAAACTGCAACTGCTGTGGGAGAAAACAGTAAAAAGGGGTCAGAGAATAATTACTTTTCAAAAGTAGCAAGTTTTGAAATTAAAATAAGGTTGATCATACACTACATACTTCTGTCACTAAAGGCAGCTGAAGTGATAGTGCTAACAACTCTCATATGAAAAAGTTTTCTGTTAACACAGATTTTATAGTCTGACAAATGCACTATGTCAGTGGTGTAAAACCTTCTGCTGGATATCCAAGGTATGCTTTGGTATGATAGACTTGGCATTGTAGATTCATAGGTTTGGGGTTCCTGATCTCTGACAAAAATTGTCCAAGTGCTGTGTAACTGATGTAAATTCTCCTTTTCCTCCAGTCACAGGTGTATACTGATTCAGATGAGCAGGAGCAGAAAATGAGGCCCATAACACTGATGGGATGAAAATTGTTTGCATAAAAATCAGACTGAAAGCTCATCCCATAGAGCAGAGAAGATGAAGAACTCTATAGAGTCTCTTTTCTGACCTCCTCTATGATCTTTGCCGACATAAATCAATTAAGATTTGGTCTGTCCCATGTCAGCTTAGACAACATGCTTCATTTAACCAGATAATGGTGTCAGACAGCTCTCATTTAAGTGGATAGAGAAATCAAGATGAAGTCCTGGAGGTCCAGACAGAAAACATGCATTATTAGAAGCTGGTTAGATGCAGAGAAATTAGCCTTTATCTAGCCATAGTTCTGATAATTTCCTTGTTTTCATCCCTGGCATGTAAACGCTTCTTGTGAAACCAGTGTACCAGTCCAGCCCTCTAGAAAAATAGCTGGCAGAATTACTTAAAGATGTCATACGCTGGTGGAGAGGGTGAGTGGGATTTTAATTATGCACAAAAAGGAGAGTTATTGGCAAATAAATGAGGTTTATGCAAACATAGCCAGAAACTATTCTTTAAAATATAATAGTTTAATGATTCTGTGTATTTGGTGTTGGCGGCAAGGTTTTGGCAGTAGCGGGGCTGCAGTAGTGGCCTCTGTGGGAGGAGGCCAGGGGCTGCCCTGTGCCGGACACAGTCAGTTCCCACTGGCTCTGCAACAGACTGGTAACCAATCTTCCTGCCTTTACCTCAACCTAGGAACATTTTCATCTTATTTTCTTCCCCTGGCCTGTTAAGGGGTTGGAGTGGGAGTGAGCGAGCAGCTGAGTGGGCATCTGGCAGCCAGTCAATCTCAACCCACCACACTTGGGGATCAGAAAATAAAGTGATAAATATTGCAAAAATAAGGTACATTTTTTAACATCTTTAGTACTTACATAACATTGTAGATGAAATTAATTAAAATGCTATAACATTTAACTTCTCTTCCTTCCCCAGAGTCTACTCCTGTCCTTTTTGCTACTCTTAGCAGTACCTTTCCCTGTGAGTATTTTATTTTCAGCTCTCTCTGGAAAGTTGATAGCAGTTGTACAGACCTGATATAAACCACAGCTATTGTGGCAAGTCCAAAACAATATTGCTTACTCGCCACCTGAATTCTATCCTGCCAATTTGTAGCTGGCTCTTTAGGCTCTTTAGCCTGCTGGGATGTGTGATTAGATCCACTGCTGGCAGTCTTTTCACAGCATCACTAGCAATCCCGGGATCACTTACTGCACAGCAGCATTCCTGCATAAAGCTATTTTCTGAATTGAAGAAGGGAGGAGATTTCTTGTTATATTTACATCCAATGGAATGGAAAAAGGCAACAAACTCGTGAGAGGCATCATGGTTGCCTTCAGAGAAGAGCATCTGTGGCAGCTGACCAAAATCTCAAGAATCAATCCAACCATCCAGCCATTCCTCAGCTTTCCTCATCAGCCGTGATTCACTGCCGACCACCAAGACTACCAAAATGAGATTTCTAGACACACTGCAGAAAGTGTCATGTAACAATGTCTGTGAACACTTCAGGCCACTGAAGTGACCATGAACAATATCTTTCGAACATCCTCCAGCACCATCTGCTTTGTTTGCTGTGTATTTAACAACCATCATTTTCATGATAACCTATTCAAACAAGTGAAAACTAAATGGATCAAAATCCATTCTTAGAATTGGAATGATAGTTACGGGTAGGGGTTAGTGTTGCTGTGACTGACAGCCAGGTTAGTCTGTCTGCCTTCCTGGCAAACTGAAGGCACAGGCTGCTGTAACATTTCATCAGGGCAAGCCAGCAGCAGAGTGTCAGGAATACAACTTCCACCGTCAAGCAAAACGGTTTTACACTCTGGGACCCCTTATGGCTGCCACTTTCTGCACACCCACCAGACAACCAGTATGAAAGTCACTGCAAGTAACAACTACGTGGTTCTCAGGCAACGACACTTTCCTATGATTTCTGTGCCTGTAGGATATATAGTAGGGTGGGTTTTTTTCATAAATACATAAATATTTTGCTTTCAAAAAGAAATAGGTAGTTCCTGAATTTACAAGTCTTCATTAAAAAGTCTTTTTTTCCTACAAATTTATTTTAATATCCCCTTCTATATTCAGAACAAGATTCAAACCAAAATACAAGATTCTAAAAGTGGTTGTCGGAAATTATACCATTTATTCCCTGATAGGCACTCAAATAACTGTTTTAATTTCCTAAAACACTAAGTACCTATCAGCTCAAATGAAGCAAATAGCATCAACTTTGTTGCTAAAAGGCCAGGAAGTGTTTTGAAAAAGAGATATCTTCTGAAGTGTCTGACTATAGGCTTAGAAATCTGTCTCCAAACATATATTTTTCAGCTCAGACAGTTCATATTTTTGTAACAGAGATAATTATGGATGTGTTGGCCAGATATGCAGTTTAACAAAACAAAATTTTAAACTAAAACTCTCACACTGACACATACTGACTGCTATATGACACTGAGATATGTGTCTTTATATATGACTGCTATATGAAACTGAATATATAAGTATACATATGAGACTGTTACGTAACATATGGATGTTGTAGAGACTTATATGAGACTGTTATGTGAGACTGAATTAGGCAGTTACTGGCTCCAATAAAATTCCAAGGACCCTAGTACACCAACAGAACTAATTATCTGATAGAAGTATCTGTTTTCTTTCCAGAGACTTCCTCGGCAATTACAGTTTTAAATAACTTCCTTTTCCTCCTCAGTGATTAAAAAGCATCACTAACTGTACAAAACATACCTTTTAGCTATAATTATATGAACATTGAACCAATCTCATTCCTGACTCACCAAGTAACTGTCTCCAGAGATCTGGGAAAGGACTAGGGCTTCAACAGACCATCAGGATCTTCATGATGAGGTTAGATGGCAGGGCCCCACGATCACCAAATGAGTAATTTTATTGTAGTGAAAGTGACGATTAGAGTTGCTATGGAAACCCTGGCTTTAATTTTTCTGAGTTTGGAGGAATTAAAATGAAGGCACCTGAAAACACGGGGAAAGGGTATGTCCAAAAAGAAGGAAATAATCATGTGGGAGCAAGCTGTAATTCCAGTAGGCTGTGTGAAACTATTTAAAGTAGTTAGACAGCATGAGTGAAATCTGTGGAGAAGGTAAAACTCACCGTATTTGGCCAGTGCACAGGTATGAACACGATGCTCCAGTGATCCCTTAGCGGTCCCTTAGTAGAAGGTAGTCGTGCCATGACGGCCCTGCAGAGACATTTAGAACCTGCCAAGCTGCTGCCATATAGGAAAGGACATTGCAAAAGAGCAGCACAACCAAAGCATATTGTGGTCCCTTTCTGGTTCTGTAAAGGAAAACAGGTTGATCTGTATAGGATGGAACCACAACAGAAAAGTTTCGGCTGGGGTAGCTTCTTTGGTGTCCATCGGGGTCCAGACACTCCTTGGGCTCCATCTTCTGTGGCAATGTTCCTGCAGTTTTCTTTCTCTGCATATTGTTTGGTGGTCAAGGGCTTGAGACATAAGTATGAGGTACTGCAACATTTCCTTCCAGGAAAACATCTCAAACATGATCACACCTGAGCTCAGACTTAGGTGATATGCATCCAGACAGTCCTTTAGGGACGGTGTGACACAATTCTTGCAATGTCAGTATTTCACTGAGGCCACAGTTCCTGGATGCACCTGGTCTACTCTCTAGAGTAGACCAGGTGCATCTCACTTCTTAAAGTACATTTCTATCTCTCAGATTTTTAGAGAAAAGCTTAAAGACATAAACTGATTCAATGACACAACTTCAGAAAACAAGTAAACGTCTTTTTCATTCTTATTTTGATTTTAGCATACAGTGACGTCTTGTTATGAGTCTCCATGTTATAGATCCCAGTCTCAGTCAGCCCAACTTCAAGTGAGTAGCTCTAAATCAATAAATGCACATTCAAAACAGGGAGGCAAAGGTGGCCAAGCAGAAATTTTGCCTGCCTCCCTCCTATGTCACTAGTTTTATAGACTTGACACAGAGACTGCCAGCTGAGGAGAGGCTGCATTATCCAACAATTGCTCAGCCCTTGAGGTGGGCATAGTGCTGCTATCATAAAAAGTGGCACAGTGCAAAGACAACATGAATAGTAAGGTAGAAAATACTGTTCTTTCAAAACAATCCATATTTAAACATTTTATAATTGCAGCACTGTTTGAATCAGGTCAAGTACAAATTTACTTTCTCCATCACTTTTACCTACAAAATTTATTTCACCAGGGGAATTTTTCTATTAATGGCATAAGCAAAGAGGAAATTTTTTTTTTATGCAGGTTTATTCAAAATATTGTCAGGTATGATGAATTCAGCAAAAATAAATATTCTCCCCTTTAAAAAAGAAGAACATTTTAAGGAAAGCATGTGTCAAAATACATCAGATCTTTCTTACATGAAACTTCAAAACACAGTTTCCCTTCCTGAACCACAGGACTCTCATTTATGGTCACCATTGCGAAAATAAGAACAGTTTGCCTACACTTGATCAGAAACTGCACCGATGGCAAAAAGTGTGCTTATACATGTGTCTGCTTCTTTCCATACCCAGGAACTTTTATGCAAAACCACATTCTCCATCAAAATTGGAAAAAGAAGCCTTTTTCTTTTGAAGTTTGCAACTTGGATAAAAGAAACCTGTCAAGCCAAGCAGTTCTGCATTTTTGATCATTAGTCTGCATTCTTTAGAATAAACCCCCCCAAAAACCCACAGGACTAACAGACAGAACCACCATGACTTTCTCCTTTCTACTCACTTTCACAATCACCTCCCACCCATTCCCTCCACCTCCCCCAGCACCAACAGGTCTCCCAGCAATCCTGCTGACTTCTCAGATATCCATGTGCCACTCGCTGGGCTGCTCACCCTGTGTTAAACCTTTTGCTACGAAATATCAACTTTCTCCACCTCCACTTCCTTCTCCACATCCCCCACCTCCTCCTCCACCTCCTACTACTCCTCCTCCTCCTCTGCCACCTCCTCCTCCACCTCCTACTACTCCTTCTCCTCCGCCTCCTCCTCCACCACCTCCTACTCCTCCTCCTTCTCCGCCTCCTCCTCCTCCATCTCCACCACCTCCTCCTCCTCCTCCTCCAACATCTCCTGAGACTCTACCCCAGGTGCTGTTCCTGCCATCCAAGCCATGTGGCCAAGGAAAGTTGGAACTACTGTTGGAATTACTAGGAGTTTGTGCGGACAAAAGAGCAATGATTTTTCAATTCAACTGCAGCCTCATTACTGATGTCTCACAGTAGAAACTCATATCTGCTTAGCTGCCCATTTAACTTCTCCTTTGTCATTACTGCTGCAAACCATAGGTCTCCCCTTGCACTGACTATCTTTGTTTATATATTATTGTTTTGCTCAGACACATTAGCATTCCTGTTGTGAAACTGAATTTCATTTTGTTACATTCTGGAGGTACCATCTAATCTCTGATCTCACTGCTGCAGCGTTCTGAGACTATGGCAGTCCTCTGCAGCAGTGTTTGACTTACTACCTTCTGGGAATTTAATTATTGTGCTATTTACAGCTATAGTTGCTTGAGATGACTAGAATAATCAAAACATGTGGAATAACTGGATAATTTTCTTTGCCTATCTCACTGCCCATGAAGGCTTTCATCAGGCCATTCCTTACCTCCAGTAATGGCAGTTACACAATGGGGAATGAGTGTGGTGAGACAGGTGGGAACAGTGTCACAGTGGTCTGAACAGAGACCTATCTACTGCCTTGAGCTGCAAAACCTCTTGGGAAAAAGAAAAATTGGGAAAATTGGTAGGTGGCTTGCTCTGTTGCAGGTCGTCTTTCTCCTCATCCACAGTATCTTGGCCTGCATCACTAAGACTTGTGTTCAGCCCTTTAAAACACCTATACAGTATACACACCCTTTAATAATCATTGCACCAGTGCTCAGAATTGAAAATTAAAAGCGCACATCAGGGAGAAATTTAGGAATGGAGCTTTTGAAAGAGCAATGAATTTTTGTACTGAAACACAAAATAGAAAAGAGAAGAACAGAGCTTCAAGGCAAAAGAGAGCTAGTGTGTTTATGACCTAGTTACACGGTACCTTTCTTTTCTGCTAAGTGTGTTGATTTCTTGGTCACACTCTTGCAACGTAAATAGGGCAGCTGAAGAAAAACTATTCCTCTTCTCAGTCACAAGCAGGTTTTCACAAAATCAATAAGAAGAAAGAAAACGCAATTCACATCTAGGCAGTCTATGAGTTTGCTTGATTGTATGGGTTTTCCCTGCCCTCCCCAAAAGAAGCTGTTGTACACCTCTAAGTTTAATAGGATATGGGGACACAAAATTCAGGGCAGTAATTTTCATGGGTTGTAGCTTTCTTTTATGTATCGAGATCCATTTTTTAAAAAGCATATAAGTGTGGGAGCCCTAGTATTTCTTCTGTCTGGAAGGCAAAAGATTTTTAGCTGCTGTTGACACTTTCATACACAAAGCATCAACCTGCAGAAAGATGGCTCCTTTACGAAATTCAGCTTTATCAAAGCAGACAGCTGTCAGCTTCTTAGCCACAGCACTCTTGAGGAGCCATGCTCCAGCCCCCTCATGCTGCACCAGGGATTATCCCAGGGTTGCTGGCTGCCCTCTATCCTTCCCTCCCACGAAATAGAAACATGAGGGGCAGCTGGCAAAAACGCTTCTGCTACTTCTCAAGGCACAGCCAGCCTTTCCACGGTGGGGACTGTCCCCTGTCCTAGCCCCATGGGTCCCTTGTCACCCTTGGCTCCCCCGCTCAGAGGCTTTTATGCCTCAGAGAGCTGTACTCAGAGATCTAGGGGGTGTAGAGGTCCATCAGCACCCTTAATCAGCACCCTTAGGATGGGACTCAGCCTCCTGTCTGCTCTGGGGATTTCCACAGGTAGAGCACATTGGTTGAGGTTCTTCAGTGCCAGCTCATGGGAAAAGGGACTGAGACAGCAGTGACCTTGCGAGACCCTCAGCAATTGGCCCCAGTCACCTGTCCTCCAAACACAGGGGAGATGTTTGGGTCCAAGTCACAGCTGGAGCATTGCTGCATCCTCACCCTCAGCACAGAGGCAGAGCCTTGGTGTCTCTCGCTGTCTGAAGTGTGACCATGCCTCTAGGAGGACTAAGCTGTCTCAAGGAAATGCAGTGACATCAATACGATTCATGGTGAAATCAACAGCCATGGCAAAGGGTGTAGGGTGAACCTCAAAGTGAAATCATGTCTAGGTGGAAGTCAGGCTCTCATGGACATCATTAACCCCAGCAGTACTCTATTTCTTTCTTTTCTGGACTAAAGGAACCTGAGTTTTCGCATGGAAAAAAAAAAAAAGGAAAAAAAAGCTGTTTTTTCTCTTTTATTCCCTGTTGTTTCACTCCCCCTTCCTGTTTCTGCCTACAGCGTTCCCTATCCCTGAGCAGTCCCATTATGGTGAGACTGAATTTTCAATAAACTGCTTTTCAAAATATAGCCTGAAAGTGGCCACACTATTGACAAGCCAGACTTCCCCAAGAACTGACTGGCATCTGCTGGTCTTGCTCCATGGATACTGAGGATAGCAAGAAGGCATTCTCCTGTTGCTTAGGATCCACAGGCACAATTCAGACAACACAACCACAACCTGCACCGAGCACTGGCTTGGTAAAACAAGAGAGAGCCATGAGACAGCAGTTTCACTTCCCCTGTGCTTTGCTACTTCTTCTGCACATGATATTTAAAGAGCATTATGGGATTCTGTGCACTTAATAACCACTCCCTCAGAAGGATTTGGTTGCTGAATACAAATAAGTAGCTATGTGATTAGGTTTCATGCATTTTGGTACATTTTATTGCATTTTCCATTACTTTTTTTTTTTAAAAGAGAAAAAGGAACTCAAGCAGGGAGGAAGTGCTTTTTCTGCCAACAATCTTATTGCCAACCTCCTATCTTGTAAACTCCAAGGATAACACTTGTCTCTCAAGATGTGTGGTTGATTTTGAAGTTGCAAAGAGTTGTATTTCGTAAGTGTGGTAATATTTGAGGAAGCCTGCCACCATCATCTCCAATTATCTCAGGCTGAAAAGTCAGATGTCTAAGCAGATACAGACTACTCAGATGTTAGTAGCATTTAATTTCTGCTTACAGTTGGGAGGAGAAAGTTGTCACTCTTTACCTCCCTGCTCTCTTCCCTTACCTGACAGCCTCCCTCCACCCAAACTGCTTGCTCCTTCAGCTTCTCCTCTCCTTTACCCAATCTCCTAAACTTGCCATGCCTACCATGACGCCTTTGCTCTATCACTCACATAGAGGCTTTTCTTACCTCTTCCTCATCACTTCTTTTCCATCCTGCTGTGTTTCCAGTAGACTTGATCTCACGTCCCACTCTTTTGTCTTGCTTTGTCTCTTCTCTGCACTCTCTGGACCCCCTGCCACTCCCTTGTCCTTGCTTACCTTTCTGATTTACCCCTAACATTACCTACTCCTGCCTTTCTGCACCAGCTGCTCTTCTCTGCCACCCCCACTCTCTTCCTTGCCTCAGTGCCTTCCACTTCTCTTCTGACTAATCCATGGTTTTGGGAAAATATTCTCAAAATTCCCAAATTCCCTTGGTGTAATCACCAAGGAAGCAAGCATACATTTCTGCTGCAGAGGATCTGCCTGTGTAGCACACATACTACATCTCAGGCGTGGGTGCTTCATATCCATCAGTACATCTGCAGTCTGAAATTAGAAATCTAAAATCTTAATTGTATGCTCAGTAATGGGGCCAAAATGTTGCCATGGTGAAATAATAAGAGGAAGGATCAATGATAAGACATTGAAAAATGAGATTTCACCGGGGCATAATGTCCCCCATGAAAAAGGCTCAGACTACCCCTATATAATAGTGTCTCTGATTTTGAACAGAATAAAGGAAGTTTTGTTCCTGTGTCTTCAGATTAGCTTCAGCATTTGAGACTAGGGTGATCCAGAATAGGAGCATCTGCAGTGTTTCTCACCAACCCAGAGAGTTTTGTGCCCTTTGATATGTTTTGTCCCCACTCCAAGTTCAATACTCCTCCTGACAGCATGCCTAGGAAAGGCAGAGCACTGACATCTACTGTGGGGGCCGGCACGTGTATCCATCCCAAATTGTCCTTCATGTCTGCTGGGAGTGGAACTGACTGTAGTGGGCTAGAGTTACAGAAAGGAAAATTTCAGCCGTTCCTTAGGAAAAGCTATTCAACATTAGAGTTGGTGATGTGAAGCAGTTGATTGCTGGGTGATCCCAAGGAGACCCCATTATGGGATGGCTTTTGGAAGAGGTCAGACTAACATTTCTCAGACCAAGTTTTGGTAGAGATCCTGCCCTGGAGCAGAGGATGCTCTGGATGACCTCCTAGGCCTCGTCAGGCCAGTTTTCAGCAAATCTGCTTGAGGGTTTTCTCATGGCCATTTTTGTAGCTGTGTGAAATATCACAAAGGTGTTTCCTTCTACTTATCTTTGCTTAACTCGCCACCTCTCTTTAAAAGCACATGAATTATATAATATGGCTATGTATGTTTGCAGAAGTGCTTATTTTTAATTGTAAAATATTTATTTATAACTCTTAAAGCTCACAGTTTAATATCTGGATTATTTCTATTTTATACCTAATCAAGAAACTTGACATTCTGTCATCCCTCCCACAAAGCTGGATTTTTTTCATGGAATCTCAGAAATGCATTAATTTCACTATAGCTTCTTTAAATTTTTAATGTTCTAGTCAGCCTGTCTGCCTGATAGCTTAATTACTCCTTCATTCTTCCCAACAGGCTGCAACAGAGTGCAGCTTCTGACTATTTCCTGACCTTTCCTGTTTTATTCTAATTCATCCCAGTTAAACTGGGATATTTTTTTCTGAAATTTTTTCATCTCATGCAGATAGACATTGTCATTTATTTATTTTTTTCCTCCTGACTATGTGTTACAACTCTTTTTTTTTCTTTCTAAAAGCTAGACAGAGCTTTTAGGTCCTTGCTCAAAAGCTATTCCATCACCCTTTCAGCAGGAGCTCTGTTGAACTCACCCTTACCGAGAGACAGAGAGCCTTTGCAGATATATGTAATAGCAGAATATGTTAGCTAAAGAAATATTGAGAGATGTTTTCCTTCACATTCTCATCCACGCTGTTTCAGTCTGGATTCTCTCACTAGACCAGAAGGTCCTTAAGGATCAGACATGTGTTGGGTCCATCACCCATATCAGGTACACGGGAGAAGAAGGGCTATAAAAGTGTGATGAATAAGAAAAGCCATGACTCCTTCCCATCCTACATGTTACTAGCTGAAGGAGGCAGACTGATACCCGCATAAAAAGTTAAGTGTGTCACTGTTAGTGGCCAAGAAAGCAGCTCCCATTCCACAGAAAGGTCAGGGCTGTGGCACTGGGGGGACACGCTTTTTTCGCAACATGGAGGGTATCAACCCAAGTGCAGTGTCACTCTTGGGACTCATCTTTGCACAGCAGTGTCTTGAGCATGGCTGCCCCCAGGTTCACCACTCTGTTTTCCTTGTGGCTTTTCCAGTGCTTCAAAGGCGAGTCAGGATTTCCTTGGACTGGTTAGTGATAACAGACATTTCTGGTCCCATGCTGTCCCTCCAAAGGGATGCCAAGGCTGGGACACCTCCAGAGTGGGGTCAACAGTGCCAAACCCTCTGGGCTGCTGCCTCAGTGGTGCTACACGCGGCATGGTGCTGCCTGGCTGGGGCCAGTGCTCACGTCATCACATCCAGGACATTTGCAGGCACAGGTCTGAGTGCAAGTACACTCTGAAGGAGTCCTTTCATAAAGTTCTCTTACAGGAGAAGAAGATGGTAGGGAAAGAGCTAGGAGGTTTTCATGAAGACAAAGGATTTCAAGCCAGTCTAATTTTCCTCCTTGATGGGGTAACAGGCCAAACCAAATTGCAAATGTGATGTTGCAGCTGTTAAAGTTTTTTGACTGTCTCACACAATGTTTTCATAGGAATACTGGAAAATATAGTCAAGATAATAGTGTTTAAAAATGGATATAGAACTAGTTGAAAAGCCCTCCTGAAAGACTAAGTTCAGATGTTCTACCATCAATATGGAAGGACATTTACATTGGGGTCATTCCTCAATATAAATCTATGAAATATTTTCAGTGATGGCCTGCATGATAAAATAGACTGCATGGTTGTAAAATCTGAGCATGTTACCAAGCTAGCAAGAGCTGTAAGAATTCAAAATGATCTTGATAAATAGAAGGAACTGAAATCAATAAGATGAAATTCAATAACGACAAGTGCAAAGTGATACACTTAGCAAGAAGAAATCAAATGCACAAATACAAAATGAGGAATAACTGGTGAAGCAGCAACTCTGCCAGAAGAGGCCCTGGGGGCATTGTATACTGTGAACTGAATATAAATTAGCAATATAATCCTGCTTTTAAAATGGCTGATGACATTCCCAGATGTATTAATGTAAGTTATTACAGGAAGTAGTTGCTCTCATTTACTTGGTATTGGTTATATCACTGACAGAGTATTGCATGCCACTCTAGACAACAAATTTAGTGAAAGAGCAAAAGAGCCCAGAAGAAAAAAACAATGAAGATTAGAGAACTGCAGAATGTAACCTATAAAGCATGACTGAAAAAGATATTGGTTTTAGTGAAAACAAAGACCATTTTCAAATATATAAAGAAGTCTTTTGCAAAAACCACAATCAAATGAACTGTTTCACCAATTGAAAGAGACAGGAAGAGTTACTGTTGGATTAATTTGCAGAGAGAAACAAATTTGATATTAATAGAAATTAAGGGACCGTAGTTCATCATCGTACTGCAGAATATCCTCACTGGGGTAGGTTGTGTTGTAGGAAGATTTTAAGACTGATTGGAGCACTAACTTCTAGTTCTGGCCTAGATATACCTATCTTACTTCACAGTAGGAAAACTAATTGAATAACATGTCTTTTGTTCTTTAACACTGAGGCAACACTGTAGAACTCCAACTCTGTTTTCAGTTCTTGCTTTAGTAGTTGTCTTGCTCAACTATTAATTTCAAGAAAAATCCTGGAGATAAGGGATGAACTGAAAGTGCCCTTTTTAGAATTGCGTTGATGAGATGCCGACATGAGGGTCAATTATTTTCTGAGCAAATACTGCAGTACCAGACAAACACAGAATAAAGCCTTAATTTTTAACTCATTGGATCTACAATTTAAGATGAGAGCGCAAATAAACGCAGGTAGGTGGAGATGCAGAAGGACTTCAGGAGACAATATTAATCAGCACTGGCAGTGGTGTAAGCATGGGAGCAGCGTACTCATCGATTTTTGTAGGTGATGCAGCCAAAGAGAATGTTGAAGTAGGATCTGAAGAAGAATACCAAAGTACCTTTACACATAATCTTTTCCAAGCACTAGAATAGGAAAAAAAGTAAAATATTTGTTTGAAAATGTGGTATTGGGGCCAATCAGAAGAGTGTTTACTTTTTTAGAGTATGGGAAGTGATAGATCACAGAAAGAGACCCTGAGAAGGAAGCACATGCTGGTACACTGGAGGGATAATGTGCTCTTGTTGATGTGGCAGGTTAGGAAAATCAGATGTACGGTGTTATTCTGGATGAATGAGAGTTAGAAAGATTGATTTTGCTTGAGATGTGAGGTGACAGCTTAGACCCCAGACAAGAATTTCAGTTGCATGGGTGGATAAGAAAGGCTGTATCTTTGACACATTGCCTGGAAGAGTCTTGCATAGTCTTGATGTGAAAACAGAGAATTGGGGTAACACTCAGGTAACAAGGCTAAATGACAGGAAGGATAATGGAATTGCCAAAAGCAAGGGAGAAAGCAGCAATGGAGAGGAGTTAGGAAGAGAGCTAAAAAGTTTTCTTTTAAAATATTGAGCTTGGATTGGCAGTGGAAAATCCAAAACCAGAAGCCAGGAAGACAGGCCAGATCTGGGACAGAGAACAACATTTCTATGTCATATACACTAACCTCTCTAATATACAAACCTTTCTGCCCATCCATGCAACCAAAACAACTCTTCTTCTGCAGGAACATTTCTGGGGAGAATGACGCAGGCAGAAAACGTAGAGGAATCCCCTACGTAGGAGCTGCAGGGAACATAAAACAATTCCCCGGAGAACAGAGAGTAATAGCAATGTGAATGGGAGTGAAAAGATTCAAAGGAGCCAGATGAAATCAAGAAGGATATTATAAGGTCTATGACTAGTGAAATGAGCTATGACTCAGTGTTGTTTCTTAGTATGGGCAAGAAGGGACCAATCTTCTTCCCAGAAACTGAAGCCATAACCTGCTGGGACCATGAACTTATCAGCCAAACTGAATAAGTGTGTTTCAGATTCTCTTCTCAAGGCTGGGGGAGGCTTTATAAATGTTTCAAGTGGCCATCTGTTAGTGAATGCTGTAATTCTTTCACATCTTACTCAGGTCTGTACATAGCCACTTTCAGACTTAACCAGTGCATAATCTCTGAAACACATTTCTGGTACTCCTCAACTCATGACAAATGATGTTTGGCCTGGGATTTCAGCTCCTGTACTCTCCAGGACTACCTCACTAACCAAAACCACCACCTAGCAGTGGGCACACCCGTCTCCTGTAGCTCTCCAGAGTTCTGGACCATGAACTGTAGGCAAAGCTCTAGTGCTGGAGTCTCACCGAGGCTTTCGGCTGCCACCTGAGCAGATGTCCATGTTGTTCAGTGATGAACACACCTTGGCTCTATGTGACCTTGTGTGGTCAGGTGGGAATGACAAGAAGATATGTACTCATGAAGCTTCTTATCTAAGCAGGAAAAAATGCTAATAAGGGAAAGAACACTGTCTGTGACAAAACCTCCAGAGGCAACATGGTGAAGTTAAACACAGGCCATTTGGGCTACGTGACTCTTTTTTAACTGCCCTTATTATTTTCAGAGTACTACTTAACATTTCATGAGAGATAGACTAATATTTATTAGCTGAAGTATTATGAAATTATCCTAATTTTATGGCTTGAGCAATAAAGGTGTGCAGTGGGTAACATTTATTCTCTCAGAGAGACCTGGAATTCATCTGTAAAGTAACTGTTCTCTTTCTCGATTATTAATGGACCACTGCCATTTCTATTTTTTTTCAATTTATCTGATTTTCAGAATTGAAAATCTGGATTTGTTTTTTTTATTTCTTTTGGTAAACTTGGATGTCTCTTGCTATGAATAATAAAAAATTAAACAGTATGACTGTAGCAAGAGGACATTTAGAGCAGGCAGATAAGCTGAGTCACGGGGAGTGCGTGGCCTTTTTCTTCTGTCGTGCTTTCCACAAGGCCTCCCAGCATCACTGGCCCTGGCTCTGCTCCATGGAGAAGAATGCAGCATAGCAACTGCCTACATGCAGATGGAAATCTTACAAGGTACAAGGTCTCTCCATTTTATACCAGGAAAATACTTCCACTTTTAGAGTTCTCTATATGCTTTATTTTTTTTTTTAAACAGTCTTGTCATCTGTACTAAAATGCTGCTATGCATTTTATAAATTGATGTCCAAGTCATGAAATGAGATGACTACTGGAAAGAGGACCAAGAACTACCTGTTCCAGCTTGAGAGTCTCTTTTCTAGGTGTAATTTTCTCTATTCCGTTACTTATCATTCAAAGATCATAAAATATCTTTTCATGACCCTTCTGTAATGTGCTCTGTTGCACTGAATTTAAAAATTGACATTACAAATACAGAATGAGGAGAATGAAAGAGACTCAATTTCAGCTCCAGTGAACAGACTTTATTTCCTCTCAGTTCTTGCTGCTTTTATACACCAGGCTAGCTCCAATGACCTGGAGATTTATATCTGCAGCCATGGCAGAAGAATTGGCCTAGGCACTGATGGAGATGAATACTTCAGAAACGATGAACAAATAGTTCAAAAACATCACCACTATTTCTTTCTCTGGACTTGTAGGGGGGTTGCATTACCTTCATGAACACACTGCATGGAAATACACCTAATGTATATTCGAGAAGTATCAGCTAACATTAGCCAATACTTTCAGCTTCTCAGAAGTTCCAGAACAAACGGAAAAAAAAGCTTTATGTTCTCAGACCTGGAAAAAATATCACCAGACCTTTAAACATAGTCTTAGACTACCTGCCTTTTCACATTTTGAACTAGAACTAGTTTGAGGGTCTCCCATAGCTTTCTCTCATTGCATGTCTCAGAGAAAAAAAGTTGCATGAGCCTGCCCTTTTGTCTACACCACTGTTGCATTCCTGGGAAGCAAAAAAATGCAGATCCATAGTGCCCTGCGACAGACAGTGCAACGGCCCTGTCATGGGGTGCTCTTCGTCACATGAGGATTCTTGATTCATTTTTCACATTCCTCACTCTGTGGACACTTTTTGTGTCCAGGTGTAAACAAGCTTGCACTACATTAAAAAAAAAAAAAAAGAAAAAGGAAAAAAAAAGAGAAAAGAAAAAAGAAAAGAAAAAAAAAAAAAAGAAGAAAAAAGGAAGAAGAAAGAAGAAAGAAAGAAGAAAAAAGAAAACCAGAAGAAGCCAAAGTCACTGTGGTAGATAAAACCATCTGCTTTGGCACACGTCGGAAGGTACAAGGCTTGCAGGCACAGCATCCTTCACAGGGCACTTCTCCAGGTGGCAGTGGCAGACCCTGAGAGGAGCTGGGGGGCCACGGCAGCCCCAGCAACTCCAGGCTGATTTGCACCTTGCCAGGATGCTCGATAGGTGCTGCCCATCATCAGGTATGCTGGCACAAGCATAGGGGTGCTCTTTTATTCCTGGTCTCAGATGAGAGTGGGACAGCATAAGTAAAATGGGAATGAAACGGGCTAATTCACTGATCACGTGACATTATAGGGCAAGCATTAATGAAGTAAAAATCAGTAAGATGTTAAATATTGAGGTAACATTGACCCTAGAAGATAAATTAAAATTTTAAAAATAAAAATGAGAATAAAAGAAAAATCAGTCACTGGAAATCAGAGTTCTATTGTGTGGGTTGTTGCATGTATAAAAGCATAGTTGCATATTGTTCATAGAAAAGGGAGATAGATTTTCCACAGAGACAAGCAGATATACCCTAGATATACATTTTGCATCAATGGTGTTTTGTAATGAACTGTTTATCTTGCTATAGTATTTGAGCATCATCAAATTGCATAAACATCAACTACTGACATGAAAAAGAGTATTCGGGATCATTCTTATCATTAGCAAAGGAAGTTGCCATTACTTTTTTCACCTCATAGAACACAGATTTCATGTTTATATTTTAATATCTTTTTTTCTGCTTATAAATGCACGTCTCCTGAAGCATTAAGATCCAGCCAGAATCTGTTCCTGAACCTGTTCAAGCAAGAAAACAAGAACAGAAAAAGAAATCAAAGATCTTGGTTGTTAGCCTGTCACATTTCTAGCCTGCTCCCAGCCTCCTGTTTCCATGGCTATCTGGAGCTGCAAGTGCAGCTGTGGTGCTTTGCATCTCCTAAGAGTGTCTTCAGACAGATAAAAAAGAAGTCATAATATTTCTGTATTGAATACAGGTCAAAGATGGGATCAGAACTTGCAGAGAGTGGATAATTTTAATTCCTAAATACATACTTTCCTGGCCTTGACAAGGCAGATAAACAGCAGGACCAGCTTTTCTGGTTCAGATCCAGTGGAAAACATGAGTATAGCTTGTCAGATTTTCTTCAGTGACAAGTCTGGGACTTGAACCCTTAATTTACCTTTTGGATTTAACTTCACTTTAAACCAAAATCCAGGCCAGATGGACGTACATCTAGCCTCCTCCTAAACTGTGGGGCTACAGCCTCAAAATGTGAAAGGCGATTAATGGGCACAAAAAGAAGCCCCTGGAATTCCCCCAGGCGATGGAGTATCTTCAGCCTCTTGGACTGAAAGGAAAACAACCTTCATTTCAGCAGGGCAGTAGGGAGAGCACACAAGATTAGCTTTCTTACTGGCAGTGACATGCTTGAATTTCTGGCTCTTTACCTCAGCAACTTTATCGCCAGAGTCGAATGTCACCTCAGGACTCGCAGGGATTGCTCTCCTCTTCCCCGCTGCTCTGGAGGAAGGCTCTGGACACCACAGTGTCCCGGGCTGTACCTCCCTGTGCAGGGTGGGACATGGCCCCTTTGGAGAGGCTCTTCTCTCTCCATACCCACCCTGAGCTACGACACAGGGAGCATTTGTGGCATAGAGACAAAAAAACCCACCTTGAGCAACCTGAGTGAGCTGAGTTGTCTGAAACAGACCATCATGTTTAATGTGAACTGATTAGGGAAAAGGGTTCTCTGTAATTCGGTTTGAATGACAAGTGTTTAGCTATGGAAGGCAAACGAACAAGGAAATGTAGGTGAAAAACAAAAGAAACCAAACCACATTTTTAGAAGTATGATTTGCTTTGGGGATTCCAGATCTTGGCACTTGCTCTGGGAATATGCTCCAGTTGCTTTTTTAGAAATATTTCCCTGTTATTGGTAAATGGTCAGAAGATAATTGTCAAGTTTATGGAAATGTTTATTCCTCTTAACAGAAATATCTTGCCTGTGAACATTTAGCGCTGAGCTAGCTGGCAGGACTTCTTTATGGTCCATGGAGAGTGATAGGCATGCTGATGGTCTCATCCCTCTCAGGGTCTGAAATATGTTGGATAAATCCTACAGCAGAAGTGCCCATTTCTTTCCACTGACTCTAGTAAGAGTGAGGTCAGATTAGTGGCCTGTGATGTAGATATCTCTGTAGAGATAAATTCTCCATCAAGAAAAATGCTGTCTTTTCACTGTTGTAACAAAATTGATTTCTCTACCCCATCTCCCTCTTGACAAACACAACAGCTTGTCAAAGGAAAGGTTAAAGTAAAAACACAGGTGCACATGACTTCAGTACAAGGATTAATCTGACTGTAAGATAGTGGCATAAAACTACTCCTTGCAACATACCACTAAACACTATTTTTCGTACATATCTGAAATATGCTACTGATTTTGCTGATGACTACCATAGATTTTGACTGGGTTTTCCATTTCATAATCATGCCTCTTTGACTTTTTTTGTGCTCTGCCATTGCTCAGATATTAATGCAACCCTAGTGGCAAGTGTTCAGTAGCCCAGATGAGATGCCAAAGGTTAGTAATGACTTTTGAACAAACAGAACTGAAGTGGCAGGGCGTACTTGAAAAGGCACAATTTTTCCCAGCAGTTCAATATTGTATTTTAACTTTATATGCAGTTAGCCTGTGGGTGTCTTTTTCATTTCTCAAGAGCACGCAACAAAGCACTGCCATTTTGCACTCTGGTGGGAAAGTGTTACTTCAACCTAATTGACTCTTTTTGTTGCATGGAAATTATTTACCTAGAAATACTACAGAAAGAGGGCTAAATTGTTTTCAATAAACTCCCCCCGTTACTTAGGATGCTGTGACTGTGTTATGGCAGTAGCTACCTCTACGGCTAAAATGATGCTGCATCGAACAAACTCTTCTTAGACTGTTACTTTTGGGGTTTGAGTTTGTAGGGCAAGACAGGAGGGCTGTTCACCAAAGGGGAGGAAAAGGTTATGCAAATATTGGTCCATTTAGCTGTATTTGGATTACGTTCCAATGAGATGGGCTGAGGAATGAAAACTGCACTGAATTTCTTTTGAATAAATTGAGTTTATTTTGTACATTGTCTTGACATTTAAAATCTAAGCTGGAAGTCTGAGGCTGTGATACTCTTACAATAATTTATTCTGCTTTTAATAATACATAGGAGGGCAGATCAAGTACTACCTGACTATAGGAAAGGAGAAACTAGGACTTAGCTCTAAGACAGGAAAAATGAGGACTTAAAAGTTCCACAAACACACCAGTTTAATGCCAATTCCCAGAAATATGGTGACATAATTCTCCAGTTAAATTCTTTTTATACAACTAGAAACAGCAAGGAGATAAACAACAGTCAACATGGGTTTGTGAGGAACAGATTACAAACCAACTCTCTTCCGTGGTAGCATAGCATTTTTTTTGTGGTTAGAAGTAAAAAACATAAAGGACTTGGCTAGAGCATGGTGCTGATAACACCAAGGTCCCGGGCTCGATCCCCGTTCAGTCCCCATGTGTTGCCTGATCTAGTTGAGAGGTGTCCCTGCCCATGACACGGAGGTTGGATTAAATGATCTCTAAGGTCCCTTCCAGCCTTGGCCATTCTATGATTCTATGATTTACATTTTGGCTTCTTCTGCCCATTTGATTCTATTAGACGACAGTTTTGTAACCAATCTTGGGGAAATTGGAGATGATGGAATAACAGTAAGCACCAAAACTGGCTGGAAGACAACACTGTGGCAGCTCATGTCAAATCAGAGGGTATTTGGAGAGGGGATCAGCAATGTCCTGTCTGAAGTCTGGTGCTCCACAGATTTCATGTGCAGGGAGAGGGGACAAAACTCACTGCTTATGGACCTAGAAGACAATGGGGAGCTGAGAGTAGCTGCTCAACAAAAAGAGAGAAGTGTTGTGGGAGGGACGGTGGTGCAGCATCATAAACAGGAGTGTCAAGTATAAGACGCATAAATAAATCCTCCATTTCTGCCAGTGTCTGTAAGGCTTCAGGAGGGGTACTATCATAGAATCAATCATAGAATCATAGAATCATAGAATAGTTTTGTCTGGAAGAGACTGTCAAGATTATGGAGTCCAACCTTTGTCCTAGCCCTATCAACACCACTAAACCATGTCCTTCAAGGCAGCATCCACCCTTCTCTCAAACACCTCCAGACATGGTGACTCAACCACCTCCCTGGGCTCCATAGTTCAAGGCAAATCTAGAAAAATGCAGCCTATGATAGTAAATTTGGAAACACTTAGGAAAGTACGAGAGGTATATATTAAAGCTTTTTTACTTTTGTAATGGGTGGATGCCAATAGAAGGGGAACAAATAGTTCTCTAGACCGACCCATTTGGGGCACGAAGAAGCAGTGAGCTAAAATTGCAACATAGATTTGGATTAATTAGGAAAGCTTCCTAGAAGGAAAAAAAAACAGTAAAATCTACACCATGAGACACTTTAAATGAAAGTTACACAAATGTTTGTTAAGAATGAGTTAAGTACAGCGAACGTTGCCTTAAAGCAGAGGACTTCTCAGATCTCTTTCAGCTGCTTTTTATTTTTTGTCTACTTTTTTATTACTTCTATATATCTCTATAGTAAAATCATACACTCTTCTGAGAGAGAAAATGAGCTGGGATATTCAAAATGAACGATCTTGAAAGGATGCCTTACAATAAGGAGTATAATGCTGGCTCTTAATGCACTTAGTCCTCTAAAGCAGTTTGGACAAAACACTCATGTAACTCATAGATTGTGACAGGACTAAATTATATTGTGAATGAATTTATGATCTCAATTTCTAAACATGATAGGCCTTACTTCATCCTCACACATGTGCAATCTGCAGCCCTTCACCAAATTTGAAAATGGAGAGCTGAGAACATAAAATCTCATCTATTTGTTATTTGTGTTTCCTAAGTACATATTGCTAAATGAAAGGACACCAAAGAGGAGACCTGAGTTTTGGATCTCTGCTCCTCCATTCACTCCTTGGCTTTTCCTGAAGGCCATCAGCTAGCTCTCTCTGAGGCTTCACCCAAGCATAGTCTGGGCAAGAGATCACTTGGATGTCTCTCAAGAGGCTGTGTGGATGTGACTGTGCCCTGTTCAGCTCTCTGCCAGTGTCCTCTTCCAAGAGCCCTCTTCAACCTTTGCACTCTCAAGAACATACTCCCATCTCCCAGGAGGAAGTGCTACCTCTGGCTCAGTGTCTTGCAATATGGAAACCCCTGAGGTGGACCATACCACATGTTTCAGAGTGTCCCAGAGACTCTGGTCTGGATAAATGTGTAGAAATGGCACGGAAGTGCTGTTGGAGCTTCACAGATGGCTCTGAGGACACTGTCCAGAGCCAAGGGCTCTATCAGCTGATCTGCTCAGCCATAAGGAGCTAGCTCTACAACACGTGGAGGTGACCAATGACCAATACCTGGCTGTCTTCTGTTTAGCAGTGTGAGTGCGATCTGTCTCTCTCTGAGTTGCTTTGCACAGAAGTGTGATTAACTCTGCAGGTTCATTTGTATCTTCTAAATGGAGATGCCTGAAAAACAGCAGTTTTATAGTTAAAATAGAATACCTGAAACTCCTTCCTCATTTCTATACAAGAGCTGAAGACACTTCTTTTCTTACTTCATACATGCTATGTAGACTTCATAATTCATATTCATCATGTGATGAATACACTTGAAAAAAATAGTTTTCTCTCTCTAAACTTTTTCCATTATTTATTTCATACACTAATAAAAATAGGAATGGCCAAACAAGTTAACATCTAGCACTTTAATAATCCTAATCTGAAATTTACAAGTATTTGGATGACGTTGCCCTTTATGGTGGAAAAACCTGTGTCCTTCCTAGCTATCATTTCTAACCGAGGTATCAGTGAAGGTTCCTTTGCTGTTAGTAGCAGCCACTCCAGCAACCAGCCAGAACTGGTTTTAAGTAGCAAGTGATTAATTTTTTCTGAACATTTTCTAATTTTTTTTAATGAGCAAGAGATACACAGCCAATAATTGCTTATTTCTTTATGTTGCTAATGCATCACTAGCAGCAAATTAATGTTGCTGGCAAACATTTTAAGTTTGTGCAGAAACAGAACAATTCTGGTGTTTTGTGAAAACAATGAGGTGTCAGAAATGTTTTTCCTCATCAATATAAGTAGAGTTTTCATAAGCAGCAGCGGAAAAAGAAGTGAGATTTCAATGTAAGCAGAGTGAAGGGTTGAATGTAGGTTCCTGACAAACTTGCTTGAAATATCCAATGGATATTATCAAGAAAATAAATCAGAGAACAGTGTTGTGGTTTAACTCCAGCCGTCAACTCTGCCCCATGCAGCTGCTCACTCGCTTCCCTGCACTGGGATGAGGGAGAGAAGTGTAGAAAAGGTAGAAGTGAGGAAAGAAGGGTAGAAGTGAGAAAACTCGTGGCTTGAGATAAAGACAGTTTAACAGGTAAAGCAAAAGCCATGCACACAAGTAAAACAAAACACGGAATTAATTCACCTCTCCCCACAAGGCAGGCAGGTGCTCAGCCATCTCCAGGAGAGCAGGGCTTTGTCACAGGTAAACGGTGACCTGGGAAGACAAATGTTACCACTCCAAACATCCCCAACTTCTTTCTTCTTCCCCTAACATTATGTGCTAAGCATGATGTCGTATGTTATGGGATATCCCTTTGGTAGGCTGGAGTCAGCTGTCCCTGCTGTGTCCCCTCCCAACTTTTTCTGCACTCTAAGTCTATTCGCTGGTGGGGTGGGGTGAGAGGCAGAAAAGGTCTTGACTTTGTGTGAGCACTGGTCAGCAGTTGATAACATCCCTGTGTTATCAACACTTTTTCCATCACGAATCCAAAACAGAGCTCCATAGTAGCTACTGTGAAGAAATTAACTCTAACCTGGTCAAAACCAGCACAGGCATTCCTTACCATTTCTAAGGCTAGGACACCTACACATACCAGTTATTACTTTATAGCACATTCTATTTTGAAAATAATCTAGAGAATGGAAGCCAGATATCCCTGGTTTGCATCTGGGTAAACTTCATGACAATTATAATTCATTCTGTTGGTTCATTACATTCTCTGTGGGCCTCAGTCACAATTTTCTTTCCTAATTACAACAACTTCTTTATAAGTCCTTATAGTCCATGTCCTTTTTGGGCCCACAAATGCCATTATTCTAAGCTCATTTTCTTGTTTTTGGATCATACTGCTTTTAGTCACTTGACAGTAATTGTTCAAAATATTGTGGGCTAAATAAATTACCGATCTAAATCCATCGACCTTTTTGCACCTGCTCAAGAGACAACACGGTGCCTCTTCTGTTTTTATCAGCTCTTTGCATTGTTACAGAAAATAACGAGCATAAATGCAGCTAGACTTTCCTTAGTGCTTCCTCTGCAGTTTCTATTGCATTGAAGGCCATGGGTTGATCCCCCATGTTAACAATCCCACCTGTGATCCAGAAATACTCCAGTGGCCCCTCCCATGAGCTGACGATGAGAGGAGCAGATGTGTATGTTTTGAAGGGGCTAGTCGGAACCCTATGAGCTTTAGTTCTTCTCATTCCATAAGGAACAGGCAGCACATTTTAATTGCTTTATATCCTTGTTCTCCGGGGATGTGTGAAGGTCAATGAAGAAGACCGCTAGCACAAACAGTGCGGTACCTGCATGGGGGGAGTGCTCTTCCTCTGAGCAGAGTGCTGGTCCCATGAGAAGGGTAGCAAGATATTTTTGTGCGCCTCTCCAGTTTGCAGTGCACTGGATATTAAGAAAAAAATCTCACCCCACAGTGGATCACACCTGGGTTGAGGAAAATTCTTGACTCCATGAATGTGAACCCAGGTAGCTGGGTGAGTTGCTTGTTCATTATCATTGCCTTAGGTGACATTTGCGACCAGGTGTTTGTATTCTGTGGGCACAGTGCTTATGCCACAGTGCTTATGCCACGCTTCAGCTGAAATGAGTCCTTTGGTAAAACGTTCAAGATTCTAAACAGAGCTGGCTGAAATGAGTTTATTGGGTTTTGAAGGATCCTTTTTATATTTTAAAAAAAGGCAAATTCAACGAAGTGGAAGTGCTTTGTAGGACTGCTATGAATACTAAAAAAATTTCTATTGCTGTTCAGTGTAAATGCATATATACAGTGACTATGCAAATGCTTGGAGCTAGGGAATAGCTAGACACAATAAATGAAATTCTCGGCTTTATTTTGAATAAGGTAGAATTCAATTGCAGAGCTACACATCTAGGCATATATGTGCATTATGATAAAAGCATATGAGCATAGAATACATTTTGTGCATTTTCATCTGTGTCTTTGATTGACAGATAGCTATAAGTGAAACCAACAAGGAATGAAACTGATATTTTATTTCAGTTAGTCTTTGATATTGAATAAGCTAAAATCGTCACTTCTTTCGATATTAGTACAGTGTTTGAACTCATAGTCTGTTACCAGCAGTGTATTTAGGAGTCCCAAAATAGGATGTTGTTTTCTTCCATGCTTGAGATTGTAAACACTTTTTGTAAAATAGACTAGGATTGCATAGCCTTTATTTTTGTTCACTTCTCAGCAAAGAATTTGACCCATTCCCAAAATATAAAATGCATTTAACTGCTTTTGAAAAAAAACACCATGATATATTCAATGAGAAGAGGACCCCAAATCATCCCATGTGCAGCTCAAATGAAATCTGAGTTTCATACAAAATTTTGGCAAGGGAAACAGGCCAGGGCTCTGTTTCTGTAAGGTCTTACAGCGTTCTCCCAGGTCATTTGTAACACAGGAGGCAAGCACACAAGCTCCAACTGTCTTTTCAGCTTCTTTAATATAATTTTCTCTACCTCTTGGCTAAGTACTCATAAATCAGTTCCTTCAATCTAGAGCTCCTTTTCTCAGACTGAATTAATATTTCAGCCTGCATCTGAAATCTCTGAGCTTAATGGCCTTGAAACCAACCTCTGTTTTTCTACCTGCCACTCTCTCCTCTAAACAACCTTTCTGCTGTGATGACATCACCTCTCCTCCCTGGTCTCTGACTAAACACCTCTCTCATTCTGTTGTAATACCCAACCATTTCCTCATCTTGCTCTCTTTTTCTTTCCCAGTGAAGTACCACCTCAGAACAAAAAAAGGTCAAGCTCCTTTCTCAATCAGCAACCCTTTTGATCACTGCAATTGCATCTTCTGTAGTCTCCTTGACACTCACCTACCCATCTCATACAGATTGCTTCCTCCAAAACCAACTTGAGTGTTCCCATCCCTGTCCTCAACTTTCAAGAACCTCTTCAAACCAAATTTTAACTGCTTACCCTTGTGTCTGCACCTCTTCGCCTAACTGTATGGCTGAAAGGAGATAGGAGAATTTCAGCCCAGTCACCAATGGGTTGAAATCGGCCATCTCTAGCAGGGAAGCCATTGACTGATGCTAGGGTGAGATTCTGCCTGTGCTAAAAGCAGAGTCCCTTTACATGTATTTATACATATCGCCCTGATAATGCAGCTTACTGAGTTCCCAAGCTTTTGAATCCACTTTTATCTGTTTCATGTGGACACATGCTTAGTTTTACACTACTGTTGCCTTTCTCGGTCAGGTATGTCTTTATAGAGCTGTTTATCCATCCAAGACACTCATATAGACGCAGGCAAGAAAGAAGTTTAAATACACTCATTGTGGTGCAGGATGAGTAATAGAACGTAGTTTATGCTTCATTTGTCAGTCACATTTCTGGAAATCCTGTCTGCTGCAGAAAGTTAAACATGAATCCAGCTGCAGCACGTGGAGCTTCAGTTTACGTGCCAGCAACTGGCGTCCCAAGGAGGATTTAGTAGGTGTAAACTCCATCATACAGAAGTGTCACAGAAGTTCCTCTGTCTTCCTAACAAATGTTCACCTTTTGCTCAAAGTGATTTCACTGAGCTGCCATCAGTGAGGAGATAAAGCTAACATTCCCCCAAGAGGTAATGATTCAATGGGCTTCATAAAACAAAGTGTGAAGCCTGAAATAAAAGTATTAAACAATATATTCTGCTCCTGCAAAATACACAAAAAGGAATTACTCCTCAAAGTAATCCTATCCCATCTCTGCATGAAACTCTATACTCCTGCTGATCTATTTCATCTGGAGAAGGTGTTTCCCTCCTTTAGGCTTTTTTTTAATGCAAATTTGCTATGGAACTGAACCAGTTTTCTTCTAAGTCTCTCTTTAAAAGAAGCATTTTCTGTGGCCTTTTATGGCTGGCCATGTGCCCTCCGGGTTGCAAGAATATCTACTGTATTTTGTAAAGGAAATTAGAACTATACTACATTTGTGCTTTAAAAGAAAAGTTAGAAAGAAACTAGGGAGATCAGACTGAATGTGAAAATAACTCCAGCACAATAAACTTTTTTTTTGCAAGACAATCAAGTTAACAGACAATACCTTGTTGAAGACCACAGCTCTTCTGTCAAGTAACAGTTTAATCTGCAGCAGCTTGTGACACCTGCCACCCAGGAAACTATCATGCGTATGTGTGTTTGTATTCGGTTGGCCTGGCTGGATTTTGGCGGCGGGGGGAGCTGCAGGGTGGCTTCTGCAAGAAGCTGCTAGAAGCTCCCTGAGTTTGATAGAGGCAATGCCAGCCGGCTCCGAAGAGGGACCCGCCACTGCCCAAGGCGGAGCCTATCAGTAAAGTGATAGCAGAGGAACACCTCTGTGAAAAACATATTTAAGAACGGGGAAAAAGAACTGCGCCACAACAGCTGGCACAGAGATGGAGGAGTGAGAATCTGTGCAGACACCAAGGTCAGTGAAGAAGGAGGGGGGGAGGATGAGCTCCAGGCGCCAGAGCAGAGAGTTCCCTGGGTCCGTGGTGAAGACCATGGTGAAGCGGGTTGTCCCCCTGCAGCCCATGGGCGAGGTGCAGATGTCCACCGTGAGGATCACCGCGTAGATGTCCACCATGTAGAGGACTCCATGCCGTGTGGGTGGATGCCTGAAGGGGGCTGTAGTCCATGGGAAGCCTGCAGAACCTGTAGCTCGTGGAAGAGGGAATGCCCACGCTGGAGCAGTTTGGGTGGTGGGACTTTTGTGATGCTGCGGGTGGCTCACGCTGGAGCAGTTTCCCCTGAAGGACTGCACCTCAGACTCATGAGGGGTGGGCTGCCCCTCATGAGTTGTCTCACGTTTGTGAGAATTTGTGATGAATTGCCCTTTGTGGGAGGACTCACTCCGGAGAAGAGAGCATGAAGCTTGTCTCCCGTGAGAGGGACCTCACAATGGCCCTGGGGAAGAGTGAAGAGTCCTCCTCTGGAGTGAAGAAGCGGTGGAACCAACGTCAGATGAACTGACCCCATTCCCTGTCCCCCTGTGCCGCTCGGGGGGAGGAGGTGGAGAAACTGAGGTTGATGTTAAGCCCGGGGAGGGATGGGGGAAGGTGTTCTGTTTGTTAAGATCTGTTTGCTCTTTCTCACTTCTCACTACTCCTCTCTGATTCGTTCTCTTAATAAATGTAATTAATTTCCCCAAAATCGAGTCTGTTTTGCCCGGGACGGTAAATGAGAGTGATCTCCCTGTCATAATCTCAAACCCTGAACTGTTTGAAATATTTTCTCCCCCTGTCTAGCAGTGGAGGGGGAGTGAGAGAACAGCTGTGTGGGTACCTGGCAGACATCCAGGGTCAAACCATGACAGTGTTCCATGTTTTTTGATCCTTCCTTATTTTGTGTTTAAGCCTTCTCTTCATGGAAACCAAATTTGAAGTCTGTGGCTAGTTGTGGAAATATGAAGAGGAAAAGCTGATGAAAAAAGGAATAAAGATGTCTATGCAAGTATCCTTTGTAATTAGAAGCAGAGCATGATATACCTATTTTTATGCAAAGTACTTACATAATTGGTCTCTAAACTATTTATTTTCCAAACTTATTTATAACACACCAGCAGGTCATAAAAAGACCTCTCCTGCATCTGATCTGACATTTCTCACTGTTGCTGGAATAGCAGTTTAAATTTTCACAACTTTCGATATTTGGAGAAGGGCAAGCTTTTAAACATTGTTTAAACAAGGCATGTTAGATAAAAGTTACCATGGTGTTGAGATATAAAAGCATTCCTGCCTACTATACAGCTTTGTTTTCATGCAGCAAAACAGCAAAACAGCAGAGTGACTGCAATAGGAGGGGACGCACAGTGTTTGGGTTTCTCCTCCTAGCTCCACTACCAGCCAACCAAGAAAAATAACTCTCTCCTACTGCTCAAGTGTGATAATGTCATTTAGCTCTCTCCTGAAATGATCTCAGGTAAAGCCACGCATCACTGCTATGTATAATTATAGCCTGATTAATTTCTTCCTTGGATAGTATTGAACTTCATACATAAGTGAAGGACATATGTCAGAAGGGTGAATATTGAAATACAGTCTGAATTCGGATTAGTATATTTGACCACAAACAAGTCATCAGTAATTTGAGTACTCTAACAAAGTGCTGCAAATTTCCTTTCCTAAAAGAAGGTGTTGACAGCATCTGGGGTGGAAGAGTGGAAGAGAGTGGATCTCTACCATAAACATGGCAAGAGGAGGATCATCAGATTTTATGCTTGGTTGGACATATTTTCAGAACAGAAACTTTTCACTGGTTACTGAGCTTCAGCTTTTCCAATACCCAAACCACAGGTCATTCATGGCATGCTTGCAGTAATTCTTTGGGATTTACATAAACTTGCGATATGTTATCTGAGTTGTAGAGTTTCTCTGATATTCCATCACTTGAGGGCAATTTTAGCTACAGTTTTGTACTGGAGTAGTTCAGCCAACTTAAAATATAGAGAGTTTCAAATTAATATCTACAATTTCTCCTTAGGTTCTCAACCCCCTTGCACTGCATATGTCTTCTGTATCAACATCTGCACTTAGCAGGCAATTGTGCTTTTCCTTTCAGTGAGCTATGGACATATAAATTCACCAGTCTCATGTTCTCCTCAGGATTTTAATCTATAAACAGGAAGCAATATTTCCATAATCTGTAACTGTTTCCAGAAGATATCTGTTCACATACAACTAATGACACGATTTGCATGCAGCTGTCAGAATACCTAAACAAAGCAAAGAAACATTTAGTATGTATTTTGCTTTTCTAGCCCATCATTTCCTCTGCATCATCTTGCTACTCATCCAAGTACCAAAGTGGGGAAATACACAGCTCAAATTTTGAATTTAAAAAAATTTCCTGAGGAAGGGAACATGCTGTGATTCTTAACATAAGCAAAGTGGAAAAACATTAGGACTGGAATACTCAATGCAATCTTTCTATAGACATTTCTGCAAAAAGTTCTATAGCTTAAGGTCAGCTACCTCTAACATCCTTCTTTTGAATATTTCTCCTGTTGTAGATGCCATTTTTTCCAGGAGGTACTTCATGTAATCCAAATTTGCTTGCTATCCTTCCTTCAAAGAGAAATGTGATTTTGCATTAAAAAAAAAAAAAGTATTATAGAATCATAGAAACGTAGAATCACAGAATAGTTGATGTTGGAATGATCTTCTGAAGGTCCTCTGGTCAAACAAGCAGAGGGCCCTGCCCAAACAGAGCCATCTACAAATAGTTTCCCAGGACTGTAGCCAGACAACTTTTGAATATCTCCAATGATGGAGACTCTGCAACCTTTCTGTGGGAGTGTTCTGTCACCCTCGCAGTGAAAGTTTCAGAGAGAAACAGCTTCACAGTGAACCTCCCGTGTTTCAGTTTATGCCTATTGCCTCTGGTCCTGTCATTGGGCACCACTGAAAAAACCCGGCTCTGACCTTTTTACATGCTCCCTCCATGTATTTAAATACATGGATGAGATTCCCCCTGAGCCTCCTCTGGCCTAAATTCAGCTCTCAGCCTTTTAGTTTAGGAGAGATGCTCCAGTACTTTCATCATCTTTGTGTCCCTTCATGAGATTCTCTCCTGTATGTTCATGTCTCTTTTGTACTGGGGAGCCCAGAGCTAGGCCCAGCACTCCAGATGTGGCCACACTAACAGCAGAGGACCTACTCAAGAGTAGAGCGAAAGGTTCCCCTCTCTAGACCTGCTGGCAACACTTTGCCTAAGACAAATAAATCTGTCGTTGACCAGAACATCTCAAAGACGTTATTTGGTAGATGGTGCTGATATATCCTTCATCAAGTCTAATACCATAGTTTCTGAATCATAAACTCTTTTCCTCTTGAGTGCTGTTGACTATGATTTCTCAGACAGAAATCAAGTGACTTTTCATTCACATATGAGTTTTATGAGGAGCAAATTCACAAGCACAAGATGCAGCATTGAGCTCCCTTCGTGCAATACAGAATAAGGTTCAAGTAATCCAGTCAAAGAACAATTATGACAACCATGGCTCAGATTTTAAGGAGACAATCATTTTATGAAGATGTATTTGGCTTTAAGACTCAAATGCAGAGCAAGACTCTTAACTGAAAAAAAAAAAAGTCATGTTAAGATGCCCAATACTACTTCTAAGTCAAAGAATCCAATCCATTTTTTTTGTTATGCAGATAAATATTATTCTTCCCATTCCAAAATACGTGAAAGCAGAGTTTGCAATAAGGATGTTTGTGAATTGCCAATAATTTGTTTGGTTTGTTCCCCTTTTGATCAGTTCCTAATGTAAGAAAACTCCTTATCCACTGCCATAAACCGTACTCGTATAGATATAGATGAGCTTCTTACTTTTAAACAAACTTAAAAACATTGGCTTCAGCCTGTATAACTTTTTAACACTGGCATCCATTGTTACCAGCAGGAAACCTTGACTTTAAAGGCAGGAGTTGCACAAACATTTGGAAGTTTACCTGACCAAGTATAAGTTCATGCAAGACATTCTGCTGTACATTGGGAAATGACAAAGTCTTGGATGTACAAGGTGACCACCAATAATGATTTACCAAGGTAGCAAACCAGAAAATATTGAAAATCAGACTTGGGGCATAACATGTGTGATGTTTCCAGTGGGAATAGGAAAATGTCACGACTGTTATAAAAAGTAGAGATCTCCCCAAGAAGTCACTATCAAATTCTGGCCAACTGAAACAAAGAAAAAAATCACAAAGATCTAACATCGCAATATGTTCAGGGGTATCGAAAGACAAGAGAATATGACAGAATTTCGTTTATTTAGCAAAATTAAGGTGGAGAGGACATGTAATTGCTGTGTATAAATAGATATCGGAGAAGAAAGAGGAGGCCTGCAGGAATGAAAAAAACCCCACACATATGAGAATAGTTTTGGAATACTGGCACAAGAACAAATTGTTAAAATTTAGAAATAGGATTCTAATGCCAAAGATATTGGAGTAAACTTCCAGTGATAGCAAAAGAACTACTCTTCCTTCTGAATGCATCTTCTTAAGTGCAATAAAAGAATAGTGCTTCGTAAGAGCAAATGACCTAGGAAATCTCTTCCAGGTCTGTACCCTCCCCGTGTCTACACCTCAATTCCAGAACTGCCCTGTATAACTGCATAAAGGCTGATATAGCTCCTAAAGTGCTAGATGATGCTATCTGTAGCGATTCAGTTTCCTCCTAAGCTGGTAGCAGTTCCATTCTTAGCATGAAAGATTTTTATTTCTGGACTGAGAGTGTTTCAACTAGCTAGATAGCTGCTAACTACCTCAAAGTGCCAGCAGCAGCTCAGCTTAACCAGAGAGAGAAAACGGGCGTCAGTACTTGCAGCCAGTAATTCCAGCCAATTCCCACCACCCTGCCTTGGAGATGAACAGCTGCCAACCAAAAAGGGGTGAACAGGCACGAGCCAAAAGAAGGTTGCACTTCCAAAATGCTTGAGAAGTACCACTCGTCAAAAGACAGATTGAAACAAGTTGTTAACTAACTTATCCTCACCACTTGAATGCCTAGTGACATAAACCCCACACTTGCAAACCCCATACCACAAGCAAACTGTAGGGAGAAACTGGCTTTCCTCCCTCATCAGCTTGCACAGTGGAAGAATTATTTCTGAGGATTTCAGCATATTTACGTTTCAGCTTGCAGCACTGGTAGCAGCACTGTCCCTGCCATTGCTTAAATCAAGCTGAGCAAGAAATGAAGAAATTCTCTTCCATGTTCAGTTCCTTTAAAAGATACTGTTATATTTCCAAACACTCCATCCAAAGACATATTAATAAGTGACCCAATGTGACAGATATGCTGTGCCCATACATTGTCTCCTCTTATCTGGCAGCACTTTTTAAAGGTAGTAATTTTTTGACCGCTGTTCTGAGAGCTATGTTCTTCACACTGTGCGCTATGGTTGATTTCATTGTCAAGCTACATTTAGTCTGGCATATATGTGTGTCTGGTTTAACCACAGGTTTATTGAAACAATCATGGTCATTATCTCTTACTTTCTGTGAATGAGTATCATCTCACACAGAGGTCTATTGTTATCCCTGATATGAGCATATCTGAGCAGAGTCATTTTAAAGACTAATTCAAAATATCACGTAATATTTCCTCCAATGGTGCAAAACTGATTTACGATTTTGCAGAAAAGTTATTTGCACTGTTATATAGCATGGCTAATAGCTGAGTTCCATAAAGACTACAATCAAGACATTCCGTCACATTTTATATCTGACTCCCTTTTATTGATAGGTTTCTTCTCCACTATATATGCCCTTTTACACAAAATATTTCTTCATTTCTAGTGAGTTAATTCACCCTATCTCTATTGTTATAGCTACTTGTGGACCTTTCACGTGTTTAATATAGGATGGTGTACTTCCCTTCTACATAAAAAAATTATGTATTTGCTGTAATATTAAACTAAAGTAAATGAGATTTGACAAGGTAGAGATGACACTCTTAAGCCATGCCATCTGGGAACAGTGGGATTTGTTTACAGTTTCATTTCTCACTCCAAATCCTACCGTGTCCTAGCATGTAAAGATCTGTTAAGGAGCAGTGCCATGAGCTAAAACATGTTGGATATCCTTGTGTGGCCAGCAGCACTGGACAGTGGGCTGTAGTAGTGTTTGAAAAAGCTACAGTGAGTTTACAGGCTCTCAGAGAGCCCAGATTTGGAATTGCATTGATTCTGCATCCTTTTAATGAGACAGCAATGTCAAATGAAGAGTGGCATATTTTTTGTTTCACAATTCAAAACTTCAGGAAAAGTCAAAACTTCTTGCAGTCCAGCAATAAAAATGAGGCTCCAGTTTGACTTGAGCTTATACACTTCCTTGTAAAGGAAGATGATGATGTGCATAAGCAGGAAGACCACATGGAAGAACAAGGACTGAGCCGGGACACGAGGCAGGGGTCAACTCCTGCCTCAGGAACTGATTTCTGACTCTGGGTGAATCATCTGACTTCTCTATGTAAAACAGAGCTGATAAAGTCTTCTGGAGTGGAGATAGTTTTTTAAAGCAAGTATTGCCTCTCCCCTCCCCTCCCCTCCCCTCCCCTCCCCTCCCTCCCCTCCCCTCCCCTCCCCTCCCCTCCCCTCCCCTCCCCTCCCCTCCCTCCCCTCCCCTCCCCTCCCCTCCCCTCCCCTCCCTCCCCTCCCCTCCCCTCCCCTCCCCTCCCCTCCCCTCCCTCCCCTCCCCTCCCCTCCCCTCCCCTCCCCTCCCCTCCCCTCCCTCTCCTCTCCTCTCCTCTCCTCTCCTCTCCTCTCCTCTCCTCTCCTCTCCTCTCCTCTCCTCTCCTCTCCTCTCCTCTCCTCTCCTCTCCTCTCCTCTCCTCTCCTCTCCTCTCCTCTCCTCTCCTCTCCTCTCCTCTCCTCTCCTCTCCTCTCCTCTCCTCTCCTCTCCTCTCCTCTCCTCTCCTCTCCTCTCCTCTCCTCTCCTCTCCTCTCCTCTCCTCTCCTCTCCTCTCCTCTCCTCTCCTCTCCTCTCCTCTCCTCTCCTCTCCTCTCCTCTCCTCTCCTCTCCTCTCCTCTCCTCTCCTCTCCTCTCCTCTCCTCTCCTCTCCTCTCCTCTCCTCTCCTCTCCTCTCCTCTCCTCTCCTCTCCTCTCCTCTCCTCTCCTCTCCTGTGGTGGTGTCTACACACTCCTTGAAGCAGACAGTATTTCTGCAGAATTTGCTTTGAAAGAAAATCATGTCTTCTTGTCATCCTGCTCTTTCCTAAGCTGTAGCAAAGTGCTGAATTTCCTCCGAGTCCTTGAAAAGCCTCTCATTTAGTTATTTAATTTAGTGATTTATATAATGCTTATGATCTTGGCAGTTGGATGCTTTGCACACAAGTAAAAATTTAACATTATATAAGCCACCCACAACAGGTAACAGAAGTTAAATTACTGCTGTTGATGTTATTGAAAACCTTGACAGTCAAATTAACTACAATTTAAAAAAAGGCAAAAAAAAAAAACAAACCAAAAAAACCCACCCAGCAACCAAACAAAAAAACCCCACTAATCCGTCAAAAGCTAAGCACACCTCAAATTTGCATTATACTCTCCAAGCCACAAAACTCTGAGGCCAGCTGGGTCTGAGTGCCAAATTGGAAACTCCTTCTGCAAGAAAAAAATCCTGCCCCAATCCTGTTCACACCTAAGACCAGACCAGCCGGTGGAGACACCTCACTGCCAGACAGCACAGGTAATGGATACAGACCTGCCTCCTAGGTTTCTTAGCTATGTGCTTTTGAACAGTGAAAGCATTTTCCTTCTCTGGAATGTGAAAATAGTGCTGCTACCACCCATTTCAAGGAAGAAAGACATAAGGTTCTGTGGCCCCAGGAAAATGGACAGAAGTCACACAGGGCCACAAGCCTGCACTAAATCAGGCTGCCTTTTCCCTCCTCACATGTAAGATGCACACTCTCCCTTACTCAGATTCACATGGACCACATGGCTCTATGGTTTGTGAATGCTGGTTTTATGTAATTAGAAAAACCTCTGGGTTTTAAGGGATTTTCAGCTCCCTCAGAAAACAGTATGTTAATTGATTTAACTAAGCTTGTGTTTAGAACTCTTTAGGAAAATAAAATTTTGCTTTCAGATGTAATGTGATCCTACAAAGTAACACTTGGATGATAACTAATTCATTCAACAGACTGTTACTGAAATGTCACATGTACCTGGCCCACATTGGCAAAATAAGGAGCTTCAACATGATGCAACCTGCCACCCCCCCTCAAACACTTCCCCCTTCCAATTAGTCAGCTGGGGGTAGGGGAGAGTGGGAGTGATCTTCATAGGTGCTGAGCACCTGCGACTTGCTCCAACTTCCACGTCTAGAAAATAAATACTGTGGGAGGTGTGAATGACTATTATCTCTGAAAATCAAACCATTCGGGTAAAAAGGTAGCAATTTCATGCTCTTTTTTTGAAGGTCCTGTCTGCATTACGCTTTGCTTTTCCCATTTTAGAGATCATAGCAGTAGTTTTATCAGCTTCATACCCAGCATGGTGTTTGTTACTTAGGGAAACATTAAATAAATGCCAGATGTTATTAATTTCTCATTACTTGTGCAATGAACACGTTTTTGACAGCTGCTGGCTCCAGAAGGCACTAAGTGAGTTTGGCTTCCCAGGCTGCTCTGAGGGCAGAGATTACCAGCCTGCGGCCAGGTACCACTGATGGAGCTGCACAACAGCCCAAGGACTGTGCTGTGCTACTCCAGGAGAAGAACTGGGTCTGAAACATTCAGGTTCCTCTGTATGCTAAACCCAAACAACACAGGAAGTGATCACAGGAGCGCACAAGTCCAGCAGTAATTCCATAAATAATTCATTTTAAAAGTTCAGTCTGCATGGCAGACACAGAGCTGAAATGTAAGAATATCATGAATACGGAGATTTAATAATCTTCTGTGAAAATTGCAGAAGTAGTAGTATAGTTGTGATGGTTGAAGAGAAGCAGTAAAGCAAAGGTTGTGGGGAGAAGTAAAATGTTTCCTTAAACCGATTTGCAAAAGCTGGAAACAGCAGTGATCAGAGGCACAAGCCCCTCTTCAGGTCTGAAATAGAAACAGCAGCTGTGAAAACTGAAATTTACCCATCAGACTATCTGAAACAAAAAATGTTGTAAGTACCTGTGGAGATAATACAGTACGCCTGTTCTGGACGTGTTTCGTTGTGTCTTTCTGTGAATAACACCCAAAATCTCAGAGATGGTGTGGCTGCACTGAATTATCTCCTGCTGGGAGATGGGTGTTTCTGTCCATCATCGATTGCGTGACCTCATTCTAGTGGATCACAGTTGTTTAGTCTTAGCTATTGTGTCCAGGAGGTGATATGGCTGCAGAAACATTTTGTAAAGGCTCCAAGGATGATTGATGTTATGAGATGTGTTGCCAAATTTGCTCGAATTGTTGCTCAAATACAGTCTCAATTTCTTCGGTACATATTAGCCTTGAGTATTTGTTTCTGGGGCTGAAATTAGTGAGAACAGAGCCATACGAAAAGTGGGAGTTCTCATTCTGACAAAATTTCTTTTTGTTTAAGATGTTGTAAGTTATTAGTGATTATTTATATAGGTCCTAGATTAGCCTGGTAACAATAGTGCTTGACGGTGTTTTAGGTCCTTTTAACTCACAGATGGCATCCAGGTGCCCAGGAGAGTACATGTGTCCAGTAAATGACATTAATTATTTAAAGTGACCTCCTAGAGTGATCTTTTCAGATCAAGTGAGGTGGGATCTGAAAAGCCTCAGTCTTTTGAATAGTGACTGATTTTCTTCAGGCAAGCATATTTATCTGTGAGTCTCTTACCACAATTGGTAAATTGCGGTTTGATACAGATCAGGCTATTTAAGATTATTTCAGTGCAGTGATAGTCAAAGAGAGTTTGACGGAGGGACAATTGTTACTGAATTTGATAAAAATCAATGAGGAAATTCATGTTTTCAATGTAAATGATAATACTTTCACTTAAGTATTTAAGATAGAACACAGGTCTAGTGACACAAAAAAAATAAAATCTTTTTATTTTCCTTTAAGATCTCCCCATTCCTTTTTTTCTTATGTAGCTTGTGATAAAGTCAAAATATTATAGAATTATCTTTATGCTTATGCTGTGCCTGTTGTCTGAAGAGAATTGACTGAAATGAGGCTGTACAGGATGAGGATGAACGCACAAACAATTTTTTGATGGAGGAAGAAGGTTCCTGGGCTCGATAGTAGTATCAATTCCCTTCACTTTAGTTTTTTCTCAGCAGGGTCAGGGGAGTGCGTTGCCATGGACAGAGACCCACTGGGTTCCACTGTCAGTAGAACTGGGAGATGGAGACTCACTGTTCAGTGCCTGGCACCCTTATGTTTATAGCATTCTGGAGTCCTGAAAAATGGTTGGGGAAACTTCAGAAGCATTTCGTTTTAGTCTTGTTTCTTATTTTAGTTCATAATTTTGGAGTGGTTAGTTAAAGGAAATTATTTTACAGGTTTTCCTAGCATTCTCAGACGGAGTTCCTACAGAGTATTTGGAATGGTGAGTCTTAGTCAAATGGTTACCAATGGTCATGTCCTGTTGGAGGTTACTGTGCTCCTGGAACAACCTCATAAAGTAGAAGTCTCTTTTTTTTGAGCTAACAATTTATCACCTCTCCCTTTGCTAACACACTGTCACAGATACCAGCTGTCTTTTTTTTTAGTAATCTAACTTGTTAACATAAAGAAATTAAGTTCAGAGTAATTGTTCTTTGCCTGCGTTTATCTTTGTGGTTTGCAGCTTTCATTTCAGACCTGCACAAGGCCTTGCATTCCTGAAAGCTATCTATTTTCTCCAACTGCAGTGATCGGTCCAATAAAAAAAAATTACCTCTGCCTACAAATCTTGCTTTACCAAGAGCCACCACAGCTCCTGCTTGAAGTGCAATGGCACACTTCCAGGTTCTCAGATGAGGCAGGTCAAAGGATTATAAACAATTAAAACAGTCTTAATCCTTATTAAATGGTGGTGAGTCACTGAGAAATGCCCAGGGCAGATCAAAAGTCGGTAGGGGGAGGCTCTGTTGGAAAATCCAGAGGGAGCTGGTCTTTCCAAGGTCCCCATGCAAGGGGCGGACAGGCACCTTAAAAATGAGCATGATTTATTTTGGATTTAAAAAGGTATTTTTTACCAGTAATGATTTTGCCCTGAAAAACAAGGGTTTAAGGAGACTGCCTGCTCATCGCATTATTCACTGCCCTTGCTCTCAGAGGGAATGGTACTTCAGGGTGGGAGCTGCCATCAAGCATGCGGAAGACCCCACAGTTTATAGCTAAGAACTGCAAACCAAGAACAACAGCTTCATGTAGTCATGTCACACCTACATGTGGGGAAGTGCACAATTAATGTCCGAGTCAGAAAATGCATAGAGCTAGGAAGAAGAGAACTGTTTACAAGCTTAGATAACTCAGCAATACTTTTTATGTTGGCTATGATAATGCCTGTGAAGTGGGCATATAGAAGTGTCAATGTTTCTAGACTTTAAAAAGATTTTAAATTGATATGTATTTGTGTCACGGAAACATCCAGAACTGTCTTATTCAGGAGAAAAGAGAACACTAGTGTTTTGGCAGTACTGTTGCCTTGATGTGCCATCCCACAAGCTAGAGTCACCCGTTAGGCAAAAATCCCCTGAAACCCTCAAGGGTGGATTGTTTCTCAGTTGCACAATCCTCTTCTTAAGTTTCCTTAGAGTTCTTGATCACTAGCTACTGCCAGACAAAAGATGTTAAGAGTAGCTGGCCTGTTGTTTTATTATAAGAACAAATCTTCCAGACCCCAGAATCTATGATTGCCTGAAAGAAATGAGAATGTTATGCCCTCAAAATAGTTAGCAAATGAAGTGAGGAAAACCATTCTTTCAAATTGAATCTTTAGCCTACAATTCTGTCATGGGTAGGTATAAAGGAATATCTTTTATTCTGCCTATGGCTATTATAAAATCAAATTATTTTCTGTGTTGTCCAAGTTTTGTTTCAAATAAAGTAATAAAGGAAGAAATGATGAGGATGGGGAAGAACTTGTGCATCTTTTCTTTTCCAAGCTCTTAGATGAATCATAGTCACACATGTCTGAGTAATCAATTTCACTAGTACATTTCCCAAACTCCCCAGCTGTAACTAACAACAACGAAGTTAAAGATTGAAAATGTCTTTAAAGAAAGAAAAGAACTCAATGCACCCAGCTCCTGTAAGCTCTGTTAAGAGTAATTAAGTGCCTTTTAATCAAGGTAGCAGGAGACAACCTTCTAGCACTCCAGTGACCCCTGCAAAGTAGACATGAGGCCACAGGGGCAAGTCATGCATTCTGTCTCCAGCCTGCTATTTATAATCATTCTGTAATTAGGGAATGCTGTCAAAAATGATATATTACAGTATAGTTAAAGACAGTACTACAGCACACATATAAACATACATATGTGTGTATAGATGGGTGGATAACATGCTTATATGCACTAAAGATACCTAAATCCACTGGTAAGGAATACCTTAATTCTGGCATTTCCTCACTTTGGAGTGTTTGGCTTTGCAGCTATTACAGCTTTTATCTTATTTATGTAGCAGTGCAAGGGGGACCACCAGGTTGTAGCAGGTCTGTACGCTCTGAGCAATAGGTGATGCCAGATGACAGCACGGAGCTGACAGCCAGGACATTTCACTCTGCTGCTGACTCCGCCGCCGCTTTCTGCTATGACCTTGGGTCTCGTCACTCCTCTCCTGGTGAATCCTCCTCTAAAGCAGGGGCAGCACAGATTGGGTTGTGCCGAGCTCACGTCAGTCAGCTGTGCCGCTTTGGCCTTGGAGGGTGCAGCTCTCTTGTCAGCGTGTACCTGGTGTCCTCTCTTCATCTGGGGAGAGACGTCTGGCTCTGACTGGTGACTAATGCTTTCTGAAAATAGGAAACAGAAAATGGGGCAGTAAAATGCTCAGTTTTGAAGAGGGGATAACTTAGTTTGCTTTTGTGCATAAGTAGGTCTAGAAAATATGAGAAATTTCTGTATTAGACTGAATGTACTAAAGTACACTATCGGTGTTAATTAATTTCTGTTGTCTACTGGACGTTATCCGTAGCTATTGAAGACAGTTAAAAGCTGTTACTTAACATCTTCTGCTGGACAAGGAGTTATTCATGGGAGCCAAGCTACCATGGGCATGAAACAGACCTGATTCTTTGTGACTGGCACTTGTGCTCTCCTGAATTCATCATCAATCACTTAACCATGGATCTCAAGTAAAAAGCTGAAGTCACATTAAATGTGTCAAGCAGAAAGCTGATTAAATGCTTACCAGTACCAAACTGACATTTTTTGCTGCAACAACAAATGATTTTACACATCGTTCTCTGTGGGTCAGGAGAATTTCAAAGCTTTATGGTTATTAACCAATTTATTTCTTTTATTTTCCTGTTTCTTCTGAATATAAATGTAATATTGAGACAAGTATCAACCACTGATGTTTTCTATTATATTCTGCAAGAATTTTGGTACAAAAAATTTTATTTGCAAAAAATAAATGTTTCCCTAAGCAGATTTATTTTTTCCTTATTTTCAAGTAAATAACAAGTAAAATTAAAATGTTTCTTTATGTCCAACCTTTCTTATTGTTATAGTGACTAGTCAAAATCTCTTCTGAGGTGATTTTCTGTCAATCCAGAATGATTTTAACGGTGCCCATGAATTCTTTTGGAGAACATAAGTTGTCATGGGATAGGAAATATCTTATTTCGCTGAGGACCACTTAAGCCAAAAGATGTGTCTAGATATAGAGCAGCATTTGAATAAACTTCTCCTTCTTTTAACGGCAGTTATGTCTTCCTCTTACTCCTGAACAAGTATGGAGAGAGATCATTGATTTAGCATACTCAGAAGAAGGAACTCGGTGTGTGCTTGTGTGTATCTACATGCCTGTCTTTGTCTGCCTCTCTGCCTGTGCCAGAAAAGACTAGGTTAGTCTGAAGTACATGACAGGTAGCAGAATTCATCTCTGATATTGTCTTCTATTAATAATTATGTCAGGTAATAACTTGCATAGCAGTAATATAATTGTTTTCAGAAATGAATAAAGGGTACTTATTTTTTCAGTTACGAAGTCCTGCTCTCTACTACTCCAGAAAAAAAAAAAAAAGAAAAAGACATTTTGCACAATGCTTCTTCCATTCAAATTTTTAAATGTGAGACATTCATTTGTATTTTTTATAGAACTCTCTACAGAATGAGTTCAAAGACCACAAAAACCAGAGAAAGTTAGCAACTGTTTAGGATGATTTTATGTCAAGATTATACTTAAAATACTAAATTTTATCTAATTTTTTTTGCCTTCTATACACCTTTTCTATAACAGACAGACAAAGAACCACTGTGAACTCCATGTAGATAAAGGAAAGATAAAAATTAAAGAAGTATAACCTACTTTAGAAACAAAGATATCATGTTAGATATGCAATATATCATTCTCATTATCACCATTATTCATCAGGATGACTCACACCAACAACTGATGTGTGTTTATTTAAAATCTTTTTCCATATATTGTTCTCTACAGAATCAGAGGTGATGATGTGACAGTATATCTGCTTTCTTTTATACATTGATTAAAAAAGGAAAAAAGCATCTGCCTCAGTTCTATGAGCAAGTAAGCATAAAATACTTGTCTATAGTTCTTATGCATTAAAGGATCTGCACAAGGCCATGAGTAGTCCAAGCCAACCGACACAGGGTGTTTCCAAAAGAACTCCCATTAACTTTATGGTAAATTATAGACACAAATCTCTGTGTATGTTTGATAGAAAATTAGGCACCTATTGTCAAAGAAGATTGAGGAAAAATTTGATCAAACCATACCAGACACAGACTTTACTTGGTTTTACTTTGAACGGCAATTACATTCAATAAACCAAAATCAGTTTTACTTCCATACATTGGAATGATTTGTGCTTGTTTGTTCCTCACTTTGTATTACAGCAGTTTAAGACTCATTCAGCTAATAACGTAGTGTCAGAAAGGGAAGAATTACTGCAGTTTGTTCATCTTTTATTCATATGTGCTCTGTGATATTTTGTTATTTAAATTATAAGCAGTCATTTTCTGCATCTAAGTCCTTGCCACAGATAAGGAATTTTCATATAGAATTGGGACCTTGCATGTGCACCCACTCTTTGGTAAAGGAGGTCTCCACTTCAGGAGTTAATGGAGGTCTGATTCAGGTAGAAAAGGTTGTTTTTCTGTTATTTCCCCTAGACAGAAGGTCGAAAGTCAAGTTCCAGATTCCTATATACATGTTGGACTTACCTAGATATTACATCTGGTTTCTGCATCTGATGAGTTTGATTGCATTTCTTTTTTTTTTTTTCCTCCTAATGCACCATCAATCTGGCAATCCAATCCATCTTGCAAGAAGCTGGCAACATATTATGACTTTTCCCTGAGAATGAAAAAGCATAAAGCATCCAAGATGCTTTCAGTCAGTCGTTAGTTGAACGACATTTCTGCTAATTAATCTTACAGGGAAGTGGAAGCCCTGGTCTAACACAGATAGCTCTGTCCTCAACACGTTTGCTTTTCAGAAAGCCATTTTTTGGCTTTCCTCATGCACATAGAGAGAACATAAATTTAGGGTTCTGGACACTGCCCTGAGAGCTGGAAACTGAAAATGTCTCTGCCAACATGTTTACACTGCATACATACTTTACAGGACCTGGCTCTTGGGTTGATGACATACACTCAGATCTGCAAAGAAGCTAGTGAAAAGAAATGTCATGATGAGGAATGGTAAAATGAAGTTTGCTGCATTTTGAATTCCTATTGACTGAAAATGTGTATATGGAAAACTAACAGGGCTCCTGTGATACAGGGTAACCTGTTACACTGAACTAAATCCTACATCTTAGCCCTAACTAAGGATTAAAAAAGGCAGTTTTCAAAATAAAAAGTCAATGAGTTACTACTGACTTAGTTATCACTTAGTCCAGTCATCAGACAGACACGATAGAAAATGAATCTATGAAAGTTCCAAAGTAGGACTGAAAACTGGTGGTTCACTGTATAATTAAAAGCAATTGGTGCTCATATAAATACAGATAACGCTTTTCAGGCCCAGTCTGAAAATACTGTGTGGGGCAGGGAAATTATTTATGTCATCAGAATACTTTTAAAATCAAATTATGCTGTACTCAAAAGCCACAGCCTTAAACCTATTAGCATTCTGTCATTCAGATAACTATTTTCTGCAGTGGCCAGTTTCCTCTCTTCTTCCCAACCTCCCACAATGAACGTAGGTGAGACTTCAGAAGAAGCATTCAAATGAGGCACAACACTTGGGTTGGTGGCTCATCCTCTCTGGAATCTTTCAGAAAACAGAGAAATAACCATTCAATAATTTTGCAGGACAGAGTTTGGGCTCACTCTAGCTCTGTTCTCCTGACACATTTTCACATGTTTTCATATACTCATGCACACACGCACACATTTTTTTTCACACTCTATGATAATAAAAGTGTGCTACATCTCTACGGGAATACAAAGATAAAATCTGAAAGAGAAGATTCTTTGAAGGGTTTGAATTTCTTAACAGATCTTGTTCTCAGTTTTGTAGAGGTTAGGAATGAACCACTGCAATGAGATGATACATTCACAGCAAAACCCAGTGTTTCAAGCCAGCAGGCTTCTATAAATGCAGGAAAACTGCAAATGCTGGCATGAATTGCATTTATATAGCAAATCCTGTTCTCAGAGGGAGTCAATTGCTGGATCTTAGGACCTCACTCTTTTTGAGATAGTTTACTGAGCTGAAAGGCAAGACCCATATCCTTCCTCCCACGTCCAGAACTGACAATTTGAGCCCATTACACCTAGGAGGAACTTTTTTTCTGCTTAATCTGTAAAGCAGATATATATTGAAATACTGCCTCAGTAGATCAAGTCCCCCGGCAGTACCTTCAGGATAACATTAATTTAGGAAATCCCTCCCTAAAGTCCTAGTATTTTCTTAAATGCTAGCTATTATATGTCATCTGCCACAGAACAGTAAAAAAACTGATTATGGACTCCTAGAGAATAGCAGTCATGCATCCATCAGCATCTTAAACCATGTTTCACATCTCAGGATAAAAACAAAAGTCACATTTTTATCTTTTCAAACTGAGTTGAACAATTGAGTACAACCTAACCAAATAGAGGGTCGTAGGTTTATCTTTTCAGTAAATCACAACACAAAGGCACTTTCTAACTTTACTGTGAAAGAAATCTACCATGAAACTGAGGTCTATCCTAGGCCTGTATTTTTGTATAGACTTTTTCTTCCAGAAAGTCAGCTTGAAGTCACAGAATTCTGCAGTGTCGGTTTTACCTAAATCACTTCCCCTATCATGTAGAGACTTCATTCATTCAACAAGTGAGCAACTAGAACAAAAAGGGTAAGAGTCCATAGTGATTTATGTTTATAAATAACTGTGCAAGTGTACATAGTATGACTTCCCCAATGTCCAATAGGGCCAGTGCCAGCTGGCTTCAAGGCTAAGCCCAACACTGATGATGGTAGTGCCTCTTTGAAAAAAATATTTAAAAAGGGCTGTAGGGGGGAAATGGCAGCTTTGGCCAGAGAAAGGAATGAGAATATGTGAGAAAACCAGTCTTGCAGACGTCAAGGTCAGTGAGGAAGGAGGGGAAGGCGGTGCTCCAGGTGCTGGAGCAGAGATTCCCTTGCAGGCAATGGTGAAGACCATGGTGAGGCAGGCTGTCCCACTGCAGTCTAAGAGGGTTGACAGGGATATATATGCCCACCTTTAGCTCATGGAGAATCCCATGCCAGAGCAGCTGGACACCTGAAGGAAACTTTGACCCTATCTTGACTCACAAGCCTTTTGTTATACTTTTCTCTCACTTGTTCAGCTGAGAAGGGAAGTGATAGAGCAGTTTTGATGGGCACCACATCTAAATTTAGTTATTTGATATTTTTATGTGCCCTAGCTATGTCATAAGTAATATCTTTCCAGAAGTTTTCTGAGATAGGTTTTCTTTAAGGTCTATGGGTGTGGTGTGAGTTTTGGGACAGGTAGAGTCCAGTGTGAGAAAGCAACAGTAGAATCAGGGGTTATATATTTGAGAATAGATCTAATTATATGCTTTTGCAGGTCAACGGAGGATGAAGGAGTAAGCCATTGCTAAGTATCATGGAAGGTGTAGTGCATGAGTTACCTAGTTAACAGACAATTTTGGCTGGGACACAGAGGACACACTATAGATCCACCAGCATTTTATCTTTCATTCCTCCACTTCTATCCTTCTCATGATATAACTGATCTTCTTTCCCTACTTCTGGCATGATGTTATAAATACATGGCTCCATCCACAGACATGCAGGTAAGAAAGCAAATGTGCACTTTTGTGAAAAGCCTCTCCATGTAAGTGGCTTCCTTTTCTCTGAGTTGCCACAGACTGCCTCCAGCACTGATTAATCTGATTACTCACAACAGCTTGATGTTAGATTTTCTCTGGCACTCTTTCTACATCATTGAGAGCAAGACTCGCCCATGCGTAATGAGGAGACAATCTGAATTGCACAGCCTTGTACTTGTGAGGATATGCTAAGCCCCAGTCTGATTCCCTGACAGAATTCCCAGAGCTGGCAACTAGAACTTAAAAGGAAAAAGAAGTGAAAATATACATAATTTCTATTTTTTAAAAAATCTATTCTGTGTAAGTTCTCATACTCTTATCAACATCGGAACGGAGCATCATCCAGTATGAATAAAGTGAAAAATTCATACTTGTCACTTGTGGCTCAATTTTCCTTTCAAGGTAGACAATGAACAACAAATCCCACTGTATCACTTTTTTAGTTACTTCCCAGGGAATAGCTTACTTTTTAAAAAGTCATTCAATTCCCTGCCGTGTATGCATTGCTTGGTGTATCAACAAATACAAACTGCAGGCCAACCACACAGGAAATGCAACATAATTAATCTTATATAATTATTGATGAGGAGAGTGTCACTTCCTAGCATTCAAAGCACCTGAGCTTATTCTAAAATTTTCTAATGTAATTTAACTTTGGTCATCTGTGCTGACACTTTCTAACCTGCATATCTACTTCAGGCTGCTTTTGTGGGCATGTGGTTGTAAAATTTCAGCCAAAACCAGATTCAGCTATTTCTGAGAATGACAGTAGGGGAAAATACATTGCTTTGCTGTGCCATCAGCCCTACATTTCCAAGGCACCTCAGACTTGGAAAAAGAGTGCAACACACAACAGCAGTCCAGTTGTTTCCTCAGCTGCAATTCTCTTCTTCCTTCTTCTTTCATCCCCTCTGTATAAAATTAGGCCCCACTCTTTAGACTCTGGACTGGTTTGAATTTTACCTCTTAGTCACACATTTTGCCTTTCACTTTTATTTCACATGCAACTGTACTGTGACCCATGCTCAAGCTGAACCTGGCTTAGTGGTTTGCTGAGACTGATGCCCATTTATTATCTGACCTAAAACCATGGGCTATGTAGTGCTGCTTTCATGAGCAGCCCTTTCACGTTTGTTACAGCCGAGTTTAACATCACACTGCCTCACTGCAGAGACTTGCTGGATCTTGTTTTTTCCCCAGATGACATCTGTCCGCCACCACCAGAGAAGATCTGTGGTTACATCTGGACAGCTGCTCCCATGAGTGACCAGCTCACATTACCCCAAATGGCTGCAACAGCCTTTGGAGCTATGGAATGATGCTGACCTGTGTAAAGGAAAGAGTGAGAACGGGTGGATGGGTGGGTAGGTGGAGGGATGCGTAAAAAAAAGAAGAAGCTGGATAGAAGTGAAGTCTCAAAGTCAAGTGATATATTCCAGCAAAACAATATCTATAGCAGTTTTGCTTAGTTACAAAAATGCTTTATCATACCAATTTTGTTTTTAGTGACAGTCCATCTTTTATAAGTATAGGATGTATTACCACTTTATATGTTTGCCGAGCTTAATTCAAATACCAAGACACATAACTCCTGCTCTGGCAAATTACCAAACATAATGGGTAATGCTTCCAAAACTTAATCAGAGATTCAAGCATTTAATAATATTTTGTTGACAAGAATAACCTAAAATAGAACCCTACCCAATTTTAGATTTAGCATGAAAATGAAGACAAATTCATGTCTGTATGTTAATATCAGTAAACATTTGGCTCAGCTAATACTTCAAGCTTTCTTGTGTTCCAGTTCAAATAGAGCTCCCATTGCCTTCAAAAACTCTGGACCCACTAGAAACAGGTATATATTCAGCCTTGATCTCCTCATTTCCTAATGCGAATACATTAAATTATTCAGCATGATTTATTTCTGTATCTTTCTCTATGTACTCTTAAATAAGGTCATTATGTTATTAAAAATAAGCATGTACTTAAAGTGTTAAAAGCTTGACTACTCATCTTCTTTTCAAATGTACCACAAATAAAGAAAATGAGAAAAGAGAAGAAAAATCTTTTTATTAAGCAACATGGGGAAGAATTGTTAGTTATTTGCAAACCTGAAATTTCCCCTTTGACTTGGCTTTCCATTATAATATGATGAGGGACATGCCACAAGAATTTGTATTGAACCTAAGAGATTTATTAGGTGCAAAATGTTCTTTGCATAGCAATTTTTATTCATCTTCTGCCTCTCACTAGCACAGTCTGTCTTTCTCCTCTATCAATATTTCTCAAAGATCCTTCATTATCATGACTGTAGGCAAATCAGCACTGTATTTGTTTGTAATATGAAGTAAACAATAACTTACACATTTCAAACATACTATTCTGGAGCAAAACTGGGACTTCATCTCTTTTTCTCAATCAGTGTCCTTCAAAAACATGCAAGTGAATTGACTTGCTCTGTTTTGATGGAGCACTCTCATGGTCCTTGCGTGCCCCTGTTCGTCTCTCCTCATCTTGTATTTTTTTCAGTTGTTTCAGGTTCTGGAACTTCAGAAATCAGTGCTGACACCTGTATTTTTCATTCTGTTTCTAAGAAACATGCAGACCTTCAGACAGTCTATTACTGAAACAATTAAAATATGAGACACTTCAATAGCGGAGCACCTTCACCTGAGGGCAAAGTTTCACACCTAAGGCATTTTCCTTTCAGATAGTGACTTATCTTTTTTAAAAGGCACAAAAACAACCAAAAAAAAAAAATCTCCATGTTTGGCTAGAATTCCCAGAAAAAAAAAGACTTTGAGATACATGACTGATACACATTGCATCAGAAGCTCTGAATGTTGTAAGTGCTAGAAGTATGAGTACTTGAATTATGTGCAGCCTGAAGAAGCACTCAAACTGGAAACAGGGAGATTTGAGCTTCTTTGGAAAAGCAATGGGTAAAAAAATCCATGCTTCATTGGTATGACAAATACAATCTTGAAAGTCGCTACATCAACAAAAGAAGAGCCACACTAAGATTTTAAAGCATGTAACTGATCCTGCAGCTGAGGTCAGTCTGAACTGGCTGTAGTTTCACCTGAAATACAGTAATGCTATCAGTGTACCAGATGCTGTCAGAAACCTGTTGAGTGGCAATGGATTTTTTAGGGTACCTTTGTGATACTTCGAAAACATTTAGTCAAACTAGATTGTCAAATGTTTGCTCTAGAGATATGCTCCCCAGAGACTATGGTTCAATCTTTAAACTCCTTTCAGCACTGAAGACCACTGATTTCTTCTAGAGAGGAAAAGTCTTGATAATCCAGTGTTCTTCTTTTATAAAGACACATTTAACAGCTGGAACGTGGAAGGTGAATTTTTTAGTCCTGTTTTGTCCTACTCCATGTTTGCCTCCTTCTGGAAGGCACAAAAGCAGGAGCGGGGATGGAGCGTTTAACATGTTGCACTCCTTCTGCACAACACCTTTTAGGTTTGAGAAATACTGCCCTAAAGGTTGAGACAGGTGGCAAGGCCCTACAGGGGCTGGCACGAGAACCTGGCCTGTGCATTTTCTAGTTCATTTTTTGCCATTAAAGGCAGTGATGGCTGTGAGCAGATACGGTCACTATGCAGGAACCTTTCATGGCTGGACTGACTCATCGCTTCACTCAGCATGACTGCCGATGCAAAATATGTTGAAGCAGCTCACCTCCAGGTGCTAGTAAAAGACCGCAGCAAATAAACAAATAATTGGTGAGACAGTGACAAAACTGCTGTCCGTATCTGTGCTGCGTTACTAGACATTTAGCTCTTTTGTATGCAGCAGGTGTTAGAACTGAAGGGCAACTATTCATACATGATTTACCACATAGCAGTGATGTTAGAGAAATTAAGAGCAAGCTCTGTTCAAATACTGTTGTTGTTAAAGATCATAAATTGATCAGATTTTGCCTTCAGTGAAATAATTTGTTAAAATGCCCACCAAAAATAAAAATCCTATGTTTATCTATGTTATGTGCATTTAATTCCTTGAGAAGGTGGTGTGCATTTAATTCAATGCACAGTGACTTAGCTGTGTAGCCTCCATTCGGCATTTTAATCTTAATGACTTCCATGGTGCCAAACATCTCCACAGATAGCAGTGGATTTCAAATGACATCAGGTCAAGATCCATATCTAATAAGGCCTAATTACACAGGGTTTCTTCAGAGTATTCTAAGGGAACATACAGGAAGAGTAAGAGAGCAGCAAATGTAAATCTTTCAACACAGATAAGATGTCTTATAGAGAAAGTGAAGAAAGGACAATATTGCAGAAGACAGTTTGGATAAGCAGCCCCAAATCCCCATGGCATGTATTGCTCAATGCTGTTTGGGGGTCATTTAGTGTACTCTTACTAAAATTCTTCAGAATGTTTGCATTTGTATTGTTTCAGTGTATAGTAATTTCAACCATATTCTAATCTGTCAACTTCATTGTGTATTTGCGAACACTGTCTAATCAAGAGGTTTCACCATGGAGCTGAAGTGCAGACAGTCTTTGATAGGCTCTTGAAATCAGCTTGATTATTAAATTTCCATAAAATATTCCTTGCATTTGCAACAGTTAATGTCACCCACACTGTGTACCTAACTTTTCGTCAATGCAATGTAGGAATACGAATCTTCTTGTGCAAAAGGCAAAGGTCTTTCTCCTTCAGAGCATTAAACAACCTCATTTTGCCAACAGAAGGCACAATAAGGCGTGATCAAGGGATGCAGCATGTTTAGGGTTAGGCAAGCTGCACCTTAACAGTGGACAGGAGATCAGGGCAAAGATCAGTCTTAAACACAAAAGTAAAAACTCCTCCAATTTTCATGAGAGTTAACACAGCTCCAAGTGCAAACTGAAGTGCAGGCTATTGGACAAGGGAAAGGCTGTGGATATTGTCTACCTAGACTTTCAAAAGGCATTTGACACTGTTCCCCACAGAGTTCTCAGGGAAAAACTGGCTGCTCGTGGCTTGGATGAGCATACGATCTGCTGGATGAAGCACTGGCTGGACGAGCAGGCCCAAAGAGTGTTGGCCAATAGAGTTAAATCCAGCTGGCGGCTGGTCACAAGTGGTGTTGCTCGAGGCTCAGTGTTGAGATCATTTCTGGTTAACATCTTTATTGATGGTCATGGTAAGGACATAGAGCGTATCATCAGCAAGTTTGCAGACCACACTAAGTTTCTTGGGAGTGTTGATCTGCACAAGGGTAGGGAGGCTGTACAGAGAGACTTGGATAGATTGGATGGATGGGCCAATGTTAATGGTATGAGCTTCAACAACATCAAGTGCCAGGTCCTGCACATGGGCCACAACAACTCCATGCAACGCTACAGGCTTGGGGAAGTGTGGCTGGAAAGCTGTCTGGCAGAGGGGGACCTGGGGGTTCTAATTGACAAGTGGCTGAACATGAGCCAGCAGTGTGCCCAGGTGGCCAAGAAGGCCGGTGACATCCTGGCTTGTATTATAAATAGTGTGACCAGCAGAAGTAGGGAGGTGATTGCTCCCCTGTAGTCAGCACTGGTGAGGCCACACCTTGAGCATTGTGTCCAGTTTTAGGCACCTCAGTATAAGAGGGATATCGAGGTGCTGGAGCGAGTGCAGAAGAGGGCAACGAAGCTGGTGAAGGGCCTGGAGAATAAATCTTATGAAGAGCAATTAAAGGAGCTGGGCCTGTTTAGTTTGAGGAAGAGGTGGCTGAGGGAAGACCTCATCACTCTATAACTACCTGAAAGAACATAGTAGAGAGGTCAGTGCTGGTGTCTTCTTGCAGACAATTAACAATAGAACAAGCGGGAATGGCTTCAAACTGCAACAGGGTAGGTTTAGACCGGACATTTGGAAAAAAAATTTTCACAGAAAGAGTAGTCAGACATTGGAACAGGCTGCCCAGGGAGGTGGTTGAGTCACCATCCCTGAATGCGTTTAAAGGTCATTTAGATGTGGTGTTGGGGGATATGGTTTAGGAATGAGCATTGTAGAGCAGGGTTGGTGGTTGGACTCGATGATCCCAAGGGACTTTTCCAACTTGAATGATTCTACAATTCTATAAAAGGCAGCACCACCATTATCACATCCCACCTGAGCCGTTTGCTTCCCAGTCACCCTAGTAAAAGCGGGCTATGTCACGAGTCCATGTTTACCCTTCACCAGGAGAAAGCAGTGGCAAGCAGATGAGAGGAAGAGGAGGGAGAGGAAGTTGCTCACTTCCCAGCATTCCTTCCAGTCAGTGGCACTCATTACTTCAGCCACGCTGGCACAGGCATTTGGAAGGGCTCCCAGGACAAGACTGCTTGCTCTGAACCTCTGTGCCACCACTTTTGCCCAAAGCACAGACCAGCCTTACCATGGTCTTGCACACCTTTGGCTAAGCAGCCTGTGCAGCAGCAGCAGCAGCAATGAGCTAAAGAGGCACATGTTTGAGGAGAGGCTGGCATCCAGCACAGGGGCTCTGCAGAGCTCCGGGGGGCGTGTTCTCAGGAATGGCAAAGCCTGGACAAAGCCCATGCTGTTGTATCTGCATTGCAATTCCTGCTACCAACTTTTAATTAGGAAAGCTTGCTAGCACATGCTGCAGTCATATGTGCCAATATGCTGGCTGCACCTTGGAAACCATCTTTGGGTTTTATGATGGGCCCATCACTGCAGTATCTGGGTATTTATAAAATTGTGCAGAATTTGAAGGATTGTGATGCAGAAGCGAGAAAGAGTTTGATTTTTCCTTATTCTAGAAGGAATTCTTATCCCAGAGGACAACAAAGTGAATAATAAGAATTCCACTGCAATAATCTTTAGTGGGCAGAAGGAGACCATAATAAGGCACTGGAAGTCTTTACAAAATACTGTGGGGCATCTTTCACACCTAAAATCTTCAGCTTATTAGAAACATACCTTTCTGAAAGGTATGTTTTACCTTGACTTGGTGTTACCTTCCCTGACAAAGGACTGCAGGGTGTGTTCTGCAGCTTGTGCTACTTGAGAGTTCACACAGCTGAATGTCTGGTTATTATGGTCCCTCTCAACAGTTCAATGCATAACACATAAATTGCTTGAGCTCAAGAACTCATTATTTCACTGGAGTTTATTGTGATAAAGCTTAAAAAGCTACAGTATAGAAAGTTGTTATTCAGCTGACTCTCCTGGATAAGAAGCTAAAGCAAGTGTCATCCTTCGAATTTCAGCCAAAAAAAATGGAAATCTTGGTGATGTTTTCAGTTTGTCAGATTGGAAATGCCCAGAGGAGGTGACACTTACGATGGAGAACAGTTTCTGAGAAGTAAAAGGGATTCAAATGAAAAAAGCTAGGAGGACTTGCAAATATCCATGCCATGTGTCTCTGTCTCTCAAGCTCTTACACCCCCACGCACTTTCTATGCACATAATTGCATTTTCCAAAAGACTAGTGATTTTCAGCACTCAATTTCAAATACGTGCCAATGTGTTTTTGTCTTAGATATAAGTAGATTTTTTTGTTGTTTTGAGGCAGAGAAGACACGGAGTGTTATGTTTCTGCATATAACACCCATACAGCTTTAGCTTTTGTCATAAGGCCAAAAGTTTAGTAGCTGCGGAGGTTGAGCCATCTGGCAGAGAAGTCTGTCTGTCTCTAACTACACAGTTACATCTAGAGGGGCCTCTGTTTGACCACTGTCACTGTAGTGTACCTAGTGAAAAACAGAAATAACTTAATATTTCTTATGGTCTAAGTCGTCTTCTTTTCCCCTTACTGAGAAGAATATATATTTTGTTATAGGGAGGTATTTTATTTCTGATGTGTGTGTGTAGGAGGAGAGGGTATTAGAGGAATGTCCTTTATGTTGGCCATTTTTATGGTCAGTGACATATTTTATGAGAATCTGTAGACTACATCTATATACTCAATAAGAATCTATAGACTAGAAGAACCTGTTCCATACACATACTTTTTTCCTGTTGATCCACAAAACATTTGTCAAAAACTTTTAAGTCAGAGAAATCAAATACCAAGAAAATTACTGTAGAACAGTTGTACTTTAAAGGCTCTTCCTTTTAAAAATCATATCTATATATGTATGACCCTCCACAAAGTTTCTACTAAATGGCTTTCATTAGTGACCTGCACAGGATATGGGACTTACTGGATTTTACCACTTTTAAGAGAAGTTCAAAAAAGGTATTTCTGCTAGATCTTTGGCACAGATATAGCTTTTGCCATTCAACTAAGTTAAAAAGTTAAGATAAATGTGAAACAACAAGCTGCAGAAAAAACTGAAATAATAGCAAGGAAGGTCTGCAGCAGACTTAGTCTACTCTCATTAGCTATCCAAGAACATCCAGTGGAAAACTTGGCTTTTCACAATGCCCTCAATCTGTATGTATAGAAGGGTTTCAACCTACATCTGCTTGTAAGCCATTTATGACATACTATCCTAGATTCCCTGCCATGATAAATCTTAGAATCAGAAAGGCTTTATTTCAACCCTCCCCCTCCTCAAAAAAAAAACAAACAGCCGCTCGTTGGGAAATACATTAGGAAGTATATTTATGGAAGCTGTGAGTTTGAGTTTGCCAGAGAATTCCACATTAACTTCATAATATTCTGATGAGTAAGTTCAGGTTCCATATTTCCCTTCACATGAAGCACAATTACTTTCATTTAGATAATTAGCTGTTAAAATGAACTGTATTCTGTTCATTATACCCCATATAAAAAAATACACTGAATAGAGTTAAACTTGATTCTGAATGATTTAATTGCAAAGTGTAAATACGTGCAAGCAATATTCAAAATACATGTAACAGATCTTTACCTGCTGAAAATCAGCACATTAGCCAAATTATGAAATTAAGAGTAAGAGAATACCACAGTAGCAGGGCTGTTAATGCTGTCTGCTTCTCAGCAGAACTCATTAGCCTTGATGGAGCTCTCAGCTAACGTAGTTACACAGCAGCTGGTACTCAGGCTAATTTGTTAAGAGCTGGTTTGGGTAACCCTGCACCATACATATTCTTTCAGTGTAGGCTTAACACACAAGGAATATTTCAATTCAATTTATGAGGAAAACTCCATGGCTTGTGCATTCAAAAGATCAGATTATCTCATCACAAGAGTCCTTCAGACTATATTACCTGTGACTAAAATTAGCATTAATATTTCACTGTTAAGGAAATACTAAGGGTCTGGAAAAGAAAAAGTGCTGGTTGAATAGATCTATTTCACAAAAAAAAAAAAAAAGTTTAAAATTCTGCAGAGACAAACAGAATACTTTCAAATCAGTTTTAGTATAAGTTTTGGAGGGGTTTTGGACAGCGCTGTCATTAAGCTTTTTATTTCCCATTGCTCTACATATTTTATAGGAAATTACACAAAGTGGATATAATATGTTACAACTCTTACCTGGAAGTATTTAGTTTTGTTGATAATGACTGGCAGAGAGGAAAGGAGAACATATGGGAATCTGCAACTCTCTCAGTGGGCTAATTTATAGTTGGGATGACATTTGGAAGTGTTAGAAATCTTAGAATAACCGGAAGACTGAGAATACTAGCTAGAACTAGGCAGAACGTGTTTCTCATGCTGCTCTACTAGCTCTGTTCCTGTAAATCCACGTCACGTCAGCATCAAGACTTTCTGCAGCAGATGAACATTTGTTCTGGTTATGTATTTCAGAGAAGAAGATGCACTTAGGATTACAGCAGATAGTCACAGTTGTGTTGAATATATGTACAATAAGAGCAAGATTTCTGAAATGGAAGCATTAGAGGCTTAACGTTATTCATCACATTTCCTAACAGATAAGATAGTTTTGTAAACCACAGTTAGATAAGAGACTATGTTGTGTAGGCAAGGCAATGTTGTGTGTAAGAACATCAGAGGCTTGGTCCTCAAGCCCAGCTGAGACCCTGACACAACTAGACCATGCCTGTCATGTCTTTAGTACTGTGATGGGCTAGCCTGACCCTCACTCTATAATATAGTACTTTTAGGCTCTTCCTAATTTTTGTCCCTAAGGATTTTCTAGGACGTTGTATTCCTCCAGCTATGTCTCCTCTTCCACTACAGGACCAGAAAAGAAGAGAGAAGGCAGGGACAAATGGAGATATTAAGTAACATCCAGCAGATAACAAATGCAATGCAACAAAGAATAAAATTATCACGTTCAATTTCTATATGAGAGTTCCTTTTTTTCACACCCCTTTTCTCTTCTTAAGTCTTCCCTGCCAGTGTAGGTCTATGGGTAAGTATGAAAAGCAATCCAGACATAACAGAGACGTTATATGAGCACGTGAAATCTGGCTGGAGTTTAGTAACTAGCAGTGTACCCCAGGGAACGTTACTGGATCCAATTGTATTTAACATCTTCGTTAAGGATCTGGATGATGAGGCAGAGTGGGCAGAGCCTATGCTCAACAAGTCTGCCGATGACACAAAACTGAGAGGGGTGGCTGATACACCAGAGGGTTGTGCAGTCATCCAGAGGGACCTCAATGGGCAGGAATCTCATGAAATTCAGCAAGGGGAAGTGCAAAGTCCTGCAACTGAGGAGGAGAAATCCCAGACACCAGTACATGCTGGGGACCACTCAGCTGGAAAACAGCTGCCAGAATAGGACTCGGAATGTCCTAGTGGACATCAAGTTGAACATGAGCCAGCAATGAGCCCTTGTCACAAAGATGGCTAATGGTGCCCTGGGGGTTGCTAGGCAAAGTCGAAGGAGGTGATCCTTCCCCTTCTCTCAGCACTGGTGGAGCTGCACCTGGTGTGCTGGGTCCTGCTCTAGGCTTCACAGTACAACAGAGACATGGACATACTGGAGAGAATCCAGTGAAGGGCCATGAAGGTGATGAAGGGGCAGGAGCACTTCTCATATGAGGAAAAGCTGAGAGAGCTGGGGCAGTTCAGGCTGGAGAAGAGAAAGCTCAGGGGAGGATCTCATCAATATATACAAATACTTGAAGAGAGGGTGCAGAGAGGATGGAAACAACTTCTTTTCAGTGGTGACCAGTAGCAGGACCAGTGACAATGGGCACAAACTGAAGCACAGGATGTTCCTCCTAAACATCAAGAAACACTTTTATTCCCGTGAGGGTACCTTCGTGATATTCAGAAGCTGCCTGAACATGATCTTGGACAACCTGAACCGCCCTGCTTGAACAGCATCTTGGACCAGATTACCTCCAGAGACCACTTCCAGCCTCAACCACTCTGTGATTGTTTTACCACATAACATGAGAATATACAGCTTAGGAGGGATATACCATTTTTTTTCCAACCCAACTTATGTTGTTTTCCACATCGTGAAAGCATGAGGGAAAAATACAGATAAATTCACACATATCCGTCTCTGAAATTCTTCAGTAATTATCTGTTAGGTGGAGAATCCAGAACATAGGGAACAATTGAATGTCTGAGAGAAGCCAAACACATGCAAGTTTAGTTCAGTAAGATTATCTTTCATTCTTCCCACTCATTAAGCTCCCTTCTCAAAACTCTCCCTTTCTGCAATAGGTATTAAGAATTTTTAAACTGCATTCATTCCTTTTTATGGCCTATAAACAGAGTACTGAAGTAAGACTTCAGAGAGCTGCCTTTTCTTCTAAATACTGTTCTGTTGCATGATCTTGAAAGACTAGATTGCTCTACTTCCCTCCGCTTCTTTGTCCTTCTCTATTACAGGGATAATACTTCTGACTCTGGTTCTATTACAGTTGAGATTTACCAATATAATGTACTATGTATTTCAAAACCAAGGCACTTTACCTCTACTGACAGCATGTACATCCATCACGTGTAGCAGTCCCACTGCCTGTACTAATCAAGCCCTGTTCCTCAGTTATCGCCTGGATGTGGAAACACCTGAAACACATGTGGACACTGTCATTGTGCTCTTTTCTCTCCCCATAGAGTGGAGGCAGACAGTGAAAGGTACTGATGAGCATTGCCTTGAAGACTTACCATGCTACAAATCTGAGGCAAGACAATGAGCTCATGTGCTGCACTCTGCGTGTGATGCCATTAAAACTCCGGAAGAGAATTTTACCCTGAGTCATTACTGTAATGTCCTGCAATCACTGCTGATGTCCTCTATCACAGTTATAAGCCTGCAAACAGGCCTGCTTGTAGAAATAATCAGGAACTAATTTGTCTCCTGTAGCTGCAAGAGACATATTTCTAGATATGAACCAGGGAAGTTCTTGAGATTTTGCTAGAACCACCTTTTTCTTCTTCCCTGACAACATCAGAGCTGTCTCCAGCCTTGCTTATCTGACTTATTCCAGGAGCCTGGTTCAAATTTTCAAAGCAAAGCAGATTTTTGAAATAACTCACTTCATTTTGCCTTTTTACCATATGAGAAATTCATCCTTCCTCTTCAGTGGAGCACATTGAACTTCCCCTCTTACAGCACCTTCTGGTTTCACTCTCTGATGCATGCTAACTTTCACAGCCTGAGAATAGCAATGCAGAGAAAAATCATTATTCAGCAAATCAACATCTCTAGAAGTAAGAAGAGCACTCCTGTGAACTTGGTATGATGTACGGCTGGATCTGACCTATGCTTCTTAAACCATAAGCCATCTGTTCTTGAGCCATCTGGATCTGCTTTGATTCCTGACTGGCAGATAGCATTGCTGAAATGAAGCATGTGTTAAAACAGAGCAAAATAAATGTCACCAGTCACCGGTATGGAGCTTTAAACAGAGAGATTAAATATAAGACACTGCAGGCTGCGAAGTTCCTCCTTCTTCTGGACAATGAGGGATTTCTGTTATTTTTTCAAAGACAGATCTTTTCGCGTTGAAACAAACTTAGACAAAGTGCTCTGTTTAATAATTTCTTATAACAGCCAGACATTCTCCAGCACAACAGTATGGTCATCTGTCTTTATTACAGCAAAAACTGACAAGGGAAACATAGAACAGTAGCCCTTTGATCTTTTATCATGTCACTAATACAGGAGTTTGTAGTGAATTGATGTTGGCCTTTCTATGAATCGAATCTATCTTCCCCACCATTCACTCAGTAAAAGCAGGTTTGATTTTGACCCTAGAGAAATGTACACATTAGTTAATCACGCCCAACAGCACCCAAAACTCAGACCCTCTGATATTTGTGACCTTTTAAATGTGAACACAGCATCCTTAAGACAGGCACATCTTTAACTTAGTTTCTTTAAGTGGTATTTCAGAGGCTATATGAGCCATGCAAGAGCCCACTGCGCTTCACCACAAGGACACCACAGCAAAGCCCAAAAGATGTGCTCATTTCACAGTAGAATTTGATCCAATATTAAAAGAAGTACTTATCTGGCATACTTTGTGAAAGGGGAAAAAAAAAAAAAAAATGCTCTATTGACAGCTGGATATGCCCAGGAATTTACACTGCACTTATAGCATCTCAAGCAATGGCAAGGAGAAGGGCTGCAAATCTTCCCACCTGCAGCCTGCTCTTAGCCAGGTATTGGCCACTCACATCCAGCCATTGCAGGTGACTGCTTGCTTGAAATATCTGTAGGTCCCTTTGAGAGAGGATTGTCTCGTGAGCTGTGCACCATGAATGACTAAGTGGATGCAAAGAGAAGCTGATACAACTTTAATGTGGGGACTTCATGTTATTCAAACAACCACTTCTGTTTCATAAATCACACATCTGAAATGACAGAAATGGTTGAAAGGCAAGTTTGGGATTGTAACCGAAGAATGTACTAAGTTGCAGTGTCCTGGTTTGGCTTTCCCAGAATTCATCTTTGCACTCATACCAAGCAACATTTTTATTGATGACTCAGTATGAAAGCGTTACTGATAAAGCTTGTGGGTGTACAGATACCAGAAGAATTTCAAATGAAGCAAGGAACAGATCATGTACAAGAGGCTGGTTAAAAAAGGTGAAGGCAAAATTTGTGCAATTTAAAATGACCTAATGTAGAAACAGGACAAGGACAGGAAACTACGTCTTAGAAAATGGTAATTCTGAAATCAGTTTGCAAACCATAGTGAAAAATCTGTTGAATATGAGCTACAGGAAAATGTAGTCAAGAGGGATAACACACTGGGGAAGCTCTATCATCTGCATAATTGGCACTGGGATACAGTCTTGTGCCAGTACCCACATTTTGACAAGGAATCAGACCAGAACCATGAGAAATATTAAAGGACTGGAAAACACATCCTAACAAGTGCATATTTTTTTATTTATGAATATATTTATATAAACATAGTTTTTTACAAAAATGCTTTCTCAAATCAAAATTACTTCAAATACGCATGATGCTAATTCAGTACAAAATGTTAGCATAATATTTCCATGCATTTTCATTTTTAATAGTGCTGAGTCAAGGCCAAAGCCACAAGTCTGAAGGAATTTTGACTTAGCCATGGATACTATGTTACATCTGTAGGATATAAATTAAAAACTCATGGGCTAGTAGCCAGACTTGAAGGAGTTTTCAGCTGCGAAGTGGAGGCTATTAGGAGTTATCAGCTGTAATACATGTATCATTAATAGTGCATGAGCTATTTTGAGCAGTACACAAACTGACAGAGAGACAGATCTGCCGACAGAGAGCCAGATCTGCCCTTATTGTTACTCAGATTGCTATCCCAAATACCTCCCACCCCCACTACCATGATATCCTATAAAAACAGCTTGTAAATCTCTGATTTAAATGATTTAGGCAGTATTTGTTTCAAGCAGACTGAGTGGGGGAACTAAATGCTCTCCTTCTTCAGGGACAATCACAGCCTTTTCCAGAAGCGGCCATCAATCAGCAATACCCCAACCTGCAACAGAATGCTCACTGATGTTCAGAACCCCAAAAGGCCACTAAACCAAATGAAAGTAGCTGAAAGTCCCCAAAGCACCAGCCATTTCCATGCTCCACAGGTTTTCTTCTGCAGAGGGGGTCATCAGGGAGCTGCATCTGATGATTTTGCTTCTGACTTGTACCAGAAGTGCGGTTCAAATCAGCCATAAAGTAGCATTTGGCACCAGATCTAATCACTGAGCCCATTGACAAAGTTTAGATCTGAATCCCAGTTACATTGCCCAGGCTCGTTTCTGCCTTTAAAATCATGTACTAGCTAAATGAGCCTTTTCTACAAACTTGGGAGGGGAATTGTAATATAGGAGAGTGGAAAGTATTGTTTTAAGGTTGATTAATTGAGTATGCACCACGCTGAACATCACTTCCAGAGACAAGGAGCACACCTTCTTACCAAATGATTATTTAATGACTCATAATCCCTGTGCATGAGATGTCACTCCTGAGGAATTAGTTTTAAATGGGGTAGTGGTGTCTACTCAAGATGTGGAGCTAGATGTCAAATCATCCCAACAGCTACATTTTTGTATCAGCCAACACTGAGTTTCAGCAATTTGTAGATGGAATCACTCATGCATATACCCGCTGCTGGACTGATTCATGACTGCACAGTAAGGAAAATTATTTTAAAAAGGTTTTGGTGCCAAGTACTATACTTTGATAAATTAAACTTTGAACTAAATTATTTGCATTCCTGCTTTTGAATATCCAGTTAAATTCAGTGCTTGCCAGTTGAGTTGGTTAGCTGCCCCCCTGTTGTTATCCAGTTACTACCTATGTGTAAAACATGTGCAGTGTCTCATGGCAGAATATTGTTATCAGATTTACCAAAAATGTGAAAAAATAGAAGAGATCCAGAGGCAGCAAATTTTGTATGCCAGATTTGAACGATTCGTCATTTCTTCTGCCTTCAAAAACATTTTAAAGACTACATAACGCAAACTTCTACAGAAAAAAAAAAAAGAAAATTACAAAACAATGAATAGAAGTGTTTCTTCTAAGAAAAGCATTGAACTGCTTTGTTTGCATTTACTAAATAAGAATTTGGTGGCATTAATAGTGGGACTGTATGGTCTTTATAAAATATATTTCACTGTCCTTATTTAGAGAAGTATTTGAGAGTATATGAATGGTTGTACTGAGAAAGTCCATCTAGACCCTGTGACATCTTTCTGACAGACACTAACAAAGTTCCCGAAAAAATGCGTTCAGCTGAACTTAACCATGGGTTTAATATAAATACTGCTAAACAGAGAGGGAGTGAGCTACTGAACTAAGGCCTACTTCTGAGATTACAAATATGCTGCCTGTCATTATACTGCCATAGAAAGCCAAAATAATCATAGATTAATATGTAAAAGTTTCAATGTCTGCTTTGTACGGATTTAATAATCTTGATGTAAAGTGTCAGTCAATGGGCAAAGGAAAAAGCCACATCTTCTGAGGAAAGAATTTTGAATATATTGAAATAACAAATTAACTAATATTCAACATTTATTTAATACTGACTGAATAATGCGTACAGAATGACACAAAGTGTTTGGCAAACATACAGGAAGAATAAAATATATCCATTGATAGGTCCTTGTTTGCTTCTAGTGCATAGAAATACTGATTTGTACATGTTAATGAATTAAGGCAATAACATCTAAATTTTGGGACCATCACAAACCTCATAAAGCCCTGAGATCAGTACAGGATTAAAGCCTTGTGACAACAGTATTTTACTTAATTTTAGTAATCAAACTTAGGCATATGCTTGGTTCTTTGCAGAAATATATGTGTACTTACAGAGGCGGGTCCAGTGCTCAAGGCAGGTGATGCATATCATCCACTGGAGCCATTTTTCACTCTTACTTCCACTGGTTATAGGAGTACTCTAGACTAGACATTTGACTTTTGACCAGCTGAGGTTAACACCCCTTCAGTGTCTTATCAATGGAAGAAGTAAAATCAACAGATTTTTTTTTCCCCCTTCTTAGCTATGGACTAAAGTCTACATTTTCCATCTCTAATCTGAAGAAACACAGTGCTTACCATTTCCAGAGCACAAATCTTCTGTACTAGTTACCAGTAATTTCTTCCAGATAGCATGGATAAAATATTTTGGGAAAATTAGATGAGCTGAAGTAAACGTTTCTGCAGAGAAGAAAACATTTTGGGCTAAGTAAAGATGTTCTGAGTTAATCAAAGTCGTGAGGAAAAAAACACAGAAAGCCAACAGTTAATCCTTTCTTGTTATGCACATTTAAATAATAAACAGTATTTTACACTGTTCAGTAAATGTATCTAAATCTTCCAGTGACAATTAATGCGTACGTTTACCTGTTGAATAGCAGACATTCATGCTCAGCCAAGTGTGATCTGGAAGGTCCTTAAGAAAAAAAATGTTAATTTCATCCCACAGTTTCTTTAGATAACATATTATATATGTTCCCTCACATGGATCACTGCCATGTCATGTGGTTTTCACTGTTTCTTTTTTAATTGGGTTCACTATATCTATGATAGATATTGATGGTTGTGTTATTGCATTATCATTTGTAAACGCAGGTGGAGGACTGCCCAAAGGCACAAGCAATCTGAAGGGTAACTTCAAAAGCACTGGTACTCTCTGCTTTAGTTCTAATGGTATATGAGGGGGTTAAGAGTAGTGGCTAGCAGGGCTTTCATTCTAGAATTTGGGTCAAACATGGGTGTATGCCACATCTAAACACCTAAAGAAGCAGCATGGTCTTTCAAGATGCTAAACTGCCTTCGTGCCTGCTGACTTCACTGATTATTGAAAAAATTGTTTTGAGCAGAACAAGGCACAAGACCACGGGCACACGCTGTCATGCATTTAGATGGCTGAGGGAGATCAGACAGCTCTTTACATTTGTTGTCTTTTACAGCTGCTAATTAGACAGGCCATTTTGGATGAAAGTGTGATGTGTTAATCACTCAGCATCTAATGAACTATGTAGGATGTAGATTTTAAGAGGTCTGTAACAAACTGCTTTAAAGATGTTCAACTTGTTCAGATTAAAGAACCAAATATACTAAGAGGTATTTAGGCGTGATGATGTGTGCAATGTCTTCACTCTTTCTTTTAGGATATCAAATCCAGGAGGAGTGTGTCCTGAAAAAAACAAATTAGACACCTAAGTATGCTGCATAGTGAGTGGGGGAAGATACCTAAAAGTTAAAATCAAACTAGGATTCAGACAAAAATCCAAACAGATGGAGTTCTATGAAAATCTATTCATCTCCTGGTTAAGGATGTTTGCAGCCTTATGCTGTGCTTCTGTGAGACTCAGACACTGAATAGTGCAGACTGAGGTGCTCCAGATGTCCATTTCAAAAGACTTCCAAAAGTGGTGGTGACTCTCTTCCTAATGGGTAGTGACCTACAGGTTGAACCACTCACCTGGTATATATGGTACATAGATTCAGTTTAAGGGCATTCTTCAGTTTAAGGGCATTCAAATCCAGAGCTCCTGTAGAGTAAGTCTAGATAGAAATCACATTTAAAGATTTCCTTGAAGGTGTGCATTCAAGAATGCAAGATTCATTACACCAGGAGACCAAGGGGGATTCTAACCCATTAGCTTAATGTACCCTGAACAGCAGGGACCAGAACTCACATCTCCTACATCCTGGTTGCTCATGTTTTCACATTAGCAGGCAACCAGCTAAATTATTCAGGGGGAGAAGGGTGAGTGTGCACCACAGATTAGGCCATTCAGAGGGTTTGGGGGGTACTTAGTGTTTGCAAAGTCCCAGCCAGGGCTCACATGTAAGTCAGCAGATGAGGTGCATGTGCAGCTGCAGATATGCAGGGTTTTTTGAGGCTAAAAGCTCTCTGAAGCCGAAGTGGTTTAGCCCATTCTTTTTATGAATTATGGCCTTGATGTAGGCACCTAAATTCCACCTCAATTGTTCAGAAATGCTCTTTTCTTGGACCTCACCCTATGTTCCTAAATAGCCAGACAGGAATCAAAAGTAAAAATGATGTCGTTTGGGAAAGCAAATATAAATCAAATGAAAGAAAAGCAGAAGGACCCCATTAAGTAATATCTAGCCTGCTTTTAGTGGTTTTGCTGTATAAATTTGTTAAAAGAAAATACCCAGTCCTGAGTATATTGAAACTATTGTTTAGTGCATCAACTCTTTACTGTATGAATTACACTCTCAGTTCTTCAGTGAAATTCAATGCCAATCACTGACATGGAACAGGATTCCTTTTCTCTTAAAAAATATTTGTCAGTTGGAGTCCGTATCTAGGTCATTCCTCTCGGGTACAGCTCTCTATCTCATCAGATCAGAAAGAGAAAGAACCTACCACTATATGAGGAAGAATTCAGTTGACATTATTACTCGAAATACCCTGTATGCATTTTGCTGTTTCCTAACTACTCACAAAAAGCATTCTCAGACTAAAAACTTGGCTGAGCAGTGAGCAGGTTTCATAGCTGACCTCTCAATATTATCTATGGGTCTTAGAAGCAAAGTATCAGAAAGGTAGTTCTCCCTTTAAACTTTTAGATTTGTATTGTGAAAGGCCTCATAACAGCAAATTGGTCTTTGTTTATGATCTTGTATGTACTTTTAGGATCATGAGATATTCAATTTAACTGCAAGGAGCTAAAGTGTCAAATTAGGCTGCAGAAATAATGATGATAATAATAATGATAATTATAATAATAACAACGATAGTAGTGATTATAATAATAACAATAACAGGTTGTGCCTAGAGTTTTCAATCCATAAAGGCATTAAGTATAATTAAAGCCATTTTAGGGATGAAGCAAAGAAGAGAGATGACTTGCCCGAGGTGACCACACAAGTTACAGCATTCAGTCACTTTTGCTGACACCTTACACCAGCATCTGTGGTCTGGCTTTGCACAGCAGCAAGCAAGGCCACTAAAGGCTTTCTACTCTGGACCTGAACATTAAGTTGATTCCGTACGCATGAAATCCTGGAAGGAAGCAATAGGAACCTAGGGAAATGTGTGTGTGAGAGAGAAAAGGGAGTGAGAAAATAAACAATGGCATTTTTTTATTCAGAAAGGGACACTAGCACATGGTGGAAGAAAAGAACAAACAACTGGGAATGTAAGCATATATTTTTCAGAATGAAAAAAAAAATTTAAAAAAAGGAAGAAAAAAGCTAGAGAAGAGTATAAATCCCACAGGTTTCAGAAGGAAGAAGTGGAAAGAGAAAAGCAGAACAAGGGGAGAAATGACAAACTTTGTTCATGAGAAAAAACAGGACCATTCATGTTGGGAGGAGTCAAGCCATCCACAGACACAAAGAGGAAAGGAAATTGATGGAGAATCTTTGTCAGCTGCAACTTCAGGCTACCACCTGGAACCCACCCATCTACGAGGTGCTCTAACAGATTGACAAACCATGTCTTCTTCAAGAGCAATGGTACTAGGGTATTCAACATAACTTGGGTTTGCTCAGCCGTGTGCTGACCAGGGCTGTCACTGGGGAGGAAAGGCACCTTGTGGGATTCCCATTCCGAAGGTGGCTGGGAGGACTTCTCAGCAGGCAGGCTGGAACAGATTCCTTCATTTTATTGCGAGGAAGAGGTAAATCAGGTAGAAGGCAGCCTGTTTTCCCTCAAATAACCACACACTTTTTTGAAAATAAAAGACCAAAAACCAAGGGTCAGGCATTTTTTCAGCTGTTTAAGGCCCTGGGGAAATGATGACTTGGCTTGTATTTTATTTGCCAGTTCTAGGACTGAGAAAGTAAGTGGAATGTGGCACATAGATCTGGGAATACACCTATAAAGCTTAGCAAAGGAATCAGTATAGGCAAGGTTAAAGTGTGTCTTATGCAGAAGGGAACATTCATTTTCAAGGAGGATGCTTGTGGATGAGTAGAATAAAATCAATTTACCTTGGCTGATTTGTCTTTTGAGTGACAAGCAGATAGAACATTTCACCTGTGAATCACTGGCAGAGGTCAGCAGCTACCCCACCCCATATTACCACTAATTAAAATAACAGTGCACAGTATAAATTTCCATGCAACTCCAAAATGGCTGAAATTTAAAACACTAAAACTTCCCCATACTTGTGTATTCCCAACAGAAAGTTTTTCCAGGCTTTTTCAGAAGAACAAACAAACCAAGCTGAGCTATAGTTGACAGTAAAGTAGTATTTGGTGAATACCAAGTATGACATTTCTGTTAAGAGACAGTGCTCTTTGTGTAACTCCAAGAGGCTGGATGAGCGTAAAGTCACTGACACAAATTTCCACAGCGATTTTGTCAAATGTTTTCGGCACAAAATTCTAGGCAAATACATGCATTTCACACAGCATGACACATCTAATACTTCTCTTCTGTTTCTATTTACTTTTCCCGCTTCATACTTTTTTTCTTAAATAACATGAGAATTAAATGTCAAAATTTTCCATAGTTCAAGAATAAGATTGTTCTAAATATTCAAAAGCTAGAGCATTTGGCTCATCCTCATACGCATATGTGCACATGCTATGAGTCTAAAAAACTCAGAAGCCTCTGAGAAGGTTTGATTCTACGTTTAATGAGTCATTGGAATTTTAAGATTTTAATCTACGTGAATATGATTCTGAAGCTGAGATTTTATCAAAACATAGAATTTCATTGCTCCCATAGAGGTCAATGGGGGTTTTACTAGTACAATATGCATGTAGATATGTAGATATGTAAAACATGGGATAAAAATTGCTTTTGGAAGTATCTGTCAGATAATTTCATGAAACTGTGCTGATCAGAGAAATTATAATCCAAGTACTTGGAAAAGACCAAAACAAAGACCATAAATTAATCCTTAATATTCCACATGCTATTTTTGAGTACCTAAATCAGCATTTCACCATAAATATATACTAGGGCATGAACTGAAGACTTTGCTAGTCTAACATAAAAAAAATTAAAACAGAATTGTCCTTATTGCAGTTTGGACTATTCTTCAATTTATAATAATTCCTGACTGTGAGAAAGCTCAAAATGACAATGTTGTCTGATTTTGGATCAGTCTGGAAGAATCTTGTCTTCATGGTAATCTAGCTTGGATATGTTCTAGAAATGGACAAGCCAGGGAGCTTGTGTTCATCCTGTAAGTGAGAATTCCAACTCCTTCCATAGGCATTGCCAGCATTCTCAAGGCAATTTCTGCTGCCTCATTGGCAGTCTCATTCATTCATTACTTAGCACGGAGGTCCCTGTTTCACATGTTTCTCATGTATCTGTTGGCCTCTTCTTGCTTCTAAGACTGGACAGAGGAATCACAAGAATCATCCTGTAAGACAAAAAATACTTATTGACGTGTACAGTCTTTGGTGGCAGGTAAACAATCTCAAAATGACACAAGAAAAATAAACACAGGATCTTTTTCTTCTTTTCAAGTCATCCAGTGAGATCTGATCCACCTTCTAATTTGAATTTGGCTCAAAATGAAGTTTGAAATCTCCTGACGTAGCTTATATCAGAGCCAGTGCACCACTGGAAGCACAATTTCTTATCTCAACAGATGGATTGGTGTGAAAATGATCTGTAGTCTTCGGAGGTTGACTGTAAAATCTACATATCAAGAACATCTTTTGTTGCTTGCACTGTGAAGTCCTCAGCTTGAAAGAATAGACGATACTGGAGCAGGATTTATGTATAATTTGCTTAACTGGGAAGAAATTTTTCCATATTGGTTGATGCTCCCCAACTGCCTTAGCATGGGCAGTAACAGCGGTCTCTCCTTCCAGATCACATAGAAGATCTGAACACTTGACACACAAATCTGTTAAGGACTGCTATTATCCTGTGTGTACTTATTCTGAGCATTCATTGCTATATGTCATTATTTTTCAACCAATAGCTTATTCAGCACAATCATTTTTCAAGGAAACATTAGCATAATAAAATATTCCTTTGCACATTATGGATAATTGTCCTTTACTTATTAGGTCATCTTTCTTCAATTTGTTCCAGGATTGTTTCTTCAGGTTGTTTTACTGTAATATTTATTAGTATCAATCAAGCAGTTGACTACAGAGCTTCCCACAACGAGTGAAATGATTTAGAACCACTCAGTTGCTCACCAGAGCATCCTTTATATGTGTTGCTCTTTCATCCTTTTCTTGTCATCCTCACCACTCATAGCTTCTCCTAATTAGAATGCAAAACTTCTATTTTTTACATTCCTGTGCCTCATCCAGCATCACAAGGTCTCAAACTTCACAGTGCTTTGCAACACAAGTAGAATGTCGATAAAGTAGCGTTATCTCAGCATCCTTGTTTGTGGTGGGTTGGTATGGAGAAAGGCTGATGTACAACAAATTTTCAAGGCCACAGCCCTAGCTATCAATAAGCATACACAAACTGTTTTAATGAAAGTATGCAATATAAATATGATAGAACTACCCTTTTGTGTGTGTGTGCATATACGCAAAATTTTAAGTGCCTCTAATGAAATAGCTAATTTTTAAAAAAGAATTGTTAAAATTTTTTTTTCTCTAATGAAATAGTTAAATGTTTTGCTGCTGAAGCCATTCCCTATATGTGCCTTTCACTATTCTCTGACTCAGAAAGTCTTTATATACTTCTTCAGCTGAAATGGTCTTCTCAGGACAGTGCACAGATGGATTCTGTGGACTTGTGTGAGTGTAAAATGACACTAATTGTTCTTGAATAGATACACTGGTTGGCACCTAAATTGTAGTTCTAGAACGACTAACACAAACATAAATAAATACTACTTTTTCTCCCTTAAATGTCTCTGCAAAATGCTTAGTAAGAAAGCTACAATGACTGGAATTACACAAGGTATTTGCATCAGCCTCCGAAGAAAGCAAATAGACTTTTCATTCACTTTTTTAAGACAAAACCTCAAGTAAAATTAAAATTTCCAAATAACTTCACAGTCATGCAGATCACTGGAAGCCAATCCCATCTCAAAAAGTGTGGGAGAGATGGCATCTAAATCCCAGATGATATAACAGGTTCGGATGAAAAAGTAGAACTTATCTTTTCTCCACAAACACCGATCTTCAACTCTTTTAGGGGCAATATGACTAGGACCACAAAGCTCACAACCAACTAGTTCGTCATTATTTTGCTTGTGAATCATTTTCCATCCAACAAAACTAAATCTTCCTACACATAATCAATTTACTTAACTCTTCATTAGTGTTGTTTGTCTAATTATTTATAATGAAGTAAGTAACAAGGCACTGAGGAATGTGTAAGAATAAATTAAAAACATAAAGCACTGTAGACCATCTCACTGTTAAGTGAAGTTATTCTTATCACTGGTATGTTTAAGATGTATATCCAGTTAAAGGGTGTTCTAGTTCTATCTCTCACGCTTGGACTGTTTGTCATTCCTTTGAATATTTTCCTTCTACCATTCTAAAAACTTCGCATATTCCTGAACATCTGACATTATACCATTTATTACTACTTATTCTGAAATATCCCATTGTAAATGATCTATTTGAATAGGTTTCTTTTGTAACAGTCAATTCCCCTTGTTGGAATTTTAGATGAGTATCAATGTCCATTAAAGGAACTAAAGGAAAAGTTCTCCACCACCAAATTAAATTCTTATGTTTGATGACAAGCTTAAAGGAAAATATATGTGTAGTTAATCCTATTTCTCTCACTGATGCTTCATTTCCTTTTTTTGATTTTTTAGGATAAGTGATAAGAGAAATCTTGGATCCCCTCAACTAACTAGGAATTTTGCTAGTGCTCTAATGGATCCAAAAGAGTATCTTTCCATGAATGTGAATAGCATCAAAAGTGCTCTAAGCAAAGTGAACAATTATATTACACTGTTTTTGATGCATTAAAACAAATATTTATTTTATTCTTGTATTTAATGAATAAGAATATCTAGATGTTATTATTATAGGTAATAATAATCTGCACTTTGCTGTGGTAGTACTAATATTTCTTTGTTAGACCCCGTAGATAAAAATAGAACAAAGTAAGTTTTTACAGGCAGAGAATTGAAAACCAATACTCTTTCAAGATAGAAAGAGAGATAACGAGAAAAATGATGGCATCATGGCAGGAAGATGGGAGGGAGGCTTCATTCACGTAAGCTATCATATGAACTGAACAGAATAAAACTGTGGAGGCAAGTTCTCTTGAAATGGAAGCTGACAAGAATGTAGCTATCTTAAGAAATGAAGATATACCATGGTAGCTTTTGTACAGATACAGAAAAGCATCTGGCTTCTTCCTAGAACTGCAGAAGGCCTTCAGAAACTCCTTCAGACATACAGGCTTTGCATATGCTATCCCACTGTAATGCCTCCCACAGCACCTTGGTGACTGACCTCTTTTATTTTCCCCTGTTGTCTAGCCTTTGAAGGCCCCCAAGGGGAATCATGAGCATGTCCAAGATGAACAGGTGGAACCTCAGAACTGTTGTGGATTTTCTTGGCCCTCTAGCACTCTTTCTCCTCTGCACTTCAGCTTATTGCCCTTTGAGCAGCCCACATTTACCATCATGTTTCCCCAGTACAGGTGGTGGGTCACAGTTGCGTCTCCGCTTTGCACCGCTGAAGAGCACGGCATGCCTCTTGAAAAATGCCGTGCAGGAATACAGTCCTTCCATCTACAGCATGGCTCCATGACACATCCACCAAACCTCAGCCTATGACCAGAGGGCAACATAAAGTCAAGTACCATCCCCTTACACACCTCCATGAAAGCCATATTACAGAAAAATAATTTTGGAAACGAACCATAACAGCTGCATCTGGGCAAAGATGAGGGAAGGGCTAACTGAAGGACCTTCAGACTCAAGTCAAGGACAGAAAAGCTAGAGAATATTTGTGGCAGGAACAAGCAGCTCAGGTACAGAGAGCCACACTTGATAGATATTTAATGTGAAGGGTTATTGACGCAGAACATCACTTTGCCTCCCTAGAGTCACCTGAAGATTAAGAGGCTAAAAGCAATGCCACATGCAACCAAGAAATGTCTTTGTCAAGGAAGCAGACATCCTTCCTGAGCTAGATGAAACTTAGCAGATTTCGTGGTCAATGGGAAGAAGTTCAATACTGACTTGCTGACATACTTTTGAGAAATGCAGTTTATATAATACACGGTTACACCTGAGACATTGTACAGGTGTAACCCTTGGGTGTACTGAAAAAAACAACGAGATCCTGTACTTTCCCTTTAATTGTGTTGATCTTAATACACCTATGAAGCACTTAAAATCTTCTCCTGAAGCTGGAAACATTCAGTAAAAGACCACATCTTTTATCTAATCTTAAGATAATTTTTAACCTGCCAAAATTCTTCAGGACAGGAAGTAGCCTTAATTTTCAGGTTTGCAACCACCTCTGACTCAGACTCTTAATACACCTACAATATGGGTAAGAAGACATTGTAGTTTTCTGGTGCTGCAGATTTCTGATCTATATTATACCTTAAAACACACACAGAAATGTGAACTTGCCCTGGAAGTTCTGCTAGCAAGACATCTCCTTTACAGTACAACTCTTCCAGATAGATTTTGTTTCCTTTCTGATTTTTTAATAGCACTACTTTGATGGCAACCTTAGCCTTATTCAATACAGGGGGTTGGTTTGTTTGTTTGTTTTTCATTATTTTCGATTCTGGAACAGTGGTAGGAAAAAAAGCCTTCTTGGCATTTGAGACCTTTGCCTCCCAGCTTGCACACAAACATTTGAAAACAATATCCTGGCAGCAGTATATTTTTTACTAACGTCTTGGTTATTTACGTATATAATTCTCTGTGTGATTTGCTGCAGGATAACATTCTGGAGTTCAGTGAAGGGGGTTTATTTGGTGCACTCTTAGACTGTTGCAACTGCAAACACAAAATCAATTAAGCTTGTCAGGGTTCATGCTGAACATAAAATGAAAGCATTGAACGGTCAAGACAAGACTTTACAGCTGTTCACAAGCAGAGCTTCCAGAGAAGTTAGAGAAATGTAGAGTCTTACCACCAGTAAGCTTGCTCATAATCTTTGTACTGGAAAATGTTTTAAACATCTCTCAAACATCATCTACATCATCTCACTTTGCAAATACTTAACCCCTACCTGCAAACGGAAAATAAACTGAGTCAAACAGGGATAGAAGCTCTGACCAGCCCTCCTAGACGATGGCCGTGAGCCTGCAGCACATGGATCCCAGAGGATTTAAGAATTTCATCTAAAAGGCTAGTGAAGGGTAATTTAAAGTAAAGCAAGTTCCAATCTGTAATGCAACAACCTACAAAGGTTCCTGTTTTCAGGAATTATCATTTTCTGTTACTGCCTGAAAACTGCTCAGAAATTGTGGTGTACAGTGGTAACATGAAACCATGGGCAAATTCAGCAGAGCCAAAATACCAAACTGAAAATAGAAGCAGAAATCCCATAACTATAGAAGGACTTGGTTCTCTGAGAGTGCACCTTAGCCACAGGTTATATTTGCTATATATTTTACAGGTTGGTAAGTCTGTGATTGTCATCAGCTGTTAGAGAAATCAGCTGTCTTTTGATAAATTGTTTCTAAAGTAATTCACAACCCAGCAAACAACCCAGCACTGCGTATGGCTGCTGTTTGGACCACTAATCTAGCTGTGAACTATTGGAAATACAGTCTCCATGGAAAATGAAAAATAAATCTAGTCTTTGGATTGCTTAGCTGCATGTGAACAACAGTATAGCTGTACAAATATTTATAGCTGCCTTGATATGTGTTAAGGACATAAAATCTGCACTGCCACCACAGCATGGAAAACATCTGCTATTATGGTAATTCAAATAATAAAAGACAAGATGTTTTATAGTTAAATCTACATAAGATTTGCATCTTCTAATGATACCTTTAAAAAACTAAACAAATACATTTTAGAAAGCAATGCAATTTCTAAGACGTCATGGTGAAATATGAGGGCCCACATCCTGGTCACCTTACACCTTCACGCCTCAAACCTTGCTCTTGTCACAAGAATACATAGGATTCTTACCTCACCAAGGGTAGATCTGTCTCCCTTACTGCCTCTTACAACGATAAATGGTAGAGTTCAGCTTTAACTGCCTGTGATCATAGTTAGTGAGGAGAAACTTCGGCCTCTCATATAAGTGGCCAGTCTGACTTCAGACATCCCTGAAGCTCTTGTACATTCAAAATGCCTTTTGCTCCAAGCCCAGTGACACCTCCATGCAATGCTCTCACTTCCATGGTGGTTCCTAGAAGAGAAGGCCCCGCACTCTCATTGCATTGCATTAGTGAACTTCGTGAGTTTAGGGATAGCAAACAAACTAGTGCTTGCTTGTTTCTAACCCCACCAACTTCAGTCAGTGCAAACCCAAACTGTTCAAATTCCCTGCCTTGCACAGTACTTATTGAGGAACCACGGAGCTGGGCTAATGCCACAGGTCTCCACATCTTTTGGAGAGGAATGCATTCTGCATGGAGATTTTGAGGAAAACCACAGACCAGAAAAGGCCCCCAAGGTTTTGTGTCTTACTGAAATCAGAGATTCTGCCTAACCCAGAGAACTAGTTAGAAAAAAAGGATGCTAATCACTTTGATTTAGATTCTACTTGGCACTTAACCACAACTCCCTGTACATAACGGCATACAAGGAAATTCTTCACTCAAGCAGAGTTCAGCAGGGGAACATGTAATTGTATCTCAGCAGAAATTAAAATAAGTAAGCCAGTCTGATACTGGTAATACACCATTGCCTCATCATTTAACTAATCCCACTTAAAAAAAAAATATTTTTGCAGTAAAATACACTTGAAAATAAACCCATAGAAAATATCATCCTGCATTACACACATGAGCATAATATTTTCTAGCTTATCTTTGACACAGACTTAATTTTCAGCACACAGGTATTTTTAAGTTTCGAACTATATCTCCAACTGGTGGAATTCCAGATAGCCTTGTGAGGAGATATTTTCCAATAGGAGATATCACCTTCATATTTTTAGAGTCTTCACTGTCTCCATTCAGCGTCACCTGTGCCATGTACCCAGGACCAGCAATTTGCGATCACTTCAGCTGTAAGACAGCAGACATCTTGATATCCTTTACATCCGGCAGAGAGTATGTGTCTCATCAGATACCCTATGCATGGCGTGGTATTTGGCGATATGTGCTTGGTTGTGGCTGGGCTAGGCTTACAGGTCTGTCATGTAACAAGCAGACCGTGCACTGGCATAAGGAGATGCAGGGTCAGTCCCACCTCACCCCAGCGTCACAGAACATTACATCACCCTGTTCATTTTGGCATCGCTTGCTAGTCTCAGAAGACTGCATGGGTTTCTATGTAGGAGAAAAGGAGAGAATGTACAGAAAACCTTGACGAATTTCCCTGCTATTTCTGGAAGGTGGCACAGTGAAACTGTGATCTACCCCACGCGGAAATAGGGCCTGCTTCCCTTCTGGCAGGATGAACAAGTTTCAGTTGAAACCCTGTGAAGAGCAGTTGCTAAGAAGCACTAAATAATGCCTAGTTTGTCATTTGTTGTTATTTATCAGCAGTGTAACAAAAATGATATTTCCTAGCATAATACATAACAAGGTGGCTTGTGCAGCATCTTCATGGGAGGGTCAGGCTCTCTGTCAAAACTTCATTCACATGTTAGACTGTCTTGACTAATCCTTCTTAATTCTATTGTAAGCTGCCATCGTGTCAAGATATGTCAGCCCTAAAAATGAAAAAATATCTTAAGGAAACAATGCCTTGCAAGGAATAATGTTGAATTTGGATTTAGTGACTTATTTGTAATCGAAAAGCCATCTTACACAACAGGTACAAGTTTGCAACCACACTCTGTGTCTAACAGCTGCTCAGGAACATATATTTTTATTTTTTTTAAGGAGTTTTACCTAAAATGTTTCACCTAACTTGTGCTTCAAGATAAAACCCAACAAACCTGCAGCAGAGATCCAGCAGATGTAACTGACTTGCAGCTGAATCTCCTGAAGTCTGGAAGCTGATTGAAGAGGAAATACAAACTTGCATTTGAAAATATACTCTCTTGGACTTAGACTTGTAATACATTGTATCAGACAAACTTTAGCTAAACTTCATCTACAACTGACTTACAGTGAAAGGTTTGCTATGCTGGAGTCATTGTTTAGCAGTGTTGATTGTCATGGTAATCACAGTGTTTTAACTATACTGCTTCTGAAAATAGGGGCAATTTCAAATAATTAATGCAAGCTGATTGCCGTATGTAAAACCAGTGTTCCCAGAGACTGTTTTCATTCTGCATCAGAAAGCTATTGCTGAACAATTATTCATTTGAAAGTAAAGCTAAATAAATATCAACAGCAGAATCTGTAGGGTGGAATGATGGAATTAACCCCACCAACCTCACCAGTTCCTGCACTGCAAACACACCAAAGAAAAAGGGCTTTGCTTTTTTTGTGAATGAAATTTATTCCTCCAGGAAGACAAAAAACTTAAAGAGTGATGTTAATTTTGTTGAAGGATCTTTGGTGTATAGATGCTCAGAACTACCAGATGCCTGAGGCAACAATACTGCCACTTTCCCATTACCACAGAGAACTAGGGAAACCTGAGTTGGAGAGAGGAGACAATTTATGACTATATATTGCCACAATCTTTTCTCTGCTTGTTTAATGAAACACTCCAAAGCATATTTCATTCCATCCCCTCATGTTTTATTTACCAAAACTGACAAAAAAATTAGTACAATTCTATGAATTCTACGCCTCTTTTCAGAAAAAAAAAAAAAAAAGGTTGTTAAGGCACATTAGATTTGTCCATTCTACTAAGCCTTGTCTCTCATGTTAGTCAGCATATTGGTCTGACATATCCAAGTTGAGTGACTCCACCGAGGAGACCTCAGAAGAAAACGATCTCTCATCAGATGCTTTGTAACTCACAGGGTCATGTATGAATGTGGAAGGGAATACCAAAAACTTTTGGAAAGTTTGTTCTTTGGACTTGTTATTGTTAAAAATAATAAAAAAAAATCAAACGTGAAGGGCAACATATCTCCAGCCTTTCAATTTCAACCCTTGGATTTAATTTTGGAAAGAAACTTGGGTGCAGTCCTGGTTTTAACTGAAATAATTCACACAAAGTTGGAACTGAGTACACAGCTGAACTTCATTAGGTAGGTACAGAGAATTTTGACTAAGGCGGCAGAGGTTGCCATCAGAAACAGATCCCAGAAAATATCAGGTTGGCAATTTAAAAATACTCATTATGTAAAGGGAGACCAACAGGAGGAAAAGTTTATACCTTATAAATATTTTAAAAACCGGAAAAAAAAAAACACAATGCTTTTTTTCCCCTCTAACAGTAGGGCATCTCATTAATGTGGCTTTCCTGACAGACTAAAAAGGTCCTCTGACTTGAACATCAATAGTTACATGACTCTTTGGTAACATTCAGAATTGCAACAAGATAAACTTAACAATATTGTCTATAATATACCTCTATATATATTCTTTCAGCTGCTTTATGTCTGACAGTTAATCACCAGCTGTAATTGTTATCAAGCTCAGAACACACTACAGGTAGTCTTCAGCACACAAGATTGATGGGACCCACGGCAGGAAATTCAATTAGATATCAGACAATTTGTTCCAAGATAATTTGCTTACTGTAACTTGCTTGGACTCCTGGGGTATTTTGCTAAGATCTTAAATGTTACAGACTTTTTCTGCACACATCACAAATCTGATTATCTGTTTCTCTGCCCTTTGTAGAGACATAGTCCCTCTAGCCAGCTACAAGCATATGGAAATCATGAGTCAACCCTAAACTATCAAATTTTGAGTTTGGACAGAGAAGAGAAACTTCAGTATTTTTAAAGAATAAGCATAGAGGTTCTTGTTTCTGGTAAGATCTGGTTTACAACATCAAGATAGCAATTCGATAAAAGAAACGCTTTCTTTACTGTTTAGTGTCAGAATTATTTGGAAAAAGAATAAAGAAAAGAAGTTATTTAATGCAGTTGTAGCTGTGAAGAAGTAAGTATACCAAGGCGTACAGGGCCCATAGGTTTCCACCAACAGCTGTCAGATGGTGGAAGGGTAGGAGGAAAGATTTATGTCGCAGTCCTGTCGTCACACTGTTTAGCCTAAACATTATCAAAAGGAACCTCCTTAACTCCTCTGAAACAGGTTGGAGTGCAGCTAAACACAGACAGAAATAAATAACAATAATAACAGCAACAACAAAGCTAAACAGACTGTAAACTCCCATAATTGAATTCATAAATCTGAATCTTTTACAAGGTTCGCACTAAGGCTAATGCAGCTTTGACCTGGAGTGATTGCTGATGCTGCACCCGTTATAAGCATCCTACCGGAGAGCGGTGAGGGGGGAAATAAATAAATAAATCAACGAGATGCTCAGGAGCACTTTAGGAATAACCCTTTCCGTCTGCCATAGTTATCATTCAGTCTGCAGTATCTCAGCGCTAGCTGGCTGAAGACAGCAATCTAATCATTGCACTGCAGCAAGATGGGAAAACACCACTCCAGCTGCTGAAAGAGAGGAAATACTTCACAGGCAGTGGGAAGCTGATAATTGCTGATGTCAAACATGGTTATTAAATGGAAGGATTTCATCCCCTCTACACACACACCCCCCTGTCCCCAGTGGCACCTTGCACAGCAATTTGACAGTGACCTGAGACACTGCAGCTTGCAATACAGTTACAAGCCTGAGGCATGATCCTGCAGAGCACCAGCAAGACTCTCGCTCTCACCAGCCCCAGTTGCTATTCGCTTTTCTGCTCCCTGAGACACATCACCTGCAGCAATGAAGTTTGTCTTCGGAAGGTTGGCATCATGCGAGCCCTTGTTCCGCAGAGCACTTTCCACCCAGCAATCGCATTCTGCTCTACTTGCTTTTATTTTGTTCTTGCCTGTATTATTTTTAGGGGTTATAATACACTGCATTGCTGTTAAATGTACCTTCAGGGCATAATCTTTCCAAAAGTTAAACTGCTCTTTAACAGCAGCTATCTGACACGAAGTAGCGCATTATGTGGTCTCTCCAAATAACACTACAATAACAACAGTGATAATAATAGCATTTTGATGGCTTTATTAACACATAGTCATCTAGTAACTTGCAAAATATTCACGCAGCACCTTTGAATCTCTGTAACTTGACAGTGTAAGGTCTCCTTAAGGTTGGCCATAGCCTATGAGTTTAGGTGATTATTCAACACGATGCTGAAACACCACCTCCATGAAATTACAACAAGAAGGTGAAAATCAATATGGGTCTCAACATTTCTCAGCTTTAGCCATGATTCTTCATGTTATCAAGTATCTTTCTAAAGCTCTAGGCTGGAGCCACTATTGAAAACACCTGTGTACAGATCACTGAACACCTCTGGAAGGTTTTGCTTCTTTTCTTACAGCTGTAATTCTGGAAAACACCAACCCTAGTTTCTCTCCAACTGAGGACAATATGGTCTAGACAGTGTCTGTTTTCTGTGCTGTGCATTCACGTAATTCTTTAAATTTCCAATAAACATTTTGGGATAAATTTTCAACCTGAATACTAGACTGAAAATAAAAGGAAACCCTATTTTATTCCTCATGTCTCAACAAACAATTGAAATCTATTCAGTGTTTCTTTTTAGTCAGATCAGGGTATGCTTTATAAGTCAGAATAAACTTTAAAGACCTTAGCACAAATTCAGTTTACACATACTTCCTTGACATACTTCTAAGAGGCCTTATACTTACACTCAAAACTTCCTCCAATTTACATGTTTAATCTACACTGAACAATATGTGCAGATCTAGTATCTGTTACTGAATTGATCAATACTGCACAAGACAGGATGGAAAATGCTACTCTAGTTCATCAGTGTCAGCTTTTCGGCAGTTCTTAGGCAGTATCTTCCTTTAACACTAAACTACAGTTTCTGACTGGTTGATTGCATCCACTTTAGGCTCACAAACATGTTAGAAGGCTCTTGTTCCTCTCCCTAAATAAAGGGTACTTGTAGATGTTTCTCCACAGATATAACTCAGATTACAATGTGCCAGTAGTAATAAAAGAATCTCAACAATAAATCTACTATTAATAAATTGTGCCTTTGTTACACAAGTAATACACGGGGGGACCTAATACCTGCCTTCCAATACCTGAAGGGATTCTACAGGAAGGCTGGGGAGGGACTTTTTACAAGAGTGTCCACTGACAGGACAAGGGGAAATGGGTTTAAGTTGAAGGAGAATAGATTTAGATTAGATCTTTGGAAGAAATTCTTCAATACAAGGGTGGCAAGACTTTGGAATAAATTACCCAGAGATGTTGTGGCTGCCCCCTCCCTGGAGGTGTTCAAGGCCGGGTTGGACAGAACCCTGAGTAGCCTGATCTAGTTGAGAGGCGTCCCTGCCCATGACAGGGAGGTTGGATTAGATGATCTCTAAGGTCCCTTCCAACCTAGGCCGTTTTATGATTCTATGAGTCTGTGATTCTATGATATGACAGGATGCCAAAGATGGTGTCATCACAAACTTTATTGTGGGTAACACTGGAGCTCATTTTGACACATGGGGAGAAGAACCATTTTTCAGTCTCCATGGAAATGTTTTGGCCTACAATTATTTTATAAAGGAGAGGATGTTGTACACTGAAAGTTGGTTTATTTGCTTTTACAAGTGAACTCTCAGAGGGCCTGGGTTTAGAAATGCTAGGCAGTACTAAGAGTTTAGTCCAAAAATTAAAAGCAGATGGTGCATAGCCAGTTTTGCTCCATAGAGCATTTCTGTATATACACAAAAAGTTGGTTGTTTTATTTTCTAAATGACTTTTTTTTTTTAATTTCGCAGACAGAGCTCTGCTTCTGATCTCTTGGTCTACAACAAGCATGACAATATCTTATCATTATCCTTACCTGCCCCAAATCTTCATCTTTTTGTGTATGAAGAGGCAAAGAAGAAAGCAAGAGACCTCCTCTCTGTGGCCATTCACAGAACACACCATGAGTTCTCTGTGTTAAGGAGGTGCTCAGCGCAAACATTTCACAAAAAAGGAAGGAGACTCCTAGGATCATAGTTTCCTACACAAACTCTTGCTTGTCTAACAGTATTTAAGAGTTTATCTGTCTTTCACTGGCCCTTTTCTTCCAAACATTCCTAGATCCTGAAATGCAACAACACTGAAACCTGTGGATTACAGCTAGATTTCATAACCTTGTATGTCTCCCTTTCTAGCATTGAACTAATGAGTTGTAACTGTCAGACCTGTGTGTTATGTTGTCCCCTATTTTTTATTATTGGAACAAGCTGCCAGGAAAGTGGTTGAGTCCTTGTCCCTGGAGATATTTAAAAGTCATGGAGATGTGGTCCTTAGGGATGTGGTTTAGAGGTGGACCTGGCATTGCTAGGTTAAGGGTTGATGATCTTAAAAGTCTTTTCCAACCTAAACAATTGTATGACTAAGTATGATATGTATTTAGCAATGCCAACCAGTACAGCAATTTGCAGCATACAAAGATGATCATGTGAAGGATCTCAATTCAGCTGGACCTTTCAGGAGGATCTATATAGATCCTCTCCTTAAAGTGAGCTCCATAAAACAAATAAAAAGATTTTTCACGTAGAAAAATAAGAATAAAGAAAGGCTGAATTTTGTTAGAGTAGAAATGTGGTTATTTGTTTTAACGGAAAAATAAAAAAGAGACCTTTAAAGGTTCCTTCTAACCCAAAAGATTCTATGAAAAAACACAGCCACTATCTCAGAATGCAAATGAAAGTTCATGATCCAGTCTCTCCCTGTCCATTGTATCTCTGCTTACAGGACTGGTTTCAGCAATTGCAGTGACTCTCTGAGGTGCTCCAAGCACTGCACAGCCCCTCAGTCTGCAGAAAGTTTCCTTTCCATTATTTCTGAGGTCTGTCTACTCGTTATGCCTCTCTGGCAGCCCAGCCCTGGGCTCTGACCTCCTTGGCTGTCAGCCCTGGTCTTTCTTTCTCTGGGCAGGCTCCCACGCCCCTTTCCCCACTTTCCAGGAAATTCCATAGAAAGTCAATCAACTTGTTTGATCATTAAAAAATTGCATTAAAAAGTATGAAGAAATACATCAAGTGCACTGGTTATCACAAATCCGTAACTCCCTTCAAAAGATTCCAGGAAAGACGAGGAAAACCTGTCTGTTTTCAGTCAGAATTTCACTGTCAACTTGGAATCCACACCTCCACTGAAAAACAGTTGGGGGTAGTAGATCAGAAAGAGAAAACTGCTTTCCAAAGATTACTAATGCATCATTACAAGATGATGTTATCATGGTTTCTGCTTTATCCTTCATCCTAGTGAGTCTCATAAACTGTTTCTGTTGTTCTGCAAGCAACATTCAAGATTAGTGTCCTTATACCTCTACACTCAGCATTCAGAAAAAATACATGCTTGCATTAAAGCCATCACTTGGGCTTGGTATAAGATACAGTAAGTAGGAGAATAGATTTTTTTTCCCATTAAATAAGGGAAATCAGATAAATATTTCCATCAAATAACTGTGTCTTACTCAGGAAAGCTGTTAAATATGTAGACAGTAATGGTTTAGGAGGGATGAACAAACTCTCCTTTGTTTCTTTTTTCCTGTGTTTCTTTTTTCCTTTTTTTCCCCCTTTTTTTGTCACAGTACCCTCAGAGTCACTTAAAGTACCAGGCAAATTAAATTATGAGTTTTATTCAGAACTATAAAAACATTACATTGAGTTATTCTTCACAGAAAGATGGAACATTTCAGTTTATTTGTCTGACATTTGTATATACCATGTATCCTCTGGAAACCACGAAGCTGTCAGTCTATTGTTTATGGAAACAAGAGACCAGAAATAGGTGCATATGGTTTCAGACAAATCTAGTGGCCTGTGCAAACACTCATTTCCTCCTTCATTCTGCTTGAAACCTCTCTGTTACTGAAAAATTGATGCTTATTGCATTCAATACTACATAATGATGCAAAACCATGATATTCCTAAGGCTGGGAAATTAATACTTTAGCTCAAACTCAGATAGAGTTCTAATGTTGATGTTAAACCGGTATACTTCATGCAAAGCACAATATTTCCTCTCAGAGATCTCAGCCTTTCTAAGAAGATCATAATACTTAAGTGATACCATGACAGTTACCGTATCGTCTTTTCAATTAACCCTTTTATTTATTTAATTTTGCAAGTTAGATGTCACAGAGGGTGTCTTTTTATCTAGCTCTCAGAAGAAAGGAGAGAGTAGTTTGCAACAAGCAGCTCTTTGATGCATTCTTATTTCTTCTTTTTTTAATTACAGATACACCTGTATGTAAAGTGTGTGGCTTCTTTCCAAATTTATTTATCACAGATCTCCAACTAGACAACAAACACTTCTATAAATCATATCTGTATGCTGGCTGTTGTCTCTAAGAGTTCACTGTTTTGGGCCACAGATGAGCTGGGTCCACTATCACCTGCGTGTGGCACACCATGGCACATACCTTCCTAGCCTGGATTTCATTTTAGGTAAGATATATTCTGTTCCCCAGCAGACTCATGCAGGTCCATTGTGTCCTACTCAGGTAAAATGCAAGCAGAAATGGCTCCCTCAGGGGAGAGAGGATTTAAGACAGGACCAACTGTCTGGAAAACTTTCTAGGTCTTATACACTGGCTTAGAATGGATTTACTCGTGTTGTACTGTAAGGCTTGCAGCTATCCCTCCAAGATGGGAAGGGTCTAGCTTGCCTTTTCAGCAGCAGGGAAGCAAAACATAACAGAGATGCACCAACTCACTGAGACATAAGAATATAAGCAAGCTGAACAGGACTTCATCCGCCCTGCTCCTGCTAACAGCCTGTGCAGAGTGCTTAGGAAAGAAGGGCAAGAACTGACTGACTTCCTGCTCCCAGCTCAGGGTGCAGTTAATTATAAAGCAAATTAAGCCAATCTAAGCCAGAACACCACCCTGCTCCCCAAACATATAGACCTGCCCACCCTTTGTCCAGGCATTGGCACTCACCAGCCTCTGTGATGAAACACTTCAGCACACAGCGATGATGGAGAAGTAACCCTAAAACTAAGAGTTCATTGTCCTTCTTTTTCAGAGACATGAAACAGCTCATCACAGTATCATATGTATGCTGACGCCAGCACAATAGGGTTGAGGCAGGGAAGGACACGTCTGGCTTTGGACAAAAGCAGTGCTGGTAGGCAGAGTTACACTGCTGTGGGATGGTGGGGATTGTCTTTTCTCAGACAGAGGCTGTAGCCACAATTGCTCCCTGATGTGTCTCCAAATACCTGTTGTGCAATCACTGTTTCAATCCATCTACTTTTGGACTCCACACATATCAGTGAGTTCCAAGACTAATTCCACCCCAAATGAAGAAGTGCATGTCTGAAACCTGCTGCCTGACCATCTCTGTTCCATCAACCGTCCCCCTCCCTACCTGAAACACTCCAGGATATTTCATGTTTTCTTGCATCGGAGCTGCTCTATACCCCAGCAATCCTTACCACCTTATATATGTAACATATATAGTATATATCTATCAAGAGAGGGAGCTTTTTACAATTTATTACACTTTTTTTTTTTTAAAATGCAGGGTGTGATGCTCAGGCCTCCACAAATGTACTTCGAATGTAGATGAACTACAATTATTCACAGTGACATAGAAGACAAACAAGTAAACACCACTTTTTTCCATCCTAATATTTCCAAATATTCTGTTTGGGTTTTTTGAACAGTGTTGAGCACTGAGACGATGTTTTTACAGAACAACCCCTAGTGACTCCAGGCTCTCTGTCTTGGATGGTAATGTAATAAAGATTTAGAACCTCTCACTATGGGGGTATGGGTGTATAGCTGGGATAGGTTTTCCTATGTGCTTTACTTTGCATTTGTAGATACAGAATACAAATTCATGTCCTCTTCTCATGTATATTAAAGTATAAATATGAGTATAAATATGCATGTTATACATGCACACACACACACTTTCATTATATCATATATAATTATTTATTACAGTATTAAACAGTAAAGGCCTCAGCACAGATGCCTAAGAAATCCCATTGTCATCCTCCTCCCTTTTGAAATTTGACCATTTATTCACACTTTTCATTTCCTACCTTTTAAATAGTTATTAATATGCAGACGACCTTCTCCCCCATCCAGCCGCAACTTCATTTCTCTAACAGCCTTCAGCAAAAGACCTTGTCAAAAAGCTTTTTGGCGGAGTGTCAGCTGGATCACATCTTCTGTATAATCAGTGGTGATCAAATAACCCTAATAGATTTGCAAGGGACTAATCCCCTTTCAAAAGCAGAGTTGGTTCTTCCTCATTATATTGTACTTACCACTGTGTCTATTAGTTCTAGGATGGCTTCTAAGAGTTCACACAAATTTGTAAGTTGTCTTAAGCTTTCTGAATTCCCCATTCGACTTAAAACCTTTTGAAAAGTTGAATTTACATTTGCCATTTCATTCTCATCTTGTACCACAACTGATTTAATCAGTAAACACCATAACACAGCTTAAAGCTTCCATTTTCATATCTGTGTTCCCTTAGGGCACCCAAGTAAATGGCACCCAGTTCTGGTAATTTGTCTGCATTCAATCTATTTATTTCTTCTAAATGTTATTCTTTTGACACCTTTGTTTGAGAAAGTAATTTTAAACTCCAATCCGTACAACACAAAGACCTCTGGTTTCAATGTCTTCTTGGTGGTGATGCTCATTGAAAAGAATTGGTTTAATTTTTCTGCATTTTTGCCCTGTGAGAACTCCTATTAGACCACAGACTTTCTGGCAGGCTTCCTAATATGTTTGACAAATAAGTATATTTTTAATTTTTATGCCTTTAGAAAATTGTTCCCCAAAGTATTCTTTTTTTTTTGTCCTGCCTTATTAATTTTACATTTAACTTGTTTACAGTGGTATTTTGTTCATTTGAATGTGATATTCATTTTACTCCTAGTAATCTCCCCTACTCCGATATTTAACTTTGAAGACTTATTTGGAGTTCCTTTCCAAGTTTTATTTTTCCATAATAGAAATATATTATATTTATGCAATCTCCATGTTATGCTACATTTTTCTTCCCTTTTGGTTGTTCTCTTTCATTTCTTGGAAGTAGTTTCTTGATTTCTATGTAGTTCTGCATTATTGTGGGGAAAGGGCTAAATCTGAATGTGCTGTGCTAATTATCGTGTTGTGACTATTTAGCAGTAATATTCTGAGCTTGGTCCTGGATCAGGATAATTCAATACGTGTTTCTCCTGGTGTTCCAACGACTGCTTTAAGAAGCAGTCATTTATCGGGTCTAAAAACTATTCTCTGCAGCACACATCCCATCATGGCATTCACCCTTCCCTCTTGGGGCTACACATGACACTATTTTTTTCTGTCAGTGTGATCTCTGCCGTCTCCATGAGGATGACTGTCATGAAAACAGGCAAAATTTAGAGGAAAATTTCAATCCACAGAGACTGTGTTAATTCTCAACGGACTTAACTTGTTTACCTTATTTGATTATAAGTAGTTCAAAGCCAGGACTAACACTCATGTCTTCTAAATCCAAGCTTTTTCTTGGTCAGCATGTTTCCGCTCATATTAAATTCTTTCCCTAACAGTTTACTTTTAACAACAGCACACAGATCAATATTCAGCAGTACAAATTTCATGTTCAGCTGCAGAAGTTCCCTGCCAGGAAGTGGGATTTAAGAGGAAGGACAGAGCTTTACCGATCTTGTGACTACTTTCCTAGAAATGGTCCTGAAGCATTCTGGGTCAACAGAAGCCTTGAAAAAACAGTGAAGCAGGCAAGACTTTCATGGTGTGAACTCCAGTCCTTCATTTCAGCGATGGTTTGAGGTCCTAGTCCTCCAGGCTAGAGAAAAGGAGAGAGGGAGGGAGGGAGGAAGGGAGGGAGGTTTGGTTCCTTACTTTTCAGACATGAGAGGAAGCACAAAGTGGGGAGTTTATCTTCCCTGCAAGAGCTAGCTCGTTGTTGTCACACTGCAGGATAGCACACAGAGAGCTGAGCCCGTAAAAGGCACCACCACTGGCTGCATCTGGCACAAAGATTTCTGAAGGGATAGCGCACAACTTTCTTTGCTGCAATAAGCTGAGTCACAACCTTTTCTTTTCCAAGAAGGAATTGTGGGAGAAATTGCCTGTCTATCTTGTTGTGTGGGGAAGGGGGGGAATTCCTGAAAACCAACATATGACTCGCAGCAGCAAAACGCATACTGTCCACATCCACACAGTCTAATAAGCTGTACTAACTTGAGGCAAGATCAGTTTGGATGATCCAGATTAAGAGTTCAATGTGGAAGAAGTTCTAACACACATTAAGGTTAAAGCACTTTCCTTCTGCAGGGGATTTGAGTTATAAATGGCACTAACATCACAAAGAAAATAAGCCCTGGGCTATTTTCCTATAAAACAATGAAAAATGTGAGAAGCAACTTCAAATAACGGTTATTTTACTTTAGCACCTGCATAGCCATGCTATGCACTGAGTGTTGCTGATTAATTAATGAAGTCCATCTGATGATGTCTCCTAGTGAAGGACATACAATCTATATTTCAAATTACTTTTGAAAATTTAATCATCAGAAAGTAGAATTTGCTCATTAGTTAGTAATAATATATTAAGTTCCTCTGTCTGTCCCCAAATAGGGTGGATAAAGACTAATTAATTAAAGGCATGCCACAGAATATGTGGAATCCCACTGGTGGCATGAAAAGTAGCAAAGGAAGCTATAAATCCTGGATATGTTAGACGTGCAGTGATGTGTTAGTGATGGACAGCCCATCACTAATGCATTTTTTACAACATAATTGCTTCAAAACATACAGTCTAATTACAGATGTTCCTCATTCTAGCTCCAACAGGAAATTTCTCTTTGATACGTTTTTTTTTTTTTTTCCTAGAACAATACAGCAGTTGAGTCTTTAAAATCTTTGAAAGAGATATTTCTGTTCTCACTCTGCAAGCAGTTTAGGCAGTTTTTACCGGGTGAAAGAAAAATCTCATGAAAAGTACATCGTATTTGGCATTGCCCACAAACATCTGTAGAAATATCCTAACTGGAATCATCACTCTAACTGTAGCAGTCACCATCTGCCTGGCAAATGTGCAGAGTGCTTCCTCAGGGATAGACTGTGGTATTTAGCCACAAACTGCAATAGGCATTGTAGTGACAGAGTAGAAGTGTTCTTCTGTCTCACCTGACTTCCCAGTTGTCCTGGAGGCGATATCTATGTCCCTGACTCCTGAAGGAGGAAGAAATCAAGCCTGTCCTATACAATTGCCCAGCTTGTTGAAAACTGGATGCTGCAATCTTGGTGACTTGCTGGAAGAAGGATGCGTAGCCCCTGAAACCCTGAGCAAAAGGACTGTCCCATCACAGAATGTATGAAACTGCTCCACACTCTCCAAAATGGTAAAGGCTAACTACAATAAAAATTAATCTTAATTAGCCTATACTAAACACTGATGTCTTATGTAGTTCATTTTCCATGTCATAAAAGACATTTACATATATTTGCTTAAAGTTCCTCAACATAAATCCAGTTACTAGCACAGACAGAATATAATATCCAACATTTCTACTTCTCAAGATACTTGAAAGCAATCAAATTCAATTTCACTTTACAGCAATTCATATTTGGCAAACTTACAGGGCAGCATAATAAATTCAGATCACTATAGGAAATATATCTAAATTCTAATAGGAACCAATAGCATTTATGAGAATAGTTACAGTACATAGACCAGAAAATTAAAAGGCAATTTTTTTCCACTGTGACTTACTCTGTCACTTGAACGCTGCTATCTATAGAACGTAATGAGGCTACAGATAACTTATACTAAGCTTGTTTTATTCACAGACCTATATCATGTATGTTAATCCAAAGATAATTCTTACATTTTTCTTTTTATATTCATACCATGACTCATTCCTGTTCAAAAAACACAGCATATACATTTCATGTGTGTTCTTTACACATTTTCTGTCAGCCATACCTATCATACAGAGCAGAATACCTTTCCTTCCCAGCCATAGCATGCATTTTTTAATCATAATTGATTCTCATTGTCATTCTTCTCTCCTGACACTAAACATGTGTACCTTAATTTGCATATTAAAATCAATGTCACAGTTACTCATTAGGTGTTTCATAAACTCAGAATAGTTGACATGGGTATTTTTCTGTCTCTTGAGCGCTGTGTAGCATAAATTATCTTACAAACATCCTGTTTGCTCCTCAGAGCATATCCCCTTCCTCCAGTACAACTTAACTGCACTTTAAGGAAACAGAACCCCCAAAAGACTGATATCCAAAGGAAGACAGAATGTGCATCTAAAATGCATCTGCTGGAGTAGGTGGATGCCAGTCAAGTCATGACAGAGTTCTCCCTGACTTCCAAAGTCCTGTGTCTTCTTTGCATTTCAGGGTCGAAAACAGCTGTATGCTGACTAATTTTCTCCCAGAGTTCAGTAATGAGTACTCATTTCTGATTATCCATAATAATACTTTTTAGCAAACAGTTTTTTCCCCCACACCTCATCTCTGAACACCAAAAATAAACTTACTGAACACAGCAAGAATACAATCAGGTCCAGAAGTAGCTTTAAATTCACAGGTCTCAAAATCTTCAGCTGCAGTCATGCTCACCTCACTACTGTGCTCCTTCATTAAAATTCCTCCTTTTAGAAATCCACTCTGCTTTTGAAATATCTCTCTTTGATCCAGTTTTGTTACCACCACTTTCTATTTTTCTGTAGAAATTCATGTCTGGTTGTTCGGGGCTTTTTTTTTTTTATTTTTCAACATGAAATATTTGTCAGGGTTGGTTTTTTTGTGAATTTACATACTTACATCAAAATTTCTTTGTAAAATCCTTCTAAAGCCTTTTATAATGAAAAGGCTCATATCCAAAATTACTAGAGAGACATCAATTTTGGCCTCTTTTAGTGATTAGCCCTATATGTTGTTAGGTAAGGAGCACACAGCTTAGAACTCACTCTCAGAACTGCCTACATAAAAATCTTTTCAAGATCCACACACATTTCCTACCAAGGTGAATTATTTTAAATATAAGATAGGAATGATATCTGTAGATATTAATTAGTTGACACTGTCTGATTCATCTCTTTGGAACTGCTACTTACGGTTCCTACGTTTTCTAATAGATTAGTGCTTATTAACTAAGTACCTGATTTCTCTCCAGTGTCAAAAAATTTACTTCTCTGGTTTGTGACTTTGCTTTTTCAATCTCAGATTATGTCTCTTTTTCACTTCCTAGCTGATTAACAGAGATGGTCCTAAGTCACATTACACACACTCTGTCAAATATTTTCTGGTCACTTCTTTTGCTGATCCTGTGGGCTGGAAAACCTCACATTTTAGGCTGCCCTTATAACAAGACTGATGCACACACCTCTCCTGACTCCTTTCTGAACTCATCAGTGTACTGTTAGAAGGCCAAATATAGAAGGTGTCAACTCATCCTCTAACAACATGCATGCACTACTCCAAACACAAAGACTTTTTATTCACAAAACTAGGTTGTGCGAGAACAAGTTCCACTTGCCAGGGTAGTGTCGGCAGCTTGGCTCGATCCCTCTGTAACGACTGCTTCCAAACAAGGAGCTCTCCTCTGCTCGCTTCTATCGTAGCATGATCTACTCCCACTCTCTCGCCTGCCCATTAAAAACAGAAAGGTAGAGAATGATTGCTTACATAAAAAGAAAAAAGAAAAAAAAAAAAGGAATATGTCACATAAAAGAAAGTTAATTATGTGATCCATTTCTTTTAATAAAATTACTTTTGAAAACACCACAATCACCTTGTCTTATCTAGCATGGCCTATTGTTACTCATATTGTTACTGGTATAATTCAAATAGAAAATTTTGTAGAACAGAAATTTTTCTTCTTGTGCATCTATGTGAATAAATATCACATACTCCCACTAGCTTGTGCTTGACTCCTACAAACCCCTGAAGAGAGGGGGATAAAAGGCCAGTCTGCTATCATGCAAATTCTATGCATTCTATGGATTCTATGTGAAATGTTTTGCTTTGATGTTTCCTTGGTCTAGTACAAGCTCCTAAGTAAAAGACGATACCTGGCCAATTACTATACAGCTGAGGGGCATACTTGATACCATGTAATGAGATATTACAGTTTTCAGTGGTTTTTGGTGTAATTAGATGATTTTGTGAGACATCAGCTGAAGCTATGCTGCTCCAAGAGCTGACAGAGTGAGTACAGGTCCCTTCAGTCCCATTTTCAAAATGTTGATGATCAAAAAGGTATTGTATTTGGACAACATTTTCATAAAACTAAGAACTAAACAAAAAAAATATAGCCAAAATTTAAAGACCAAAGTGAAAAAAAACTAGGGAAACTGTTTTATCTCGCATGCAGCATGGGTTATATACTCATCCGTGCGGGTTACCTTACTGTTTGCATGGTATCTGTGCTGACTGTTGTGTTGGGGATGTGGTGCAAGCAGGCTAGCTCATAAGGGTTTTATCAAGCAGTTGAAGAGTCCTGCTCGGCTGCACAGAGGACACAGATATCAAAGATTTCAAAAGGCATTTAAATCCCTGTTTCCCAAAACTGACTGGAAGAATTACCTCACCCATCTCGGAGGTTGCAGTCCCATCTTCAGATGCCAGGCTGTAGAGCTTGGCTGACCAAGCAGGCATGACATCGTTCCTGATGGCCTCAGCATTTTGATGGCTAGCTGACTCTCTAAGGCCCTGGAAGGCAGAAAATGTAGGAAAACAGCTTTCTATGACTTCTCTTTAAATTATGCCTGTTTTGAGGTGTCAGGAATTTGCCTTGCAATGAAAAATGTCAAACTTTATGATGATTTCCAAGGTAAACATTCAATCAATACTTCTCTTGGAACAGAAAATCCTTTTTCAGTCAGTTCTATTTTTAAATGCTTATATGACTTTCAAAAATCTGGTTTACATATGTCTAGGAGGGCAGTAAGTTTCTTTTGAAAACTACCTACAATCAAGAGAATCCACCCAGCTAGCCACTCCTCTGATACTGGCAAATTAATGTACCAGAACACATGAAAGAAGAAAATGTGGTAGAGTAATACTCATTTCCTCCCATTTCTGTGCTTGCTAAACCACTTGAAGTAAAACATCTATTAATCTTTAAAAAACATTGAATTTAATTACTCTGACTAATGTTAGCTTGTACCAAATGTTACAGATATGTTTTCCTTCATACAGTACAGAATGTTCTTATTTTAAGTTTGTGTAACTAAATTCGAGTCCTTTGAGCATTTCCTAGCTAATTCTCACTGTCAACTGGCATGAAAGCAGCTTCTCTGCAGTCATCCAATCACTTAGTTCAAGATTCTTCACCCAAACAAGTGCACAAAATGTAGTAGTTTGATGTTTCTCTTTTAAAGTCCAACAGAAGTACAGACTAATTTGTACCAGCTTCCATGAAATCATTAATTTTTTTACTAGAAACTTCACAAGATGTTCTCTTCCCCACTAACAATCCTAGATCTGCCTTGCCTTATATTTTCAGGTTATCTAGATTGACTGAGGAAGGGCTGCAAAATATAATACTTAAACTGAGATAAGATTTGAGCTGTGGGCAACTTGAAATTTCACGTAGGGTAACTGGTTGTAGGAGGTGAAAATGGATCATCACTCATCCTACTGCCTCCAACAGAGCTCCAGAAAGCCAAACTGGCTGCTGCTTCTGCCACCGAGGGTTGACTGGTAAATACTGGGTGGCAACTAGTCCTGAAGTGCAAGGACATCATCATTCAAAAACAGCAGCCTTCATCCTGACCCTTCCTGTTCTACTGTCTACAGTGGCAAAATGAGCCTTGTCTCCCAGGGCTCTCCTAGGACCTTCCCATTTCCTCAAGTCGCCGTTGCACACCCATGTAAGTCAGGCTGGACTGTAAAGCAAAAACAACAGCTGTTTCCTTACAGAAGTAGAACACAACTTTTTCTACTATTTAAGCTCTCAAGCAAAAAGAAAAGACATATATACATATAGATACACAGACATACCTATAACACTTTTATATGTTATTGCAATGGTGTAGGGGAGAAAAAAATTTGAAGTACATTCAAATGCAGCATTTATAGAGAACAAGAAAAAAAGAGATAAAAACATACATCAGCTTGCACAGCTAAGTACAACCATGTGAATCATTAAACTTTTTTAAAGTGGAGATGCAGGCAAAGTAGGAGGGATAAAGATTGTTTTTCTTTTGTATAATCTTGGCCCTATGGTACCAAGTCCGACTGGAATTCTGAGGCTGTCCTATGGAGGGCCGACATATTTTCTTCTTAAAGAACATGAAAGTCCTTTTAATCCAGTGGTGATATATGGAATGCAAAATGTTAATGAAGTCCCTGGTTCATTAAACTTATCTTTGATCCAGTCTGAGTTACGATTATTCTGTAACAACTATTGCAAACCACAAAACAGAAGTGAAGTCAAATATTGCTGCTAGCTCCCTCACCATACTAAGAATGACTCATTACAAAGAAAATCCACACTGCCAAGCCTAAAATCCTTTATTCATTATCTCCTTGGCACTTACCTGTCTGCTAATGTACATTCATTAGGGTTTTTTACAGCAATAATCTTCCTGGCCCACTCAGTGAAGCAATGTAATTTTATAGTATTTCTATCCTCCATTTCGCATTTGTTTCTTTTTAATGGACTCAACAGACCACTCTTAACTGCAGCTCAAAATTGTTGATTATGGCTCACACACACTCTGAAAGTATTACTAAACTCTGGCTCAGCATTGGTGGATTCAGACACAAACAGCTTGTAAAAGAGTCACAGAGAATGGAGAAGATTTGCTACTCAAAAATGCCATTTCTCAAAAATCTGCTAAGAACTGTTATAGGCACAAATAAACTCAATAGAAAACAAATACAGTTATAAATGGTTGGAAATATTAAGATTCTAACTTATTCATGCAAAATGCATGACAGCCAGAGAGAGCACTCATTAGAATGAAGAGGAATCACTTCATGTATGAATGAGAAATCTTTTTTTCAAGCAGCAATCACTTGTCAAAACTATATGTTATTTCCAGGAAGATACAGTGGAAACAAGTACAGAGAAGGATGCAGAGACGAGCAACACTACTCAAGGCAGAAGCAGCATCTGGATGAGAAAACACTATGTAGACCAGGAGGATGTGAGAGAGGTCTACAAAAATCATTATTTTAAAATGTCCAGAGGATGGGTCCAAGAAAAATAAGGTAGTTTTTTGAATGATATGAAGTCCAGTTTCATAACTCATTGTGTCTGGATATTGTGTACAGGAAAGTTTACATGAGTTCAAGAAACTTTTAGACACACTTTTGGATGGAAAAAATCCACAAGGGGTTACGAGGCATGAAAAGACACTCTAGCTCAAGAAGTGCCTAAGCCATGGGTGTCTAGAAGTTCAGCAGATATACCCAGGAGAATATGTTTGGGTTTTGCTCTTTCTCCATTTTCTATTAGTCACTTTTAAAGACAGAATACTTGGCTAGGTGGACCTCTGGTCCGAATCAGTAAGACCATTACTACACTCAGATAACTTCATGTACTTCATGCTTCAAAGAACTAAAAGCTTACCTTCCTGCTTGTTGTTCAGACCTGAATACTCATGTCTTACTTTCTACAAGTTTTACCATTGCATAACTGTTAAAATATTGGTTTAACACTATTTCCACACTATACTGATAAAAAAAAACCATATTCAGTATCGTGTTTTATGAAGAGGAAAACCTAAATGCACAATTCAATATAGACAGCAGCTATTCTTAAAAAACTTTAATCTGCTGGTGAAACAAGCGAGATCCTGGGATTTCTAAAAATACACTTAGCTTCTTCAGAGGATTAGCAACTGAAGGATTTTCACATGTTGAGGAGGCAGATTTCAGAGATTAATTAATTGGCATGCCAGAAGAGAGAAGATGATAAGCATCAACCAGAGCTAGGATAAGGGACACACAGAAATGTCAGAAATGTTGTGCCATTACTACAGCCGTGGTAAGGATTTTGGAGGCCATGAACACATTTCCCTGTAGAGACAGCCCCCAAACACGCAGCAAGAAACTGTATCCAAAAAGAGGCTTCACACCCTTTGCTCAGTGACTGAAGCCAGTCAGATACCTGGTAATGTCACAGAAAAACGCTGCAAAACAGCAAAACCACCATCCAGTTATGATACCTCAACATGTAATCAGTGTTTTTCCAACATCCAGGCAGCTTGAGAAGTTCAGCATCCAAGCAGTAGATGACCAAATTTGGGGTTGGAGGAAAAAAATGTGACATTCCACATGCTTTTCACACAGGAAAATATCATATAACAGTCACACAGCATAAGACATTGGTCAATGCTTTCACTGACTGCTACCGGGGGTCCTCTCAACCCAGAGGACTGAAGCTCCTGCCTTGAGTGTGGTATTAGATACTCACATCCATACACACACAAGCACAATGTGCTTTCGGTACAATGTCTCTGGCAAGACACTGTCAAGTAACAGTGATGAAAAGTCTGATTGCAGCCTGCACAAATAATCAAGGAGGAAAATAATGTAAAGAATCCTTCTGAACGAGCACAGAGACCTGATAACTTATGAAAGTCCATCTCTCTTCTGAAAATATTAGAGAAGAAGGAGGAAGAAGACAAAAATCTAAAGTAACTAGAAGTATCTGAAAAAAGGGCAGACTTAGAGAAAATCTGAAATCTAGCATTTACAAATGTTAGAAGAATGAATAACAACATAAATACAGAAAATTAAAAATAAAAATGGAGAGCAAAACGGGCATTAAAAATATGCAACAGAATAATGAAGATGATCCACCACTCTTTCCTGACCCAAAAGACTTCTTGAAATATTTAGACATACCAGACATCTTGAAATATTTGTCTTCTCGCTGTTACATCTTTACTTCTTTTCATATTTGCATGAAAATACAAACATATTTCAACATAAAGTCATGGTTTAAGTGATCATGCTAACTTGCTTGCCCTTAACACTTTCCACAGCTGATATCAGTTGGTTACAGATGGACTGTTACATGAAATGATGGCTTCTTAGATGAAATATAATGTCTCGGTACTTTCAGGTACACACTGTCCTATAGCACAGTAATTGACGAAGCCTTAAAATGTACATTAGAGAGGCTTAGCATAATTTTCAGAAGAAACCATCAGTCTTTAGTGTATGAAAATACCCAGTTAGCAACTTTGGAGATGCATTTTGATGTAAGCATTTTCTGCCTCTGCAGAAACTTCACTTTCATGTCGATAAGTTATCTAAGAGCCTTTTGTAAACTGTCTAAAGCTTGTAGAGATTTTACTTCCCATTAGTTGCCACAAATCAGCCAAACTTCTTTTCCCTCTGATGAAAAGGGAGATGGGCACATTCCCATGTCTCAGGCAAGTTCCCAATGGTAGTAAATATGCCATAAGAGGACACTGGGTTTCACATCACAGCTTTGTCCTTAACCTCAGGCACTCAAGCTGCTGCTGCGCAGTGGGACCCATGTGGGCTCTGGGGTGACCCTGCCTGCACTGCTCAACAAGCTTTGCCTGACACACCTCCTCACACCCACACAGGCAGCATCACCCTCCCGAGAATCAATAGCAACACAGGTGCAGCTTGCAAAAAATGGGTGGAGAACATACAGAATGGCCTTTTCAGACAACGGCGTAAGCTGAAGACAACTGGCAGCTGGTTTATTCAACGACTAACTAGATAAAAACAAGCCCTACAGTGTGATAAGGGTAATCCCAGAGAAAGTGAGCTAAGAAACCATTGATGACATCTTGTTGTTAACCAACCCACCTCACCTCTCTCATACTTTCTGTAAAAAATTCTTTTGTCCTCCAGTTTAGGCTTCATATTATGGGTTGCAACACAACAATGTGTTTCTTATTTTTTTTAAACAAAACATTGGAAGCTGAAGGAAAAGGCTATAAAAGCTCTTAAAGAACTCAGAAGCATTCAGTAGTGCTGTCTTTATTCTTAAAGTGCCTACACTGAACAAAAATAATGTGCTATAAATTATCACATGAATAAAAGAAGTGCCTCCACGCACAAAAATAAATAGCTATTGCAATACTTTTGGCTTCTGAGCTTTTGGGAAATCAGATGCTTTAGGTTTCTAAAGAAATAACCCTTTCTCTTCATTCCTGTATACAATCATCTAAAATTACGCCCTCAATGTAAGGCCAACTTACAGTAAGACCTCACTTTAATTTCTTAATGCAATCTGCCAAACTGTTGAGGTGGAGTACACTGTGCCAAAAAAAACCCTTCCAGTAGTCGTGGTATGACCATGCTGCTTGTCTCATAGGAACATCCCCTGACACATAAGCTGGCAGCCGGGCCATGTAAAACTGCTTGGTTGGTTTGGGCAACAGGAGACTACTCTTTGGGAAGGGAATTGCTGGTGGTCAGTCGCAGTGGTCATGTAGGTGCTTTGCATGATTGGACTGGTCATTGGAGAGATGGTACTAAGAAAGCCCAGTCACCAAAGGGTTTTAAAGTTAACAGGGTTTTAGATTCCTGCAGAACATCAGCCTATTCTGGGCTAACAGTGACTGTCCCATTGAGGTGCAATTTTAGTAGATAGGCTGAAGGGGCTCTAGCGCCCTCCCAAAAGCATTGGTTAGAGAACATGATACAAGAGCTGTCATTGCTCACAGCTGCCCCCTTCATCTGGACTGCAGCTGACCACATCCACCCTTGTCCCCTCCACCCAGCTGCTATCATTAATGCAATTTCAATTATAACTATCAGTTGCCATTTAAGTCTAAGTTCCAAGGGTGAAGCCTAATGCAGGCAAGAATTAACAATATTACAGCCTACCATAACCAAATAATGAGTCCCTACACTAATTTTTCTACCGTGTGGGGTGAAGGGGGGTGTTGTTTAACATATCGAAGGATCTGTGTCCCCATTTCTTCTGTAGGAAAGAATTTGACTAGCATGCCATGGAACAGACAGGGATCCTGAGGTATGTCATGCAAATTTATGCAGAGCCAACTTAAAAGAATAGAAACAGAATTTCTATATATATGCATGCAAATTACACCATATGATTCCATTTTTATTTCCTCTTCTGTGTCGCTCTCCCTTCAGTTGCCTACTTAACATTTCACACAAGCACATATGGGGGACCACACCTTCCACTTGCACAAACAAAATAAAACAAAATTAGCTATTTTAAAGAATCTGTCAGCAACTATTCATTCAAAAACTGTTTGTAGCTCTCATCTGAGGTTGCTAGGTGAAAAACTATGTATTCACCTATCTACTTATTAGCAAAAGCAGAAAATTTATCAAGCAGGGTAAAGAACATTACTGATTTAAATATTGTCCACACAAAGCATGTCAAAGCTGCAGGATCTCGGGCAGTTAACTTGCTCATACTTCTGTGAAACTTTATTCCTCCTCAGCTGCAGGGAAGTACAAGTGTCAGTTAGACAGAAGCTCCATCACACTTCTGAAAATGTTTTTCTCATTATACTGATTTAGAGTCTAAATATTTGGTTGTAAGTGACACTGCTTAAATGATAGGTGTCAGTTAATAACTTGCAGTTGCAAATGCTTTTTATTTTCTTTTTTTTTATTTTCTTTTTTTTAACACATTCGTTGTTGTCATCAACACCCTGATCATGAAAATATGAATGAATGTGAACGACTATATGACTGGTAACCTGCAGGAACACAGCAGTGTTGCGTGACACAAATATATACATAAAGGACTCAGACCATTCCTAGGTAGACACGTTAAAAGAGTATACTCCTAGATAACCCACCTCACTAGACAGTCACCTTAAGCTTTGTACAGCAAAACAGTCATCAGTCATCCAAAACTCTCATTGTGCCCGGTGCAGAGTGAAATCACGCAGGTAACAGCCTGTCATCTGAGCTGCCTTCCTTTTTCACAGTGAAATGTGCACCGAGGTCGTGTACACAGTACATCTCTGCATACATGTACCTTCCTTTCTTCTAGGCTTGCGTGATGCTAGTATTTTTACTGAAATACCTAGGAAGGCAATGTGTAGTACATGACGGTTTATGCAGACAAAGTGGGTAAACTCACACCACAGATATTTGTTGCTGAAAAAGAGCAACCCACATGCTGCCCAGGCCATTGCTTTCCACGTAAGGGCCCTTCAAAGGTCACGCAAATTCAAGGAGGTATTTGATGTGTTTGTTTCCAGACAACTGCAGGTCAGATGCTCTAGATGGGCACACAGGAAAAAAGAAAGGGCGAACAGCTGGTTTAGCTTTCTCTGGACTGGGGGTAACGATTGCCTCTATTTTGGGACATAACTGGTAACATAAGAACGGTGGGACGAAAGGGATGTTGGCCTCCAGCCCATTTGCCCTTGAGAGCACCACAGCATCAACATCAGGTTGTAATTAAATGTGTGCTTTCGTGCACCCTGTGGTTATGTTTAGAGACATTCTTCAGGTGTGGGTACTGGAAAGTGACTCAGCAGAAACAATATAAAAAATTAAAATCTGAATATTGGTCACTCTTTTCTCTCATCTCACCCTCTTCCTAAAAGCAGGACTTTAAAACCATATACATAGTCCCTCTACTGCTTGTGCTTCCATTCTTTCCACCCACTCTATGTAGTTTTACTCGAGGTCTTCTACAAGCACTGATTTAATAAATGTATTCACAAATTAAGTCATCTTCTTCCCTGTTCTGCTCCTCCTCTTATGTGTCATTTTCTATGATGTTATTCTTTTATTTCTCTGTTAAAGTCATGTCATTCAGAATTCCAAATATTTGACTGTGTGAGTCTTCTGAAATTAAACTGTGTTCTTAGGTTTGGTTTGGCTTGTTTTGATTTGGTTTAGTCTTGTTTTCAGAAACCTCCCAGATTCCATGTCTTTAAGTAGAGAATATATCCGGTCTCAGTGCATAGCCTGGCTGAATCAGAAAACTCAGTGCAGAAAAGCATGCAAGCAAGATGTCAAAAATGCTCAGCCTGAAAGAAAAACAGCAGCATCAACCATTGATTTTCATGTGTCACCTCTTCCTGCCCACTGACATATTCTGATTAAAGGCTTACAAGTATAAACCCAGAATGACTTCATTGACTCTGGCAGAATAACTTCAGATTTACACAGCTGAAATCAAGATCTTAGTTCAATTCTCATTTGTAGAAAATAATCAATATATAGCTTTCCTTAGATAGAAGTAGAATTTATGAGCACAAAATAATAATAAAAAAACCCCAAACAAAAATAACCTCTGGGAAGCAATACACTTCAGAGTCTGTATCCACCCTTGTACAGTTCTTTTTCATAGCATCAGGGATGAATTTGTCCCTTCAGTGTTGGCTGCAGTAACTCATGGTATTATTTCATATTGCTATTCTTTTTTTGTTTTCATTCATGCCAACAAGACCACGAGTAGGCATCATATAAGATAAATCTCACTAATTTTGAAAAAGAAAAGCTAGCGAACAGGAGGTGATAAATGCTGTGCTGCCTACTCAGGTTCTGTCACATAAGATGTCACTTCTTTATTTTAATTATATTTTCTGCCAACTCACAAAAGCAAACGATTTGTACTGCATGTGATCCTACCTTTTCTATGGAATGTTTCTGCGTAGCCAATTGCAAAATACATCTACTTGTTTCTGTCCCATTTTTTTCCCATATTCGTTTTTATGACTGCTTCCTGATGTTCTATAGAAACTGTCTCTTCAAGAAATGTTAATACATGAGAAACAGCTTGTTCATTGCAAAATGACTCAGACTATTTGCACATGAAATTCATTTTTTTTCAAGCATTAATAAAAAACATAGGGAGTCTAAAAATCATCTACATTTTAGATAACAGTTTTGCTAATGCACTCTCACAGCTAGCTAGTTTTGGTAAAAAATTCTACTGGACTAAACTATTGAAACTTAAAAAGCTCTGGGATCTAGAATGCACTAACAGCAAATCCTTGTCTGTTTGTATGGCAAGCAAGAATTCTTGATATCTTAGAGGGTGAATTAAAACGATCTTCTAGCAACACCAGCTGTTTGATCGACTGCTAACATCAGCAGGGGCTTTGAGCAGAAGGGCTACCTGTAGCAGAACTGGGCTGATCAATGCAGGTCACTGAAACAAGCCACAGACACAGTGATAAATTCCCAAATATCACCAAAATAAAATACACTTTGCAAATGGGAAAGTTAAAACCAAAGCAAATCAAAACAAAAACAAACAATCTTGTTAAAGGAAAACAAACCTTGAGGAGCATGAACCAGAACTCGGTCATAACAAAATATAAGGCTGACACCAAATTCAGTGCTCCTGTGAAAGAAAAAGGTGGAAGAGTAGCTTTGATCAATTTTAGTTGAAGTAACACATCTCAGGAATTATTTTCAGTCACAGAAAGAGAAGAAATGACAGAAATTGTTTATTATTACCCTGCTAAACTGTAAATCAGAAACAGGAATGAGAGAATGGTTTGCAGAATGAAACTTACTCCAATTAAAAGTAGGATAAGATAGCAAAGCACGAGATCAGGCAGTTTAACTACACACATGGGGGGCAATCAGGTAGCTGAATTATGATGTAGACAACTTCACGTCCAAGCTTCAGTAGTTCAACTAAACCAAAACCATTCAGATTACAGTCTGAACACAAAATTAAGTTTCTAAGTAATCAATGTTGTGATTTTTTGTACTATAACTGTCTAGTCAGATCAGTAGTATTTCTGATAATGTTCAACCTTGAACAAAGGGAGAACATACTGCCTTTTCATTTGACCATTTATTTTTCATTAATCACAATAACCTTATTATGCAAAAAAAAAATAGATGGAATTAGAGAATGAGCATAAAATTGAATTATGTCTCAAGTAAAAATATAGATTCCTTAATAGTTTATTCTTGTTAAATGAAACAATCACCAATACAATGATCTATTTTCTGTGATGGGCCTTCTAGGGTTCCCTCTGCTCAAGGCTAAGTGAAGTTTTCCACCTTTGAGTGCTCCAGGCACTTAAAAAGGGAAATAGTGATCAACTCAAACCCCAGCTCTGCATTGCAGGGAAACTCAGGGTGTTCAAAATCACAGCTTCACTTGTTTTCCTGGGTCTATGCCTACTGCTAGATCAAGCAGAGTACTACTTGTACACCTGGTGAGAAAAGTCTAACCTAGGAAAGAGGAAAAAAAAAGGAACCTCACCATTTGCCTTCTTGACACCACAAGCCTCTTCATGGGGAGGCATGTACTTTACCTAACTATGAAGACAGACTTTTCTCCTTCCTTTAGAAAAAAAAATCTATTTGAACATCTTTTATAGGACTTTTTTAATAAGGTTTGCTTATATTTAGAACAGACATTCTTGTGTCCTTGTTTACACTTACACATTTAAAAATAATAAATATATCACCCCTATTATCTATGTAAAATCTACATTTACTGTTTACAGTATAGCATGTAAGCACTAAGTTAACAGCACTTTCAAAAATAATTTGTATTTCCCAGAAGAAAACTTACTTTTTGCTGTGGACTTAGTCTTTTCTTAGCATAAATAAATCTTGGGCTGGAAGTTCTCTGTCTGCGTGATAAAAATACTGGGACTATGCATAACTGTAACCTTTTAGCAGATATACCTTCTCACCAGAGGGGATCTGGTTTCTTTGTCCCCCAAGAATCTTGCATTTGGGAACACACAGAGTTTTTATTTTCCCCATCTCCATTTGGATTTGGAGACCCTCTCTCACTTCTTTGGCTCACAGTGTGGCAAGCAGTTCCCTTGCTGGGGGAATTTTTCTGACCTTCCAGCTCGTGTGCTCACAGTTCTACACTATTACTCTTCACTATAAATGGCCTTCACACAGTCCACACTGCCGCTGTATTCTGCAAAGCTGTATATCACAGGGAAGATTGTTAACCAACACATAAACTCCTTTTCCTTTTGGTTCTCTGTAGGAATTCCTCCTTAAGCAATACCCTGGATGGCAGGCTTGCTTTCAGAGAGCTTTGAGTACCCTTCATCTATTTAAGAGGTTTATACAGAGTTTAACTGTACACAGTGCTCTACTGCAGGAAGTACTCGTTACATGAACATGTCAGCATTGCATGCAATGATCTTTGTTTCAGGATCTGTAGAAGCTTCAGGAAGCCAGTGTGAAGTTCAATCATATTTACTTTTATGTTCTAGGAAACTACCCCTATGTTTGGCATGAACCAATAATTTCATGGTATGTCAGAAAGTCTGCAGAAGTACATATTCTCCAGTTTGCTACTGCTTACTTACCATGACTCTGAAATGGCTCACTCTTCCCAAAGCTTGTAGGGTGTAAAAACTAGTAATCTATGCTTTCTGCAAGTTACAGTCTTCATCAAGGTAAGTTTGTGTAGACAGAAGTATTAATTTCTTTTTTACCCTGGAAAGCCTGGCCTTGTGAAACAGCTCATCTGCAAGTCAGATGCTGGTCAGATGCTGGTCAGATGCCCACAGGAGTCAAAAGTGGGAGCTCAGGTGTTCCCAGCAGCATGTGGGCAGTAACATATTAGAATACTTTCAAAAGAGAAGTCCCCCAGAAAAAGGGAAACTGTCCAAAGTTCAAATCCTGGAACAACCCTACCATTCCTCTTCAATGGCAAAACTACCAAACTGAAGGGTGGTAAAGGGAAGATCTGACCCAGCAACCAAAATGAAAACACAGTGCGGCCAGGTACATAACTATATGCCTAAGCAGAGCTGTGATGCAGACAAGATTGACGGTCGACCGACTCCCTTTCCATGAAATACATTCTAGCAGGGATGAAGCCTAGCAGAGATGTCACCACACTGCATGGTATGGAGGATTTTACTGTCACCATGAGGAGAATGTCCATTTCCTGCTCACGAGTAGTCAGGAGGACCACCGCAAGTGTGTACCTTGAGGAGGGCCGGTTTAGCTCAGTGGGTTGAGCATTGGTGTTTGAAACACTGAAGGTTGCGGGTTCGATTCCCATTCGGTTCTCACGTGTTGCCTGACCTAGTCAAGAGGTGGCGTCCCTGCCCCCAACAGGGAGGTTGGATTAAAATGATCTCTAAGGTCCCTTCCAGCCCAGGCCGTTCTATGAAACATGGCTCATGGCCTGTGCATTATCCTAGTTTATTCTCTTCCATTATCCTGCACGTTAACAAGGATTCTAACTGGGTAAGTGAAAAAAATATCTTCAATAGAGTATCCCCCCACCTTTTTATATCAAGACTTTCATTATCCTTCTTATGTGCTACCTCCCTGTCTTGGATTTCTAAACTAAAATTAGAGTAGCAAATGGAATTAGGGTTCTGCTGAACCGTAACATCTTCAGGACAGAATAGGAGAGACAGTAAAGTGCCTAGCACAAGACCTGTTCATAAGTGAGCACTGCCATATGGTAGGAAACTACCTCTTTTTTGTGTTCTGAATAAGAAAAATTAAAGATACATATTCTTCATTAACCCATTTCATTTCAGTGATGGACCTGTTTTTTCAAAAGTTAGAAATATTTCTGTGATTTCATTCTCTCCTGTAAAACAAACATTTTCACCACACAACTTGTAAAATGAGTTTTTAATCATAGAGTAATATTGAATGAAAACAAGAATATAGAATAAAAACATTGAATATGTCGATATCTTAATAAATAATCATTATAGAAATGGGTCATACTCGGTGATGTGGCAACTGCGACTCAGTTTACTTATTGACAAATGGTATAGCAGCCAGCTGAATACAATTTTGGAATTCATAATTCATAGCTGGTGAGTTTCTATTAACTTTTATTTGTATTAACAAAAATAAAATACATTCTAAAAAATATAGCAGGTAAGGCTTTTCAGTTTTATTTGAAATTACCAGGCTAGATAACACATTTCAGTGAAACACTCTAAGTCTGTAAGACTTATTTTTTCAACAGACATTATGTACAATATTATTACATATATCTATCTAATGTATCTAACGTCTAAGTTACATGTAAAGTATGAGGAACAATGAACTTACTCAATTCCAACCAAATTTCTCTAGAATTTAGTACTATAAAACAGGGTCCAGTGTCTGTACTAGCATATCTCAAAAATACACTACTTTCCCATGAAGAAATTTTTCCTAATATTCAATCTAAACCTTCCCTGGAGCACCCTGAGGCCCTTTCCTCTCATCCTGAGAGGAAAGACCAGCTACCACCTCACTACAACCTCCTCTCAGATAGAGAGCAATAAAGTCTCCTCTCATCCCCCTTTTCTCCAGGCTAAACAACCCCAGTTATCTCAGCCAATGAGCAGGACCTTTGAACTTTCCTTGAGGCAGGCTTCCTAGTTGTTCTGGAAGACTTAGCTAGGGAACAAATCAGATGACTGGGAAAATATATAGATATTTGGAAATTTATTGATACCAGATATTGGAGTCAACAAAAACTTACTTGAAACTCATTCACATTGTTCAGTTCTTCACTGTTGTCATCCCTCTGTCTGTTCTCTTCATTATCTTGTCTATTTAACGTCACTATAAGATGTGGACTTGTAGTACATAGCTAAAAGAGATTTTCCAAGACTGTTTCGTGTGTTTCTTTCTCCTTCCTTTTCACCAATCTGCTAATAATTCTCATATTGACAAGATAAAAGTTAAACAGACTGAAATTTACTGTATGAGGTCACATTTTCTTTGATGTAAATTAATAGATTTCCTGGCCCAACTGAAAACATTGTTTCTGATTAAAACACTGATATTTTATTAAAAAACAAATTATGGTGAGTGCAAGCTTTTTCTATACCTTGTTTAAATGAAGGGTATCACTGTAGACCTGAGTTTATTAAGTAAATTAGATGTAGGGAAAGAATGGGATGCTTCCACTGAATCTTCCAATAATTGGGAGAAGGTAGTTGAAGTCCTATTTCAAATTAATTGCAGGGAAATTTATACCTAATTCTTCTTCAAATGATCCATCCAAGATTTCTCAGCCTCTTTTCTATCTGGCATTTCCAAAAGCCATTTAGCAAGAAAATTTCCCCAAATCACATTTTCTTTTTATAGCGAGAGTCTTTCTTTAAAAAGAAACATCTGTCAGTAGCTTTGCAAGGGAATTGGGACTTGGAGACTATGGTCCTATTCCCACTTCTTCCTGCTGTTTACTGGATGACTTTACACAAGTCGCAGCATGTCTCTGTTACCTCAGCTACCCCTTTTTGTCTTCCCATACTAAACTGTGCTGCCATTGTGACATACAATTTATTTCTATGGTGCCTTACACAAAGAGAACTTCATCACAGCTGGGGTCTATAGACACAGCATGGCAACACAAATAACAAAAGAGACCTTGAGTATGGGGGAAGAGCAGCAGAACAAACTACCTCTAAGTTCTTCAATACCTTATTATAATTTCCCTCTAGAAATAGAATAGAAACAGACTTAGGAAAGTATCAGAGTGTCTTTATCTCAAATACAAGCAGTACTTTTAAGCACATGTCTCTGCCAGATGTACTAAGAAACTTCTGACTGTATCTGCAGTGAATGCATTGAGAAGGAAAACAGAGCAAGCTCTGAATTTGCATGAAAGAATCAAGTTCCTCCAGATCACTGTTGCACTTACTCCAAGGACACGAAGAGAATATTGGAAAAACAACTCTTAGAGATGTGTAATATTTCACCCAACTTGTCAAAGTCACCTGCCAACGGCAATGAAAGCTAGAATAGAGCTATCAACAGATGTTAGCATGGCCCCACGCATGAGACTTCAGCCGTCCAAGTGATCTCAAGAAGAGGAGGACATTGTACAAAAAATATATGGGCAACAAGTTGACAGCAAGACAAAAGGAACCATAGAATTGTACTGATGTTATCAATAGCAGCAAGGAAGACATTTCTCTTGATTACTACCTCGGTAAGAAATATTAGATAATAGTATACCTGTAGATCATGTGAAATATTACAAGATACAGGAGAACCTTACTGTACCTCTGGTCCTGTTTACAGAACAAAGTTTCTGGTAGCCTCACTTCTAGCTCCCAGCATGCCTGAAATATCATGAATGAAAAGTCTTTTATTTCCAACTTGTAATTAAATTATTGTACAAACACATCGGAATCTGTTACATCTTCTCAGATAAAAAAGTCAGTTTCAGATGAATTGAGGCGATTATATGACAAGTACAGCCCATGGCTAGAACACCACCAACAATATGCACCTTTACATGCCTTGAGTTGCCTTTAGCTAGTTTACATACTAGATGTCACATACCTCAAGTGATCTGTCTATTGCAATTATCTTGCTCCACACTAAAGAAAACAAAAAAGAAAAAAAAAAACCACTAGGATCTGTGCAATGAAATTATTTCCATTATCAGAAATACTTGAAATCCCATATGGGTTGGTTTTTTTCTTGTGATTCACCTCAGCCATCTCAAAGTGCTGTGATGTATGAGGAGAGAAATAACGATACTACAACACAGACACGTGTTACAAAAAAAATTAACTAGCTTTTCTGACATGAACTCGAGATTCACATGCAGAAATGTACACGTGCTTCAGCATTTCTATTTTTACATGAAATGATCTCAGTTGTGCACCCACGAGTATTTTAGCTTCATGAACCACAGGAAGCTTACTTTTATAATTATAGACTCGCGTGTCCTAATGTGAATGCATTTTTGACCAAACCCTGATCTATTTTTTTATAAAGAAATGTGCATAAACCGCAAAAACATTTTTCAGAGCTAAAAGTAAAAGTACTACTCAGAAACCCACGGTTATTTTTCAATTTTTTCTGCACTATACACTGGTATGTTGTACGAAGTAATTGTTAAAAAGCTTAGAAAAATGCATTAGTGTTTCACATATAAGTGTTTCACTGCAACTACAAAGAGAGAAGCATTTGCTTAAGCTACTAACACTGCATCTTTCCTAGCTGAAAGAATTATCTAAACCAAAGAAAAAGTAAACATCTTTGCTTAGAGATAAGGCTTCTAATTTTATTATCCATATATTTGGAAAAGCAGCCCAGCAACCTTGATAGTCATTGAATTAAGGCCTTGCTTGTGAAGCAGTGAACACAGGCAACTTTATTTCACACCTTTAGTTAACCACAGCGTACTTAAAATATTTTTAAAACACTTCCATATTTGTAACTGTTGGTAAATATATTTTTATTGAGAGGTCCCCCTTAAATTGCAAAGTAACAGCAATTTGTTTTCATTTAACTGACAGAGAGATATCAGAAGCTTAAAATACACAATGGAAGATCTCCAATAATGAGACCTTTGAAAATAAGCTTCAGCAATCTGGAAAGAACAGGCTGGATCTGTCAGTGTGCAAGCCTGTACTGTTCCAACTGCCTGCAGCCTTATCTTACCATAAAGCTAGAACTAGGATTCCAAAGAGGAGATATACATCCCATCTGTGGAAAAAATACAAACTCAAAACTCACAAATACCTGGCCTTTTTTCTTTTCCCCAAGTGGAAAGGAATAGACTCTTCTATTTGTATTGAGCCCTGCACGCAGCTCAGCAGAGGTACTGCTGTTTGCACTTCCTCACAAGAAGATGCAGGAGTTGGAAGACCATTGTTTCCTGAGGGCATGCACACTGCATCCTGTCCTCAAGGAGCTCTCTCTACGATCCAGTGTAATCCTCTCTCTCTCTGGAGATGGTATGTAAGTAAAGCTAAGCTGGAGGTCTCCTTCTGTAGAAAACAAACATATGCTTTGTTGATGAAAGAGAAAATTTTAATGGTTTTCCAGGTAGGAGAACGGAGTTCAGCCTACCAACACCAAAGATCAGAGATCCCACCTCCTACACAGCTCTTTCCCTGACCGTTTTGATAAAATGTACACTTGTTGCCACAAAGAATTTGAGAGACAAATAAGAGGAAAAGACCAAATAGGCACCAACTCCTCCCCAAAGATGGTTCTGGCTGCTTGTCAGGCAAAGATTCCTTCACTCTCACAGGGCTTGGAGTTTTTTCCTGTCCACAGTCCCACTACATCTTGGGGCAAATCCCCCAAGAACATCAGCTTCTCTTTCTCTGACTGCCTCCTCCACAGAGCCCTTCTACTCAGGTTTCCCTGCTGAGGAGAAAAAAGGACCCGGCTCTCCTGGTAAGGCTTTTGATGCGGACAGCAGAAGCCCAGTGCCTCACACTAGCATGAATCCCCATTGACCTACTACTGCCTGCCGTTGTCCTCTGCTCTGTGGTATGTTCCTCTTTTGATCTTCAACATAACTTGGTTTTAAGATTTTCCGGTTTATGCTGGTCAGTGAGTCCTAATGGGACAAGCTGCAAACCAGTCTAAACAGCTGATTTGAGTTTCAGGGACTAGTTACAAGGAGTGAAAATAACACAGTCTTATGTGCAGCAGGTAGGGGCACAAGAACTACAACTTAAAAAGAGGTCCTGGAGGAGACGTGAAAGAGATCAGAGATATCCAAAGGTAGCAATCACAGTTACGATATCCTAATTTTTCATTCTTGACAGTTTAAACAAATTTGTCAGTCTCTTGCTGCAATCAGAATAAAAAAAAAGCAAACCCCAAACCTAATTAAAATGTAATGGGAGCAATGACAGGAAGTTAATATATTGGAGTCTCTGGTTTGGAAATGCAGTCTTTGAGTGTATCATCTAAAATATCTCTCATGAATTTCAGTAACCATGAAAATCAGCTAAAAAACAAAACCTAACTTAGTCACCAAACCACAGCTTTTCAGCAGCCAGGAAAGGTTTCTCTAAATTGGTATTTTATATACATTTCAATGAAAGTTAGACACCCACGTGCCAGTATGTGTGCAAGAGGAGATGACAGCTTTAAAAATAACATCAAATCAGCAATACAGTGAATCTCCTAAACCTTACTAGTAGTTGTGTCACAGTTATACCAGGTGGAATAGGACTAATCCAGCCCATGGCTGAGTAATCCTGGGAGTCTTGCAGGTAACAGAATGAAGAAATACTACCACGCATGCAGAGGCAGTGGTGAACATGAAGGTGAGAGCTGTTCATCTGTGAGGACCACTGTGGTGGGTGATAAATTCAGCTGACTCAGAGACATTCACCCATTCTGTTTCTTTCTTTCTTTAACACTGGGAAGGCAAGTGACCTCATTCACTTTTAGGACACATTTTTCCAGTGATGTTCAATGTTAAGGTAACAGTGACTTTTCTCAGCGTCCCAGTTTGAGCTAAACAGAACCAATTCTGTTCAGTGATTTTACTTCTCAGCTCAGTCTCTTCTAAGAGACTGCACTTTCTGAAGTCAACAGCATGTTTTTGCAGACAGTGTCTGCTACTCGAAGTGATAATGCCTGATGTCTGTAGTTACTGCCAGACATTTGTATGCAGAAAGGCACTTGCTCCAGTAGTGACCAAGGTCACTGCTGGATCTTGTGTGCCACATTGGGGTGCCAGGAAGTAAAAGGGGTCACGAGGAAGCAAAAAGTTTCACCTCCAGTGAGTAACAGACAGGACAGGTGACCAACAAGAGTATTCCATCCATATACATCATATTCAGTATAAAGCTGGAGGATTACAGGGGTTAAGTCTTCTTTAATAGCCAGCATCTGAGGAAGACTCTGTCCAGTCTTCTGAATTTGATCCTCATCCTCAGTTCCTGAATCCAGCTCCTGTGTCTGGTTCCCCTCTGCCGCTGAGCCTGGGGCTTCCCAGGGGTCGCCTGCTCTGCAGCATCAGGGGGTATTGCTGTCAGGGTGGGGACAGGTGGGAAGTAGGGGGGAAGTTGGGTTCAATACTGGTTTTGTATGTATTTGTATACATTTTCATAATTTTCTTATTAGTACTGTTATTGCTTATTAAAGCTGTTTTAGTTTTCCAATCCTTAAGTCTCTCTGCTTCATTCTCTTTCCCTTCCTATTTGGGAAGAGAGAGGGGTTAGAGAGCATCTGTCAGCGTGTAGTGGCTGGTGCAGTCAGTACAACACCCTATAGTGATTTCTTCCTAAAGTATTAACAGCAGAAAGAGGAGTTAGAAAGCAGAGCCAGCAACAAGAGTTGCAGGTGAGCACTCAGACATGCAGCTTAAAAGAAGCTTAGGGGGAAAAATAAACCATCTTCATCTCCCTAGAGCAACATTCCACACACACAGGCATTGCTTTAAACCCTTTCTGTCTCTGCTTACTGTCTAACACACTGCTAGTTCTCTCCAGTAACTTGCATCTGAAATAAACTCTGGTAGTTTTCCACTTCAAGAAAGAAACTAAGAGAGGGAGCTCCATTCGTACATGGTGTTGTTATAGAAACAAACTTTCCTCACAGTACCCCTTCCACACTCTAGATCCAACTGCTGTTTCAAGCCATAGAATAAAAATAATAATAAATCCCAGAAGTTTACCGATCAACTGCCACTTCATTCTCATGTGTCTTGTTTTCATCATTTCCATCAGACTGTGAGGAGAAATCACTAAGCACTCAAGTTGTAAAACATCCCTAAGTTGTTTCTATACCAGCAACGAAAGGTTTACTATTGATCCAATTTTGTTATGGATTGCAACACAGTGGTGACAGGATCTTGTTTGTCCGTGATAGCTTGCACTGCTGCAATCTTGAGTGGTTTATTATGGTGTTATTTATGTTCTCTTAAGTGGCAATTAGCCTGCCTAGAAATGTGGAACATGCACACAAGCGTGTTAACAATCCTTTCTCTACAGAGTTGATAAAGGCAATCTACAAGCTAATGAAGATGCTATACTAAAACATGTGATGGTCAAATCTGGGAAGCTGTTTAGGAAGTTCAAATGCCAGCAGAGAAAGATAAGAGACTGCAACAAAGCAAGATGAGCAAATGAGTTGTATCATTTGGACAGTAACAACAGGAGAACAGGAACTGTGGTGCTATGAGCAGAGCTTCAGCACCAATACCAAGGAAATATTCTCCAGGTCAGAGAAAACAAAAATGAGGAGATGAAATTGAAGACAGTAAAAGAGGCACAGCATGCCAGACCTTCTAGGCAAAGTCCTGTCTTGTTTTGAAAAAAAAAAATTTTTGTTCTCCTGCCCTCTATTTGGAACTTCTATACTATCTAATAGTGATTTTGTCATGGTGACAGCTTAAATGCATTAAACTTTCTTGATGCAGGATAAATATATCAGCTACAAAGAAAATGGCTACCCCAGAAAATGAGCTCACTGAGGAAGCTGTTCACCGGGCAACACTCACTACTGCGATGCCACACAACATATCTTCCACTGATTCAGGTCCTCCTTACCCACTATCACTAATGGCAGACTGAAGAGCAAGTGAGGAGGAAGCTCTACCGCTAGCCAAATACATGAGGCTACAGGGAAATACACTATAAAAGATACTAAAGATGTTTCAAAAACAATCAAGCAAAACCACTCTGATGATATCATCATGTTAGATTATATCAGTGCTGCAGTCCCGTTTGCCCTCTGACTTGAGCTCCTTCCCTTGTTTGGGTTATGAGCAGACCTCTGCCATCCCACGTCTACATACACATATAATTACTGATTCTCTCCACAAAGCTGCCCCTCTCTCTTCCTACAGTAGTTACAGAGAGAGACTCAGGCATTTCAGCTCATAATGGAGGTTTCATGGTTTAGGAAGGATGAACTGCGTATTCTTTGAACTATAAAGTAGTGGGGGGTGGGGGTTTCCTACATATGCACTGCCCTCAGACAACCAAGGGCTGAACCCAGTTAGGGTCTACCACTGTTGGAACAAAAGATAACACTTCTAGAGTCAGCTCTCAGTTATCTGCAACACAATTGACAATGTAGGTTATACGACAGGTAGGCAGAGATGGCGCAGATTGGCACTATTTTGTTACACTGTTTCTGGGCTCAAGCCAGCCTTAAAGAAATCAAGACATGCACATAAACCAGAAGCTTAGCCCCAGTTGTCATTCTCTGCATGAACTTGTTATTCAACTTGATATTTTATTATCACTACCACGTGATAATACAGTCCCCACAGCAATATCCAAATAGAAACAAAATCTCATTTCAAAATTGCAGAAACGCAACATTTTCCTCACTCTTCTAAATGTAAAATCTTTTTGCTATTTCTTTCAAAATTCAAACTCAGCAATGAATCTTCAGATTTTTTGCAGTCCTAGTGTTTAATGAAAAGGTCATATCAGGCAAGAAAACTTTTCCCTGGGAATATATCCTCCAGTTCTCTGACTCATTGCAGTTTTCGTTATACACTGCAGTAGTGTGTAATCATCTCCAGTCAGCGGTGTTTTCCTGAACTGACATTTTCTCTGAAGAACATATTCTTGCCACCATCTATGCAAGTGCTCATTGGCCTGGGAATAATAATGCAGATACAAAAGCAGTTGTACACATATTCCCACTAATTCATGACTTCGCATTACAGTATTGATTCTGCTTTTCGTAAAGGGGAAGTTCCTGAACCCTGACAGTGAAAGCGGGGAATCTCATATGAGGAAAATACCATTATTTGCAAGAAACTCATATTTACTTACCAATACCAAATAAATATACTTTTTTTGCATTATCCTATATTGCTCTTTGCCATTAGAATCAACAAAACAGATGTAAAATATTGATTATATTCAAGGATCAGTAGTCAGTCACTATCTTTATCCAAGATTAAAGAAAAAAAAAAGTGTTTGATAGCATCTGGGGGAAAAAAAAAATGGAAATGCTTCTAAAAAGCCAAGATCTGCTGCTGTTCTACTACTGAATGCATTCATGCACCTTAAAATAGCTATGACACTCAGTTTTGGTTAGCGTCCATATCTCCCAGTCTTTAGACAGTGCCATGAGAAGCCTGCACTACTTGCAGACATAGGGAGAGTTTTAAATGTTGATTCTAAAAGATCTCTAGCAACAAGAGATGGCACCAAGTTGCTTTATGACCTTTTTCTACCAGGCATTTGGCACACAAGGAGAGGTCATTAGACTGAGTTTATCATATAGCAGCGTCCTGTAGTGAGCTGAGACAATTGCTAACATCATTCATATGACATGCAAATCCCTCACTGGACATTCATTTTTCCCCTATTCTTACTCTCTCACAGTACATATTGAAGATTCCTTAAGCAGGAAGACTCAGATCCAGATTTCAGGACTGCCAAGATACTGGCATGCTCAAGGTCACATGAACAGAGTAGCTCGAAAATAATTATCAAAGACCGGCGCATTTTAATAAGCATTCATTTGTGTCTTTTAAGAAAAACTGAGCATATTTGTAAGAATAATTGTATATTAAAGGGAGAAAGAATCAAAATAGAGAATATAAGTCTTCTCACTTATTTCAATAAACTTTCTATTGAGTTTTTATGTTCAACTTCAACAGCCATCTTTACATACATCAAAGCCTACCTTACTCTACCAATAGTTTTATTTGATCTGGCAGAGTTGTACAGATGTATTTCTTATTCTGAATAAAATCTGATAATTGGCTCCTGTTTGAGGTCTTCCACAAATCCTGATCTTCCTTCATCTTACTAGTTTTCTTCACAAATTTGAAGCTGAATTCAGAAAGACTACTTCAGCTTACCATGTCTTTAAGAAGAGGGATCACATGCCATAATCCAAGTTATACTAGCTTTGAACTTTAAACTTCACTTATCATGAATCTTAGCAGAGACAGCCTTCTTCTATTAATAAAAGACCTTTGCTTATTTTCATTTTAATTGTCTTTCTTTATTGCCAATGTATTAATTTAAGATGGCCGTAGAAAGAGTTGTCTTTAAAATGCAAATGAAAAATTTACTCTGCCTTGGGTTTTGGAAGTTATCATTTATGCAAATAACTGTACTGATTGGAGTTAAAATTTTCCAGGGGTTTAAACAAAAAAGCCGCAAAGCTCATTGAATAAAGGCAGTTTATCATTGATCAAGTAAATACGGAATTAATTTCTAATATTTTACACCGGAAAATAAAGAGACAGAATGGAAGAGAAACAGATATGCTCAGCTGTGTGGTAGTGCAATATACTGGAGCTTTGCCAAAGTCAGCAAAAAACATTTGGCATTGCTAATAAAACTGAATGCAGAAATCACAGGAAATTAAAATTTCAAATTTCATATATTTGTTAAGGGAGACCTTTATTAAAAAAAAAACAAAAACAAAAACAAACATGGACATAGGCCAAAACACTATAGTCACAGCTCATAAAATGTCCTCTTTATTGACAAACATCTGCAAGGGCAGAGTTGGTGTCAGCTGTGCAAGGGCGCACACAGCCACAGTGTATCTGCCTGGTGTCCTAACATATCCGGGTGCTGACTAATCTCAGCAGATACAAAAAGGTTGTGATGTTGCATCTGTATTGCTCATTCCTCTAGGTGCTGCCAGGCCCTTCAGCACAGCAGTTTCTCCTGGCCAAAGAATATTTCCCCAACCAATCGAACTGGAGGAACAGTCACGGCACTTCTGGTTTTCAGCATTAACATAAAAAGTCACCAAGACTTGATTATATGCAGATGGTTTGTTCACTGTTTGCACAGACCCTGAACCTGAACATCTTGAGAAGAAACAAGTACAGAATAAAGATGAAACAGGCTAGTATGATCATTGCTAGTCTTATCCCCAGTCAGGAAAAGAAGAAGCTTATATAAAGAAGGAAAAAAAAAGTCTGTGGACCAGGAAGTATAAAAAATGCAAGAAGATCTGCTCATCGATACAGCATTATGCCTTTAGAGTTACCTACTATGGCTAGTTGACTCTATTTATCATTAACAATTAATTTTTCAGAACTTAGCAAAACCCTAAGAAAAAGCAAAGAAGAATCTGACATCATGCTTTGTCTAATGACAGGAAGCCCAATGGAAAAGAGCTATGAAAACAAGCATCTTATAATTTCATTACAGAGAACAAACCCTCTCTTCAATGCTCCTTAGTCAAATGGACTCTCATGGGTCAAACAGGCTCAGGAAAAGCAATTGAACCTTTCCTTTCTAATTCTCATAGACAGATTATTTTTCAAAGTCTCTTAAAGCAAAGTTTTTAGTTCTCAGGAAACTCCTTGGCAGTAATTTGGGCTGATGATAAACAAACCTCCACTAACTACATTTAAAGACAGAAGAAAAGCCTTCACATCCTAAATTAGATATGCTTAAATAGGATGAAGGAACACAGCAATAGAAACACGACTACTACACTATTTATTTCTTTAAAAAATGAGTTCCCAACACAGCTTCTTTGCACATAGAAGCTTGTTGACCTTCTATACAGAAAACAGTAGGTGAGTCAATCTTTAACTATTTCTGAAAGCCTCATCAACAGTTTGGTTTCATTCCAGAAGAAGCTATGCCTGACATGAATACATCCAACTTGAGAAGAAACACCACAAACCTAATTTTTCCTTGGCACCTCATTACACTCACGCCCAGAATGACAATAATCACCACTCTGACTTCTAACTGCACCTGGAAAGAATGAATTTATCTGCCGCTCTGTGGAAGTATTACTGGCAAAAGAAACACCAATGAAAAGTCAGTCTTTAAGAGACCTTAAGTACACAAAAGACTCCTGCAGCAGAAGGGAAAAAAAAGTAATGGGCCATATGAAGAAATTCTGTTTACCTATGGGCTTATTTGAAATCTGTCCAGTGTGAAGCATTCATAGCCATAAAAATAGATTTTACTGAGATGTTTGACTTTCTATAATCTTGCTGAATATCTAAAAAGAAGGAAAGCTGATACTATATATTGCAGATGAAACTGTTAATGCAGTATAGCCTTGTTTTCGTAGTTACGAAAAATAAAGGCTTTTTTTTTTTCGCCTGGGCAAACCACTAAGAGAACAAGAAAGGCAAGTTTTATGACAAGGTAGATCAATGAAGAGTAGCCTCAAGTAGAGTATAAGTTTGAGTCCTATTTTCTTCCTAGGCACAGGAGTTTGGAGAAGGTGAAGGAACCGTCAGATGAGACTCAATGAACGCATTATTGCCCCTATCACACAAATAGCATGCAAGTTTATACCATGTTTCATTTTAGTCTTACTTGTCACAATCCATAAACTAACACAGTTTAGTCAACTCTGGCCTCTAGGCTTTAAAGCCTGTCACAAATAAAGTCTAGTTGAGATCTTGCAGTCCAGTTTCACACACTGCATTTTGCGAGGCAACACATTACTCAGCCCCTGGAGACAAGGCCATGGTGACCACATATTGACAGAATTGATCAGTCTTAGCCTTATGTATAACAAACTTCAGTATCAGTCCAGCAACCATGATTAATTTAGCTTACAGCCCATCCACAGCTGCTGGTAAAATTTTACTGGAAAAGAGAAAACCTAATCGCCCCTAGCTTCTATGTCACAGTTATACAAAGTCCAACTGTATCTTGTATCATGACCGCTTAAGTCATTGTAGGAGTCTCATTCCCAGATTAACCCGAGACAAGCAAGCAAGGCCTATTTATTCAGCAAATGCCCAAGCTAAGATGAAAATGTGTAACTGGAAAGAGGAATCCTTTTTCTTCTGCAGGATTCAGAGGATGATATTCAGAAGACCAATAGGTAGGGACAACTTCTACTTACCACCACGGCTGTCAGTTTTAGCACAGGTGGAACATGAAAAATGATCAAGAGCCTTCGAGAAGCCACAGGGGGTAAAAGAAGTCATGCTCATTTCTCTGTCAGACTATCTCTTTTTCACATTTACTGCTAACCAGTTCTGCAGCAACTACCTTGCACTTGCACCACTGCTCCGGCATGGAAGTTGACACAACAAAGTGAAAAGTTCACAGATTTCTGACACTTCTTTTGTACCTGTTCTTTGAATACAGTACCTGAAATTCTGTATACCTGAAGCCAAGATTCACATATGTTGTGCGATTTATAGATATGTAAAATCGAAGTCACAATCCGGCTCACAAATAGTATTAAACGGTCTCCAAAGCAGAGACCCTTTTTATAAGACATTTAAAATTGAACTAGACATATCACTGGAGTTCATATTATAGAACAAACGTGTCCTGACTGGGTTCAGGAGGAAGGAAGGAAGAAAAATGAACATCCCAGTTAGCAAGAATGAACAATGTTTTGCAGTTACAAATAAATTTGGCATTTTGTGAACAAAAATAAGAAATGCTTATGGGACCAGAGGGGAGGCACAGATTCAAACAGTGCCCCAGCAGAGAGAAGGCAGTGGCTGTCATGCAACTTGCATGAAGGGCACACAATACTCTGGTGAATTACAGCATAATGCGTTTTGTTTCTGCTCAGCACATTTCACATGCCCTTCATGAAAACAAGAAAAGCACTGCTCTGTCCACCACTGGGAGACAATAAAAACAGGCAAAAGTTGAGTCCTGCCATCCGTGTGGAGATGCATTACAACATGACAGGCATCCACAAGAATACATTTGTAATGCAAAAAGGAATCATAATTCAAGGCCTGCCCCAGCATATTTCAGGTTAGTGGTTGAAACCGTCAGAAAGCCAATGGTTCAAAAATTTTCCACAATGCAGAAAAAACAATTTTGAAATGGGGTCGTAGGTATAGACAAGGCTGAGATGATGTGCTGCTCAGCTGTACGCAGCACCTTTCACCTTAGTTCCAGAGATTTAATGGGTGAGAAAGATGAAGAACACATGCAAGAAGAGGGATCTGTGAATGAAAATGGAAAAAAATGAATAAAGGTTAGTTGTGTCACTCTTCTCAAGTTAAGGCTTTATTCAAAGACAAAGTAGTGTGGTGTTGAACAAAATGTTCTGGGCTGAAAGACAGGCAAAATATTTGCTGTAGTTTGCTGTTCAAGCATCATGGACAAACCTGCAGCCTCTTTTGATCAATGAAGGGCTCATCTCAAGTGAAAGGACTTTCAAAAGAAAATCACAAAATATAAAGAACACTTCCACAACTGCCCTTCTGTTCTGTATGAAAACACTATCACCAGGAAGGGCACGAAGCACAAAATAAAAAGTTCTTCAACATTTTGTGAAGCCATTAACATTTCCTCTGATCAGAAATTAGTACAAGAAAAACTAAAAAGTGTAATGGCAACTGACGCAAAAAGGGATAGATACAAGCCCTTCCAATCTCCAATTAAACATTGCCCTAACAGCATAAAGTGTCTTCTCTAGTGATTACTAGTTTTAGAAAGTTTCTCATTTTTAGTTCAGAAAATATTTAATAACACTGACTATTACTGTTATTTATAGTTATTTATTATTATATGTATTATTATATACACTAATAATACAATAATTCTACAAAGAATTCTTGAAGTGAACCCAAAGACCTGATGACTTTTACTCTGCATGTAACGTCCATTGCTTAAACATCTTTTGAGCAACAAAATACAAGATAATTACATAGAACTACAGTGAGGCTACCATCCCGAAAGTTATTTTTTTTTCTGAACATGAGATTCTAAGAACATTTTTGTGGGTTTCTGTCACGAATCCTGATTTAGGATCCTGCTGACCACGTCAATTCGCCGTAAATGGGCAATTTAGATTGCTTAAAGAACCACTGTCAAAGGTATCAGCAAAAGTAATTTTAGTGAAATATGATGTTATAAAAGTGTGACTAAACAATGGTCGAAAGTAAGATTCACTCTATTACTGTACTGCACAAAGGATATAAGAATGATTCAAAACTACCAAGACAGAATCAAAGTTACCAGGACAAAAAAACCCCAAAGTTATAAAGACAAAATCTTAGTCCACTATAATACGAGGTTATGCACATTATCAGTCACTCACCAAAGATCTCTTGTTGCTAAGAGGTGTGTCTGCCTTAAGCAGCAATCTTGAGAGGCGTTCCAGCTCAGGGGGAGATCCCCATCATGCAGACAGGCTGCCTAGCTGGGGTTGCTCAAAGAGGGCTCCCTTAGGCTGTCATATTTATGGAATAGAGTGGTTGGCTTGTAGTCAAATTATATGTGATGGGAAAGGTATGCAGGAGACGCCTTGTACTCGCAACTTTCTTTATTCCTTGATAAATGAGAAGCCACCTGCTACTCACATGTAATGGCATGATGGGTGTTCCAAGTTCATATGCATCAATGCTCAGTGGATCACTTTTCTCCTCTGTGTGTTTTCAGAGAACGGATTGGAACTAGAGGAGTTCTTGGCCCAGTTACAGCTCAGGCATTTACCTGAACCAAACTACCACTGGTTTGGTTAAGGTATCAAGTGCATCTGTCACAGTATCTAGGCTTGTTCTTCCAGTATATTCCAGACCGGGTACAAACCTCTCCCTACTGAAGTCATTAGGAGTTTCATTATTAAGTTCTGTCATGCAAGAACTGTAATGCAATTATACAGGAAGGAACATTTCCTAATTTTTGTAATTGATTTCTTGATAATTCAGCCGGCCATCTGAAGTAAGTTATTGCTAACTTTTAATAAAAAGGAAGGTCCTATAAGACATATTTCATTGCCATTCTGCTGACAATGGAAGAAGCAAGAAAGATCCCAGTTAACTCTCACAGAGACTGGAGTGCTACAGAGTGTAAAGTACTGAAAAACTGTGAGTGTGTGTGTGGAGGCAGGCCAGAGTAAGTTACACTAAGGAGGTTCAATTCTGAATGCCCGTTAAAGTAATTTGTTGAGTTAAAAAAAAAAAAAAAAAAAAGGGCAGCTGATTTTTCACAAACACTCTTTCCAGTAGATTCTAAAATCACTTCTTTTTTTTTTTTCCAGAAGTCATGTAAAGTGTAACTGTATTCGAGCATGGAGATATATACTATAGCTATTATAGAAGATGCTTTGTCCACACTAGGTAAGACCACCTTACCTTCCCTTTGCCCCAGCCCACTGTTTCCTAATCTGTAGAAAGCAGTGACAGAGGGTCAGACCTGCTACTGGCACAAGAATCCTCTCACTTCTGATTTTACTTCTACCGTCCTCCTTTCTCCCTAATGCCTCTCTCCTTCGTTTTATTTTCTAAGTGTTCATAGATCTTAAGGAAGATCCAAGAGCATAACTGGTGATAAACAAATGTGAAACAACCCTCTGACCCCTTTCCTGATCACAGAGAGCTCACAATACAGCAGAGCTATGAAGGACTCACTTCAGGAGTCCAGTTGTCACAAAGGAGTGAGTCTGCTGCCTCCTGCCTTCAGGAGAAGATTTAGACCAAGCAGAAAATGATCTGGCAAAGCTATAAATCTGAAGGCTGATAAGGACCTGTAAAGGTGATCCTACATCATATGCCTGGCCAAGGGAGCTCCAGTCCTCTTAACCGCCCCGGTAAAACTGCCCCCACAGGGTGATGGGAATAGCAGCATATACAGTTGCTCAGCAAATGGTACTGAGAAACTAAAATAGCAATGCAAGGCAGCTGGGAAGGTTGTCTCCTTCAAAAAAAAATACTCCTCTGAAGGATATTTTTGGGTGTTGAAGAATGTTTTCCCCAACAGATTTCTGGCAGCCTTCAAAGCAAGACTATGTAAGTAGGACATGGGCTGAAGCACTCCTGTGTCCCAGTAACTCTCAACTGGCAAGGGGCAGCTGGATCTAACTTACAACAGACTGAGCCTTCACTCTTCTCTTGTACTTAGAAGAATCTGACTAAAACACAATTATCCTGGCATCCATTTGTCTATATATTATTGTCCCCTTAAAGGTACCATTCCACAATAATTAAACCACACAGATAAACCTTCTTTGCATCATTGATCCAGTTCACTAAGGTCTTTATCCTTTGAGACCTCAACCCAGGACTTGTGACCTAGTGTAGGGCATAAAGGAGGATCCAGAATTACGGCCTCTGTTTCATGTTAGCATTGCTGAATATCAAGACACAATACCAACAAGGGAAAGAGTATTATCCTGCAGCTAGAAGTGAAAAACATCAAAATTTCCCAACTCTGGTGAGAGCTTAGTAATGTGGCTTTAGGCAGAGAATATAGTCTCCATATTCCCACTTTCTACCTGTATGAAAAGGTGGTGACATACTTTGTCTCCATTCAAAGTTATACACACCTACAGTTTTATTCACCTGAGGGCTCCATCTGATGTATAATGCGTTAGCATTCACATCTAAGCTACTCAGAAAGGCATGGTGTCTTTTATATAAATGAATATCATTTACCACAGGTCGATCTTTGTAAATAGTTAATCGTTTTGCTGCCTAAACTGAGATGGAATTTCTTCCCATTGACATATCCTTGGCTGAATGGATACAGCGTGACTCTCACAGAGCAAGGGACTGACAGACCCTCTCTGGCCCATTGAATGTTTACTCACATATTTCACGGATCCAGGTCAATGTATCTTATATCATTATGATTATGAAGAAGAAAAGCATTTTGCTTTCCTCATCAATTTTGACCAAAAAAAAAGAAAGCACTTTAAAACTATATCTAAGAAGAAGGGAAGGGAAAGGGAAAGGGAAAGGGAAAGGGAAAGGGAAAGGGAAAGGGAAAGGGAAAGGGAAAGGGAAAGGGAAAGGGAAAGGGAAAGGGAAAGGGAAAGGGAAAGGGAAAGGGAAAGGGAAAGGGCAGTTTAGGAGGGGTGTGTGAATAGCTGAATTCTGAAGGAGGAGAAAAGACAGAATAAAACATTCAGTACAATCTGTGTTTGCTGTTATGATATTGCAATTGAAGCTTGGAACACTGAAGAGTCAGGAAGCTAGTGATTCGCTATTAAAAAAAGTGAATTTCCAAAAGTGCTTAGGCCTAATTGGCTTTTCCATACCAGTTTTTTGTCCTTCTTCAGATAAAAACTGCAAAGTTACACTGTGAAGGACAACAAAGTTCCTGCTACAGTTTTTTTTAAGAATACAAATAACACAGCTACCTAAAGGAACTCATAAACACTGTAATGGTCCTAAGCTGTGATTGCTTCACCCTTCCACTGGCAATCTTACACTGAAATGCACTCAAATGCACATCTTTTGTTTTAATGCATCTTCGCTATCTGCTTGCAATAGCCACATTGTCTCCTGTCTTGTATTTTGATCGTAAGTTTTGCATGGCAGGAACCATTTTCACTCTCTGCCTAGCACAGTGGAGTGCTCTCCATGACAGCTATTATAGTGAAAAGCTACAGTATATGTAAATAGCAAACAAGTATTTAGGATTGGTCTTTATAATCACAATCATATTCAGAACTGTAATTACGTGTTTGTAGATGCTACTTCTTTTGTGTTACTTGATATAACGCCTTTGTCTCAGGGTGTCACGCAAGCCCTAGCATTGCATAGCAAGGCACCACTTCTAAGAAGGATATATGAGGAAGATGAAGGAGCAAAGAATCATAGAATCATAGAATGTTAGGGATTGGAAGGGACCTCGAAAGATCATCAAGTCCAATCCCCCTGTCAGAGCAGGAACACCTAGATAATGCTACACAGGAACCTGTCCAGGCAGGTCTTGAATGTCTCCAGAGAAGGAGACTCCACAACCTCTCTGGGCAGCCCGTTCCAGTGTTCCGTCACCCTCACTGAGAAGAAGTTTCTTCTCGAGTTTAAGCGGAACCTCTTATGTTCCAGTTTCAGCCCATTACCCCTTGTCCTATCAGTGGTTGTCACCGAGAAGAGCCTGGCTCCATCCTCGTGACACTCACCCTTGATATATTTGTAAACATTAATGAAGTCACCCCTCAGTCTCCTCTTCTCCAAACTAAAGAGCCCCAGCTCCCTCAGTCTTTTCTCATAAGGGAGATGCTCCACTCCCTTAATCATCCTAGTTGCCCTGTGCTGGACTCTCTCCAGCAGTTCCCTGTCTTTCTTGAACTGAGGGGCCCAGAACTGGACACAATATTCCAGATGGGGTCTCACTAGGGCAGAGTAGAGGGGAAGGAGAACCTCTCTTGACCTACTAACCACCCCCCTTCTAATACACCCCAGGATGCCATTGGCCTTCCTGGTCACAAGGGTACAGTGCTGGCTCATGGTCATCCTGCTGTCCACCAAGACTCCCAGGTCCCTTTCCCCTACACTGCTCTCTAATAAGTCATTCCCCAACTTATACTGGAACCTGGGGTTGTTCCTACCCAGATGCAAGACTCTACATTTACCCTTGTTATATTTCATTAAATTTTTCCCCGCCCAACCCTCCAGCCTGTCCAGGTCTCGCTGGATGGCAGCAGAGCCTTCTGGCGTGTCAGCCACTCCTCCCAGCTTGGTGTCATCAGCAAACTTGCTGATAGTACTCTCTAGTCCCTCATCCAAATCATCGATGAATATATTGAATAATACTGGTCCCAGTACCGACCCTTGAGGGACTCCACTGGATACTGGCCTCCAACCAGACTCCGCCCCATTGACCACGACTCTTTGGCTTCTTCCCCTTAGCCAGTTCACAGTCCACCTCACTACCCGAGAGTCTAGACCACACTTCCTCTATTGTGATTAACTTTCCAGCAGGTAGATATTAACCTGAAGAGAGACTACTCCCACCAATATGACTGCATATGGCAGCCTGGAAATGTTAAAGAGCTTCAAGTCTTGGCCTAGTCTTGGGCTGAAACTTGGCAGCTCCAGAGGGAAATCAGGCCATGGCCAGATGGGAAGAGAGGTGAGACAGAGCCAAGAGTCCAGAGAGATAGGGGAGTTTGCAATCAGGAAACAAAACCTTGGTTTAACTACATAAAAAAAAGCATCCTGTAATATTTCCATCTGTCTTCCTCACTATTTTGTAATTTCTCCACATTAATCATTCCACCCAGAACAGGGTAACACTGTGTCTCATCGCTGAAGCCTCATGTTCATGCTCTAGTGAAAAACCAAAGGAAAAGATCTGGGGAGGGTGATCACTTGGGTATGGCTTAGCAATGGTAGAAAGATCACAGCTTAATTCAGTTGTTCTCCACTGAAAAAAAAAACACAATAAAAACAATAAAACAACACAGAAAATCCATTTCTGAACACCTCAGTGTTCTGTCCCTTTTTATTTCATGTTTTCTGGTTTGCTCGCAGGTTTGTTCTGGAGTGAGCTTACTAGACCTCTCCAAGTTGCATTCCAGTGTTGGTTCAATCTACCCAGGGGTCATTCTGTCTGGATAGTATGCATATGTTGTAACAGTTTGGTTCAGCACCAAACATTTATCAAATGCTACATCCCTGTGAAAGCATGCACAGGAATCAGTCACAGGCTATCAGAGTATTTAAAGCAGTTTGAACTGTGGAGAAAAATTCTTTTGTCTTAAGACCATCTAGTCACTGTACGCTGGCCAGAAGAAAATTCAGTCTTGCCCAATACTTTGAAAAGGGGCCTAGTTGGTCCTAGAAAAAAATTGCCATAAGCAATGTGGGTGTAATCTATTGTACCTCCCACTTTTTATCAGTACAGATATAGCTAGAGACATATTAGTTAGGCTTCTGCTATCAGTTGTCATCTGGATGAACCTCCCACTCCACGGCTGGTTTATAGAGGAACTTTAAGGAAACCAGTCTCCTAACTTAATCATCTGAATGAATTGCCTGAAGAAGAACAGTACAAATACTTCCTCTGTGTGACTAAACTCATGGCATTTATTCCAATTAAGATGAACATGGGCAATCCACACAATTTTCCACTGAGATGCAATCAGGATACTGCCCACAAGAATAGCCGAAAAAAAGCAAAATGTAGAATTGGAGTATCTTTTCTTTATGTTGGACACCAAACACTTCATGCAGAACTTACCACTGTAGAATGTACAAGTGCTCAGGAAATAAACCTTTGAACACTTGATGACTGGAGATACCGTTATTGGTGTAAGCGGTGTATGCTAAGCCAAAGATCACAAAGCACATTTCAGGCTACACTGAGGGTGATCTCCAAATGTGCTCTTTGGGCATGAAGCCTAGTTTCTCTCTGATGATTAAAACCACTGTGAAATGTGAAACAGACAATATATGCTTCTCTCTCTATCAAAAGACCCATTAACACACATCTTTTAGCAGGAAAAACAAAGTTCTTGGTAAATTAAAATTTTCTGAGTCTCACATCTTGGTTTAATCAAGGTTATATTAGGAGAACATGTCTAGCAAATTTCAACAGTCATTTAGGCAGTTCTGGAAATAATTTTGATGAGTTGATTTTTTTTTTTTTTTTTTTCAAAAAAGCCTCTGCATTCTGTGGAATGGCACTAACTCTTTTAGTAGTGATTAGACAAAGATGTATCTAGTTTAAGATAGGAGATCTGGAAAAAAGAAACAAAACAACACTGCAGTTCACTGAACATAACAGCATATATAGTTTACACTTTACCCTGGGCAGATCTGTCAGCATAGAGACTTTGCAAGTGTCACTGTTAGACCGGAACATTACGATCACTTCTCCAAGAACACTGTTGAATAGAGTTTCTGGGAGCAGAGAGAGTAAGAAAGGCTAAGTAGAGGCAAGGCACTGTCAAAGAATTAAGGCAAAACAGAATCATGAGAACATGACATTTTGGAAAGATCCAAATCTGGTACCGGAATAACATATAGCTTTACAGAGCTTGATGGAAAGACAGGAATAAAACTCTGAAACAAAAAAAAAAATAGAAGGAAAAGGGCCATTTCAGAAGAGTGCAAGTGTTCTGGAACAGATGGTCCTTGGAAATGGAGACAAGACTAGGAAAAAAAGAGGATGAGCAGATGTTATAGATGCTTCATCTGAATGATTGCTAGTACTAAATTCTACACCAAAACTAGGATTGATGGGAAAAATTACATCATCACCAAGGAAAGGTATGCGTCATTACCAGAGCACATTCACATGTCTAGACATGCACTTGGATAGCCAGAGCCAAAGACAAATTTGGAAGTCAGACGGAATGCAGAGGAGTCAAAATAAATGAAGCAGAACCAGCCATATGAAAGCAGATGGTTTGAGATGCTGCTGGACAGACCTGACTCCTGCTTCGATGTCATTGCAAGAGTAGTGCCATGGGGGTGCATAAAATGACTGATTAAAATACCTCTCTGCAAGCTTCTCTCTGGTGCTTCATATCCAGTGAGAAGAGTAATTCAAGCACATGGGCAGGGCTCAGCGTGAGGAGATTTCAAGAAAAGGAACTTCGTTTAAAACTACCACATACACAGTGAAATCTTAATTCTGCCAGTGACTAGACACCAAGAATTCCCTCCTTCTTCATTTTATTTTTCAAAGTCCTTCTCTCCTCAGCTTCCTCATTTCCAAAGGCCTAACCATTCCAAAACTTTAGGGACTGATTCAGCACTGAATTAACTGCTATTGAAAGTTCAACTACAAACACATCCAGTGCTCTTGAAGTGACAAACACAAGTAAGACTGTCAGAAAATGTCATGCCTAGAACTTGCCTACTCTTTTCAAGCTTAATGAGCTGCACTATCCCAAAAGAATTACTGATTGAACTCCCTGACCTCCATCCATTACCCTCCTTCTGCACATGAAGAACAGCATGTGAAGCACAAGCAGGCTTTCAGCCCAATAAAATTCCATAAGAAGAAAATCCATATTAGTAGAATCAGTCTTCTTTGTCTGGTTTGAGCTCAGGTCACAACCATGAGCATGGCAGCATTCATGCTCTGTAATTCCGTTCTCTGAGACTAGTCAGTTATCTCTGGACCAAGGATTCAATTGGTTAAAGCAGAAAGTATCTTTTATTTTTCCAGAAAATCTCTCAATTAGTTAGACCATGAAACCAATACATTTCTCATAATAATCTTTTGTTAATTAAGGAAGAATACCAATATGATTCCAAAAGGTACACAATAACAGTTTCCACCCACGCTAGAATTTTTTCACAACCTGTGTTCATTCTTTTTTAATTTGTCTCCTGCTCACAGAGGGCCAAAATTGCTAGGACCCTTGGGAAATAACAGCTACAGGCAACGGCTTATTTTTTTAGCCTATAACAGGATTCACAGTAAGGTAGAGAGCAGCAAAATCCCCATTATAAAGATAATTTCTGCCAATCACTTCTGTTTTTCTCAAGGATCTGTCACCCACAGCAGCTCTATTTGCTTGCCAAGAATCTTTGCTGCAGGACCAGGACATCATCTCGTGACTGTGCACTATTCAGACCTTCCCTCCAAGTCACCACCACTTTATAGCAAAAGGATCTGCAAAGAATAACAAGGCAGCAGACCTGTTGAGAAAGAGCACTGTACCAAACCTTAAGTCACATCACATGACTGGTCCTAATCTCATCCTCTTGTGACAGAGGAAAGCAGATACACGACTGGTGATTAAAGTAGGTGAGTATAGCAGAGGGCCACATACATCTCTGCGCATGTCGTTAGCAATCATATCACTGTTTCAACTAAACTAACATTTTTTACGAGAATAATTACTGTTTGACTAACTGTTACTCACAACAGACTGCAAGGTAGGCCAGTGCTCAACACTCACAGTATATACATGTGGGTTAAAAAGCCCCTTCAGACTCTGCTTGTAGTAGGGTTGGAACATCAATGCTTGCCTCTCCAGGATCAAATGGCTCCCAGACCATTTCCCAGTCTTGTGGGACATTTTTATGGACTGTTATGTTCTGCTTGAAAACATCAGAAAGAGAGTAAAAGATCAAAAATTCTTATGGAAGTGTCTTAGCTAAAGGCAACAGAAGCTTTGCAGTGGCCTACAAATAAGAGCAGGCTTTCATTCTGAAAATTTTTTCGTTCTTTATTTTGACTGGGGAAAGAGGAAAATAACAGTCATCTAAGAAACCTGAATTATCCAAATGTATGAAGTTGTCTGTCTCAGTCATAGGTAATCTTGGTTCTTGTCATCTGCTTATAGGTAGACTTTTACTGCTTGAAATGAAAGCCAGGGAACAGAAAAAAGAATCCAACCTCTCAATCAAATACAAAGGCTTCCAGGGCTGGTTTCCTCCGGTGTGTTATCTAAGCTGCAAGAGAGTAGAAATTATGTTAAACTTCTGCACATTTCTTCAGAACTTTTACTTTAGACAAAAAATGGTGGGTATGAAATTTACTTTGGATGACAAATACACAGTAAGAAAGAACAGCCCAAGCAAACAGTTTTAAGAAAGGGAAAGACAGCAACTGTGAGAGAACAAGTCATGCATTCTCACAAGTGATCTCCCTTCCTCTGCACATGTGCAAAGAGAGAGAACACAACTCACAAAAATGTAGCACTTCCATGACAGTGCAACCACAGTATCTGCAAAAAAGTAGGAGGGTGTAGTAGGAGGAAAACAATTATTTGGACTGGAGAGGAGAGGAGAGGAGAGGAGAGGAGAGGAGAGGAGAGGAGAGGAGAGGAGAGGAGAGGAGAGGAGAGGAGAGGAGAGGAGAGGAGAGGAGAGGAGAGGAGAGGAGAGGAGAGGAGAGGAGAGGAGAGGAGAGGAGAGGAGAGGAGAGGAGAGGAGAGGAGAGGAGAGGAGTGGCAAAGGCAAAGGCAAAGGCAAAGGCAAAGGCAAAGGCAAAGGCAAAGGCAAAGGCAAAGGCAAAGGCAAAGGCAAAGGCAAAGGCAAGGAAGGGAGAGGGAGAGGGAGAGGGAGAGGGAGAGGGAGAGGGAGAGGGAGAGGGAGAGGGAGAGGGAGAGGGAGAGGGAGAGGGAGAGGATCTTCATACTCTATACAGGCAGAGATAGGACTCTTCTCCTTGTCTCTTCCCAACTGTATCACTCTAAGAATTTGTGCATCATTATTTACAAGATTGTTTCACTTATAGTTTGAGAGGGCAGCATGAAAAATAGCAGCATGGGTTTTTTTAAAACATTTTCTTGATGCTCAAGTGTTAGAATTTTAAAATGTTTGGAAGATCTTCATCCGTTATGTCAGATTGGGACAACTTTCCTCTGTGTTCTCCTGTAGACCAGCAGCACTACCCGACAGCAAATTAAACAGCTCTTCTAAAAAAGCATTAGTTTTTAAGTGTCTTCATACAACTGTAAATGAAGTTCTCTAAGTATGTCTAAGCTTCTCTGAATACAGAGCTACAAAATAGTTTATAGTCCTGATAGCAGTCAGTTACCTTAGAAAACTAATGGGCATGCTAGACAACAAATAAAATGGGATTTTGCTCTAATGTTTAAAACTGTCCCATCTCTGTTCTTCTATGGGAAGCATTAGGATTGTCTTTGCTTGAGGCACCAGACCTAAAGAGCTGACATAAGTACAACCCTTGAAACTCTCCCTGGAAAGGCACATGAGAATGAATGGCAAAACTTAGTGTTAAAGTGGATGAGAAAAGTCTGAGTACAGGCACAAATCAAGAGATTTAAACATATATTTTATATGGCACGCTGCCTGAATGACAAAGGTATTTACCATAACACTGCCAGAAGTACACACATTAAAACAGTTGAACTTTATAAAGTAATTAGTATTAAGGTGACCTGGCTTACACTATGGAGTGCATAAATTCAAACGAAAAGGCTTAACTTTTCAGCATAGATCACTTATACTTCATGTATACAAAAAAAAAGATGGAGAAAGACAAATTTAATCAATATATTATCAGTTGAAAGCTCTGATGACTCTTTAAAGAGCTAGCTACATAGATCTTCATCAGGAAAGAGGAACAAATTTCACTGGAGATTTTTTGTTTGGTTTTTTTTTAAATGGCAGAAGAAAGTCACACAAGGACAGGACTTTGGTTATGAGTTTCATCTTCCTTAATATGTACTGGGAAAGCTTTCAAGGATGAAGCAGAAATAATCCCAAGTGTCAGAATACTGAGTAGGAGGCAAGTGGCAATTTGGAGCTAAAATAACCCAATTTTTTGACACAGTAGGCATATTCCATTGTGGTTCTGAAAAAGAGCTATTGTTGAATACTGACTTTTACTGAGTTGATAGAAGTCTTGCTCTTTATCTGAAAATATAGTATTTGAATGTCATACTGGAGACCACTGAATCTCCCTGGGTTAAGCAAAATTGACTTAAAATGAGTCTTCTGAGAAGAGACAAAGAATACAGACATCTTTTTACTTTACAACTGAAAGATAAATATTTCAGAAATACAAGAACATACAAAGTCATGGTAAAAACTGAAGTGTTTTTCCACATGAATTTTTACAGAAGTTGTTAACATCCCATCTAAGTATGGGCATTTTTACTAGTAATTTGAATATCTGAGGTGGTCAGACCCAGGTCATTTTTCATTTCTACAAGATCTGAATGACAGATTTCATAATGTCACATTCTATCACAACAAATGTCAAACACAAGCCACATCTTTTGGCCAGTTAGACCTGTTTTCCCTGCCTGTCAGGAAAGCTGGGTAAGCAGATACAAAGGAGATGGTGGTGTTTCAGCATTTATTAAACAGGATTGTCCATCATGTTTCAGGGTCAGACAGTAAACAGGAACTTATTAAGGTGTCTTAGCATTATGTTGTTACAGCAGCAGATGCCTATGACCAAGACATAGAGGCTGGTTCACGATTCAGGTATCTTGCCCTGTTAAAAATTAGAAAAGGTTGATCATTATTGTTGTCCTGACTGGAAAAGGGTCTGAACTGGAAAAACAGACAAGAGCACAGGAGACAGGTTGGGAATCCAGCCCCTGTCTCAGAGCTTCATCCCTTGCAAACACAGTTGTTAACACTCTGCAGTTATCTATCAAATGGCAGCAATGTCCCACTCAGAACCACCGACATCCCTTTCCTGCTCCTCAGTGTTTCTTGAGAGTTGCTCCAGAACCTGACACCATTAATGGTCAGAACCTTTTGTCCATCTCAATTTACTCAGGGTCAGTTTTGTACCCCTTTGTTACTATGCCAAACTATCCTCTAGATTAAATGTTCTATTATCTTTGACACTACAATGTTGCCAGCTGCAGTCATAAGCAGAATTATCTTGAAGAAAATCTGATCTTCCATCCCCTAGTTCACCCACCTCAGCAAGAAAGCAGTAGACACAACTTCAGCATCTGCTGTAAACTTCCTAATTCCTACAATATTTGATGCTGCTTGCCTTGAGCATCACTAGAATGCAATACCACCCTTCCATGCTGTGCAATTTTTTTGTGGTATCCTTTCAAACACTAAGGACTTTTGGGTTGGCTTGATTACTTCTTTTCTCAGTATAGGTACAGAAATAGAATGCTGTCATGCCCTTGGATCCATCACCTCCTCCAGTTTCCTTATATTTTCTGCTATCTCTTTATTCCAAAGTGAGATTCTGCCCTGGGCATCAGAGGACATGGGAATTCAGGTCAAAGTAGGGTAAGAGGAAGTCTTGGGTCAAGGCACAGAATGTTATGGGATTCATTAGACTGAAATTATGTAGTGTAGGCTCATTCAGTTTAAGGCAGGAAATCTCACAACGATAATTGATTATGAAATGATTGGATAGATTTGCACAGTGCGCTAAAAATTTTATATATGAACCAAAAAGTGATGCAAATAGTAATAAATTGTATTTATTTTGCAGGAACAACACAGTACTCTCCTAGGGTTAGGAGCCCACTAGGGAGTTCATGTGGATGTCTTCAAGCACATAATAGCACTAAAGAGCTTAAAAGACGGAAAGTGAATCTTATACAAAGAGGTAGCTGCTCTGCTGAATTCCTGTGCCCTGAAGAATATCTTCCTGTCACTTATCCTTCCCATCATTCATGCACAGTCATGTCTACCCCTCCAGCTAAGACAGTTAACACAGTACTGCTGACCATCCATGACCCTCTCATTGCCAGGATCTTGAACGAAGGGCTGTAGGAAAGATGGGGAGGGACTCTATCAGGGAGTGTAGTGATAGGATGAGGGGTAATGGTTTCAAATTGAAAGAGGGTAGATTTAGGTCAGCTATGAGGAAGAAATTCTTCTCTGTGAGGGTGGGACACTGGAACAGGTTGCCCAGAGAAGCTGTGAACGTCCCTTCGCTGGAAGTGTCCAAGGCCAGGCTGGACGGGGCGTGGAGAAACCTGATCTAGTGGGAGGTGTCTCTGCCCATGGCAGGGGGTTGGAACTAGAAGATTTCTAAGGTTCCTTCCAAATCAAATCATTCTGTGATTCTATGATATCTGTGCTTTCACTTTCTCATAACCTCAACCTAAACACATAGACAATAACATGACACTATTAAGTCTAGACTGAAAGTAAGATCAATGGCATGGATGGGGTTGTCCCATCCATGCCATTAATCTTACTGTTATTATTATAATGTCAGGAAGCTCCAGGAATGAGCCAAGATTGTTTAAGTAATTGTTCATTACTTAAAGTTTACGTTTAGAGGAAAAGCTCTCCGCCTTTAAAAATTGACAATGAATAAACAATAAATAGAAATAGCATTTACTGTCTCAAAATTAAAAACACTAAGCTGCTTAGACCTCTTATCCTTTTGCAGGATCTCCACAAGCGAGCCTAAATATTACTGTGTTCTGCATTTAATATACAACGTATTCTGCAATGCCTGCACTAACTCACATGATGCAGCACTAGAAGACGTACTCAGGTTTAAGCTAAGTAAGAAAGTGCAAAGAGAGAGCAATACAGCAAAAAGACGTGCAGGTAACCTCCTCAGCAGGCAAATTTCCATAGTATTGTCAATGAATCAGGAAGCTAGATCATTCTCTTTTTACATGAGCGACCTTTACACTAGCAACGCTGCAAACCTGCTTCAGTTTTTTCTTGACAGAGATGACTAATCGCAGGGAAAAACCTAAAATCAAAAAGACCTGAGGGAGGTAAATAATGTTAGTTTAGTTTACCAGATGAGCAAAGGGAAACAGACAAGCAGAAAAAGCTAAAGGAGAGTTAATGGCAGGAGAAATGTAAGCCATTCAGAAAAGCCTGCTATTTCACTGAGAGCAGTGCCAGAGCCTTGGGGATTCCTGGTATTCAGCAAAGATGATGCAATCTGTAAATGTAAGTCAACTTTGTTTCCCCACTAATCACACACCCCATTAAAAAATAGCTAGGGAGAAAAGCCCTGGCAGCAAATTAGATTGAGGTAGGCAGTGATTTTCTGTGTTCCCTTCTGAGCTATTGGCTTCAATCCTATGCCCCTTGGAAGGAGTGGCTACCCTTCCACTAAAATCAGAAGTCCTGGAAATGATAGTTCAATGCCGCAGGAGCTGACAGCTCAGTGGGTAATGATAAAAGGACTAAGGACAGCCAGAAATGGTTCACAAAGTGTCACTGTTCTTGCCCCAACCTGCCACTCTGCATTTAGATTTGTAAGGTTCTTAACACAAAAAATAAAACCTCTGAAGTTTTCCAAGTAATGCTCTTCCTTGTTATAAACAGTACAAGGAGGTCTTTTCCACTATCCAGTCACTCCTCCTCTCTCACAGCTAGGCTTAAAAATACATTTTCCTTCTGGGACGATACATGATACAAGCCATTTGCAAGAGCACAAAGCTGAGCGGTGGTTTTCAGCCATCTTTAACCTGAGAAATCACCACCCATCTTGTTCCACAGCAACTTACTGTGTTGTTGTAATTGTTCCTTTAAAAATTAGAGCAAACTATTGAGTGTTCATTTATCCTTTTTATTTTCTCTCACTGTATTGTAGAGAAATGCACATTTATGTTAAGAGGAGAATGCAATTCCAGCCACAGACCATAATCTACATCTTAAGGAGCATCTTTGGATCACCAGGTAGGAAGCACTGATGGAACAAAGCAAAAAAGCTATTTCTAAAGCAGCAGGACAGCCTGATGAAAGCACTATTCACACAAAAGCATGGAGTTTCTTTACGACCACAGCTAGACTGCTTCTGCAACTCTATCTTAATCACAGCCAGCTTGGCTATCTCTCCAGTGCAAATACACTGACAAAGACCACTAGCAGTGCTACTTCCCACCAACACCAGTGGGAGACACACAGTCATAAAGTCAGAGCAGGTAAAGGTCAGAGCACACAAAACCTCTAGCGTGCTAACTGAAAGGAAAACGTTATGCTTCAGTTAGAACTGCTACCCGTAAAAATCTACCATCTATTAGCTCAGAGACTATCTTTGCCCATCTTCAAACACACACACATTTACATATTTTTTGAGAGGCAACTTTCCTTATCAATACACTTGCTCATCCTGGCTTCAATAACTCTGACTGAAGACATAAGTAACAGCTTGTCATCTCTGCTAACATACATATTCAGTTCAGATGAAATACCCTCTTTCAACAAGTCTTAAACACAGCTCTACTCCATCAATTTATTTGAAAACCAAATACATTTGGTATTGCCTTTACTCATTCCATTATAAAATCAAGATAAGGAATGAAAATCCATTGCAAGCTAGGATACAAAAACCTTTGCTAAATTTTTCTCTACTATGCTTAAGACATTTGGATCATCTTTGGATGGAGGGAATCTGGTTAGCTCATATTTTTGTTTCATATGGAGACATAGGACAAAAAAGACATTTTCCCTGAGGAATTTTCTTAGCATAGAAAAGCAACATCAGAGTTTAGTTTAAATTTTCAGGTTTAATTTTCAGCAATATAGATTGCTGCAGAAAAAAATACTGGGCTGGAAGTCTAAGCAGGACTTGGTCAGGTTTCTGTTTAAACTCGAAAATGCTGGATAGGTCCACTTCAAACAATACTAGAAAGAAATGCTGATTTCTTTTCCACCTACTTTTTTGAGTTTTTAAAAAAAAACTGTGCTAACTTCACATGCACTAATATAAGTGTAAAAATCTGCATCTATTTGGGAACTATGTAAAGCTACTAGAATATTTCCACTATAAGTGAAGACAAGGTTTGTGATCACCTGAGGAACCTGAACATACTTAAGTCTATGGGACCTGATGAGATGCATCCCAGAGTCCTGAGGGAATTGTCTGATGTAGTTGCCAAGCCACTCTCCATGATATTTGAAAAGTCATGGCAGTCAGGTGAAGTCCCCGGTGACTGGAAGAAGGGAAACATTGCACCCATTTTTAAAAAGGGTGGAAAGGAGGAACCTGGGAGCTACCTACCAGTCAGCCTCACCTCTGTGCCTGGGAAGATCATGGAATTGAACCTTCCAGAGGCTCTGCTAAGGCAAATGGAGGACAGGGAGGTGACTGGAGATAGCCAGTATGGCTTCACCAATGGCAAGTCCTGGCTGACCAGCCTAGTGGCCTCCTACACTGGAGTGACTAAATCAGTGGACAAGGGAAAAGCAAGGCCTTTGACATGGTCCCCCACAACATCCTTCTCTCTACATCAGAGATATATGTATTTGATGGATGGACTGGGTAATAGTGTTGCCTGGAATGCAATATTTCTATCTGCTCTCAATGCATCACACTAAGAGTGATTAACATACCCACCTGTCTGACCCTGACCATGTCTTCTCAAACATTTGGGCTTAATATCTCACTTGAGCTGTACTTGTGTTAATGCTAAAAAGATTCTTCGTGTAGACAGAACTATAGCAGCCCCTATTGTTTTCTTCTTGATCCTCTTAGCTAAATTAGAAGGAAAATGAATGTGACTATAATTGAGCATTCTACATAGAGAGATGTCAGACAAATCCAAATTCACTCTGCCCATAAAATATGTTGTCTACAGGACAGTAAACATTTGGTTGAGCAGAGACCATGCTCATAAAACTGTGTAGGTCCCGGCCCACAGCAGTAAGAAAATGCTTAATCTTGTTTCCATCTGCCTAGGGAGATATGTTTCTGGTGACAAAGTGAGGTCAGGATGCAGCCTATTCCCAGTGCTTTGAATCTGTAAAATTCCCTTCTTCAAGGTGGCTTACAACCACAGGCTAGACAGTAAAGCTTTGAGTGAGAGAGAGACCTTGTAGCCTGAATTTATTTCGTGACAAAGAATGCAGCTGCACCCATGGCAAGAGGTCCCTCTACCATAGGAGGGAGGGATTTTCCACCACAGCAAAGCATCTGCTGCCTTCACTACCACAGCCATCTGTCTCCTCCTCACTCCAAGGCTCTTGCAGCTTTTTCCAGCCACTTATAAGCCTTATCACCAACATCTAGCAGCCAGAGGAGGCTCCAAGAAAGGTGAAAGGGAGGTCATGATCCTAAGCAACTGGAAGAGAAGGTGAAGAGCAGAAAAGACAGACACTATCTTCAGCAAGTAATAAAAGGCTGTAGAGAGGCAGGGGAGAAGAGTGGGGCAAAGCGGAACTGGGGATGGAGGCATATCTTCACCACCCAACTCTGTCACTGCAGTTCTGGATGTAAAACGCTTAAAATCTGTTAAAGCCAGGAATGTTAAACAGCAACATAACATTTTGGCAGTCAGTTTCACCACCACCTGCAAAAACTATGAATGTGACAAGAAAGAGAGTAAATGAACAATTGCCACCTGTGTATGATGGGATCTTCAGCCCCTGCGTTCTCCTGCCACATGAACTGCTCCCTGAGCCAAAAGGCTGGGAAACTCCAGTTCTTCAAGATCCAGGCATATCCAACAAGAACCTCAGAGCTGTGCAGAATTCCCCTTTAAATTCAGCCAAAGTTCATTGAACTGCAGTTGCTCTGAAACGTCCTTCTTTGTAAAGGAAGAATTTTTATACTTGACCCAACTTCTCCATCTTCAGTAATTTTCCTACATGGTACTGTCTGTTCTCAGACAAACAATGAGAGTGAGCAACAGTCTTTCTCTGAGAAACACACGTTGCATTTCATGCTCATTTCTACTCTCTTCCACATCTTTAATGAGATTTTCTCTCAAGAATTGCTTTTAAAATGTTAACACAGATGACAGGTCCTGAAGTTGCCTGAGTGACCTTTTCTGTTACGTTAGCTCAAACAAACTAGGGCAAATTAGCAGAAAATCATCTGCACATTTTTTTACTTCCCTAACTGTGGATCAGCTGAGGATATTGTTTTCTGCATGGTATCTTAAGCATTCAAGATTATTTTGCTATATAAGAAGTAATTTTTTTTGGTAATAGTTTTTGTCACAATTATTATTTTAGACGTTATTAAAGCTTACGTCAATGCAGTTACTTATTAACTACGGTTTGTACCAACGGCACATCTGCTTGTTTTGAAAAGTTTGGCTCAGCTTCAGAAAGGCTAGACATCCATTTTATAAACATCTTTGACACCATATAAAACATTAGATAACTAAAAAGAAACTGTAAAGGTGCATGATCACAGTTTTGCAGTCTCCCAGCTCACTCTTCATGGCTACCAGGAAGAATGTATGAAATGTGAACCAAGTATGCAGGGTGTAAAACACTGAAAAAAAAAAAAAAAAAGAAAGAAAAGAAAACTAGACAATATTTCTCATTCACAATTGATCTGATTTTTTCCAGTTCATCAGACAGATTAATAAAGGGGAAGTTTCCCACTTTAATGATTTTCGTCCCATGAATGCAATAAGGACTTTCTGGTTTTAAGGCATTGGCGAAGAAGTTTGGGAATCCTCTGGGGTTTTGCTGCCAGATTCTCCTCTGACATAAAGAGGAACTAATGGCTGAAATCACCTTGCCTGCAGCAGCATCAATGTTTTTAAAATACAAGCCTCTGGATTTCTTAAGGATCACTGACATTCTATTCACAAGGAAGCAGCTTATTAACAAGGATGGGGGCCTCAGGAGTGCATTGATCTCTCCCATAACTGAAACAGTCTTTGCAGTACATTTAATTTCAAATTCATATTAAGAAAAACAATTACTGACACTCACATGCTAGAATTGATTAATTTCTTGCCCCCTCTGGCTAAAACCTTACATCACAAAAGATTGCATAGCGGCGCACCACCAGCAAGTTAGAATAGTGTTTATTTACTTGGTTGCTGGAAAATACAATTTATATGCAATTTCAGTGAGGACTGCATCTCTTTCTCCTTTTCCCTTCTGTTCAAAAAACTAAGTAAACCATTCTTCCTAATTCTCATGTATGATGGGATCTTTCCTGGGATCCAGGCTTTCTGCATCACTTCAAGCCTTCAGACTCCTGAAACTGTCAAAGGACAGAGCACTTGCTCAGGCCCTGCTGAAGGACTCTCTGGCCTCTGATCGTCTTACCTAATTCTTGTACCTATGATGAGAGTTGCCCAAATTCCTTTTATATTCAGTGAAAGAGACAGGCACCTCTGAAAGAATAGTTCAGATGAACTCATCAAATTTGCCTTTTTCTCAACATTAGTTACAAAAGAAAGAAAAGGAGTCTATAGCTATATTCTATACCACTAACCTAGTCTATATTAGTAGACAAAGTTCTGCCTCCAATTTTCCAGGGGCCACTCATAGGCTTTGGTTGTCTCATGGTGGGACTAGGGCTGACCACACTTTGGTAAAATTCTAGTCTTCATGTCATACTTTATTTTTCATGCAAAGGACGGCCAAGCAAAAAGTGAGGAGTGGTACATCATACTACATTCCTAGAGCTCCCGAGTACAATCTTTGGGGAGCACTTGTTTCATTAAAAGAAAAGGTTTTGGTGCCATGTATGCAACAGACTAATTTCTCAGTTCCTTTTTTTCTTTTAGTTTTCTTTCTGTCATGGCATATTCTTGTTACAAACAGTTTGCCCTTGTATTGGAAAAGATAGATTGGACTGGCAGCATTCACCCACTTGAAGACACAAGCACTGCAGGTTCCAGTAAGGGTGTAAAACGGCTTTGGATCTGCATCTTGAAGCTTCATTTAAACCCAGAACACTAAGTGTAAATGGTATCTCGTGTGGTCACAGTCATGACAGAAGCTCCTGGGGACAATCTTGAGATTTACCCCAGAGAGCTCAGTGAGGTGTGGTGACTATAACATGAAGGTCAGCACAATAATAACTCACAGCCTGCCCTGCCTTGAGAATTTGCAACCAACACTCAAATAGTATTCTGGCAGTAGTGGGGCATAAACTTAGGTTTATGTTAGCACAAGTATGTCTTCACAAAGCACGGTGAAGATGACAGTGTACACAGCTGATAGGTAGAACAGCTTTTATTCTCTATCTTTGTTCAGAGGATGCAAAACCAACTATTTCTTTGAAGCAGACTGCATTTTAACTCCATTCCAGCTTGAAGAAAACAACCGAGAGTATTACTCAACTTGTTCACTATGAGCATTCATATGCTCTTAACAAAAGGAGCTCCTCAAAACTGTGTAAGAATTAGGGGAGAAAACGTCCTGGAAAATAGTTAAAGATCATGTTAGCTTCCCATAAGCAGAGGTTTAGGAACACTGAACTGACTTTTTTTCAAGCATGGAATCCTTTCCAAGATACTCTGAGGGCAGTTCCAGAAAACAATTTTTAAGACAACATATCTAAGTTTAAATGGAGCTCAATTAAACTAAATGGAACTTACGTAGCTAATGATCTTCACAAACTATTCCAGAGGCTCCAAAGCTAATTTCTAGGCTGTTCCCACAAGGAAAAAAGGAATATATACTCACAGCTACTGAGAAGCATGCTTGCAAATAACACAGAGGGGTTAAAAAATAGCACTTGGCAGAAACCTTTTGTCCAAAATCCAAAAATGTTTCTCAGCCAACGGGACTGGACCAAGGGAACTGGCAAAGGGTATAAAGATCACGCAGTTATGGTCAGGGGAAGAGTCAGGCAATGAACCCTACACCCTATATGGCATTTTCAGCAAACATCAAGTTTTGGGGTCTTCGCACCTTTTTATCTCCCATGTTAGTTTTAAGTCTAGGTTCTCTTGCAGTACTGGCTTGTTAATGGGTTTCGAAAGCTGTATAATTTATAGATTCCACAGTGGTCAAAAGCATAAATATAACTGTTTTTAAAAACAGCCACATAAAACACTTCTCAAAGGATAAAGTCCAAACTATAAATCAAATCAGTCAATCAATATTCCGCAGCAGAGTCTGCATAATTACTTTTTTCTGTGCTGCAATAGGGCCACATCGTGCTTTATGGCCATCATTAATTATTAAAATGGTCTCCTGCACTAGCATGCATCCTCACGTAGCACCTGCTATCAGTCCTCTCAGGTTAGAGCCTTTCCCACTGGCTTGTACCCGTCTCATGGATATCCACCCAGGGTCCTCAGCATGCCCCTGGGATTGCAGCCAAGCACTGTGCCATGTCTCCCTGGCTCACTGTTCAATCTGTCTCTAAAGTCCTTGAGTCTTCTGCAATCACAACCAACCTGTCTACACTTTATTATAAAGAATTACCTGGGAGTGTTAGCCACGTTTATGAGTGAATACAGCTTCTCCTTCCTCCAGTTATACAAGGATAGCTGCTGGCACAGAAGTTTTAATACAACAAAATGATGAGATACACACAACCTCTCACCAGTGGGACTCCATTCAAACCAGTCTGTAGCAGTGGGTGCTCCACAAACAGGTATTTTTGTAAGGATATTTTAGTTGGTTACCAGATAAAATACCAGGCCTGAAGCCTCTAGTTTCTTGAGTTCTTAACACCTGAGACACACAAAAAAATGACACACAAGAATCTCCCAGAATAAGCAGTCCTTCCTTTTCCGCACTTATAAAATATCAATTCACTTTACACATGATAGTAGAATTATTTGGCATGTGGTTTTGCTTATTTTTTAAATATACACTCACCTCTTTATTCTCATTTCTCGTAACTGTTATGTAAATTATCTTTCTGTTTGATTTTCTCCTTTTAAGTGCTTTCTCTTTTCAGCTGCAGCCTAGCCTCCTCCTACCTACATTAAGAACAGCCTCTGTTTTCAATCTCTGTTTTTTTCTCACATCTAGCTGGCTGCTTCTTATTCATAGTAACTTGGTCATGATTCTTCATAACACTAAACTTAAGAGGCAATCTACATTTTTGGTATGGTTAATAAACAGCATCTAGATACTGACTGGTATGCAGAAGTTGTAGACACACATCTGAAGCATTTCAATTTGTACTTGTGATTTTCTCAGTGCTTAATGTAACCTGTCTTTTTTCATGTCAGACTCATGTGAGAGAGAATTTTTGAAGATTTTCAATAATTAAAAAGTTGTCATTTCTAGCAGGTATTCATTCTGTTACTTCACATGATTATTGTCAGGGGCATCTGTCCGTATTAGATCCTCACACTCCTTCTCTGCAGCTGTGCACCTCATTCCAGCTAAAGAAAAAAAAGACAGGCAGGGTATACTAGTAAGCCATGAACTAGGAAGACAATGACTTCTTTGGTACATACTCATTCAGTATCTAAACCTACATCACTTGTCCCTATCCCTTCCTGACTCAACAGTTTTTTATCCCAAAGGAAGAATTTCTGAAAAAGTAATAAGCTAGCAAAAGCAGGGCTCATTTTAGAATTACAGTTTTATTAGCCACCACTGCATTTCTGCAGTTATCACTTCCACAATTCCCTACTGGGGTGAAACATAACAAGCACTTAAGAGTACCTAGCAACAGGACACAACAGGTTAGGATAAAGAGTGAAGAACAACAATTGGAAGAGGATTTGAAGTAGGTGGTAAATAATTATCTCATTGATATTTGTTCACAACACAGGGTTTAGCGCTTCCATTCCTGTGGAAAGCTCCACAGAATCTTTCAGCACTCTAATAAGCTTGTCATTAGGTTTTACACCCTCTCAACTCTGACTGTCACATTGCTCAGGATGAACCCACTAATCCTCTCATGGTTGCCAGATTTACTTGAGGTCTCCCATCACGAAGCAGTTAGGTGTGATACTGCTTCACAAAATCCTGGCTAGATTTCACTAGGAAGAACACGAAGGAGACTGAGAACTTTCCAATGTAATATACTTCTAAAAAAAAAATTAAAAGCATTAATTCCTTCAGTAGGCTGGTCTGAAAAGAAAAATCAAGGCTTCTTTTTCAGCCTAAAGTCCACACAGGTTTGAAGTTCAGTAGCACTGTGACACTGCAAGACACAGCCTGGTTCTTCACTGCATCACTACTCATGTGCAGTGATTCACAGCTGTGCAAAAGAGAGTGCAGAACATCTGTACATATTGGTCAATGGCACATTTTGTACTCTCTAATGGATGTACTGAACTTGGTGAGGGCTGGAACCACTGCAAACGAGGAGCAAGATGGCATAACAATATATTTTATATCTCTCTCTCTCTTCTTCTTTTTTTTTTTTTTTAGTGTTAGTTTTAATTTAATTAGACATTGTGATTGCTAGTTTACCACTTAGTTTACAACAGCTTCAGCAATTCTAAACTTCCCAAAGCCCCAGTAAATGGGCTGGCTGCCTGAAATAGTTATGGGGAAGACCTTCTAAATATTACCTTTTTCCTTTGGGTATGCTAAAGGCTTGATGATATCTGTGTGGAGGGAATTCCTATATTTAGCCAGGTAAATTAAAGAGAGAATATTGAAAAAGATGAACCACCTGTGTAACAATTTAAATAAGAGTATAGTATGAACAACAAGCTGCAGTCAAGCAGAGTGTACCAACTGATCTCATGTGCTGTTTTGTAAGGCAACTTACCTTGACTTTCTTATTGCCTAATAGGCCCTAAGAAGAATAAAATCTCGTTTATCACAATAGTCAGAGATTTTTTTGACCTACTTATTATTCTAATTATCCTGTTTATACGAATCAGTTTAGGCTTTCCAAAAATATTATCAAGTTTCTAACAAAATTACATAAAGATATATAAAAAAGCTCTATTATATAAAAATATATTATTTAAAAATAATTTTTAGTACCTGCTCAGGAAACACCATCACCTGAAAATTCAGTCCAGATTTTGTGTTCAGGAGTGTCCGTATTTCAAAAACTCAGCATGTGGATATTTCAGAAGCTCAGAACAGTCAGAATCTATTAAATTAAGGGTTGTAATATAAAACTGATCAGCTCAAATCCCATGACACTGCAATCAAAGACAGGAAGTATTCATAGGGTCAAATCTTTACAAAAGCTGTAAAATAGCCTTCAGGTTATCATTCCCAATTTAAAGTGACAAAACTCCTCAAGTAAATGCATTTAGGATCTGGCAAACTGTATGCTTCCATTATCTTATTTCAGTTGCCATTAATTTGCTTTGAGTAACAACTCAACACGTCAGTTTACAGTTACAGGAAGTATTATTTTATACAGAGATAGGGAAGTTTATACAGAGGTTGGAAAGTTTCTTCTGTTCTAAAACATTGTAAAATACTTCGCATCCTGAAAACCAGGACTATAAACTTCTCAAACACAGCCACTTATTTTTGTATATGAACATATTGTGACACTAATTTCTTTTTCCAACAGGCAGCTGCTATCGTCTCAGCGTGTGAAAGGCTAATGTCTGGCTTTTTCATCTACAAACTTGCTAGTTATATTATCAGAGAATAATGCGACTGCTTCTCTGGGTCTCAGGTTCTGCTTCCTTACTGGGAGCCACAGTCTCTCTGTGCAGTGCAACACAGCAGCACGTGTGAAACCAAAGGACACCAGAGATGAATTACTCAGACTGAAATATTGGCCATAACTCAGAATGGAAGAATGAGATTCTGGAAAATGCTCCCATTTGTGCTCCATCATTCCTGAGAGAACAGGGTAGTGACAGAAAAAAGTGAGAGCTTTTGACTTCTCTCAATGCAGTAACTCTGCACTTCTGTAGGCAACCAAAAATGATCTACGCATCAACTGTGTAATCTGGTGAACATTGAGCAGTGGGAAACATTACACTGGAAAAAAAAATATTAAAAAATAATAATAACAATAACCAGCCTTAGCCTAACAGGAAGCTTTTGCTCGGGCTTGGGCAAAAAAGGACAGTTTACCACCTTTGGAAGAAGTGGCAGGTTACTCAAGGAGAGTACAGGGATCTAGTTAGGTCATAGACAACAGAGAAAACATAAGAAAGGCAAAAGCCCAGCTAGAACTCAATCTAGCCACTGTCGTAAGAGGTAATAAGAAATGGTTTTACAAATACATTAACAATAAAAAGAGAACCAAGAAGAATCTACCCTTTATTGAATGTGGGGGGGAACATTGCCACAAAGGATGAGGAAAAGGATGAGGTACTTAATGCTTTCTTTGCCTCAGTCTTTAAAAGTCAGACTAGTTATTCTCAGGATATTCACCTGGAAGACAGGGACGGAGAGCAGAATAAACCCCCCACAATCCAGGAGGAAGCAGTCAATGACCTGCTATGCTACCTGGACACTCACAAGTCTATGGAGTCAAATGGGATCCACACGAGAGTGCTGATGGACCTGGTGAAGGAGCTTGCCAAGCCACTCTCCATCATTTATCAGCAGTCTCGGTTAAGAGTGGAGGTCCCAGATGACTAGAGACTTGCCAGTGCAACACTCACCTACACAAAGGGCCAGGAGGATCCAGGGAGCTAGAGGCCTGTCAGCCTGACCTCAGTACCAGTAAAGATTATGGAGTGGTTCATCCTGAGTGCGCTCACACGGCATGTGCATGACAAGAAGGTGGCCAGGTCCAGCCTGCACAGGTTCATGAAAGGCAGGTTCTGCTTGACCAACTTGATCTCCTTATATGACAAGGTGACTCACACAGCGGACAAGGGAAACGCTGTGGATGCTATCTATCCAGATTTTGGTAAAGCCTTTGACACTGTCTCCCACAGCATTCTGCTAGAGAAGCTGGCGGCTCATGGCTTAGACAGGAGTACTCTTTACTGGGTAAAAAACTGGCTGGATGGTCGAGCCCGGAGAGTTGTGGTGAATGGAGTTAAATCTAGTTGGTGGCCAGTCACAAGTGGTGTTCCCCAGGCCTGTTTTGTGGTCAGTTCCATTTAAAATCTTTATCAAGGATCTGGCTGAGGGGATCAAATGTATCTTCAGTAAGTTTGCAGATGACGCCAACTTGGGTGGAAGTGCTGATCTGTCTGAGAGTAGGAAGGCTTTACAGAGGGATGTGGACAGGTTGGATCAACAGGCCAAGGCCAATTGGATGAGTTTCAAAGCAAGTCCAGGGTCCTGCCCTTGGGTCACCAACAACCCCATACAATGCTACAGGCTTGGAGAAAAGTGGCTGGAAAGCTGCCTTGCAGAAAGGATCTGGAAGTGCTGTTTGACAGCCAGCTGAACATGAGCCAGCAGTGTGCCCAGGTGGCCAAGAAGGCCAAGAGCATCCTGGCCTGTATCAGGAATAATGTGGCCAGCAGGACAAGGGAAGGGATTGTCCCCATGTACTTGGCATGGGTGAGGCCACACGTCAAATCCTGTGTTCTGGGCCCCTAACTACAAGAAGCACATTGAGATGTGGAGCATATCTGAAGAAGTAATTAAGCTGGTGAAGGGTCTGGAGAACAAGTCTTATGAGCAGAGGCTGAGGGAACTGAGGTTCTTTAACCTGGAGAAGAAGAGACTGAGGGGAGACCTTCTCACTCTACAAATATCTGAAAGGAGATTGCAGCAAGGCAAGTGTTGGTCTCTTCTTCCAAGTAACAAGTGATAGGAGAAGAGGAAATGGGCTCAAGTTGTGACAGGGGAGGTTTAGATTGGATTTAGGGAAAAAATCTTTACTGAAAGAGTGATCAAGCATTGGAACAGGCCGTCCAGGGAGGTGGTGGTGTCACCATCCCTGGAGGTGTTCAAAAACATGTAGACGTGAAACTTTGGGACATGTTTTAGTGGTCATGGTGGTGTTGGGTTAATGGTCGGACTTGATGATCTTAGAGGTCTTTTTCAACCTTAATGATTCTATGATTCTACGATTCTATGATTCTACGAATAATTTCCTCTTTTGCAAGAGGAAGGTTTTTGACAAAATCTGCAAATTTCTTCCCATCATTTCCAGAGAATTAGATAGTGTGACACTGATAGAGAGTAATCACAAAGCTCAAAGCATTGACTTCAGGTATATTAATCCTACAGTCTTCAGTGTACTGATCATGACAGCAACTCAGAAAAGAGGAAGAATGAAGCAGCCCTCATGTACACATGCATGCAACTTCAACCCAACAAGACAAGGCTGCACTTTTCTTAAGCCGATTATCAATTTCAAATTTCTTGAGGTTTTTGTCTACTCACTTCAGATCCAAAAATATTACAGTTTTGAGAGAGTGGTGAGCACCATCACTTTGAAAGCTGGTATAGCCCAAATCAGCTCATGACTTCAGAAGAAATCTGATGTGAAACTGTCCAAAACAACACAAGTCTATGGGAAAGCAAGTCTCCTATAGCTCAGGCAAAACACTTAGCTATCAGATTCTCATTGCCCTCCCCCTCTCTCTGTGATTTCTTTGGAGTGGTTACACTGCCTGGAACTGAAGAATACACCTCAATTTATAGGTAGGTGAAAGGATTCTGGTGATGTTTACAGTGTATGTAGCAGTAAATCATATTTGGACATAGTTTCCATAGTACTCCTCTTCTCTCTTTGTTTCAATCATTTTTACTACCATTTGTCTAGCATAAGTCAAGTTAAGGTCACACTGAAATTACAACTGGTTCCCTAACATTTTCTCTGCATATAATCCTCATAAATTCCAAATATGCCAAGACACAATAGCATGACAGGAATTTATTAATAAATAAAATTAGTCAGCGAAAGGGCATCACCTGTTTTCTTTATTATAAAATGCCATCAGCTGTATATGCTAAGACTCCTGTATCAGAGAATTTCTTCAGACGTTTAAAGATCATGTATTACTTACTTTACCCAGCTACTACACTGCTCTCATGCATTTGAGGTGTTGGTTTTTGGGTTTTTTTTAGTAAGAGGTTAAGGAATGAAACAATCTTTCCTTAGCCAGTCTCTTTTTTTAAGATGATGAAGTTAGATATGTTTTTTCTGCTCTTCTTATCAAATGAACAGTTATGAGCTGCACAAGAGGTGAAGAAAGCAAGGTGCCCTATCTAAAGTGCAGCTCTCTGGAAGTGAACTATAACCTAGACTGTGGCTCAAGGAATTTGAAACTTCTAGAAGAGGGTATTTAGAAGTTCAGTATTCCCTCATGATCACTATGTCATCCGTGAAACCACTTGAGTGTAATTTCCAGAGACTGACAATGTTAAATATCATTCTGACCCAAAAGCAGTTCCACATAACTACAGGGAAATGCAAATTTGCAATAATTTGAGTTAAAGTGGAAAAAAATGACAAATATAATTTGCCTGACTTATCATACCACTGATGAATGCTTATGCTTTGAATTAAGTCAATATTTTTCTCATGTTTTTCAGAGTCTTCTTTTGGGTGAAAAATCACAAAGACACTACTCCGTGAAGGTCTAACCATTGCCATCTACCCTCTGCTTGCATAGCCTGAAGCATGTTTTGTAAGAATTTGGCTAAAAACTAGAGTTATTTTATAAATAAAGATATTTTGCTTTGGCTTAGCTAATAAAATCTTCACTGTATATTTCCTTCTATGGGTGTTACTAGGGCAGCGACACAGCAATCTGTGCTAACAATCTCCACTCTCTGAAAATGACTCCAAATAGATTTCTCAAAGGTCACAGACTACTAGTGTGAAATTCTCATCTGCCTTCTATCTGACTGCTACAAACAACTGTGTCATATAATCTCGTTGTAAATTAATTGAGTTCCATCTTAGGACAGGGCAAGTCACTGCTACCCTTAGCATCAGCGGCACCTGTTTCTCCGCTCTTTAAAAGGAGCTTTAAAAGCACAGAAGGATTAATGAATCTGCAGCTGTACAGTCCACTATACCGAACTAAGATACCTGTTGCATTACTTGGAGAGATAGCAGCTGGATTGTGAAGGAAACAGATGAAAAGAGTATGGCTGGTATGGGAGACAATATTAAAAAATGTCTGGTTTCCTTTTGAGGTTCTTCTCTTTTTTTTGTGTGCCACAGTGGAAGGAATCTCCTCATTCTCTTTGTTCTGCACCACCCTGCGCAGTAGGTCTTATGCATATTTAGCAGAAGAGCTTCAAGGCAAGGGAGTATTTGCATCAGCCTTGCCTCTCAAAGAAGGCACTTTCAAAGACAGATTATTGAACAGGTGCTTGATGTGTTGGCTGTCAGAGGTAGGGACTTAAACCTGGAGAGAATATACAACATTCTCCCTTCTTCCACTGCAATTTTCCACATCTCCAGCTCAACAGCTACGCTTCCATCACAAATTCAATTGAATCAATGTAGCTCACCATCTGTAAGTAGCCTTCCCAGGAGACCAATCTGTTAATGGGAAAAAAATTAAGGCAGTTGAAGAGGTATTGTGCTTTTAGAGAAGACTGGCATTTCTTTCTAAGACAGAACAGGAGGTTTCTGAAAAACAGCTTATAAGATAAATAGTTGTGGTTGTCCGTAAAAGGTATATTTGCAACTCATAGACAAGGCCACCAATTTTGCAAGTGGATTGTGGTGGTCGATGTCCATTATATTTTTTTTTAATGCAAATGACCTTACATATGGAACACAGACCAAATAAACATCTAAAAATAGCATAAAGCACATTGTTTTCAAAAATGTCAGAGTGGAGCACATAGCACCCATGATTCTCCTTACTTCAAAATTCAGGACTATGTAAGGTCTTCTGAAAAAAGGCTGTGACCTGATTAAATAAAAAGTCTTCTTTGTAAAACTACAAGATATTTTAAAGACAGTCTTCTCATCTTTGCAACATAAATAACCTCACTCTCTTTCCTATCCAGTATTGTTAAAATGAAAAATGCACTTGACTAAATCACTTAAGATGTCATAGAAAGGTGAAACTGGCTATGTCAAAGTGCTTCTATGAAAGTCAGACCATTTTTGTTTAAATATATCTTCACTTCTATTAAGAATAAAACCATGCCTCTCTAAATCATGACATTTAAACTGACACTGAAAACTAGTTGGAAAAAACATTTGTTTTTTCAAAGGTAGATTTTGAAGCTGAAAATATTCTTTGAAATTCATCAAATGTAAATGTAAACCAATGGTAAATATTACTTAGCATGGATTCCTAACATTTTGGTTTGACGATACAGTAAGCTACATCATTTATGTAAATTTTGCTACCATTTGAGAAGTATAAATCAAAAAGTTAAAACTGGAATTGTGTGAAATAAAATTATGTTTGAAAAGGAACATCAAATTAATAAACTTGACCAGTCTGTAGTATGGAGAAGAAAACCGATTCATCACAAATATAGAAAGTTGGAACAATATTAACTTGCCATTAGACTCCATGATTTTACTTAACCCACTGGAAGTCCACCGTCATCATTCCGTCTAACACAACACCTCCTGGGTTTCTTAATGCAGAAAAGGAAAACAATTCCAACTTTTGAAACTTCAGTTAAAAGACCATGGACTATTGGGACACAGAACTCAGGATATTCAACAAACTATCACTATGCCAAAGGCATTTTTTAGGGTTTTTTTTTTCCGTTAAGTGAGTCACTCTCCTTCTCTAGACTTCTATTGCATACTCAAGTGTGGATTTAGGATTTTATCCACCAGCAAAAAAAAATTTGCTGTCTGAAGTTACTGCAGGACAGTGCTCTGCTGGTCCCAAATGATGAACAGCAGGGACCTGGGAGAGAACCGGACATGTTTGTCATTCAAGCAACTGAACACATTCTTTGTAGTTCACAGCCTGCATGTTTTGTTTACATTCTCCAACCTAAATATTGAGTCAAATCTACCAATAATCATAGTGGATACCTAGCTAATGCTTAAAAATTATTCTAGCAAAACATGAGAATATAAACAAGACATGTCCCAAGGCTTGTGTTAGTTGAGAGACTGATGAAACCAAGGGACGCCCTTAAGCAAGACCTCCAAGTGACCTACATCGCTACTAAGTACCAATGTCAGTTCAGCAATACAAAAGAACACCGAGTGTCACAAATGGAAGAATACAGGACAGTCCAGATGGACCTACAAGTATGGGAGTCTTTCTATTTCAAAGATGAAAAGCATGGAGCAAATCATTCCTATGGTCATGGCACCTTAAGGCCTCTGTCCCAAGAGAAAAATGTTGTAGCCCCATTTGCAAAGGATGTAAAAGGCATGATGTAGCAATTCTCACAGATTCTAACTTAAGCCTACAATGCCTCCTCTCCCCTTAACTGCTATATAGTGTGGAAGGACAGCTGTAATAGCCCTTCAGATGCAAACTGACTGTTGCTACACTAGTATTTTAATTCAGAGAAATGCTGAGTTAAAGCAAAACTTTTTGTGTACCGATGCAAATTTCAAAGTGGCTTGGTGTGTGCAGGCTAGGTACCTGTGGAAGAAATTAAACCAGATGATTTGCTCCCTATGTTTTTCTCCTTAGTTGGGACACACAAATCTTAACCAATCACTCTTTGGGCACCACCACAAAATACTCAAGCACTTACTGAGATCATATGCTTTAACAGAACGTTTTCAAAACACCATGAGGTGTATTCTCAAACACAGAAATGCTTGTCATGCTATATTAAGAGGCAATGACATCTGCACCATTGTACCCAGTCACCAGGTCTTGCTTACTTCTGTATTTATCTGGTGAGGGGCTTTTTAGGATGTTGGGTAGTGATAGGACTAGAGGGAATGGATTGAAACTAGAGATGGATCGGTTCAGATTAGGAAGAATTTCTCCACCATGAGGGTGGTGAGACACTGGCACAGGTTGCCCAGAGAGGTGGTGGAAGCCCCATCCCTGGAAGTTTTTAAGGCCAGGCTGGATGGGGCTCTGAGCAACACGGTCTAGTGGGGCATGTCCCTGCCCATGGCAGGGGGGTTGGAACTAGATGATCTTTATGGTCCCTTCCAACCCTGACAATTCTATGATTCTATGATCTACCCTACTCTTCTACTGCCTCAATAGCATTTGCATTTCTTACCCACTGTGCTTTTTTTTTCCTCTCATAATTTGAGGTCCTCATTTCTTCCAACAGTGTCTTTTACTCACCTCCCTTTTCCACTGCTCTCTTTCTCCATGGTAGAACCAATCTTATGAGCACCCAAAACCCACTGTAGTTCTGCTTGGGGTGTAGATGAAACAACACTGCACATCAGCCTGAACCGCAAGAGTTCCAAGAGTTCCACAAGAAGATCACTCATACAATGAACTTTTCTAACGAAGTTTAGTGTCCCAACCCATTAACCTTGCATGACGTTCTCAAAGAGAACATCCAGGCAGTATGTGAAATCGACCTATAGGAGGTCACCACCTGTAACATAAAACATCGTTTTAATTTGGGACTTCATCACTCCGGAGCTTGGCTGTAAATTAGTTTTAACTATTTTGTTTCCAAGTGTTAATGTTTTTCCTTCCATGAGCTGTTAGTGTCTTGCACTAAATATATACTCTGAACACCTTAAGAAATTATTGGTTCACCGCAAAAAAAAAAAAAAAAACAAACACAAAAAACCCACTATGCTATGACAGGGTGACCAGCTTACTGGATGAGGGAATGGCTGTGGATGTTGTCTACCTTGACTTTAGCAAGGCATTTGACACAGTTTCCCACAGCATTCTCCTAGAAAAGCTGACTGCCCATGGCCTGGATGGGCATATCCTTGCCTGGATTAGGGACTGGTTGGATGGTCAGGTCTAAAGGGTTGTGGTTAATGGAGTTAAATCCAGCTGGTGGCCAGTAATGAGTGGTGTCCCCCAGGGCTCAGTGCTGGGACCACTCCTGTTTAACATCTTTATCGATGACCTGGGTGAGGGGATGGAGTGCACCCTTAGTAAGTTTGCAGATGACACAAAAGTGGGAGGAAGTGTCGATCTGCTGGAAGGTAGAAAGGCTCTTCAGAGAGATTTGGACAGGCTGGATCGCTGGGCCGAGGCCCATTGCAAGAAATTCAGTAAGGCGAAATGCCGGGTCCTGCATCTTGGCCACAACAACCCCAACAGTGCTACAGGCTTGGGGAGGAGTGGATGGAGAGCTGCCAGGCAGAGAGGGACCTGGGGGTGTTGATGGACAGCCGGTTGAACATGAGCCAGCAGTGTGCCCAGGTGGCCAAGAAGGCCAACGGCATCCTGGCTTGTATTAGGAATGGTGTGACCAGTAGGACCATGGAAGTGATTGTGCCCCTGTACTCAGCACTGGTGAGGCCGCACCTCGAGTCCTGTGTGCAGGTCTGGGCTCCACAGTACAGGAAGGACATTGAGGTGCTGGAGAAGGTACAGAGAAGGGCAAACAGAAATGGGGACTAGCGGGTAAGTCTTACGAAGAGAGGCTTAGGGAGCTGGGGCTGTTCAGTCTGGAGAAAAGGAGGCTGAGGGGTGACCTTATTGCTCTCTACAACTACCTGACAGGCAGCTGTAGTGAGACGGGTGTTGGCTTCTTCTCCCTAGTGAATAGCAACAGGACAAGAGCGAATGGGTTCAAGCTGCGCCAGGGGAAGTTTAGATTGGATATTAGGAAAAACTTTGTCACCGAAAGGGTGGTGAAGCACTGGAATGGGTTGCCAAAGGAGGTGGTGGAGTCACCATCTCTGGATGTGTTTAAAAAACAGCTGGATGTGGCACTTCAGGAGATGGTTTAGTGTTAGGGTGGTGTAGGGCTGTAGGTTGGACTTGATGATCTTAAGGTCCTTTCCAACCTTTATGATTCTATGATTCCAATAATTTAAGACTTCTTTAAATTCTGTGCAATCAATTTTCAAAGACAGAGTGAAAACTGATGACCAATACTAATTTAAAGGAGCATAATGAATGTTTCCTTTTTATTATGAAGGGATTTGATCAGGCTCATACATACACACCAATCTGTAGCAATTCTGAGCATCCTCTGCTCCCCACAGGCACAATTGCCCCCGTTTACCCCCGCCGCATTGTGATCGCCATGTGCTCTAGGCAGCCCCAAAGAACCTTTATCCTGGTGCTCTCAAACCAGGACACCAAGGATTTGTGGCTATGAGGGTGCTATTATGAATTCTTACTGAGCAGTGACTTCTATTATTTATTACCAAAACCAATGTGGGCTCTGCAGCAGGAACTGGTCTCTTCAGTCAGTTTGTATTCATCTTTGATTCCTGGAAATACAAAAGAAAATGCCTTTTGCTCTACCTTTTACCTGTTGTTCTTTTGCAGTGGATATTTTTTTTTCTATTTGTTTTCTTGGTTTTGGCTTGATTTATTACCTTCTTAATTTAAAAACTGTTACTGGTTTCATCACAGCGTGCATGCTAACAGATTTGGTTTTGCAGTGCACTGCTTTCTGCACACAAACTAAGAACAGCAGGTGCATAATGGCATGTTACACATACACAACAGTTAAACTGTGTTGCTTTCATTATACCTTGCTATCTGACAGGAATTCTTACACGTATTTTGCTATAGACTGCAGAGAGAACCAATATGGATTGAACAAGAAGTAACGTATATTGTTTAGGTGGCAAATTTTTGGTAGCAGGGCGACTCGAGGGATGACCTCTCTGAGAAGAAACCAGAAGCTGCCCTCATGTCAAACAGAGCCAGCTCCAGCTGGCTCAAAGACAGACCTCTGCAATAACATATTTAAGAAAGGGTAAAAAAGCTAGGAGGTAAAAAAAGCAGCTGGGAGAGGGGAGTGAAAATATGTGAGAGAAACAACTCTGCAAACCAAAGTCAGTGAAGAAAGAGAGGCAGAAGACACCAGAGCAGATATTCTCCTTCAGCCCCTAGAGAAGGCCATGGTAAGGCAGGTTCTTCCTTCTGTAGCCCATAGAGGAATATGGTGGAGCAGATATCCGCCCTGCAGCTTGTGGAGGACCTCATGCTAAAGCAGGTGGATGTGGACAAAGGAGGTTGTGATCCTGTGGAGAGCCCACACTGGAACAGGATCCTGGCAGGAACTGTGGCTTGTGGAGGAGCCCATGCTGCAGCAGGTTTGTTGCCAGGACCTGTGACCCTGCAGGTGACCCATGCTGGAGTTCCTGACAGACCGCACTCCATGGAAAGGATCCATGCTGGAGCAGTTTGTGAAGGATGGTATCCCATGGATGGGACCCCATGTTGGAGCAGGGGAAGAGCACAGCCTTGGGCCCAATATCATTCCCTGGGAGACCCCACTTGTGACAGGTTGCCAGTTTGAAAAGGTTTTTACTACTACCCTCTGTGTGCAGCCTGTCAGCCAGTTCCCCACTTGCTCCACAGACCACTTGTCTAGACCATAATGTATTTGTTTCTCTAGAATGAGGATAAAGGCGTCTCTAAGAGTCCTGGAGAAATCCAGGTAGACAATGTTCACCATTCACCCCACGTCAGCTATGCAGGTTATTTTGTCATAGAAGGTCATCAGGTTTGTCAAGCACAATTTGCCCTTGGTGAATCTGTGCTGGCTTTTCCCAACCACGTGCTCCATTTGACTTGTGATAGGTCCCAGGAGGATTCACTCCATATCTTTCCCAGGAACTAAAGTAAGACTGATGGGCCTATACAGAATTTCCTGTATCCTCCTTTAGGCTCTTTTTGAAGATGAGAGTGACATTAGCTTCCTTCCAATCTTCTGGGACATCCTCCAAACTTCACAGTTCCTATGGAATGCAGCCTCACTATGACCTCAGCCAGCTCTCTTAACATCCTTGGGTGAAAAACATCCAGGTCCATCAATTTGTATGGGTGAAGCTCCTAGAAGAGGTCACAAACCAACTCTTCCTTCACTGGTGGTGGATCTGTGTTTGCATCAGCCTGTGTCTTTTCTCCCAAGGCCCAACGGTGCTGGTAAAGACACAGGTGAAGACAGTGGTGAGAACGGTTGCCTTTTCAATGTTGTTGATGTCTAATTCACCTCTTCTGTTCAACAGTAATCCAGTGTCTTCTTTCTGCTTCTGCTAACAACAAGGTGCCTGAAGAACCCTTTCTTCTATTTTTTGACACCTCTGGCCATTTGCAATTCGAACTAACTCAGAACTACTATTCATCCGCTTTTCCATCTCTGCTATGCTTCTCTTTTGGTTTTGAGCAGACTCAGAAGTATAAGTAGACTCAGATAAATGTATCGTACTTCTCATCAAGAAAAATGAAGTAAAGGGAAATCTTTATGCTCAGCTTTACCTGGAGCAGTTCAAGAAAATTTCAGCTCGATGACAAAAAAAAATAAAGTAAATGCTGCATGAAATGTTTCGTTTTCCAAAACCAAATATACTGGGCATGAAATCTCCAATAATCTCCCACCCCCATTCATATACATTCCAAGTTAAGGTTTGTTTTGTTTTTTTTCTCTGGATGACATTTTAAGGACAGGATGCCAAGCCCATCTGTCCCCTCATTTGCAGTTAATTCTTGTTTGCATGAGCTTTTCACATGCTGTTCAATTTTCTGTTAGAGAACAGTTCGTTTTCCTTCTGCGGTGGGTTTCCTTTCTGAGAATATGCTGCCCTCCCACCACCTGGGGAGCTGCAAAATTCACATAAAATTATGGGTGACCAGTATTTCTGAAAAATAACCCAAATGAATACTCAATATACTCAAACACTCAACAACTCAAAAAAGTCATGTCTAGCATAATTCAAATGTGCATCTTAAAATAGAAGCACACACAGTCAGAGAGCAGTTTGGGCCTATGATCTCCCATGACATTATTAACAGAGTTTTGTCAACCGCCTAATGAATTGCACCACCACATCTGCAAACATCTCCAATACACGTGATCTGAAAAGAATGCCTCAATCCCTAAATAGCTACTATTTGAGTGGCCACTCAAATAGTTCTGACGACACTACCAATCACAACAAGTGGAGACCTTAGTCTTCTAAATACTGTCTTGAGTCATGCTGCTGTATAATTGCAGCTTTAATAAAGTTTTTTAAAAAATCTTCTACTACTACAAAATTAAGACCTTTATTTAAGTGCACAAAAATTGAAAAAATGAGTAATTTTGCCTTCCCACTATCAGAAGAGTTGAGCGATAACTTTTTAAGGAAATCACAGGAGCAAAAAAAAATTAGAAATTATCATATCAGAAAGCCACTCTACTCCCATAGAGGAAAATTAATCACTTTCTCTTAGAAATAGGAGCTCATGAAAAATGTCCTTTAAAATTACAGCTAGCATTAATCTTCATATCAAATTTTGTAATATCTCTGCATTGTCTTCAGTGCAGTGGAATACGCTGATGGAATATGCTGCTGTCTTCTTAGCACATGAAATACCATCTAAACATTACAGATCACTAGATTCTCATAATGTATTTCTTTGGATCAGATTTATTAATAAACTATTCTGTTTGTGGGACAACTCACAACAGAATTTCAGGAAATAATCAGATTGATTTTTTCCTCTGTGTGTCGCCTTTGCCTTCGTGCGTGCATCCGTGTGCTTTGCCTTGCGTTGCTTTGCCCTGCCTTGCCTTCTATTCCCTTTCCCCTCTCCTCTCCTCTCCTCTCCTCTCCTCTCCTCTCCTCTCCTCTCCTCTCCTCTCCTCTCCTCTCCTCTCCTCTCCTCTCCTCTCCTCTCCTCTCTCCTTTTTTCTCCATTTATCTATTGGTATTATACAATAAAAGAGAAATTAGAGTTTTATTATACAAAGATTGTGTCTGTCAAGTTTCAACAGATAGAACTCTTATAAGCATATTCAAACTTTTAACTTCCAGCATGCTTACAGTAGGATTTTTGGTGGAAGATAAGGTTGTCTGAATAACAAGAATAATTATTGAAACAAAACAGACTTAGTTTTTGAAAGTAATGAATTGCATGACATAGATCTCACCATACTAGAATCTGCAGATACTTCATGTTCATGTACTAACATTGACTGATGCACTTATGGATTAGAGTGTAATTTTCTCCATCATCAGATGCTTTACTAATTGCCTGTTCTAGAGTACAGAGTACTCTACCTTCTTCACGCCATTCTTTGCTTAACACTTTAGATATATGATCTTACAACCTATGTTTTTGTGTCTGTTATAGAGTACCCAAAGCACTTTGTCCATCTTTAACTTGATAGGTTCTTGGCAGAATCTTCTATATCTCTCACTGTTTCCCCCTCATCCAGTGTCCCACAGCTGAGGCTGTTTCCTTGTTGATATACACAAAAAGACAAATTGTATTGGCTGTTGCTTAAGGTTTGATTGATACTCTGAAAGTTAAGTCACTATCTGTCAGATTAAGCTGAGACATCTGGCTTTCAGGAAACAGTTACTTTCAAGTTTCCAGCCTTCAACCTTTTACACTAAGCACCATAAAACCCGAAATAAAACTCATTTTCTTAACTATTTCCCTTTGTCTCTTTAAAAGATGCAAGTGACATTTGCTTTCCCATATCGTAACCATTGAACACATGGAGAGAACTAAGAGGTTTAAATTACATCAAATGAGATTTAGGTTAGACCTCTAGAAGAAAGCTTTTCTGATTCTACAATTAGTGAAACACTGGAAGACACCACTGAGAGAAAATGAGTTTGTTCCCATTAGGTTGTAACTAGCACCATTAATGGGAGAAGCTATATTTCTTTATTATACTGAGTGATATAATTGCAAGAAAATGGACATCTCTTGAGGCATATTAGCCCTTCTTTAGATACAGTAACAGCACAACAAACATCAAATTAAGTGCAGGCTGAGTCTAAACTAATGACTAGATAAACTGAGGGAGTAGACTGCATCAACAAAAGAGTGAAGATGTGACAATTATAGCATATGAGGAAAATTATACACAATCATGAAAACAATATCTTGATTGAGTTTTCAATATTATTAATTCATATCACACATTTCAGTTTCCATTTTTTACGGTTATTTTCTGTAAATCTTCATTAAGGGTTGGGACAGAGTAGTCAGAGATAGAGAGGCTGTTTGTCAAAAACATATTCATGCTTACAGCTACTAATTTCTGTTCTTTATCAACTGTCCAGTGAAAGTATTCTGCTACAGAGCAGTTTTTTCCAAGAACATGGTGAGGGAAATACACCACACAAAGCACTCTTGTGCATGATTCATACAAGTGCCCTTACAGCAGAAATTTCACTGCAATGGAAATGTGTTTGTCACTCCTAGAAGGTCTAGTTTCATTTAGTGTTTGTTGGTCTATAGGAAGTTCTTTTTTGGTGATGAGTTTGGCCAGGTTGAGAAGCTATAAGATGGGTGATGAAATCCTGGAAAGTGCTAATTTTTTTAAAGTCTCGTTTTCCTCTACATAAAAGGCTAAAAACTTCTAAGAGATTTTAGCATCAGACAGTGTGCAACTCTTGCTTATATGTTTTGCAACTTTTCTTCTTGCACTCTAGTGACAGGAAGCTGGCTTATTCAAAAATACAATTTATTTGCTTAGAGGAATGTCTTTGGTGTAAGACTTTGAGTTTCTGAGGCAGGTGATAAGACCACTTTTTCACAGACAGATATGATAAACATCCAGACTGTCGGACACCACCAAGTTCTTTGGGTTGTTTTAGAGGGTTTCTGATTTTGTGGAGAAAGGTGTTTGAGTCAAAAGGTCTTCTGCATATAGTAGATTCTAGGTTGTGATTTTTATGATGCTCATGTAACCGAAAAAGTCGATGTTGCGGACTGGTACTCCGGAGACAGTTTCATACCAGTTGTTACTAATGAGATGTTATGAAAATAATGCAAGTTCTGTACCCAAGTAAGCAAGGTGGTGGAGGTGATCTGCATTAGGTATGGTAGTGGTTTAATGATTCAAGTATCCAGAAAATTTTACTAGCGCTGTTCCAAAGACATGGCAAGTAGGTCAAGAACTAGCTTGATAACCCTCACTATGCCTAGAACCTAAAGAAAATGGTGGCTGTTTAAACTGTACTTAACAGACAAGAGCCTGGACCAGATGATCTGCCAAGGCCCCCTGCACGTATCGTGCTTCATAGTTCAGTGTTTCAAACATATATTAAGAATGAAAGGGAAAATCTCCAAAGTGTTGAGAAATAACTTTGGATTCAGAAGAGAGAGAGATTATCTAGCAACTCATATGCAAGCACACAAGAGACAGTACTGTTCAGTATGGAGGGGAATACAGGATGATTTCTTTCTGAAACTGGGAAAGTGTTTACCCGAGCACATCACACAAAGTGCAATAAGAAGATAAGTAAAATGGGAATACAGTGATAGATGAGATGGTCAAAACCAGAACTTGTTTGCATTGTCATTTAGATTTTGTTTTGGAAGATGTATGAATTAAGGACGACTAATAAATTCAGCTTGATACTCTTTCTAAATCTAAATAAAAACAGGGCTATTTATATTTTACCTAATTAGAAGAAGAGTTGAGTATCTTCAGGTGCTTCAGACTTCAATTAAAGATTAAAATATTCACTATTGTCTACTTCCATAAGGAACAGCTGCACCAATGTTCTAGCAAATTTACAGAAAATAAAACATCTTCAACCATATCTGCACCCCTTTTTTCAGTGGAAAATGAATGAGACTGAAAATCACAAACCTTGAGGAACAAGTAATCCAAAGCTTATATGATTAGAACTTTTAACAAGATTTTAAAATACTAAATATCATTAATTGTGTTTTCCAAATCAACAAAACTAACACGGAAAAAGAAATGTGTTAACATTGCACAGTATTTCACCTTAGGTTCCAAGTAACAACAAAGTTTGTCTATCTCTAAAATAGTTCTACTTAGTCAACATTCCCCTTTCAGTTTCTGGAGTTTGAATGTAGAGATTATACTTACTTCCTCCAAATGAAAACTATTAATCCTTCATTGCTCAAAAGGTGACATTTTGTGCTGATGAGGATCAGTGCTTCCTTGACAGTCTTTTCCTTTTTAACTCTTTTCTAACAGCAGTGTGACAGGAAATTAATCAGGTTTTAGCTATGAAGCTTACAGGTGTTGTCATATGGTTTGTCCAAGTGTTGTGGATATTGCAGAGCGTGAGGTTCGGGGTACATACATCTTCCTTCTAAGGCACCACGGAAATGTCTCCTCATTTTGAAGGCACATAAACTTAAGCTACATAAATGTGAAAAACACCAAGTGGATCTCAGTTCTGCTGTGTGAGGCAGTCTGATACCTCATGCACTGTAACCGGGCCAAACCTACTGTTTACAGATTAGCCGAATATATCTTCAGCCCATAAAATGGGCATAAGTCCAGTATCAGACATAAAACCAGCTATTGGCAAACTGGTAGACATTTATGGGAGAGGTGTGGGTCCACAGAGACTAGACCGGTGTTACCAGGATTAAATGCCTCTATCTGAGGGAATAACCTAATCTCCTTCGGTCCTATGGAGAGAGGAATTTCTGGAACACAATTCACTTCAGCCCAAGACAGATATCTAATGTACATCACCATGAACCCTGCCCTCAAACTACCTGTTCATTTGCACTGACTATGAAGACAGCTCACAGTGATATAGCTTGGGGAAAAGTTTAATGCTATAGATCCCTACAGTTAGGTAATTTGAATCCCACACCACATGACTTCTGGAAGACGATCTGAAACATGAACTTGTCTTTGTTTATTTATAAAGATACAAAGACAAAGAAGAAATTCAAGCACAAAAGCCAGGCTCAGGAGAATTTTATCCACCTTAATGAACTCATATTACATTCCATTATGGTAGTACTTAGGATACTAAATGATCGTAATTCAGTAGAATACACGTGCATAGGTCACACTGGCACTTTCTATGGTAATATGATACAGCTATAATTGCATATAAGGCTGATGTCAGTGGGTAAGAACTGTTCAAATGTTATTTGAAAATAGGCCATTCAACAAATTTTTTAAAAGCTTTGCATGTAACTTTCTGACACATGTCTCGGGCTAAACCTGAAGATCTGCATCCCGGATGATCCTGTTCTCAGAAAAGTTGCAAACTACTGTAGAGAGTGTGAAAGTCTGTACCATCTTTTATCTCTGTGAGTGCCAGCAATGTCAACAGACACATCTGTCTGAATTAAGGCTAATACATATGGCTCTGGCCAACAGAGCTACCATTGCAACTTTACCTTTAGCAAAACTACAACCTGTTTCTTTTTTTCTTCACAGTAGGGAGCAAAACAGAGAAAAGACCTCTAAGGGGAGCCAGGAATCTTCAGCCAAGCCCTTTCATTAGCATGAATTCTAATGCCCAAGCCCTTCAGGGAGCAGATAACTGATACCTGCTGATTCATTCTGACAGATGCTATCAATTTACTGCACATTTTCAAGGAAAGTGATGCAGGAGTAGCTTTAGGCAAGCAGGAGTCATAAAGAGTCCTGTGTTCAACAGAGCCAGAATGAGCTGTCCTCTCCTAAGTAACTCATTCTTGAATACTTCCCTTTTATAGCTCCCTATCCTAGCCTACATATCCACCTCACCAGACCATCCTGATAGGTATCACTCCGCTCTGCTCTTCATGTGATCCAGTAACCCCACCCCAACATGTGCTGTAGAAAGTCAATCATACTCTTTGGTAATATTAAGCAAACATAACAATATCACTTCTATATAAAGGCTTCAGCACATGGAATGTCTCTTCAGAGACAGAAGAGACTCCAAAGGAAAGCCTAGGGAATCCTGAAGCTGCATACAGCTATTAGATTTTAGAAGAAAGCTGTAAGCTTCTTGAATATTAAGAATAGAAACATTTTCTCTTAAGACCAGAACAGAAAGAGAATGCAACTCCTGTGTCAATGACTGTGGAATGATACAGATAACAACGATTTAATTGCTGCATTCCATGCTTTGTGGATCAAGCACATAAAAATAAGCATAAATATATAGCTCTGGTTAGTGGTGTATAATGAGTTTTAGCCCACAGCTCATTTCCTTCTCAATTCCTCACGGCACTCATTTCCCCCTTCCCTTTCCTTGACTGTGAAAAAGTCTGTACCCATAGTCAGGACTGACTCAGAGGTCCTGCTCAACCACCTGATTCACTGACAATACTATTGTAAAAAAAAACCTCACCACAGTTTCTTATGTACCTGGCAAACACACTGAATTCCCAAGAGCTGGACATAGTTTAGACAAAACTGGTGTGCTCAAAAGATTACAGAATTAGAGAATCACAGAGTTGTTGAGGCTGGAAAAGACCTCTGAGATCATCAAGTCCAGCCTATGACCCAACACCACCACATTGGCCAGACCAGGGCACTAAGTGCCACATCCAGCCTCTCCTTAAACACCTCCAGGGACGGTGACTCCACCACTTCCCTGGGCAGTGCATCCCAATGCCTGAGCACCCTGTCCGTGAGGAAGGGCTTCCTGAGATCCAGCCTAAATCTCCCCTGATGCAGTTTCAGGCCATGCCCCCTTTCTTCCAACATAGGGAAGAAAGATAACCTAAATGAGTCAGGCTATTCTAGTCAAAGCTTAGTCCAAAATATCAGTTCATAAACCATGGCAATACACTGTAGACCTTGCTGTGATGGCCAAGAAATGTAGAGGGGCCCAGGGAGCTACCTCTTGTACTTAGCTCTACAATAGCTCTGCAGCAGCATTCCAGCTGTGGCAACACAAGGCACAACCTGTCTGACCTAGCAGCTCTCTGGCACGTATCCCGCTCTAAGCCACAGACAGACAGCTACCTGTGCCTGAGCCACGATGTTCAAAACTAGTACGTGTGTTTATACTAGATTTCCACTCACCGCTCCGCCTGCAGGACATCTGTAGGATTAAAGCTTTGTCACACCAAAAGAGTGAGGGAACCCTATGACATTTAATCTCTGAGCAAAACCATGAAGAATATATAGTAAGTAATAAACCTGCACCAGCTGTGGAGATGCTGTCAGGTACATATTATGACGTGACATAGTTTTTTGTGGTCCCATGATTTTATGCTTCATTCAACAAATAATAATTCCACAACTGAATTGCCATTACATGAGTATTCTGTGAAATATGGAAACATACTTTAAACAATTTTTTTAATACTTATAAAACTTCTGAAATAATGTAGTTTCCAGTCCCAACATATAATTCTGTAATTCAGCCCTGGGCCTGCATAGCAGAACATCAAAGTATTTGCATTCCTAATCTGACAGGTAATATATTTTAACTAAATGATCTACCTATACATATTACAAATTATTAGTTGTCAATTGCATATACTGGTAATACAGATAATTATATGTTTCAAGTAACAGACTTGTACCTTGACATGCCTTTACAGACTAATGAGCACTTCTGGCAAGCTTCTAGAAATAGAGCATTCGAAGTAGCAGTAACAAAGTAGTTTTGATCCAGTTCTTTCTCCTACTCTTCTTCTAGCCCATGACTTTTTTATTCTCTACACATTTATGTTTCACCTTACTGGAGAGTATTTGCCCTCTTAGAAATAAATATATTGTTCCTTACAGAGATTTCTGCAAATAGCCTCCTTTGCATCCTAAGAATAAAACAAAATAATTCAAAAGTTTCTCATCACTGTTAATTTGTTTTCTCAATATAACAATTCAGCCTGTTCCAAGGGCCTGGACTGTAAAGAGCAGAACTGTTTGGTGGCCTTGTTGAAAATGAAATGTTTCATAGACATACGGAAGTGTCACCAGGAAAATGTTTTGAAGTCAGTGCTGATGAAGACAGAGCAATCAGTGCAATGTGAGAAAGTTTCCTCCATTAAATGGTCCTGGCTACAAACCAAAATGCAAAATCATAATTCTGTTCCCAAAGAGCACTTGGAATGAAAACAAAATGCAAAACCTCAAAAGTCCCTAGGAATGAATTCTTGCTGCCTGGACAGCTGTATGGTAAAACTCAGCTTTTTTTCTATGAGGTCAGTGACAAACAACAGATTTTTTACCCATGATTGAGCAGATAAAAGAATGATCTTTTGTCCATTTTCATAAATTCTAGAGAAAGGCTTTTAGTGGTGAGATGAGTAGAAGGAATGTTTTTCTCCAAAATCCTAAATGAAAGAGGGTTTTATGACTTCTGTTGGTGAAGAAAATCCCAATATCCTTAAGACCTACAGCAGGGAGAACCGAGGAACTGAGGGTCTACAATGCATTGGAATTTATGGATGTTTTTTCTACTGTGTAAGGGGGTGGAATAATTGGAATTTTTAGAAATGAGAAAAACATTAAAAAGAAAACACTTCTTACTAACTGGAGGTTTCATGCCAATAGTGCAGTCTTCACCAACAGCTTTTGGTTTTAAGGTCTGTGAATGAAGTTACCTATATAAATCTTAATATAACAATTCATGGTTTCTATGTTTAATTTGACATGATCTATCTATTTGAGGGACTATTAGTGTTGGAATGAAACATAAATCTTTCCAAAACTATAAAGCTTACTAGAAGAGTTTCCTTCAACAATTAAAGATATTGTAACTGTTTAATATTCTATGTTCTTTATTAAGTTCTTTATGCTCTTTACAGCGAGACTCAAAATAAATAAAGACTCACAACACACACTCAGGTCATATAAGACATGGGAGTTTTCCCTCAGAAGACTTTTCTAGCTGAGTTCCATAGACTAGTTGTTTTGTGCTCTTTTTGGCAGTGGATTCCCTTCTTCTGTACTGAAATGGTTTTCAGTAGGAAAGTCAAATCAAATTATGCAATTTGAATTAAACAAAATATTTGTCACAAAGTAACCTCCAGCATTGCTTAGCCCAAAGGAAAAAAATCTGATTTCTTCTCATTCACCCTTATCTTACCGTGTACTGAGACCATAGTCCATGAAGGCAAGCCAGTAATTTTGCCAACCAGAAACTGCAAAGGAAAACATAGCACTGTTTCCTAAGTGTTTGTGTAGTTTTTGCAATGCCTTTTAGAGGGATGACAAGGAAGAAAACTGGAAAAAAAGATACGTTGGTATCCACTACGCTTCATACAAACTCCTTTAGGAATTCAGCTGACTGTTCAAGAACATGCTGTGAGAGAAAAGAGTGAGCAGAACTTCCAACTTCAGTTCACTCCTGGGCTTCTGCTGTCATTATCGGTGGCATCGCCATTACTACAATGGTGCCTACGATCAAGACATTTGCTGTGCTGTGCTCCACATCAATACAGGGCAATATAAAGAGCCCGTCCGTAGCTTTCAGTTCTAACTTCAAAGTGTCCTTTTAGTGTCAGTTCCCAGAAGACAATTTCTCTTCTGTTCTCAGAATAGGATTACAGAATGCTTCTCACTTACAGCACGCCCCACATACTTCAGGTGAAGCTGCAGTTTCACAAGATTAACAACAAGAGCTCTCTAATAGTACTTAAAAATCAAGAGATGCCAGGGCACCCAGGTAAATACTTTCCGTCCTTTCTTTCATCACACACTGAGAGCCAGCACTCTGGACTCTGACGAGGAGAAAGAATTACATGTCTTCAGTCCAAATAAGAGCGAGCTTCATGTCTAAAATGCAGTCAACACAGCAACCTCTCTATGTCAAAAACTGCTGTGCATTTGATACTACATTAGATTCCCTTACATGATATTAAATGGGGATTTTATGATCCCTTATCTAATATAACGAAAGTTCCATTTTAGAACATCCCAAACCAAACTATGACTCCCCATTATATTTATCACCCTCCCCAACACAATTCAGTTCTCAATTACTCTTCTGTTAGTCTCTAATCCCCTAATTAGAAAACTCCTAGGGGAAACCTGCACAAAAGATAAGTGAATTTTACAAAATTATTCACTTTTCACATACTTTAATTAACAAACTTGTTAGTCCAGCAAATAATCCATTACTAATTAGCACAGAAGTGCCTACATCACTAACTAGAAACAGAAAAACTGCATTCCTTTGCAAGTTCATCCCTTCATATTACTTTTATGGCATATCATTATCGTCTGTATTTTAATTTGACAATTCATCTCTGCCCTTTGTAACCACAGTACATACCACGCAACTCTTAACACTGATTTTTTTTTTTGCAAGGCATTGTAAATATATATGTACCGACAAGCCTAAAGTTGTTAAGCTGCAAAATAATGCCATTTTAAACAATTAAATAATAAATGTTGTCCCATGAGTCTACCCTTTCTCAGTGCACTGTCTGATGCATCATAAAGATGGCATTTCCTGTCTACTGCTAGGTTTGCAGAGTTGATATTCCTTTTGCTATGCATGTGTATGCGCGTGTATTTGTTTCGCTTGTAGTATACCATTTACATTGCAATATTCAATTATTTTTCCATAGCTATAAAGCTTTTCTGAGAAGCAAGAAGCTACTTTTAAAACAGAAAATCCCTCTGTTAATCATCAAAGATGAGCTACAAACAGCCATATTTGTGATCTCTCAAATAAAAGATTGCCTTCATAGTGAAAAACATGAGCTGACCTAAATACAAGGGAGACCATAAAATTTCCCTCTAATTCATATGGGTAAAACAGAGGCATTAACGCGTGCTCATGAGGGAGTTCTGAAAATCTTGCATAAATGTTCCCCAGAATAGAAGTCCATATGTTTTCAGCCATAGTCCCTTCCTTTCACCCTCTGCAAGGATACACAACCGTGCATGCCAGCTGAGAATACTGATCAGATCCTGGATTATAAAAATGAAGAATCACTGAAATTGTTTAATAGGCAGTTACAGAATTGCTCATATGTCCATTCCAAATTTTAGCCTACTCATAATAGAAGGCTGCACCTTAAAGACACAGTCGAACACCAAGACACTCATTTTAACATATACTTCAAATGGAATTGTTAGGAAAATAAAAGTATGGCAATAGTACACTTAAGGTTTCTCCAACCAACAGCACAGCAGCAGTCTGTTTCTAATCCTATTGATTTCAGGAAAGATCCAACCAAGTCACAGAAGAGCAAAACTTTTGCAAAATCTAGCATGTTCCATTATTCTGAATGGAATTATGACATTGTCTAAATTTGTGTTTGTTGAGAGGTGCTGGCAGCAGGACTTACTAGGAAATGGGAATTCTAGGACTCAAGTGCCTAAGGAAAAAAAAAAAGGTCTATTATTCATGGAAAGGACAAGTTGAGGATACACAGAACAAGAATTGGCAGGCACAACCTTAAATAAAATGTCTTCACTAACTCTACCTGACTACTTTCATTCATTTACTTAAAACTTCCTCTGGAACCTGTCCCAGTCTCTAACTATCTCTCATCATGAAATTCACATTTAAAAATCTTCAATAATTCAGCTGTTCAATTAGTCAGACAATCAATTATTCAGCTATTGATCTGCCCCACAAGGAAAATAAAACTTTAATGGATGGACAGTTTACCTTTCACAAACAGAGGACCTGAGCTGCTGATTACAAGCTTTAGATTTGGTCTCTGCCCAGGCACAACCCTGTGGGCGGGGAAAAAAAAAAAAGTCTATATTTTTTCCCTTTGCAGTTCTCAGATTAGCCATGTTATAGTTCCAGAAAATGAGAAGCAACTGAAAGTTTCTGACTCTTTGCCATCACGAGTAACATTACAGGCAATCCTTATCTACCTCATTTGCTTCTTGCTTATGAAATGATTAGGACTGAAATGCTGCTTTGTGCTGGAGATAATTAAAATTCTCCTCTAAAAGCTATAATGGAATTTTTAAAACTCAGTTGCATTGTTTTGCTTCTTGCTTTTTCCTGTGCTAGATGTAATTTCTTCATAAGGGAATCTTACAAAAGAGTTTTCTTTCCTCTTAGGAGCTCCTTAATTCTGATCTTCATCTTTCTTTTTAAACCTGTTACCCATAAGTTCCTCCTCATGCCTTTCTCAGTGACCAATTGGCTAAAAGACCATCTCTTTCAGTCTCCTCTCACAAGGCCTGTGCTGAGCCCTGTAGATTTCTACAAGGACCGTGCTTGCTCCGGAACAACTCCTACAGTTACACGCCGGTGTCTCAAAGCACCAAGACCCTGTTAAACAGCTTGGCCAACCAAGTTCGTCCCAGGGCACAGAACTTATTCCTGCAGATACTCCGACTTCTGCGCTGCTTAATCGCCGCCACCACCAGTTTCATATCCCCCTGTCAGTGCAAAAAGAGAAAAAACCACAGCCAGACAGTTACTGACTCGCCAGTTCAGCCTTACATGGTATTTTTTTAAATCAAACCTGTTTTCTACTGTCACAGTCTCTAGCTTTTTATTCTATACCATTTCTCGAACAAAGGAAAGAGGGGAAACCAAAAGTAAAAACAAAGGAGAATACCTTACATGCTTTTGAGAAATGGAAGCAACTACTTTCAAAACATTTTCTGACAAGCCACAGGTATCACAGGGTTTGTATTTTTAGGAGAGTAAGACTAGTGCAGAAAAGAGAGAGGAAGGTGGGTCACAGATAAGACTGAACCAGCCCTACCCCTGCACAGGCATGGTCACTCCAGTACAGATGCTAAATTAACCCAAAACGGGCAAGGTCCTGGATCTCGCCCTAGAGCTCTCAGCAGAGTTACATGGTTTTTACAATACTTACCAATGCCCATCAGCTGAGCCCACACAACTTTGCCCATTACTGGTTTTGTCATAGGCTGATGAAAGGTCTGAAAAAGACCTGCTTTAGGGAAGGGGAACAAGGGGGGAGCACATATGACACATGTGATGTATAGCGTGCAAATACACACCTGTACAGGATTTTGGCTTCATCATAAGGTATTTTTCCCAACTGCAGTTACAGGAAACATAGCAGCTACTGCGTTGCATGATTGGAGCAAAATGCTACTTACTCCACAATACAGATATGCTATTAAATGTATCCATCTTGAAAATGAGCTTTCAACACAGTGATGTATTTCTAATCAATAATTTGTAGCATGTGATCATTTTAAATTGCAACAGTGCCCAGCCTTACCACAAGAATCCAAATAATGACACTTAAATCAAAAGAAAATAGCACAACTTGTCTAATTTTCAGTTTAATGTGTATCAAATTTATGTAAGCTTGCATACGTAACTATTTTTTTCCTAGCAGACACATACATACAAATAATAAATCAATTTCATCATGAGAATATTGATTTATTTCATCAAATTATTGGGAAATATTCACTGAGAAGGAAAAAAAAAGGTATTTTTACATTAATATCATATCAACAGAACTTAAATCACAAAACTGTCGAAGACATCTTATTAGTTACTTTAAATAGACATTCAATAATTGAAGTACCCTGAGGAATAATTACAGACTATATTACGATGACAGGAGTTTAAACTTGTAAAGCTAAGAGTACATGCCACAAAGTGCCAAAGACACACTGAATGAGTTCTATCCCCACATTTCTCCTCTTATTTCTTCTTATCTATGTACAAAGAACAACCAGGGACTTTTAATCCAAACCAAATATTTTCAGATCTTTGGAAAAATGCAAACCTAAGTAAGAAGCTTCAGTGATACCTCCTTGAGAAATACACTGCACTTCTACTGATTGGCAAGTGGGAAGTACCTGCACTAGTGTTCCCCACAGCCTGTAAAATTTTGAGCACCGCCTCCAAAAAATACATAACCCTTCAGAGGACCAACTCATTTGAAGACAGGTATCATAGAATCATAGAATCAATTGGGTTGGAAAAAGACCTCAGAGATCATCAAGTCCAACCCTTGGTCCAACTCCAGTCCGTTTACTAGATCATGGCACTAAGTGCCATGTCCAATCTCAGTTTAAAAACCTCCAGGGACGGTGAATCCACCACCTCCCTGGGCAGGCCATTCCAATGCCTGACCACTCTCTCTGTAAAGCATTTCTTTCTAACATCCAGCCTAAGTTTCCCCTGGCAGAGCATAAGCCCGTGCCCCCTTGTCCTGTTGCTAACTGCCTGGGAGAAGAGACCAATCCCCACCTGGCTATAACTTCCCTTCAGGTAGTTGTAGAGAGTGATGAGGTCACCTCTAAGCCTCCTCTTCTCCAGACTAAACAACCCCAGCTTCCTCAGCCTCTCCCCACAGGTCCTGTGTTCCAGTCCCTTCACCAGTCTTGTTGCTCTTCTCTGGACCCGCTCCAGCACCTCAATATCATTCCTGAACTGAGGGGCCCAGAACTGAACACAATACTCCAGGTGTGGCCTCACCAATGCAGAGTACAGGGGAAGGATCACTTCCCTTGTCCTGCTGACCACGCTATTTTTGATACAGGACAGGAGACCATTGCCCTTCTTGGTCACCTGGGCACACTGTTGGCTCATGTTGAGCTTCCTGTCAATTACTACCCCCAGGTCCCTTTCTGCCTGGCTGCTCTCCAGCCACTCTGTGCCCAGCTTGTAGCGCTGCAGGGGGTTGTTGTGGTAGTTTTTCTTTCCTTCCTTTCCATCAGCTTACACAAAGCAAAGCCATTAAAAGGCATCAAAATCTCTGTAGAATAATAGAAAAGAGACAGACACAACACAGGGTACTTGATCTGATTTTGGTTGTCTCTGCTCTCACTAGTCTGGGGTTTCCTTCCTTAAGATGTCTTTTTCCACAGATTGTAAGGTCACCAGTTCTACCATCTTTCCGTGTCGCAAACACTTCTCACCAACGAGACAGCTTACCATGTTGTCCAGACACAGTTGTCCTGGATGTTCCCATACTTTATCGCAGCCATGTCTTTGCAGAGAGGTACAGACCAATACTCCATCAACTGGAAACTGAGCAACCTCACGAGATGTACTCCCATGAAAAAATATGCTTCTGAGGAACAGACGATAATCATAAGAAGACAAAGAAAATGTAGTACATTACCACCGCTATTTAGTGTCAAATCATTAACTCCAGAGTTCATTGCTGCGAGAGACCAAAGTTTTTTTTCTCCCTGAAGTGAAACAGCCTAAATTTTACAGTAGTTACAAGTGAAGTATATGATGGCAAATGGGAGAATATAATGGGAAGAAATACATGGGAGCATAGAAATTATTTTAATTTACATAAATCTAGATCACACTTTACATGGGTAAACACTAGCACTAACATACACATAAATAAAATCATGTAAGCAGGGGCTACTATTGCTGTATTTACTGTCCTTAACAAGTAGCTTGAATTCCACAAGCAAGCAGTGTCTTCAAGTCCACATAAACTCTACAATAATTTCAGATCACTCTGAAAATCAGATTACTTCTATTTAGGATCTCACATACATATTTTTAGACAGAAATGCAAGCCACCCAGACTGAATGTTTTGGCCTATAGACAAATTTGATAGTAAAATGCACATACAAAAGATCCACAGGACCTTTTGAGGTCCCTTCCAACCCCTAACATTCTGTGATTCTGTGATTCTGTGATTCTGTGACAGGGCAACAGCAGTGTTTTCCAAATCACTGTGACTGTAGTTTCTCTGATGTATTTTGCTTGGAAGAGGGCACTGCATCTTTTCAGAATTATGTATCTTTTTTTTCTTCTTCTTTATTTTATTCTCTGTGAAGATTCATGTTCCAGCTTATGTTTGAAGTCATGTTCTCAGTCGAATAATTAGTTGTATTAACCAGTTCAACAGTTAGTTCCCACTGAAGTAAAACTCCTTGTTTACATGCTATTTTCCCTTTGAGATAGAAAAGACAAAGCCTATTAAATACAGCACTGTTTAAGTAACTACTGCCAAACGAGATTTTCTCTGATGTGAACTTTGCTTCTTTTCTCAGCTTTTTGCTTTTCTTAACCTTTTTTTCTTTCCTTGTGCTTTTGAGAAAGACCAAGGTTTGCCTTTTAAATTAAACTCTCCAAGAAATCATCAGTTCTAAGTGCTGTAGTACACTACGAAGAATACGCTATATAGCTCTGCAACCACCTGAAATACTAGGCATTTTCATTTCTTTAATTTCCAAGTGAGGCTGACACGTACCTTTATTTGGCCTTATATTTTAGCCTTGAAATGTATTGATCTACAAGTAAAGCAAGGTTTTTTCCTCCAGAGTTCAACAGACTGACTATATTTAACCACACTGTGATTATATTGCTAATAATCATAATTTCTCATATTATGAGATAAAACTCTAGTTTGTGAACACTGTTACTAAACACAGGGTAGGAAATACTTCAGTCAAAAGGCAGTAGGACTGGATTATTTTTCCCACCACTGAAAAAGTAAAATATTTGTAGACATACTGGTGTACAGACTTAATTTACAAATGGTGATTTTGTATTTTCATATCACTGTTAAACAGGGCGATCCCTGAGCTGCTTTGATAAATACCCACACGTCAGAAAACAGGCTGCATGGAGAGTGTTTTGGGTCAGAAAAGCCCTCCTTAAGTCACGTCTGCTTCGAAGAAGTTTGAAACAAAAAAGTTATTTCCTCAAGCCACCAAGTCAACCAGGCATCAGAGAGAGTATTCCCTCCTGGGAACCTGTTACTAAACCCGGGCATTAGGAGTACATCTGTAACTACTGAGTTCAAAAAGCAGTGTTCTACATGTTACCTTTGAAGTTTATCTCAAGGGCCAATGGATATAAACACAAGCAATACTTATGAGCTCTCCCTGCAAAATTCCACCATACTTACCCCAGGCAACCAACACTTGTGCACACAGGGACTCTCAAAATATCTTCTTCATGTCTAAGTATACATGCAAACTGTAAGAAGTATACATCGACAAGCAAAGAAACAGATTAATCCTGCAGACCTTGAGGGGGAAGAAAAAGGCTGTTTTCTTTGGATAGAGACTTAGGCCACTGCCTCCTCAGTGAGTGTAATATTTCCCTCTCACACTTTTTATTTTAATTCTTTCCTGTGGCACAGTCTGAGGTGCCTTCCACTGTGTGCTTGGCAGCAGCTCTTTCACTGTCCAGCTGCTTTCTGTTGCCATCGACCCTGGGATGCCTTTTCTATCAATGGACAAAATTTACAAGCACATTACAAGCAAAATTACAGGCAGTCTTCCTCCTCGACAGGAACAGTATTGAATTATGATTTCCAGAGGAGTATCTCCCACAAACAATGTATGCAGTTTCTCATTTCCTCTTGGCAAGCATGGTATACCCAATCTCTGCTAATTGCTTCCTGTAGACATACCAAAGAAAAAAAAAAAAAGATCATGATTATTTTAGGCAAATAATTCTCTGTTTAAACTATCCACAGAGCAATAACCTCAGACACAACATAGCAGTAGAACCTTAATGTTATCTCCTTCTGTTGAATGCAGCAGGATTTTGCAGATGTTTAATTCACTTCTATATGATGCCAGCCATAGGTAAAAGTACTTAGAACAATTTCCTGTTAGATCAGCTTTGAAAGTTGCACCTAACCTATCCTTCAAAACCTTCATTTCTTAACATGCAAGTAAGTTAAATCGTTCTCACAAAACTTAGATCTGTCTGCTGTCAGCAATACCAATATGAGACCTTTCTCAAGTATGTATTTCATCAATATCCAACTTGGTCTGAAGCTGCAAAATTCAGACTCAGAGTAAATATGAGTAAATGTGCCAGACAGTAAAGGACCACAGAAGAAGCTGATCAATGACTCCATATGATGTTAGATGATACTTGGAGAGTACTGCCTTCTCAAGCGTCCTAATCCCTCCATCTTTGCCCTCCAGTGTGTGGTCCTGTTTAAAAATATCCTTCTCACGTGCACATTCCACAAGCTTCCATTTATCAGCATGAATTGTAAGTGTGTATAATTGATATAAAGGTAACCCAAGAAGCCATCCTTCCTCTCATCTTCCCACTCCTATGTCCCCATAGTCTTCTTTGTCTTCTGAATACATCCTTGTCTCCGTCTCCCATAATCTAAGGGACGCATGTCCAAGCACTACTTCTTTGTAATGCTGCAAACTGAACACATAAAAATACATGCGATTAACTGAACTCTTGCCTGCTGCAGTTGTATTTCTGTTTTTCATGAAGACATGAAGAATGCAACACATGGAGCCAACAGGGATCTATTCCATTTTAAGTGCTGTAACATTTGAAATATAGCCCAAGTGCCTAACGCTTCTCAGCACAGGGTGAGACAAAGAGGTTATCCTCATGGGGTACTCCTGCACAGGGACTGTACAACACAACACGCCTTCCAGGGCTGCTCCAGCCTAAAACAGTGGTGAAACTACACTGACTTCCAGCTGGTTTATAACTAAGATATATCAACATTCCCTACTTGCCACCTAATTCCCATAACACAAAGTAAAACAGGATTAAATCCAGTCCAGCCTCTTCTTTCTTAACGACTCACCTGAATACAAACGTCAAAACTTGGGCAATGTGTGAGCTCAGCTAGCTTTGCCTATCCAAATGTACACAAAGCATTAGGCCCAAGATTAATATTAAATTAAGATTATGTTGGTTGGATAACTAGAAGCTGATGGTATGAGTCAGAAAAACTAGTTTTCAATGGGAGGAGTTCTCTTACAAAAAAAGATCACTGCAGAAACCTATTTGGTGACAAACGTCAGAAAACAAGATTAAAAAATTCGAGAAGGTGAAGACAAAAGAAAGGCTGAAAACAAAAGGAAGGCTTTTTTTTACACCTGAAATGCACTCAAACTGAAATACTGTCAATTTAGAGACCACTTCTGGGAGGTTAACTTCTTTAATTCAGTTCTGCTTTACAATGAGTCCCAGATAAATGCACAGCTGACTATGTTGACTTCATAGTGAATTTCTCAGTGCCATTCAGTTCACTCTGGTTTTTACTCCTGAATTTGCTGCTTCTGTGCTGGCAGGACTTTTTTAGGTATTGTTGTTTGCTTGCTTGAATTCATTACTCCTCTATCACTTGACAATGTTTTTTTCAGTGGGAAACACCAAAGAGGTTTAAGACTTCATTTTTGATAGGCACCTCTTTAAAAACTGCTATTCATGAGGAGGTTTCTTATTTTATTAAATTAAACTGCATTCATTTTTTGTAAGAAGAAAATCACAATTCATTTAATACTTGAAAATCCAATAAATTTGTGTATTTTTATTAGTTTCTAGACCCAGTGTATTTTCACAATATTTTGACCTCCAAACTCTTGCAGATGTTTACTGTATGATGAGATATGGGGTTTACATGGTAACATACACAAAGGGTTAAAAAATACCATACATAATAATAGTCCCAAATTTTGCAGAGTTAAAAATGGCAAAAGCCCAAATCTCCAAATTATTTAGCAATAACTTTGTATATTGTTTAACAATGACTGAGAACAACAAGGATCTGATCTTATTCCCATCAGACACTGCAGGAACCTTGGCACTTATTTCTGTGAAATTATGAACAAGACCTTATTTATTTCTAAATTTAGATTCTTATGCTGCAAGCTAGTGGATATTGCAAAAGGCCGCATTCAGTGGCTTCAGCTCCATTTGATGTCCATATACTTGAAAAGCATATGTTTAAGTAATATGTACATGTAATATATATGTTTAAGTAATATGTAATATGCATATGTATACCTGAAAAGCATATGTTTAAGGAACATCAATTTTAATACAGTCAAATATAAATCTAGTTAAAAAGAACATATTCCAAAGCACCTAATAGATGGAAGACTCTGACACTTAGAAGGATGCTGGGTATCATGGTAGATTACTGACTGAACTGAAGCTTTAAATGCAATGCTGTGACAAATGTAGGTGGCCGCACTGCAAGTGAAGAATCAGAAGTGACTTAGGAAAACTGCAAGGAAGACAAAAGTTCAGAAAATGTGACTATAACTAAGAGACTTAATCTATCAGAAAAACAATTTTAATTAGCCCCCTTGATCAGAGCAGAGAAGCATCTCTGTCAGGAAGACATTTCTGGTAGAAATCTCAGCGTAATGGATATGAGAGAGAAATCTAGACTCAAAATATGGCGTACCATTGCAACTGTAAGGGAAAATAACTTCCCAGGAGACCTTACCAGAAATGCATGCTACTATCCACTCTATGTAAATCAAGACAAAATATTTTTCTATACAATATGTCATGGAAAAAGAGCTTACAGGCCTGATGCAGGATTTGAGTGAGGTTTTACATCCTAGATCACAGAGAAGGCTAAAGGTATATGACCCCTTCTGCCCTTGAAAATCTGTGAATCTAGAGTCACACTTGAGGTCTGTGGCGCAACAAGCAGTTTACCACAGACAAAAAATTTATCCCCAGACCAATCTTTCTTCTGAGTCAAGAAGCTATGTGATGTCCTCTGTTCACAGGAGGTGAACTGTTTTGACAGAGGTCATGTTTTCATGTTTGTTTTCTTCTGTTTAATGTTTAGCCAACACTGAAACACTTGAGAGCAGGTTCAGCAGACTCATTAATCTCGCATGCACTGTGATTCTGCCTGGCTGCTGTAAGTAGTTCACATCAGTCACACTCAGGTGTGACTCTGGCATTAGTATAATTGCCTTTGACTCAGAACTTGATACTATACTTATCTCAGCTCTTGGTCTATTTTAATTTTTTCTAAAGTGACACCTAACTGTGAAACATAAACAGCCCATAGAGTTTTAATTATTCCATGAGTTCTAGCTCTCTCCAGCCTTATTACTGAAAACGTATTCTCATACAGTGTGTTCTGGGCCAATATTCCAGTCAGCTTCTTGCTTATAATTGGCAACGCCAAGTACCCGTAACAATTCTGCTGTTACTGATACAAATCACTTGTTATTTTACATATTCTTTCAGTAGTCAAGTTTGTGCAATTATTTTCCTTTTGCACTCATAAGTATCACGATTATCTTGCATCCACAAACACCATGAGCATCATGATATGCCAGGCAGTCATTTCTCATGTGCTCTGTGGAAATTGTGGTATTTTGCAGTTCCACAATGCACAACCATTATTCTGCTATAAAAGTAAGAGCTCCTTGGGATTCTCAGTTAATGTTTTCTGTATGAAGGCAGAGTGGTTGCACAGCCATCAATTTGAAAGAATCTTTATAATGACAAGTGTAGCTCCCATCTCCTTGCTTTAAGGTCTAGTCTGTTCACTGGTAGATTAGGACAGCTAAGATTGACTAGCAACCAACATCATTGTTCACTTGTAGAATTATTGCCAGTAAAATGGCATGGCTTGTGGAACTGGCAAATAATGACTGTCCAGCAGAGCTGAACACTGAAACTGTTTGTCTAGTAAGTATTTTTTTGTTCAAACAATTTTAAAATTTTATATAGGAAACTACAAGTTATGATGTGCAATCGGAACCACTGGGCTGTATCCTTCTACTTTATCCTGATGTTTTCTTCCTGTCTCAATTCACATGTAGTGTATCACCTAGCCTACCCTCATACTCTACCATCATGTCTTAATATTTGCTCTTCTCCCTGTGTTCTGCACTGAGTGTTGGAACTGGAACCGCATTTGGAAGCTGCATGTAATACCATCAAGCTCTTTGAATGCAGACAAGTCAGGAAATTATTGTTCAACAGCAATCTACATCAAGAAAACAATGTGGAACCTTGTTTCTTACCATGATAAACAGACTTCCATCAGCAGGGCTGAGTACTGTCTCTTATTGCTTGTTTCAGTCACTGAACAGGGGATAGAGTGTTTTACAGTTGATCGTTCGACTAGAAATCAAGGCAGCATAGCCTTTGTGTAGCGTACGACCAGTCATTTAATATCCTAATAAATGCTCAGTTCAGTACCAATGGAGGATGAATCCATGTTGCTGACATAACTGTAAGAAACTGCGAGCACTTGGGGAACAAGGTAATTTCACTTGTAAGAATTAAACAGTTCTTAAACTGAAGAATCTGGGTAATTCCAGGTAAATAACTAGAGAGCAGTATGATGAATATGTCATCTCATGTTAAGCTTCTATGTACTGCCAATGTAAAAATAATCATTCTAGACTTACTTCTCACACCAAGGCTATTTTAGGCAGCTCTATGAAAAGTCAGCTGCCACTAAAATCCCTCCCAGCAAGTCCAGTTTTAATGCAACCAGGACAAACTTTGAGTAACCAGATTTGCTTCCTTGGCAGAAATTTTATATATCCATAGCATGAGTAAGTGCAAATCTCCATTGAAATGCATTCCCATGATCCACAATTAATGTCCTTGAGTCAGAGAACTGCAAGAACAGTACATTCTGCTGTTTCTTTTGCTGCATCCATGCTGTTGATTCTCCCACCAGCAAAGTTTTCAAGAGCACCAAGCTGTTGTTATGACTCATAGTAAACACCAACGCAAAGCAAGCAGCCCAATGTTCTTCTTCCCTTGTTTCACTCACACACATTCAGTTAGAAGGGAAACAAAAAAAAAGGGGGGGGGGGGGGGGGGGGCAAAGGAGAAAATAACAAAGATTCAGTTCTTCTAAGTTTATAAGTCCATGGTGAGAAAAAAAGAAGGCTGGAGAGGACTAGACAAGAGATGAACAAAAATACCATAGCAATTCAACATATGGTGAGGAGGAGGAGTGGGATAACACTACAGAAATGAATGCTTATGACTCTTGCATCATCGCCCCCAAAATAATCAGCCAAGAGAGATAATTACCAGGTTTATCTTAAGTATATATATGTATAGAAAGGAACAGAATGAAAGGAGCTGATCAAAACCTCCATCCCAAATGAGAGATGGGTTCAATCTATTACTTATTAGCCAAACACAAACTCTAGGTGAGATCAGACTCTAAATCTGAGTCACAAGATTTCTGACAGCAGTGTCTAACAACATGAATTGAGTAGGTTATGGCACAGTGGTAAGATCAAAGCCCACAACTCTAAAACAGTTTATAAATAACACTTCTGAATGTTAAAGTTTGAGAAGTTCATCAAAACCCAAGGTTCAGCCGATTTATGAGCTTTACATACATAAAGGAGAGCCAAAACCCTGGAACCAAGGGTTTTGTTGGAGAATGCTGATGGATTCTACCTTAGAAGTGAGGACAAAGACCTAGGGCTCTCCACAAAGCCAACCCATACCTGCTACTGCAGCTATTCCTGGGACTTAAACCATATGGATTACAATATTTGTGGCAAGAGCCAGGGTTCATCACCTTTGACAGTCAGACTACCTTCTTTTCTGAATCCATATTTATGTACATAATTTGAGATTCTTGTATTTTTCTTGAATTTCGAATCATCTGTGAAACCAAACATTTGCATTTTCAACATGAAACCAAGTGAAAAGAAAATGCAAAATAAATTAAATAGTCTTGCTACATAGAAAAATCATCCAGTCCGTCTTCTGATTTAATATCATAAGCTGTTTAAAAAAAAAAAAAAGACAGAGAGATGTAGTTAAAGGAAGGTTGACATATCTATTCTATAAACAAACAAAAAAAAATACAAATTCCCTCAAAAGGTTTATCTATTTCAGAGTGATCACTGCTAATTTTGAACAAAGCAAAGAGAAGATACAGCTATCCAAACATTATGTTTTGCTATATTTGAAAAAAATTCTAAACTATTATTCTCTCTATTGTTCACTTAAAGATCAACATTCAGGTAATACTGAAATATTTATCATCAGATTTGTCCTTAAGCAAATTCAACTTGGAGATTATTTTTAGAATGAAAGTTCCCTTAAGAAATGTGAAAGAAAATGTGGGTCACTTTTGTTTTTTGAATTAAATAATAAGTTTTCATTTGGGCATTTTTTTCTAATGACTGTTATTCCAATTAAAATTTGCTCTCAAATCTCCAAGCTGACATGATGATTCACTCCATGAGTGGGTCACTACCTTTTACAAAGCCAACAAGATCCCCAAGTGTACATCAATTCCAGAACGGCTTTTAGACAGGTCAACCATTTATTTTATATAAGGAATGGGAAAATAAGACTGAAACTTGCCTATACTGCCACAAAATTGCTGACGTGCTGAACAAATAATTCACCTCCAAGTCCAGTCAGGCAATTACTGATCAGCTGGTAAATTTCCATTCTGGTTTTCCATTGCTTAAATTCAACCTCAGTATTTCCTTTTTAGAATAGAAATTTTAATTTGGGAGAATTCAGAACCCATATTTGGCAATGCAAATTATTCCTCCAAAGAATAACATGCAAGATTGAATTCACTGCTCACAAAATGCATTTGAAAATTTCTGTGTCCAGAGTATCAAGACCGAACAATAAATCATACTTAATTGTGTTTACAATGACGCATTTGAAATGCATACCCCTTCCATAAAGAGTTTTGGTTTTACCATTTTCTTTTCTGGGAAAAGCCATTAAAAGAAGCCCCATCACAAATGTTCCCACCAGCAGTAAGATCCTTCTCAGTATAGCTGCAATCAATACCAAGGCTTTTCTGCACACTCAGCTACAGATTTAGGGACTCAAAACAGCAGTAGGTGGGCCACATGCAACTACTAAAAATGTCACTCCGTTACTTAATATTTGATAGCAAGCATTGAACTACACAGTAGGAATAACTATAACCACAGAGGACAATGGAAAAATGACTGACAACTTCCTCTAGCTTAAGGAAAGCATCAGGAGAAGTTTCAAACAGAGAGGAAATGAGAATAGAAGAACTGTAAAAATGACTCATAAAATAGTCCAAGTAAGGGTAAAAAAAATCTTGCCATGGGCCTTAGGGGAGCCATCCACCACAGATTTTGGGCTCAGGGCTTGAAAGAATGCTCAGAGTTGCTGTGTAGAATGAAGAAGATTTAATGTAGTCAAGGGAGCTATTACCAGTCAAGAACGACCTCATTTATTTTCAGAGTGGGTGTTCTTGTAAGATTTAGACAATTTTGATCCAGGATTATTCAGTTTTAATGTATCTTCACTTATCACCTTCTCTGTGCTATTACCTTGTCACCAAATTGCAAGTGAGAGAAAGTTCCAGGGTCTATAAGGTGCTACAAGAAGAGAAGAGATTCAGCAAAAAAAAAAAATTAGTACCTGCAGCCCAAGAAAAAACTGTTGAGAGAAACAGGGAGCTGGTGTTTCAGCTTCTGAAGCAATGGAAAAGAAACTTTCCACGAATTGGAGAGGACTTCGCAGAATTTCCCACAACCCAGGAAGCTACCAAGCTATTTGAAACCAGAAGGAAACAAGAATCCAACTGAAATGACACAGTGGCAGAAGGAGATTTAATTATGGACCTTTATTCTGTCTCTAGTCACCTTCAGCTTTCATTATTTAAGGAGAAAAACTGCTTACTAGTCTAATTTAAGTTCTCATAAAACCTGATGTCTCTTCAGTCTAAAATCTTGCAGTCTTCTTTGAGAGCTCGCTGTAAGGAAAGATTTGAGCAAATCTACCTCAAAGTTCTGGAGAACTAGTCAACTTCTCCCATTACACCAGACATGGCATTACCAAAAGGGTAGAATTTGAGTCCCTTTCTGTGTGACCTGCCCTACATTCTGTGGTCCTGCTCTGGCAGGGTGGTTGGACTCCATGATCTCCAGAGGTTCCTTCCAACCCCTAACATTCTGTGAATCACTAGCACTGACATTCTTGCTGAAGAGCCACATGGTTGTATCACCTGCTCTACCAGCCATTTAGATCAGCACAGAGCCTGGTTAAAGACCAGTCAGGAAATACTAGTGAGAAGACACAACCTACAGTAACTGTATAGGATTTCTATCAGGGCAAAATGTCCTAGGCAGATATTCTTTCCTGTCATATCACTCCAACTAAGAAAAAAAAAACCCCACTATTTCTGTCTCTTTAACAGTCAGCAATGCTATGAGTAGCTGCAGCAGCATCTTCTGGAAGGAAGGAAATTAGATAAAACGGAGCCAGCAAGAAGAAAACTTTAGAATCATACAGCGGTTAACTTGATTTAATGGATTGCCTTCTCAGTCTAAGAAAGAGATCTGGCATGTGGCCTGCGCTGCAGAGACTGCAGTGGCATGCATCCAGTTATATAGATCTGGCATCTAAGTTTTTCCTCCTCTCTTCTCCTCATCCTGCAGCTAAATTTGTAATAGGGGATGATCCCTCTCTTTCTCACCTCATACACAAGCACAAGTGAGGGATGGGGTTTACCGCACAGTTGGATGAGCTGCTACTGCTTTGAAAATGCAGGAGGGCATGTCTTTTGAAAACAGCTGGCTGTTAGCCAAAGGTTAACATCTCTCTGCAGCTAATGTCATTACAAGCCAGTGGTATTTAAGAGTAGAAAACATAAACAAACATCTGCAAATATTCTGCTCTTTCAACAAATAAATTATGACTCAAGAGAGAGAAAAACAAAATAAAATAGCGAGGAACCTGGAAAGAAAACTGATGTAACTGGTGCCAGCTATAAAAATTAACTCCTGTGCCTGTAACATAGAAACCAAACAGGCTGATGGTCTCACATTGCCCTCAGTTTTTCTCAATGCCTTCTCCTGTTACTATTTCAGCATGTATACATGCATATTAGCTGCTTAGCTAAAAGAAGGCTCAGAAGGGCGTTATTCTCTAATTGCTGACTCCTTAGATAGCTGTGTCATTTGCTCTCCACACAAGAAACAGTTTGACAAAGCCTCGCATGCAATCAAGTCCCACAAACTTGTCTCTACTCAGTGTCACAAATGTGCAGGCCTAGCATCAGCTCTGGTTGGGTTCTGGCAGTGCCTACACAAAGAAGCACATGAACGCTATTAAAAGACATATGTATTATTCAGTGGGACACTGCCCTAACTTCACCCACTAAATTGAGCAAAAAGAGTGCAGAAAATGCACAGGTCAGGCGAGAGCATTCTCATGGGTGTTCATATACAAAAAGAACCAAACACTGCAGTTTATCATTTAAATAACCTTGTATATAAAGTGAGGAAGAGACCATGTAATATACCACACACTTATGCTTCTGTAATCTGGTGACGCACTTGAAAAGGGTTCCATGAGCTGTCTGATCTCTCACTCTTCTCTTTTTCCATTCAAGCACTTATTTTTTACTTTCTTTCTCTGAGCCTTAGAGTCACAGATACCATTGAGAGAAAAAGAACACGAAATAAGATCAAAATAAATCAGCCAGCTGAGATCTGATGGGAAGCTAAAGGGTCCGGATACTCATTTTCAGTAAACAGCCCTGCATGTATCAGCTGGAGGCTTTTTGTCTCCTCTTAGAGTACAGTACATAACCGTGCCAAGAGAAAAAAAACACCCTTCTCATCGGCTTCCACCATGTAGTACTCTGAGGGTGCCCTCTGAGCAGGCTTTGACCACATTTTGCAGTGTAGAAGTGGGTAGACCTGAGCACCTTTGCACAAACTGTCATCTACACTGGCAGCTGTACAGGCCACAACCTGGAGTAAGCAACATACTGCAGGAATATCTGGCTGCACTCCCCTCCTCATCCTCTGTCTTAGTATTTTTGGGAAAACAATGGAAGATTGGTGCGAATTATAAACACGTTCAAGTGACTTGCAGCTGGAGTGTCAAAATCCACATATACCATACTCGTCGTTTGGCCTTGTGTGATGGACAAGCATGGCATCTGTGCTGAGATAACACAGGCCTGGGATAAACTTAGAGGCATCCTATTGAGCAGGCTTGAGATTCCTGCCCTGCCGTGGGAAAGATGAAAGCACAGTGGTAAATTACACCTGTACAGATCTCTGAAATACTACAGGCAAAAAACAGTAGGTTCAGTGATTTCACATCGACCCAGTTCCATGGTGCCTGCATCCCTACCTATGCGCCTCTGCCCAGGCGCTGTTTCAGGGATCCCCTGGTTGGTGAAGTAATAAATTTAATCTTTGCATTTCATCCACGGTTTTGTGGTTGTTCTTCCACCCTGCCTGTGCCAGCTCACACGGTATTTCAATTTGCTGTGGGTTTGATCTGTTTCACAAGTTTTGAAGCTAACACATCCTTTACATGTCAGATCTTCGGGACTGCTACTCTACAGAGCTCGACAAGGGAACCAGAAAGGAAAAGGGCACAGAAACTAGCCAGTCCTGTGTCTGAAGTAGGAAACACAAACCTCATCACGGCACTCTGCCTCACTCCACAAATAATTAACCCATACTGCTTTCCAAGAAAACTAGCGCTTGTGCACAGTCACTTCCAAAAATTCATTGCCTATGTAACATGTATTTTTAAACTATCGAAATATATGCAGTGATTCATTTTGTTACCAAAAGACAGGCTACTCAAAAATACATTTGGTTAAAAGTGGTTTGCAAGATGATTTTCAAAGCATAGGTCTTTGCAGTTCTCCATAGTTCTTTGATCCATGCCTCTTTCTGTCTCAATCTGTTGAACTCAGTATCAGCATTCATAAACATTGTTCTCAGTTACCCTGGTTTTGGCTGGGGTATAGTTAATTTTCTTCACAGCAGCCAATATAGTGCTGTGGTTTGGACTCAGGATGAGAATAATGCCGATAACACACCAATGTTTCAGCTGTTGCTGAGCAGTGTTTACACATAGTCAAGGATTTTTCAGCTTCTCACACTGCCCTGCCAGCGTGGAGGCTGCAGGTACACAAGACACTCTGAGGGGACACAGCCAGGGTGAAGGGATATTCCACAACATATGACGTCATGATGAACAACAAGACTGGGGAGGGAGTTGACTGGGAGGTGGTGGCCCACTGCTCACGGACTGGCTGAGCATCGGTCAATGGGTGGTGAGCAACTGCATTGTGCATAACTTGTTTTATATATTCTGTTATTATTATTTTCCCTTTTTTTCTGTCCTATTAAATTGCCTTTATTTCAACCCATGATTTTTTCCAATTCTCATCCCATCCCGGTGTGGGGGAGTGAGCGAATGGCTGTGAGGTATTTAGCTGCCTGCTGGGTTAAACCACAACATCAATCTACGTATTTTCTTCACCTATTTGCTTTATTTGACACTGCTGAGTGTTGGCTATCAGCCATCTATTATAATCTTCCTGTGTTCAGAACAAAACTGGTGAAATGGTTTCATTATTGCATTCCCTGAAGCAGTTGCTTTTGCTTCTGGTCTTCTACACACTTAGTTATATTAACACCGTGTTATGAAAGACACCAGATGGACAGTGCTGGAAAAACCACATCCTTGTTTTCAACAATATATGCCTTAGGTCATCATCTCTCTTCCTCCCTATATGAGGAAACATTACTACACTTAGAGGATGTCTAAGGCGGGTAGCATGTGGAATTTTCCCCATATTCTATAAGCAGACAATTGCATCAGACCAGAGAATGGTTTCCAAAATAAAGGTGTTTCACACGTTAAGGTAATATCAGTGGGGCAAAGTAGTGTTGTAAATATATCAAAGCTCTAGGTTTCTTCAGCCTTGTACTCAGTAGCTCTCATTCTGTAACTCTTTAGAGAAACATCTTTTGTGTTTATTACCTGTCATAAGTTGAATGTTGTTGGTTTTTTCCACAGAAAAGGCCTAAGTTTCAAGATTCACCTCTTGCTAATTTTTTCTGGATCTTGAAATGAAGGATTTAAGAATAGGGACTGAAGTAAGATATTAGTAACAGTCACAAACAAAATGAGAGAGCCATCTCTATATTCGTGGAGGAAATTCCCTTTACCCAGTACTCTGTCCACTGTATGCCTTTTGGAGCCATCGTCTTTTTTCAGGCTGACAGGCTATAGTTTATGAAACAGTGAAATAGGTCTGATATTTAGGTGACATGATTCCAGTGGGTCTTCCCAGCGGAAGAGTAAGGGTAGTAAAGTGACAGTACAGGTTACAAAAAAAAAAAAAAAAAAAAAAAGATTTAAAATCAGTTGTTGAAAGATGAATTTCTCTTAGGATTTCTTGCAACTAAGAGCAGGGATTGTCTCTCTTCTCATCTGCAAGCTAAAATACAGTATTTTCTGTTTAATAGTGCCCTCTAGCGCTAGAAAAAGAATTTTCAAACAGAAGCGGTGAACACTTTTCGACAGGTTAAAAATGAGGTGGAAGAATGTCTTGAAATGATTTTAGTCGATTTGTTAACGCTCTTGTTGCCAGCGAGGGACCTCAGTGTTAATGTGTGCCTCTGATACGTTGCAGGTAAAAAGCAGCCTTACTGTGGGCGCTGCTCCTGAAATCCTAGCTGAAAACTGCAATTTGAGTCTAACAGCATTGTAATGCAGGTTCACCTGAATGGGATGAAAGGAGCATCCTGCAACTGCAGACACCTGTTGAAATCCGAGACTACTGTCTTTGCCGCGGTAATGAAGTGTTTCGGATTCTGTCAGAGAAGGTAAAGACAGATACCACATCTTTCCTCAGGCAGCCCTTAGGCCTAAACAAAGGTGGCTATCCTCTTCACTCCATGTTCAGTAGTATAACTTAAAATAAACAGCCAGCTGAGAAGTCTAAAGTAATCTTATAAAATCTATTTTTAAGCAACCATATTAATAACTATATGAAACAGCCATAACACCTAACTCTTTTTTTGTTGTTGTTAATACTGTATTTTTTGGACCGTCATGAGAGGAGTAAGCTAGAACTGAACACCAAATAGTAATGCAGATTATCATATACAGGTTTTTATAAAGAGCTGAAAACACAATTCATTACTCTGGCTTTGCTGAAGTCTATATTGGTAGGTCTGGCCATCATTTTTCATCTCATGTTGTGTCCTTTTGTGCATATAATTCAACCACACAGAGCAGTGTGTAGAAGTGAAACATGAGACTAATTTTAAAGCAGCTATTTTCTAGACAGTTTCATACAAAACAGAGGAGACTGTAGAAATCAGATCTAATTAAAATGTGATCCTTCTTTAAATTCCCTCCTTCCTAATAATCTAGGCTGCTCTGAAAGGCATAGCTCTTACTGCTAGTTCACTTTCAGCTGTGGCATATAAAAAAAACCTTTATTTTGAAGTTTATTCCTTAAAGTGAAAAGTCTCACCCTCCTTACCAAGCTGGCTAACATTTTAAAGATTTTTTAATATTAAAACAGTAAAAGATAATTCTCATTTCTCCTTCTTTTATCTAATCCAGTTACCCAGTGTTAAGACTGCTGAAAAACTACGGGAAACCAGTAGAAGTGTCACTAATGCTATTATAAAAACTCAGTGTTCTTTGGTAAGGACAATCTGGCTTCACTCCACCACTCAGAAGACAGACAGACAGGCAGACAGGCATCAGCAAGGCATCCAGCACAAAGCCTCAAGGTGGTGACAAGAACTCCTTGTCAGCTTCTCCAGTCAGAGACAGTGGCATTCCAATTGCACCTCCCTTGGACCAGCTTCTCCCTGAGGTGTCAAAATGACAGTGTAAGGACAGACTGAGTCCCGTTCAGCACACTGATAGTGCCAGCAGGAAAAACCCAATAGCAGGCACTTGAAAGCCCAGTTGCAGAAAAACATACATTAACCATCTCCAGCTGAATCAAATCCCCACTGGGGCAGAGAGCTCTGCCAGGGATCCTTCCACAGGCTCATCCCCATATTGAATCCACTACATTTTTATGCAAGTACCCAGGCCGATGTGCAAGAGCTGATTCCCACTTCCTTGGCATTATCAACGTGTATCCCCAGCTGAAAGCAGTTTTGTCGAGCAGAAATATGCAAAGCTGACAAGAAGCCAGGTGGGAGGATAGGGGGAATTTCTTAATGCTGTCATCACTTCTACCCTGCATGCTTTGAACTTTAATTTCCCCAAACTTTTGCAGAAGCTTTTGGTTTTCCCCACCTTTTGACACACCTTTACATATTGTGAGGAAAGAAAACAGGTGGTTCACCTTCCATTTATAGGAAAGAATGAAAGTCAGTGCTCAGTATGACACCAAGCTGAGTGGTGCAGTTGCACACCTGAGGGACAGGACATAATTCAGCAGGACCTGGACAAGGTGGAGAAATTGGCCTGTGTGAATGAACCTCATGAGATTCAGCAAGGCTAAGGGCAAGGTCCTGCACCTGGTCAGGGTGATCTGCATAATGCAGGCTGGGGGATGATGTGATAGAGAGTAGCCCTGCAGAAGACTTGGGGGTACTGGTGGACAAGAAGCTGGACATGAGCCAACAATGTGCACTCACAGCCCAGAAGGCCAGTCGCATCCTGGGCTGCATCAAAAGAACCGTGGCCAGCAGACTGAAAGAGGCGAGACCTCACCTGGAGTGCTGTGTCCAGCTGTGGAGCCCTCAACACAAGGACATGGATGTGTTAGAGCAGATCCAGAGGAGGGCCACAAAAGTGATCAGAGGGCTGGAGCAGCTCTCCTGTGAGGACAGGCTGAGGGAGTTGGGGCTGTCCAGCCTGGAGAGGAGAAGGCTCTGGGGAGACCTTATAGCGGCCTTCCTGTACCCGAAGGCGGCCTACACAAAAGCTGGGGAGGGACTGTTTTGAGTGTGTAGCGACAGAATGAGAGCCAATGGTTTAAACTACAGCAGCACAGATTTAGGTTAGACATTAAGAAGAAGTTCTTTACCATGAGGGTGGTGAGACACTGGCACAGGTTGCCCAGAGAGGTGGTGGAGGCTCCATCCCTGGAGACATTCAAGGTCAGGCTTGATGGGGCTCTGAGCAACCTGATCTAGTTAAAGATGTCCCTGCTCACTGCAGGGGGTTGGACTAGATGACCTTTAAAGGTCCCTTCCAACCCAACAAATTCTATGATCTCAGTATCTGCATCTGAGACTTTTATCTCAGCACTTAAAATAACCCCCCTACAGGTAGAGACCAGGTGTCAGTTTCTTGCAGAGTTCCTTGCTCCAAAGCCAGAAAGTGGAATTTTTCAAGCTTAATCTGATTTGCTATCAGCCGCCTGAAAGCTTTCCCTACCTAAAACACCGCCCCGGCTGCACCCTGCGACACGACGCGCTTCCGCCCCACAGCAAATGGCGGCCTCGGCGGTGTCCGTCACCCCGCTGGCAAGAGCCCCGCCAGCGCCACCTGCCGCCTCGCAACGGCCGCTGCCGCCCAACCGCCGCGGCAGCAGCGGGAGGGGGTGCCGGGACAGCCCGGCGGGAAAACAGTCCCGCGGGGAACATCCTCCGGCCCGGGTGGCAGAAGCGCCCAGCCGGGAAAATCCGTGGTGCGATCAGCGGCGCGACGCTGCTACGGGCAGCCCGGGCTGAGGTACCATGGCGGCAGCCAGAGCCCAAGCCCGAGGAGCGGGGCTGTCGTGGAGGTGTGGGTCGGTTACCGACTGAGGGCGCTGTACAGCAGATGGAGAGGGCACAGCCTCGCCTAATCCCCCGCCGTGGGTCAGATCTCGCTCCGCTCGGGCCGAACCGAGCCGAGGCAGGTGTGTGTGTCCCGAAGTCAAACCTCACTGTCGTTCGGAGCTCTGCCACTCCCCTCCCCAGGGCGCCCTGCCCGCTGCTGAAGGGCTGGCGTGGGCACCAGCAGGCAGCGGGGCGGCTTTCGCCGGCGGTGCAGCCGCTGCAGCAGGAAACACCCATTATCACCAAGCTCACCTTCTGGCACTGTTGCTGCCCTACACCTTTCTCGACTGTTTGTTTTGAGGGTGTTTTTTCAAAGTGAGCAGCCGCAGGGACAGCCGGGATGCGGAGACCACAAGAGGCCGTGGTGCGCAGGGGCCATGTGGCAGCAGGAGGCGGACATTGCCAACCCCCCACGGGGAAGGTTGACAGGAGAGAGGGAAGAGAAAGCACCACAGTCCGGCTCTGTGTCCTGTTGCTTAACATAAATGAAATCCAAATCTTCCTCAACCTGATACTGAAACTCTAATCTCTACCATTCTAACCCCCAAATCTCGTTTTTAGAAAGTGTTTCCTTCTCTTAGGGATCATTGCACTTCCGCCACAACATCAAACTGAGCTTCTAGGTCCCCACAGTTCCCCCACACGTTTTGCATCAGAGAGCAGCCTACCCGTGGAGAGTCTCTTTGTCGGGGAGTGTAGTGATAGGATATGGGGTAATGGTCTCAAACTGAAAAAAAGAGTACATTTAGATGAGGTATTAGGAAGAAATTTACTCATGTGAGGGTGGTGAGACATTGAAGCAGGTTTCCCAGAGAAGCTGTGGCTGCCCCCTCCCTGGAAGTGTCCAAGGCCAGGCTGGATGGGGCTCTGAGCAACCTGGTCTAGTGGGAGGTGTCCCTGCCCATGGCAGGTGGGGTTGGGACTAGATGATATCTAAGGTCTGTTCCAACCCAAACCATTCTGTGATTCTAGTAGAATCTATAGCTGCCTGGGGCAGCTCTTCACTAGTTGACTGACTTCTTCACAGAGAGTGTTGCATAAAGGCTAGGAACACAATCTTGGCAAAGTATTTTTCGAAACCAAAAGTGACTTTTAATTTTCCAGTAGTATCTGTAAGGATTCACAGTTTAATAGTTCTGAGGTGGGAGCTTGTGTAGGTTTTGGCTGATATCTCCATTTCTGCAAGTCAAAGTTACAGTGTCTTCTGTGACTGTTATTTCTTATATATCATCTTCTCTTATTTCTTATATATCATCTTACACGTCTACAGATAACATCCCCTGCTCAAAACAGCCACTTCATAAAGTTCGGCCTTTGGTCCATTTTGCGCTGTGCATGTCATACCTGAGATGGACTGGTCCTGTGACATAAAGAAATTATATATGTAACAACAGACTGGAGACAATGGAAGAGTAGCTAAAAGAAGTTTAAAAAAAAAAAAAAAAAGGAAACTGAAGCTATAAAAGAAAATTAAGTTCACCATTTGGTACTAACATGCCATGTTTTGTTACCTGTGGATTCGCTAAATTCCCAAGCAGCCCGTCGAAGCTGTTTTTTCCTACATTCCTCCTTGCTGCACACATTTCATACAGCCAGACTGAATTTTACTATAACTCATCCAACTTCTATTTATGCACTGACCATAGCCTCCCGTGCAACTGAGGCTCATTTGAATAACAGATAAAGCCAGAGGATCTGGAAGAAGTCAAACAGAATTTTGTATATTTTATCCCATTTACAAGAAAGCCAGCCACCTTCTTCCCAAGAAAAGTTTACCTCTCTAAATGTTAGATAGGAATGTATTTTCTCCTCCTTTCAAGATAGCCTAGAATAGCAGCAGTATTTGAACACACCAAATTACAGTGCCTTAGAGTACAGAAAAGCAGTGCCTCAGTGGTTTGATTTAAGGAGCTGCCTACAAACAGGAATATAGCAATGACTAGCTGAGGTTTTTCTAATACATCTATTACCTTGACACAACAGCAGATATAGATGTTCCTCATTTCACAGATAGAGAAACTGAAGCACTGAAAAACCCATTAGTGATGTGTAATCAGTGAGTCAGAGTAAAGAAGAGGAAAGGAAGGATGTCAGGAGAATCTTTATGGCTGAAAAGAGTGAGAGAACAAAGCTGTGAAAAGTTTGGCTGAAAGGCTTATAGTGATCGTAATGTGTAATTAACATTAAAATACACAGAAATGGCACACTTAAAACAGAGACGTTTAGTACCTGCGTTTTTAAATGCTAGAGACAAGTGATTCTGTTTTCCTTGAGTCACTCATAAATTACTGTTTAGATATGGGGAATGAAAAAGAAGAAGAAATAGCTCCAAAATACACAGAATGTAAGTGTCTTGATATAGCATAGCATCTACATAAACAGCTGTGCGTGGTTCTTGGCTAAACTCACTGAGAATGGTCCTGATTTTTATTCCAGTCTTTTCCATTCCTTCCTACATAGTTTAACTTGCTGTGACTGTGACCAGATTTTAACCCTCGAAGTTCTACATGTGCTTCAGCAGTAACACAGATCTAAGACCTCTGTTTGTATTGTTCTTGCATGCTTGAGATGAAGGTACTGGTGGCAATACCTAGCCATCATTTTACACAGGAAGAAATGAGCCATAGAAAGTCACAGCCACATGCACCACATGCAAAAAGACACAAGTGGAAAGCATGAACCAGAAGGCCAAGAGTAGGGAGCAAACCAAACTGATACCTCTTGGAGACATTTTTGAAATGAGGAAGGTATAAGACTTAGGACACAGGAACACAGAATATAATGAAAATATTTTTGCACATATAGGAGGTAGACTGTGAAGCTAAAAAAAAAATGATTGGGGAAGAGACACAATCAGGAAAGTTGTATGAAAAACAACGTTCCCCTCCTATGAAAATTCCAAAGACTTTCCAGTTTCTTTTGCTAAATCACAATAGTGAAAGTCTCAAAAGTACTCACAAATAAAGCACATGCCAAAAAATTTACTAGGCAGAGAGGTTGTACTACACCTTTTCTGTCCTGATCATTTTGAAAGTGATGTTTTTAGGAGGGGCTTAATTGTCTAAGGGAAAAATGAGTTAGCAGAAACTTGTTTATTTTTCAGAAGGCTAAAGTAAGATGTCGAAATTCACATTAAAAAATGAGACTAAGCCTTCCCCAAAAAAGGGCTTCTGAAAAAAACCCAGATTTCTGAATGAGGAAAACAGCAGCTGAAAATTCTGAAGCAGCCGTAGTAATTTAATAACCTCTTCCACACCTCAGACTCTGTTATCACAGAATCACAGAGTGTTAGAGGTTGGAAGGGACCTCAAAGATCATCTAGTCCAGCCCCCCTGCCAGAGCAGGATCACCTACAGTAGATCACGCAGGAACGCATCCAGGCGGGTTTTGAATGTCTCCAGAGGAGACTCCACAACCTCCCTGGGCAGCCTGTTCCAGTGCTCTGTCACCCTCCCACTGAAAAAGTTTTTTCTAATATTTTTATGGAACCTCCTATGTTCCAACTTGCACCCATTGCCCCTTATCCTGTCAATGGACGCCGCTGAGAAGAGCCTGTCTCTGTCCTCCTGACACTCTCCCTTGACATATTTATAAACATTAATGAGGTCACCCCTCAGCCTCCTCTTGTCCAAGCTAAAGAGACCCAGCTCCTTCAGCCTTTCCTCATAAGGGAGATGTTCCACTCCTGTTTTGAAACAGTAGAAAGATCTTCATTCCATGAGCGTTCTCTCTTTTCTCTTTTAACCGTAACACATTTATTGTATAGTAGGTGGCATGAAGGCACTCATGGGCCAAAAGATGAAACTGGCACCATCTAGTACGTGAGATACACAGACCATTTAACAGCCAGGTATCTCTATCCTTGCAATTTTCAATATGTGAACCATGAATCGCTGGCATTATCCTACAGCTTGAATATATTCCATGTGTGGACAATAGTCTTGTAAAACAGTTCTATCAGCATCACGATGTCTTTGTTCTGGCATACCCAGAGTAAATCGTATTTAAGAAGAAAACATTGGACTACTCATTAAAGATCTCTCAATCTATCTCATGCTGTAATAATGCAATTCCTACAAGAAAAACATATTTATCTTCATTGGAAGCATGCATCAGTGAGGAGCAGAAAGTGGCTGCAATGCAATTTACAATAAAAGAATCCAAGTAATTAATCAGGCTATACATTAGCCCTTTAGTGGAATTAATAAAAACCATGCAGAGCAATCTAATAGCAAATTTGTAGGTTGATGCATATAACTCCTCGTTAAATTTTAAGGCTGTACAAGAAAGATGGGGAACTGTAATCAAAATGGTATTAGCAATTCAAACTCCAGTTACAAACTGTAGCCCAGCTGTCTACAAGAGGCAGGAAGGATTTCAGTTTGCATTGTCTGATTTTATGCAGGGGATAGAATAGCATGAAGTGTGACCTTTCCTGGGATCGTCTGAAGTAGTCAACAATTTAACATATTGGTTATTCTGATCCTTATGAGCAGCAGGCAATCTGAGAATATAGTAGCAAGACAGCAATTCAAAGCCAGCAGGGTAGGGAATAAATTACTCAGAATGACAGAAGTGGAATAAAACATCTCATCTATATCTTGCCTACTTGTGGTCTAAAGCTGAAGTGTTAATTCATTTAACTTGTAGCTTCCTTATCACTTGTAACCCAAGCGTTTAGGGACAAGGGGTAATAAAATGTTACTCTACAGGGTCATCTGACCAAAAGTAAGGCTACTTAGATGTTTTAGCCCAGAGCACTTCAACTGTAGGGCATGATGTAACAAGCATTCACTGAAGGCAGCCCACAGATCTACCTGTTCTGCACAACATGTCATGAGCTGAAGGCGATAGCAGAAGATGCGAAGTCAGCTGCAACACAGCACAGGAAGAAAAGAGACAAGCACTTTCAGATGAAATTCCCAGGTTGCCTTAGGATGTAAGTAACACCCTCCTGTTACCTGGGAAAACATAAAAAACATTAAAAAATCCTTGACCTTCTGACCTGAGGAAGACTTCCTCCTGCCTTCAGATCTAGTGATTAATTTAATCCTGACTCTGTAAAGGCAGTACATCAGCCAGGCTCTTCCCAACATCCTGCCTTGTAACCACATCAGAAAGCCCAGTTACGTTTCCAGGGAGGAGGGGAATAGTCTCCATGCCCCATCAGCTGTCCCCGACGTACGGGATCGCTGCGGTACAAGTGCAATGCAAACAAACAGCAACACTGTGTCCTTCCAGAACACCTGAAAAATGCACTTCACCTGCTGCTTTCTATAATGACATTAGCCTTTTTTGCAGCTACCTCATACTGGTGACTCAGTGTTATTGTATGCTCAGGCAAGACATTCAGGTGTCTTTTTGCTTACGATTACAGTCTTCAGTGCAGAAGTTCCCTCTGTAAGTGCCTAAGAGCACTTTGAACATTGCACTATCCCATTTCTGTCCCTCTGTAACATTATCTTGTCTCTTATTTTTATTATTCCAGAGGAGACAGGCATCTCTTTCTTTCTCACTTCAGATGGAGCCATCCTTTCACTGGCAAGAGCAATCAGCTTTAGTCTCTGTGACACTCACAAGTACAGACCTGTCCCTTACTGCAGAGCTGCTAGTGGAAATTGTCTCCTAGCACTGAGCTTCTGATATCTCCCTGCACACAACAAACAGCAGGAACTGGAGAAAAACTACAGGAAAGTAAAAAGAAATGATAAATAAGATGTCGTAGCAGTGAGATTAGTTTTTTTTTGCTTAAAATGATTGCTTTCTGTCTATTCCTCATTAAATTTCCCAAAGCTAAAAAGGCAGCACATTTCAGCAATGCATGGAGAGGTTAAAATCAACAAAATATAGTAATTTTCTTTGACAGCATGGTGTATTGCCATCTTGTGGCTGTTTTACCTATACTGTGCTGAAAATGTGAATAAAATAAGCGCACTTTTCTTGGTTTTACCTTTTGTAAGCGTAGCCACTTAAGAAATGTGAGAGAGGTCAATCACATGTGGATTATATTTATCTGAGCTCTTCTGAATCTTCACTCTGACTTAGAATCACACTATCAAACTATTTCTCCTTTATGTGTGCAGGCTGTTTTTCTGAACTGTAACCTGTATATTGATTGCCTTACTGATACCATTCTTTATTATTTTTTTTCTCTTTAGTGAAATGCAGTTCAGTGACATTTTTTCTTACAGCATCTTACTGCTACTTTTTTGTATTTAATTAAAGAAAACCCTCCTCTAACCATAATCTGTGAAATCACTGGAGTAAGCTTAGCAGGAATAAATGGCAATGAACAAAATAATGAGCCTAAAAAGCACCCGAAAAACATGAAAATAAAAGCTATATTGCAGCAGAAGTGTCTTATTTGTAGAGTTATATGCCCTGCTCAATAGAATAAATTTTTTTCCTTAGGTATAGCTTCAGAATACATACACATAATAAACGTCTGCACTGAAAATTAATTAAGGTGATATGTTCTTTGGATTACCCTTAACACCATTTGGTTGCCTATAGTATCATCCATATAGAACTAAATTTATTTCAGATCACCTTAATTCAGGAAGGGATCTCTACTCAGTAATATACATGAGTTCAAGACACATAACAGGAGCACACTTGGGCTGGCACTTTAATGCTTTCCTGGATTAATGCCTATACAGAGATCTGTGTTGATTATGTAACTGTTCTGCTTTGGTGACAGTGAGAAGAACAAATCACGAAGTGACTCTTAATGATTTCATCATTGCTTTGATCTTATTCTCTTTCACAAAGATGTAAATCAGATATAACAAAATCAAGAGAAAAATCAGTGGGAGCAAGTGAAGTTGCATTGGTAGTAGATAAACATAAAGGCAAGAAAACCGCTCTCAGTTACCACCCAACAATCTCCCTTTGAAAATATTCTGGATTTTAAAGCCTTTCACATTCATTCCTTTGTTCCCTGGATTGAATGTTTAATATTTAGGAAACCTGAAGTTTCTTCAGTTTGAAGAAAGTTGTTGCTGTTGCCCAAGGCAGACATTGGCAATGGGATATGGTCTGTTATATTGTGCCTGGATTATAAAAGAAGAGAAAGAAGCCTTTTGGCTACCAGACATTCCTTAGTCCATAAAAATGAATGGAGGAATTTACCTGCCCAAACATTTTTCAGTCATGCCAGTGAGATAATAAAGACTAGGACTGAAAAAAACACCATGGTTTTCTGACTTTGCCCTCTGTCAAATGAAGGCTGTTTTCAGTTTGCTTGTGATACCCTCAGCTGACCTGCTGCATCTGAAGGTGGCTGAAACAGATTCCCTGCAAGACAGTTGTGTACAGTTGCACATATTCAGTGTTTTCATGGGGATTTCCGAAAAAAAAAAAAAACCACCACCTTGACAGCTTTACATTTCCTGCGGTCTGCTCCGTGGTTCTGGTCAGCTGTGTTCCTCCTTCCCTAGCAGAGACAAGAAGGCCCAATGTTCACAGACTTCCAGATGGAAAAGATGAACAGTCCATCTGCCAGAACACGACCCTGGCACCAGCTACTGTTTCCCATTATTAACCATTGATACCACTATGTACTTCCTGGAGCAGCTCTTTGGCAGTCTTGCAGCTGCAGCACACACAAAGCTCACTCTAAGCAAAAAATCATCCGGAAAAACACTGCTGATCTTCACAGGAAGCAGAGATGAATCACTTCCTTTTTATAGTCCTCGGACCCCCATTTTGCTTTTATGTGAGATTGGAGTAGAGAAATAATGACAACTTTCATTTGCTGGAAAGTAGAGAAAAAAAAATAGATTTCCAATTATGGTTTCTCATTCAAAAAATGTTTATAGCAGTTTTAACAATCTCGGGCTTCCTTCCTTACTCCCTCTTCTCCATCTCTGTGTGCAAATGCATGTGTTTATGCCGCATATTCTAATAGACAACTGATCTGTCTGAAAACTAAGCTGGCAAAGCGAACTGGCTATTTTCAGTCATATCAGGTCCCTGATGCAATTCGCTCCTCATCTACATAAGCAGTAGGAGAGAAGAGGTAGTGCTGGAGCAAGCAACCACGGAAATAATGAGTGGGAAGCAGACAGAACCTGTTTGGTTTTATGCAGGAGTACCCGAAATGTGCGTCGAATTCCAGCTATAGAGCCCTTTTTCCATTTTCAGAAATCATTAAGCTGTCAGAAAGCTGTCTCTTGGAGAGCTCCGGCCAGTTAGGACTGCGCTTGTACTGCAGTTTGGGCAATACGGAGATAGATTAACACAAACAGGAATTTCAAAAGCTTGTCTCCAATGGATTTGAACATCTGCTCTGAAGTGTAACTGTACTCAAGTAACAATTCACAGAGTACTAATTCTATTGCCCAAAGAGACTCAAATCCTGGTGCTTCTGTGCTAACTGCACAATTCCCACAGGGTTGCCAGCTTTCCCTAGATAAGCAATTAATTCTGCAGGTAGCAGTAGCTGACACTGATGTGCTCACAGAGGGCTGTGCTACACATAACCAACCACTCAATTTCACTTTCAGCACTTTAGATGACGAGAAGGGGAGAAGCAGCAGTTTGCCAGGCTGAATAAACTACCCTGTAGTCCAGGTGCACCTGTGATCGCTGGTGTCATTAAATCATGTGGCAGAAGATGGCCCTGAAATCCTAACGTCGCTTAGTTTTTTATAATCTGTGAATAGAATGGCCCTGATCAAGGCATGAAGACACAGCAGCCTCAAAAACCGAGGAGTTGAGCTAGGCTTCGTATTTTATTCAACTGCACTGTGGCACCTGTGAACCCGTAGACAAGCTGGATCCTCCGTTAGAGTTGAGCAGAGCATGGCTGGGAGCCTGCAGTTAGGTTCAGTTTAGCTAGGAGCTGTGTGGGGAGGCATAAAGTAGTTAAGGTCCAAGTACGAGATGATGACACTTGGCATTTCCTAGAAGCTGATAGACACAGGTAGTGGTAGAGGAACTGGATATGATACAGCAGTAGTGTCAGTGCTGCCATTCTTAATATGGGTTGACTGCAAGTGCCCAGAGGTTTGTTCTTGTTCAGTTTCTGCACTTCTGCTTTATATTTAGAGCAAATACTCTTCCCTAGATAACTGCAGGTGGGTTTTCCCTTGGCTTTCTCCAGGAGCTACAGGAAGCCCAAGTAGAAGTGCCTTGGGACATGTAGGAATCGTCATCCATGACAGAAGGTAGTATTCAAAGGAAAATATTAATGTGAAGTACATTTCCTTTAAAGATGACTCGCTACATAGAGTACATATTCATCTGAAGTTACTGATTTCTGTCCAGAGAGTCAAACATTACAAAATCTGTTGGGAAAATATGAATCCATTTTTTGATAAATTAAACCCTTAAATATTGCTTTTTGTGGTGGTGGTGGGTGTTTTTTTACTTTAAGCCATATAAAGGGAAAATAGGGTATTGATTGGATCTGACAGGTGGTAAAGCAATTTATCCAGGCTGCAATCTCCTCAAGTCCAGCCAGTTTCAGCTTTCCTATTTTAAAAGTGTTAACCATTTGCTCAGTGCCTGGCAGTCAAGGAGAGACACCCATGGAATGCAATGAAATTACTTCTTGGGAGGCAGGTGGAAGGAGTTGAGGATTTTAGTTGTTACTATGTCATCTCTGATTCATATATGAAATTAAGCACCCTGGAAAATGCTGTACATATTTTCTGTGGAAGACAGCATTGAAAGCATCTCTAGAAAATTATGCACACTGAAATCACAGCTGAACAACATGCAAACCACATAGACTGGGAGATGTATGTGAGGAAAATAGTAAAAAAAGCGCCTGAATTTATATAAGAGGCTTAATTCAAAATCATTCTTAAATTGTAAAGCTACTGGAAACAAGGAGTGAGGATCATAGATAGCAATGTCCAGGTTTTCATTAAAACCAAACTGGAGATCATGGAAAATACTCTTTTAGAATTGATATTAACAGAGAGTACCTCTGTTAGCAGTACTGTTAAAACCTCAAAGATGAAAATAATTTAGAATTATGGACATTTGTAATGTTGTGCTTATACATAGCACTTTGCAGAAACTGATTTTAGGTGCATTAACCTGAGTATCTGGAGTGCCCTTGCAGTGATAGCACTGAATTCAGCAGGGGGTTTCTGAGCTTGCTGAAATGTTAGTCCAGCCATGACAAGAAGAAAATCCTAAAAGCAGCAGGAGATTTTATTTATAAAGGTTGTTGAATCATGAAGAGCAGAAGACAGGCATCAAAGTATTTGGGGGTTTGCTTTGGAGTTTTGGGCTTAAGTGAGAACGTAGGTGAGACAACAGAAATTCACTTTCTCAAGATCAAGTCTGGCAAGGCAACTGTAAAACTGTGTTGTTTCTAACAAAGTTCTCTGGTATCCCCAGGGAAAAGTTCTTTTCTCAACATTTTCTTGATGTGTAAGACTGTGCTAAGGCTATACTGATGAAACGGTTGCATAACAGATGCAGATTTGCTTATCAAACACTGGGAGGCAAGCACTGACAACATGCTAATCCCTGTAAAGATTTTGGACCCAAATGTTGGTGTGTGTCACTGCCATACACTTTACATTCCGTGTTTTTCATCCCACCAGTCCTAGATGAAGGTTGGGACTCAGTTCCTGCCCCGTTGATGTGTGTGATGACTCTAGCTGAGTGTAGAAGTAAGGCTCCATAAGCACCTGTCACTTTTCTTAGATTAGGATTGCAATAGAAAGGGTGTAACCAGTCCACCGAACAAGACAAAACTACTGTGTTACATGGTCTTGACTATCTTTCACTATGAGCAAAACTAATCTACCAAAAATGAAACTGCAAGATAAAAGGGTAACTTTAAAGTATTTGTCTGCTTCTTCAAATGACACTTACTGGTGCTGGAATTCCACGTTTATCACATCCCACAGGCTGCCAAGCCAAATCTGGCCTACTTTGAAATACATTATAAATTCAAATTTTTAATCCAGTCCTGAAACCTCACCAAGGATCTAAAAGTCCAAGTGGTTGGCTGCATCATCAGGAAGCAAGGTTTTGAAAAGTTTGGGATAGGAATTGAGCAAACAAGACCATAGGCCCTAGATAGTGCAGGACACCCATCCTTCCCTGCCGAATGTCAGTTGAAAGAGGGATGGATGGGAAGGACAGCAAGCTGTTGTGGAAGGATGGTAATCACTGGAGGCTGCAGATGTAATTCCGAACAGATAAAGAGATTTTGATTAAGTATCAGGATGCCTTTTTCTCTCTCACTTTTTTTTTTTTTCCATCTTACTTTTCAAGATAGAACGACACTTTGAGTCCAATCCCAAACCCTGTTGGAGAGTCAGTATCATCAATTCAGTAGACTCAGTATGACACTTTTTAAAATTACTTTGTTCCCTTCAGAATAACACAGCTTGTAAGAATGCTTTTTGACACCTTGGTAATGTCATGACTATTGCTAGTCACACTCGAATGCAGCTGCCTGAAACCGTATGTCCGTTTTGTTTTAGCAAAACAAATTGATTTCCTGAATGCAGTAAGAAGAGGTTAAGGCTTAGTTCCAACTCTGCATGCTAATACCAGGCAAAGAAAAATCCATGCCTGGGTAGACAAAAATATAAACAAAAGAAAATTTAGGATGTTTTAATTAATCGCATCATTAAGCTGTCCTCATTATATCATTAGGATGTAAACAACATTTGTGGAATGAGTAATTCAGGACACAAGTCATATCTCCTGCCTTTCCACTGTGTCTCTCCACAGTTAGGAAGAAAAGTTACAGTTATGACTTAACTCCCCTTAAGCAATCATGGATCCACATCCTGGCTATCCTCTTAAAAATCTGCATTGCAGGTAACATTTCTAGTGTTACTTACATTACTTTTTAACAGACCAAATCTCTAGGAAAGGAATAAGTCTGAGCCCGCTATATTTACTTCAGCCTTTACACGTCCGGAGCTATACATAGTGACTGTGGGAGGGGAGAGAGGAAAGGCCATCTTGCACTACTTGGGAAGCAGTCCTCTGTCCACGTTGCTCACACCTCTTGGTGCTCAAAGTGCAGCCTACTTCAATCAAGTCCAGTGTTTTTTATGATACTTAAGCAGGACCTCCTTATCCAGAACATACCTCAACTACCATCCCTCTGATTCTGTGAAACCAAAGACCTCTTTCTTCACAATTATATTGAAATAAACAATAAACTACACCTTTTGCCCCAAATCTAACAGCTTTCCCCAGGACAGAAGCCTACATTACTATGTCTTGGTGACGTTTCAGAGGACGTCCCTGCCATCCATTATGCCAGGCTTATATACAAGGATGTCAACAATGGTCCCCTACTCAACTCAGACTTCCTCCTCCATGGTACAGACCTCCTCCATGTGGTAGACAACCTCCAAGGTGTTTCTCTCTGACTATTTCTCAGACTCTTTTCACAATTAAAAACACACAAACTGCCACACTGCATCAGATTAAATGCCAGTTTAGCTCAGAACATGAACTCAGCAGCACTTATGAGCCAGTGCTTCAGGAAGATGTGTAAGAAAAAAAAGTATACCATGATACAACAAAAGTGTGCAGTGATAAAATAAATGTTTCCCAGCAGTTAGCTGTTCAGAAGCTGATTATTCAGGACTTTCTACTGGACCACCATGTCTAACACACGTAACTCGATGAATTTGGTTTCATTTTTGTTTTTCTTTTGCAAGGAGTGCTGTGATTTAATTTTGAGTAGTCTGTAAAAGTACTTCCTTTTGATTTTTTTCGAGCACACTGTTGATGATTTCATTGGATGTCCTCTCAGCCTCAAGGACAAAAAATTGCGTGTAGTCATTCCCTATTTACCTTCTCTAAATCATTTGTAGTTTTGTAGGCTTTTATCATATTACATTCTCATCCATCTCTTTTCCAGACTGGAGAGCTGAAGTCTGTCTTGCTGTTGCAAGGCACCCTGCAGCCCTCCTCTGTCTCATCTCGAGCTTTCTTATACCTGCCTTGAGGCTACCAAGGTAGAACTGCACACTCACTCAAGCTGTGGGAGCACCATGAATTTATGCAGTGACGTAAGAATGTTTTCTGGCTTTACTCCATCCCTTTCTCAGTCATTCCTAGTGTTTCATATATTCTTCTGACCTCCTCCAAGAACTGAGCTGATGTTTCCAGAAATCTATCCATAGTCACTCCAAAATGGATTTCCTGAATGTTAATAGCTAGTTTAGAGCCTATTATTATGTATGAATAGTTTGAGTTATTTTTATTTCATTTGCATTACTTTGCACTTATGAGCATTAATTTTCATTTGTCATTTTATTACCCAGTTACTCAGTATTATGAAATTCTGCTACAGTTCTTTGCAGTCAGCTTCAGATTACACTGTTCTGAATAAACTGTTATCAGATACATTCTTCTCAATGAGCTATTTTTCCTCTTTTCCGGCTCTTTCCCAATTCATATTTTCCATTCTCTGGCCCTCACATAGATTTCTCTAGAACACGGCCATCACCCCCTTCCCAGTCCTTTTCTAGGCTTCCTCTTCAGAACACCATGAAAAAAAAGATACGCCTGAATCTCCCATTCAGTTAGCATCTCCACAACAGGCTGTCTGTGTGGGATTTGTTTCACCTAACTTTAGATGGTGACATCTATTTCTGAGCCAAGTTCTCTCTATAATCAAATAGAGAGGAAATAGGCAGTGTTACAGTGGAAGTGATCCAACTCTAATGTAAATGTCTAAAATGTATGAGATGATTCATGTCCTAAAAGTGTTTATTCCTCCTCCTTGACTCAAAGGGAGTCTACAGTGAGTGGAGCAGATGCAGATTACCTACGTCAGAGGCAGGGACATCATAAATTAGGTGAGAAGAAGCCTGTTTTTCCCCCGCAGATCCCACTAGGCTGCAACCACGTAATTTTTCTGGTGGACTAAAAATTCAAGAACTGCATTCTTTAAAGACCTCAGACCTGGAGCAGGGAAGGACTGGGCTTAGCAGAAGCCTGCGGCTAACATCTTTGCTATTTCCCACACAGGGAAAACACAGCTTCTCTTGCGCTGCCTGCCATACAGCAAGCAGTCCAAGTGTAGCCAAGATCTGGTCCCGCTGGACGCAGGCTTCCTAGAAGAGAGTAGGTATAACTCTGCACAGGCAATATTTCACATGCCCTGTCCCTCATTCCTGCATTACTTCAGCTCCAGAATACTGTAATGCCAACACAGTTACTATCAGAAAGTTTCGACAGGACCAGCTTTCCCTTGGAAAGATTTATTTGTAGTTTTTTCTTATTTGTTTTTTTTTCTTATTTGTACCTTCCCATTTCCTTACATCTTTTCTATAGCATCATGTCTACCACAGAAAGAACAAGTTTATAATGGATATACATGCTTCAGCTTCTCTTTCTTCTCTTACTCACCATCCTTTCCATCCCAAATCACCCTTCGCAGCAATCCAGAGTCATGCCTGGCAGGGGATCATTCACTTGGAGCTTTTTAGACTCTTCCCCCCACAGGTTAATAATAAAAGCTACATTTCTAAGAAAGCAATGTTCTTACAACAGTCCACTGAGGTAGCTAATATAATCTTGAGGCACTTTATAAAGTTACCTGTGAGATCTGTTTTACAGCCAATAATACATAGGGAAAGTGCTGCACTCGTGTAGCACACAAACTCTTCTAAAATATCTAATTCATTTTTCTTTATGCAATATTCACCAGGGCACAAATATCCAGGGAGCAGCTTGTTCTAAAGCTTCAAAATGTTACTGCAAATTAATGTGCACTGGTTAGTACCCTTAAGCAACTGAACTACTCTGAAAACAGAGCTTAGAAAAATACTTTTTCCTCTCTCAAGGAAATATTCAGGAAACACAGCCTGTAAAAAAAAAATTGAAAAAAAAATATTTCTTTTATCTTCAATTAGTCCTCAAAGCAATCCTCTGACCCTAGTTTGGATCAAATACTGTCTGAGCTAAGAGTAACAAAGCAGAAAGATATATAACAATACGATATATAAAGTATAGTATATAGACAGTATTACTGCTTACCTTAGGAGAAATGACAGTATGCTGGAGATGGTCACAAGAGAATCTTTTATTCTGAACCTTTCTAAGGTCCAGATTAACCCTTCCATAGCTTCATATGGAAGATTCCTGTCATCTCCAGAGAGAAATCACTGAACATGATGTTTGGCTTGAAACTCTTGGCAAGAGACTAGTGAGTAATGGCAGCCCACAAATGGCAATGGAATGCGGCTATTCTCTCAAAAGAAAGCTTGAACGAGGAAAGAAGACATCAATGGATTTTTTAAGAATGTTCAGTGATGAAAAGGACAGAATATTATTAATCTGTTAGTTGTTAATCTAGCACTTAACACAAACATCCTGTACATTTTTTTCCACCTGAATAACGGGAGAGACTTAGCCAAGTCCCTTATATACTCCCAGGGACTATTAGTGCCATGAGATAAAAAGCACTGGAATTCAGTGTAAAGCCCTGTCAAATGCCTGATAACTAAAACCGTAAGAAACTGTGGCAGGGAGATGGAGACTAGCCTAATGTAATGAGGTATATAAAGAAAAATCAGGTGATTGCAATAATAAACTGTTAAAATACATTATGAATGTGAGATTTGTCTGTGCCCAGTGGTACAATGTGGATGTTCCCAGCTGAGTACTCGCCTCTCGTCCCTTTTACAGTCAGAGGAGAAAAAAAGCACATATTTCTGGTGTATAATACATCTTTTAAATTAGACCCTTGAATTAGGACACAGCTGTGAAAACCCTACCTCCAGGATGCTGTCTTCTGAGGAGGCATCCATCCCTGTATTCCTACTGCCCATTTTAACTAAGGAATATTCTCATTATTACTGAATGCAGATGATATGTGTCAAGAGCCCTATTATTTACCTACTCACTCAGAAAATATCATTGAGTTGTATTGTTGTGTAACTCCCTAGGACCTGCACAGACGTTGATGGAGTACTCGTATGCTTGTCTGAAATTGGTTTCTCTGTGATATGCAGAGAAGTTGCTCATAGAGCTGCTTCTTCCCCCATAATTATTTTTCATCTTAGGAAGTTAACTGACTCGTAGTTATAAACTTGAATTTTGGCATTGTGTATATTTCATATGGCATATATAGTATATGATAAATAGGAGAAGTAATTTCATTAGATGGCCATTTCAGCAGTATGGGGTAGTAGATCACACGTGCCCTAGGCCATAGGGGCCAGCCGGTGTGTTACAAATGTGTATTCATGCCAAGAGCAAGGCATGGCAATTGGTGGTGATGCTCAGCTTTCAGACAGCGCTGCTGCCCGACTCCCTGCACCAGGGAAGCTGCTGTAGTGGAGTTGTGTTCACCTGTCAGGCAGCACCTACACCCAGCTCACAAGGAGATGTGTGAGACATGGACCAGATTGCAGGTGGAGGTGGGGCACAGGCAGAAATGCTGGCTGGATGCAGCTGCTGTCTGTGGGGAGTGGCTGTCCTGGTTTTGCTGCTGCTGTACATCTCATAACCCTGAACATGCTCTGTATCACGCTCTGATCCAGAGATGCCAATTGGAATGAGAGGCAGGTTTTTGCCTTCCCAGTCCACCATGTAAATCTTGCCCAGAGTGCTGAGTATTTCTTCTGAAAAACATCACTTCTGTATGGATGCAGTATATAGGAAAGAAATATGTAACAGTTAATAGTCATAAATTCATGACAAAAGTAGCATTCAAAATTTTTGTGATGTGAACATGACCAAAGCCAGTGCATGTTTACAAAGGACACAAGCACAGAGCTTACAGATCTACCCTTGGCTGCTAATTCAATATCTTCCCCTTTTATTTATGTAAATACCAACAAAAACAAAATTACATATTTATTGTTTTAAAGGAAGTAGCTGAAATCTAAGTGAAAGTAAAATCATATAAAACAAATTTTAGGAAACTTTATTTAGAGCTTTTGGAGGTTTCACTGATACTGCAGAAGGAAATCTTTTTTTTCCTAATCACCCAGATGCTGTTTTCACAGATTATAACACATTTTACAGAACTGGCCTCCATTTTGCTCACCAGGAAATGCATTCATGTCATTTTTAGCACTTAATTCCTGAGTGCTCAGAATTAGCTACATCAGATGAAATCTTGGAAAAGTTCCCTTTAACTACAGCAGGTCCCAGATTTCACCACAGGCTAGATTTTCAGAACTGCTGCTGGCTCCTAGCTCTGAGAGAGATCAATGGAAACCTCAAGTGCTCAGACAAGCAAAAAATCTGGGTCTAGATGTAGGAATCTCAACCTGAACAAAAGCAGAGGCACCTCATTTAACTCTGCTTTTGAAAATTTGCCTGCATGTACAGGAATTATTGTTTTCAATGTCTCTGTCTGTGATCTACCCACTGGGCTACAAAGCCTAACCCATGAGACTTTATCATAACTCTAGCTAACGTAAAAAGCCCAAAGTGGCTTTTTTATCAATACCGCTCTTGTAATTTGAGCGTCTTGAGTTGCTCAATGCAACTTCACCTCATGCATAGTGGAAGGGAGAGGTTTTTGACAGAGATCAATAATGTAGTTTAGACAAGGCATTACAGGAGCGTCTGTCTGCTTTGGTATCTCCCTCTAGTTTACTAGTGGGGATAATGGGCTTTGACATCTTGCCAGCTCTGCCATCCTAGAGAAGAGGTCATTGCTAGTTCAACTCTGAGTGCTGCTTGCTAATCCACCATTAACCACAGCGCTCTTAGGCAATTATTTCTGTCTGGCATTTCCATCATGAAAAGGATATTCAAGTTGCCTTACAATGCACAAACCAGTTTGCTTACCTGCACAGCTTTTTGTGATCTCGCAGGAAATAGCTCTTGCATTTTTCCTCTATGCACGGGACAAACCTGGAAGGGAATTCATACCAAAAACCCAAGGAGAGCAAAGTTCACAAGCTCAGAAAATTGAGCAGGAGTGAAATATGTGGAATAAGTTAACACCTTGCAAGGAGAGATGGCTGATGTAAAGTTTTAAAAGCCACTAAAATTGCATTGTAAGGAGAAATCCTGTTTATTCTGAGTATGATGAGTATTTCTGACTTACTCTAAATACATGGTTTTCTTTTATTTTTACGTCTCTCAAATATTGTGTATTAAGCAGCAGTCTTCTGAGAGACTTACTTCCTGGCAAATGAAAATTAAAATCCATTGAATAAATACTAGATGAAACAAAATGCTGTATTTTCCGTATTGCCTCTTGATAATGGTTTTCAGTGAGCTTGACAGCAAAATGTTGTTGACAAAATTAGCAGCAGATTAATGAAAAGCTAAGTGGTGGGGTGAAGAACTGAGAAATAATTTTTCAGATGAGGTTTGGAGACAGCAAATTAGGCAGGGAAAAGGAAAATCAGGAAAACTTCCTTATCTCACAGCATGTGCAGAAGAGAAACAGCCTTGCAGCAGTACTTTAAAGGCAATGGGAAGAAAGAGAAGGAAGGCAAATCTCAAAGTAAATGAAGAAAATCGGGGTCATATTTGGACAGCTAGGTCCAGATGCCCAACTAGGCTGGCAGACAGCACGTTATCAGTGACATGTTATCGTGACACCCTTTTTCCTCTCCCACTGTGCAGTACCCTTCGTCTTCAATGTCACGTGACTTCCTCCAGATTCTCACTGTACTAATCCCCAGGTCTTCACGACCTCTTTGTCCTGCTGTGCCATTTCATCTGCTTGTGTTATCCCTGGAAGCCCTGAGAGCTGGAAATGCCCAGCCCAGGCAGGTCTGCTGCCACACCGCTGAGACCCACATGGGTACCTGCAGCTGCAGCTCCCCTGTCAGTCCATTTCTTCCATTCTCTGCCCCATGCTCAGAACATCCTGTACAAGATGATGTGATGCTCTGCTCAGTAATGTGTTTCCTTATTGATCCACTTTTCTTTTCAAGCCCTCAAGAAAATTGCCAGAAAAAAAAAAAGTCTTCCTCTTACACATTTCCTAAAAATCTTTTTCTTCTCTCTGTCCCCTGCTATGCCTTTGCTAAGTAACTAGATTTTCTTCTGAAGATGGCTTTCTGCTTCCTCAGTACGGGTATAACTTCATCAAAATTAGCGTGTGCTTCCTCCCAAAATCTTGTTCTATTATTGTTTGTTATGCATCCTCCTTCATGGCATTGCAACTGAAGTGAGTTATTTGGGGCAGGGATGCTGTGTTTTCATTTCTATTATGGAAAGTTCACAAAGCTCTCCATGATTGTAAAATAATAATTATCTCAGCATTTATTGCTGGGGCAATGTTAGGGGACTCCAGAGAGGCTGGTCACTTCAACTCCTGCAGTCCCAGCTTCTGAATGTTGTCGTTCCACAGAGCATTTCTTCAAAGGGGAATTTTTGTGGCTGGATGCCAGAGAATTATGCAATGTCTTTAAAATGTGAGGCTCCGGATGGATTAGTACTTTGTCTGTGAGCTGAAAATTTGAGCTATTTTCATGTGCTGGGATAAAGGTGGTTCAAAGAAATTGTGAAGCTGCCACAAACATTGTTACCCTTTGGCTGTCACTAGCTAATGCTGAAATAGTTGCAGCAATGCCATTGCTGCCCCATCACTGTGTAGGCAGAGGATCACTGCTGGAGACACAAAAGTGGGACACACGGTGCTTTAATACTCTGAGCCTACTGCAGTCCACTTAAACTCAGGAAGCTGTGCAATTAGTTTAATTCAAAGTGATAATTGACCCAAGTCATGACTACTCCTAGGATAAAAAGAGAAGGAAAGATGGTTTGGTGCTAACTCTGTCTCAGCCACTTCAGGCTTTCTGGTTATCTTCTTTATATATTTGATTAAATACATTTGAAGAACAAATCTAGAGGATAATGAGCTTTTACAACTGCCATTGAAATGAAAAGCAGTTGCACATGTTCCTGAGGTTTTGAAAAATACATTCATCCCATAAAAATATATTAGATGGCCATTAAAGTTCTAAAACATGACAACAAAAGCAAATGCATTTATAATTAGGGCTGCCCCTCATTCCTTAGAAATCTGCTGGCGTCTCCTTCACTACTTAATCAATGCTTTGCTCTCATTTTGTACTTTCTTGATTTTGCCTTCATGTTTGTGTTCAGAGTCCTTCTGGATGAAAAGTGCTATAAATAAGCAAGCTGCTATAACTGCTGACCACAGACTATTGCTTCTGAAAGCTTCTGTCTTCCTGGGCATCAGACTGATTTGAAAGGAGCTGCTTACACGAGTGAGGAGCTCTCATCCTCATCCTAGCAAGTTTCTCTAAGATAAATATAGGGGTTTGAGCCAGAGATTTCATCCTGTCTGTTTAGGAACTCGCAAATGCAAAACTATGTAATGTCAAAGGCACAGAGTTATGGTGGTACCAGATGATGGTACAAAGCCCAGTGGTGCATGACTGATTTCTTTGGGGATGAAGCTTTTATTTATACAGAATGGTAGATTACAAAAAATGTTGGCAGTTCACACCTGAATATACACTCTATTTATGTGACTTGAATTCCAGTAAAATATGTCATAATGAGGGAATTAAAAGCTGATTATGAGATTGAATCTGCAAGATTCATCCTCTTGCAGACCTAGAAAAAAAGTGTACAAAATCAGTGTTGGCAGTGTATTTCCATATAAATACTGGTAAATAATGCAACATAACAGTCACACAAACTAACGTCTCTTTGTAGACCTTGAATAGACTGATAGGATAAACTCGTTTGAACAAGCCTATGTTTTAACACGATCATAAACACTGAGCGTGGAATCTGAGACACACTCATAGGATGGAGAATGAGATCCTGAAAAGCATAGGCACTATAAATATTGCAGAGGCCGTGACATAAAATCAGCTAAGTATGTGTTTCCGTGTATCAGCAAATAGGAACTTCTAGTGCTATAGCTAAGAGAGTGAATATAATCATTGTTTTAAGATCAAGGAAATTTCAGACTCTTGTATCTGCACATCAAAGAGACGTTGACAGATGGGCTAGAGCTTGAAGGTACTATTCAAGACGCAGAAAATGTATTTTCTTATCTCTCCCAGTGTAAGTTGTATGTTCCAATTTTGCTTGTTGTGAGTGGATTAAGAAGTGTCAGCAAGGAACTGGAGACTGAAGGAAATCATCGCTCTGTAGGATTCCCCGATTTACCATCACAGGCATTTAAGTACTGCGCCTCCTGTTCAAAACAGTGATGCAGAAGCATAGACAAGAGGGTAGATCATTCAGCAGTGGTTTCAGCCTGCATGATTTTTTTGTTGATATTTAGTCAGTATTTTAGTCAGCTACCACAGTGCCAGCACTGAGCTGCACATGAACTATCACCTCCTTGAATAAAGAATGAGAAAACATCAAAACTACCACAGGTGGGCAGCTATCAGAAGAAGCATCATCGCACCCAGTGGAGAAAAAGGAGAGCATGAAGGTGCATTCCCAACAGCATCCTTCCATCCTTCCCTCCCTGCATTGAAAATCTTCCAAGGGAGGCATAGGAGTGGGAGATGGGAACAGAGGGGAGAATGTGGAGTCACACGTCATGGGCAAAGGTGTTAGAGAGAGAAGGAGGGAGGAAGAACAGAGAAGTGAAATCATGAAGGATGCAAAAGGGCAGGAATAAGACAAAATAAGAAACAGGCTTAATGAAAAAAATAAAAAAAAATGATACCTCATACTGTAGAAGAGTTGCACTAATATAGTGTTATTAACATAGGAAGAAGAGAAAATTCACTCAGAGCAGTTAGAAGTGTGTGACTTTGATGGAGACCATGACACTTTCCTGGCTCTGGTCCCTGTCTGTTAGGGTTAGCAAGCAATGAGGGGCTGAGGATCGTAGCAAGAGAGCGGATGTTCTTGGCTACCGTCATGCTTCCTCTCCCCTCTTGGTCTCAGTTTATTCTTGTATTTCCTCTGGAAGTCTGAGACCTCGACTTGGTGTCTCGTACAGCATTACAAAAGTCACCCATCTGGAAGCAGCCTGTTGTGCAGGCAAGGAAGAGATGCTGCTGCTTTGCAATTTAGATGCATGTGGAAAAAGTGCAACTCAGACACTGTGGCTGTGAAATATTGGCTGGTTTGATTATTTTTATACATGCTTCCCCCTCCATTTCCTTAAAGAGCTGTGGAATATTTATAGTCTTATCTACACTCAGACATGTACAGTTACTCTTTATGAGTGGCTTTAGCTCTGTCTTTCATGGAGTTTGATCTTTTTGACCGATTTTTTCCCATTGTCTCTTTTCACAGCAATGAGGTTGCATTTGCAATGCATACCAACATGTTTACTGTATTTATATGCATAGCAGTACAAGTAAGATAGGGTTGAGAGCATATTTTCAGCTTGTGTCTTTTCTGTTTGTTTCTTCTGGTCCTCAAATCTGGTGCTACAGAATTATTTCTTTAAAGTGAGAGATGGGATCTCCCTCTTTGCCCTCTTTCAGCACAATCATGACCGCTTTCCGTAGTCGTATTCTTTTATCTTCTGGCTTCCTAGCTTTCCTACTGTCCTAAACCAAGCCTTGCATGGACACAATCATTTATCCCTCCAGCTGACTTCATGGTCCAGGATTATTAAGAGAAGCGAGCAATTACCCAACAACAAATACAGTATCTCTTTTGCTGCCACCCTTTCTACTTACTTCACATACAAACACTTGAGGAAAGACATGGTGTCCATAGTGGCTGCAAAGATTTTCTTCTGGAAGAAAGAGTTACTGCTTTCCCACCTCCTCCAGTCAACAGCCCCAAAGGAAAGTTAATAAGCAAAAGCAGAGGCGATGGTTTGGAGAGAGAAGCCAGAGCTGGGGGAGTGAACTGAACTGATTCTCACTACCTACATGGACAGGTTACCTACACTCCTCATCCAAGTACTTCAGGTTCAGTTTACCAAAATTATTCTTGGAAATAGCATTAGTGTCTCAGATTGCTGAGGGCTGTGCCATTACTGTGACCTGAATCTCTGCACACTGAGATTGGCATTTCTGGCTTTGAAATTGAAACACAAGTCTCATATTAGGGACAGAACTTGGAGAAACTTTGCCAAATGATGGCTACACAATGCAGCTGTCTGCCAATGAGAAGGTACAGTCCCAGGGGAATTTCAAATCCTGACAAGCTGACGATTCAGCTGGTGTTCTTCTGGCTTTTTAGCATGTTTCAAATGTCAACTACTATTAAAAAAGGACCTGTCTCCTTGGGATACCACTTTTGTGGTCACAACATAGTAGTTAAGGTAAGACATAGGCACTTTGAGGATGACAAAATGCAAAAACATTCACAGGAAAGTTCAGTTTGGGTAACAATGCATTAATGAATAACAGAAATAACTTCTGAAGGATCGCTTATCAACTCAAAACAAAATCAAAATATTTGGAAATTAAAGTACTAGTTTTACCCTTGTCATTAGCACAAGTCCCATCAAGACAGCTGAACGTATCCTGTGCTCTGCTGGTAACTGATGATATAAGTAACTTGGAATTCTTTCTGGTTGTATTGTTAGACTATTAAAAACTATATTTCAAGAGTCTGACAGCTGATTTCAAGAAAATTCCCTTGGAGAATTTCCATTACTACAGGAATTCAGTCTTCTGTTGCATGTAACTAAGGTAAACTGTGGTGACTCTTCCAGAGGTTGTGCATGCTCTGTCCATTTTTCAAAAGCCTGTTTGAGAAAATGATTGGAGAAAATAACTGTCATGTCTTCTGGGAGAAACATCTTTTTTTGCTTCTTTAATAGAGAAGTGAAATTATGAATATTCTATGTTGTCATGTGCAAGATCTGTGGATAATGCTGAGACAGAATCATTGAAAATATTAACACATTATGTCAGGCGCTTTGATCAATGGCTTTTCTTCATTGGTCACAGGAAAATTTTCATTTAAAACTTTCAGATGTGTTACCAAGGCTAAAATGATTTCAGAACCAGGGATAATTTCTTTCCAGTTCTAGTTCTCCAACATTGAAATACCAAAACCAGGGAGTAAACTGAACATGGGCAGTGGTGGTCTTATCTGAAAACAAGCGCTCACAAAGAGCATTTCCAGAGTGAGTGATGGTTCTTTCCTTCATTTTTATATGGGCTTGCTTATTTAGATAGCAAGTCTTCCATCAGTATGTGATTTCTACCTACATTGCAAACTGCAGTCTGAGGAAGGTGTGTGCCTCTACTTACATCCATTCAATCCAGCCTGTTTTCTTTTTCAGTTCAGTAGTCTTCCTTCTTATGACCATCATGTTAATACTTCTCTCCCTCCTTCGTAAACACACATTTTACCAAGAGCATTCCTGTGTTTGGCACCGAATATTAGTTGACAAATATTACCCTATTGCTGAATTATTCAATATTCTTCAGTATAGATTTCTTCTTTATTCCTATTCCAGCATATGCAAAGCCAATTATTTTTGTACTAAACCTACATCATCATTAGGCGGTAATCCTTAGTTTTCTGTATTGGCTGGCAGTTGCTTTCCATAGACCTTAACAGTCTAATACAGAGAGAAGACCACGCTCTTATCAGTCAGTGTAGGCAGTAACAATAACTTTGATTCAGTTGCACTGAAAAGTGAGATGTGCTATTCTGTCAATTCAAAAATATTCATATACTCTTTGTTAAAATTCTGACTTTGGTTTTTACTTCAGACAACAGATGAAGTACAGTCACACTGTGTTTTTCCAAATAGATTCAGTATCTGATCTTCATTAATACTAAAGCTCCTTGTAAGCTTTTTTTCTGAAATAAAGAAGCACCAGTGAGAAGGAAAATGTACAGTGTCAAAAAAATGCTGGATGCTCCAGCACACCAGCAACCAGTCTATTTATCATTCTGAATCTAGCTTGTTGACCCTTCTTTCAGCCATCGCTCCTTTCAAGCTGTTCAAGATACGAAAGCAATGAAAGCAAGTCTCCTGAGACTGCATGCCTGCCATGAAAGACAAAGGGTAGCAATGGAAACAATACAGGAATAGATGCATATATGATGTGATGGCTGCTGTCTTTGGTGAGGTGGGCAGAAGTGAAGTGAAACGGGAAGAAGAAGGATTTAAAAGGCATGAGCAGCAGTGTACCTGGAATACAAATGCTTCGCTGGAATATACAAGCTCTACAATAATGAATCTATAGCCCAAAGGACCAGTCAGATTTATAAGTGTACGATTTGTAAAACATATATCTGTCACATGTTCTGTAGAATGAGGAAATTGTAACTGCAATCAGAGGTGCACTATGGCAGGTCTCTGATTTCTTGCATGTGTATATTATCTTGACAGTTCACTACACTGAGCAATCTAAGAGCTTACAAGAACATGCTTACCCATAAATGAATTCCTAGACTAATGAAGTCTCCCTTCACTTTATTAATGGCTTTGCTGGAAGTGGTAATAATTGAATAGAAAAAACTAAAATGATGAGAAGCAAGCCACTGGGTCTTTGAGACAAAGATGCCTAGTTATAAACATGCTCTGAGCTGGAGAAACCGACTTGATGGGATAGTCAGAGAGCATTTTTCAAAACCTATCGCCAAATGTAGGCAATGATGCTGTGAGATGATTGTTTCCAGAAGATGAAACATACTTTTCAAGTGGTTCATCTGGGCAGGAAAGCTGTAATGTGCCATAGTTGTTTGTAAATGTGTTTAAATGCATGTCCTTAGTGAATACTGAGCAAAGGGGGCTGGAATCCATGCAAGCTTCTAATATAATGGTATTTTCAATCAAAATACTCTGCTTTTTCAGAGACGCTATGACTGATAGTATCTGTCTGAAAAGACTTGAGTTATGTCCAAGAATCTTTCCTAGCAATCCCCAGTTTACTAAGGAATTTCAGTACTACAACGAGCATTTTTAAAGGCATTTCTACAGAAATATTTTTCTGTTTGTGGTGGCTTTACCTTGAGTGGAGGCCAGGAGGCCACCAAAGCCAGTTTATGACTCTCCCTTCCTAGGTGGACAGGGAAGAGAGGAAATATAGCAAGAGGCTCATGGGTCAAGACTAGAACAGTTTAGTAAAGCAAAAGCAAAGGCCACACATGGAAGCAAAGGCAAACAGAAAGATTGTTCTCTACTTCCCATCAGCAGGTGATATCCAGCTGCTTCCAGGGAAGCAGGGCTTCAATACACATAGTGGTTGCTCTAGAGGACAAATGCAAATAACCAATATCCCCCCTTCTTCCTTCTTTCTCCTAACTTTTATATCTGAGCTGATATCCTTTGGTATGGAATACCCCTTTGGTCAGTTTGGGTCAGCTGGCAGGGCTGTGTCCCATCCCAAGATCTTGCCCAGCCCCAGCCTCACTGGTGAGGGGCAGCCTCAGTGCTGTGTGAGCACTGCTCAGCAGTAGCCGAAACACTGGTGGGTTATCAACACCCTTGTAGCTACCACTATGAAACACGGCAGTAGAAGAGATGCTATGGGGAAAATTAACTCCATCTCAGCCAAACCAAATACACTGTTTCAGTGTACAATTTCTGCCAGTGTCAGATTTTTTTTGTATTATTATAAATTTAAGTAAATTTTGTCTTAAGACAAAAGTTATCTGGTCATTTTCTGAGCTCTTATCCATTGACTGAGGTACTTTCTCACAAGGTCATTCTATACTCACTATTCTCCCAAATACTGATGTCACAGTTTAACAACATGTTTATAGCAAACAACATTACTTCTGCCCTTTAGAATTTGTCAGTGATCTTCTGCATATGAAGGTTTATATTCAAACTAGAAAGAATGACATTGGAGCTGCAGAAAGAGGACACTAGGGCTTAAATTTTCAGCCAGTGTAATCATTCTCTCGGCCATCATCCCTGAGCAAAAAGCAGTGATGAAGTCCCTCTGGGAACTGGCTACCAGACTCCTGTGCAAAGTCACTGGCACCACTTAAGTGTCTTCTGCACTCTACTTAGTAATGTTATAAAACATTAAAGAAAATATTGAAAAAGTGAGAGAAATAACCAATACCCTGGTTAATGTCAGAAGCCAGCTCACTTCCAGCCGCCAGCACTTCGGTAGAGCTTCTGCCTGGAGACAGGTTTCACTCCATACGCAGCACAGAGCCTTAGTTTACGTTTATTATTTGAAGTTCCCTGTACCCCGAAGTTGAAAAGAAGACTGCAGCAGTACAAACCCTGTACAGCCCTCTGCAACTGCCACCTGAAAGGGATGTGTAAGCAAACAGCCCTGGTGGCATGGAAGGCTTTATCCTAGGTGGCAGAGACCTAAGTGCGCCATGGGATGGCTGAGCACCCACAAATCCCAGCAGCTGCCTCGAAAGGAGGGAGCATGAGCGTCTGGGCAATGCTGGGAGAGGCCATGGGCTGGTGCCATGGACGACAGCCAAGGACCCGTGCCACTGAGATCATGGGTGAAGGAGCAGATGCCAACATCTGGTGAAGCCAGGGCTTGAGGCCTGGGCGTGAGTGGTTGCACAGGCATCAACAGCATCACCTGCCGGTTTATTATTTTTTGCTCTGTGCACTCAAATATCAACCTTAATACAGAGGGAAAAAAAAAAAAAAGAAAACCAAAACCAAACAAACAAAAAAAAAGAAAACAATTACGAGAATCTGTTTAACCTAGATCTCGTAGTTCGGGTTTTTGTTGGTTTGTTGTTTTTTATATCCAGCAAGAAGATTTCACAACAAGAAAATTGCAACTCCAGAGTGAAAAATGCAAGGAATGTTACTGAAGTCAGATGAAGTATTTGAGTTAAGTTACCCAGATTTCTATAACTTTGCCTCTCTTTACTGAATGGACTAGGAGGTACACAGAGATTTTACAAGTTTCGATGAGTCAGAAAATAATTGGAATAGTCAAGTGCTTCAAACATCTTCAGTTAGCAGCATAAGCATTTTGTATCTCGTGTTGTTCCCCTACAAAATGTAATATCCTGCATAAAAAAACCTAACAAGTTTTAAACTTTGATCTCCGGGTTGTTCAGATAATCCAGAAAATTCCTCAGAAGTGTGGTAGAGTGCCCACTATACTGATGTATTAATTGCATCTATGTTCACTGATGCCTCTTAAAGCAGTTTCTGAAAAAGCAAGCTGGTGTCAGTTACTAGTGCATGGCCAGCTTAAAGAACAGCAGCTTTAAAAAATTATGTCTATATAATGGGCAAAGAAAGTAAGTTTGGCAAATGGCAAATTGGAAGGGGCATGCCACTAGGAAAAAAAGTGAAAGAGAGAGAAGTTTGATCATCTTTTGCTTAGTATTAATTTTGAGTGAGCCAAAATTCTCTACTGCAGTGGATGATAATTACAGTTAATAACAACAGTGGTATAAAAAAAAACAAACACCATTCCTCTCCTCCCCCCTCAGAAAAAAGCCCAAACCCACAACTTCCAGAAAATAAAACAAGGGAGGGTAGAAATAACCAAGCCAAAATGTTATCATGATATAATATTTGCATTACGATGTCACTTTTTCAACATTACAGTGAAGGAATGAGGTTTCACCCTGGCCCAATCAAGTTTTTTTGGGGTTTCCTTCCTCCACCTCCACCACTATACCCAAGAGTGACACCCTGTGATCCACCCACTTGGAGCTGGAAAATCCAAGCATTACACCCATTTACCAGATGTGTCATCTCCAATGTGTCCAAATGGACTCAGTCCTCCTACGAGCAAGACTTCTGGAGTCTGAGCTCAGTATGACGCTGCAGTGACTACAGGGAAACCTCTGCAGAACATGAATGATGTATTTGTCCCTGGCAACACAGCACAGAGCAAAAAGATTGAAATAATAAAACCTCTGCACTTATTATGCTCACCAACTCCAGATTTTCCTCTGACTAACTGGGTATTTCAAATCACATTTTAAGATTTACATCCCTCTCCATCAAAAGTCTGGGAGAGATAGACTATGCCATTTTGAAGATAGGCTGGACATATTTTATTCATGTCAGGATTTCTTTGTTGCCACCTGGATATCATCTGTGGTAAGAACTTGAGTTACTGCAGGTGATGAAGTTAATTTGTGCGTATCAGCATTGTAGATTACACAGTATATCTAACCAATATATTTCATGAAACATCAAACAATTGAATTAATGTTGTTAGCAGATTTCTGGATACCCAGCAGGAGCTCCAGGAAGACCTAACTCTGCAGTTCCACAACAATCACCAAGTCCATGACCTCCTAGTAGAAATCACAGAATCACAGAATGTCAGGAGTTGGAAGGGACCTCAAAGATCATCTAGTCCAACCCCCCTCCCAGAGCAGGACCACCTACAGTAGGTCACACAGGAACATGTCCAGGCGGGTTTTGAATGTCTCCAGAGAAGGAGACTCCACAACCTCCCTGGGCAGTCTGTGCCAGTGCTCTGTCGCCCCCACAGTGAAAAAGTTTTTTCTAATATTTTTGTGGAACCTCCTATGTTCCAGGTTGTACCCATTGCCCCTTGTCTTGTCATTAGACGTCACTGAAAAGAGCCTGGCACCGCCCTCCTGACACTCCCCCTTGACATATTTATAAGCATTAATGAGGTCACCCCTCAGCCTCCTCCAAGCTAAAGAGACCCAGCTCCTTCAGCCTTTCCTTTTGTGGCTCTGCGCTGGACTCTCTCAAGCAGTTCCCTGTCCTTCTTGAACTGAGGGGCCCAGAACTGGACACAATATTCCAGATGTGGCCTCACCAGGGCAGAGTAAAGGGGACAGGAGAACCTCTCTCAACCTACTAACCACCCCCCTTCTAATACACCCCAGGATGCCATTGGCCTTCTTGGCCACGAGGGCACATTGCTGGCTCATGGTCATCCTGCTGCCCACCAGGACCCCCAGGTCCTTTTCTCCTATGTTGCTCTCCAGCAGGTCAGTCCCCAACCTATACTGGCACATGGGGTTATTCTATCCCAAGTGCAAAATTTCCAAAGTGCAAAATTTTAGCAAGGCCTCTTGCAACAGGACAAGGGGTAATGGTTTAAAATTAAAAGAAGGATATAAGGAAGACATTTTTTACAAATGTGGTGAACACTGGCACAGGCTGCCCAGAGATGTAGTGGAGGCTCCATCCCTGGAGACATTCAAGGTCAGGTTTGACGGGACTCTGAGTAACCTGATCCAGTTAAAGATGTCCCTGCTCACTGCAGGGGGCTTGGACTAGGTGACCTTTAAAGGTCTCTTTCAGTCCAGCACATTCTGTGATTCTGTGATTCTAAATTTCCAGGAGGTTTGTATTTCTGTCTGATAATGTTCTAGGGAGAAAAAAAAAATAGATCAAAACAATCAATTTGTTACCCTAATGTCATGTTTAGGGTAATAGATAATGTCATTATTATTTTGAATCTCTCTTTCCTGGCCTCCTCTGCTCATAGATCTTATAGAGCCTTATAGAAAAGGATATTCCTTCCTCTACATTTTGTTTGTTTTGGGGATTTTGGAAATATCTCAGGAATTTTGTACAGTTTACTCAAACTTTCCCCTGCAATTTTACATTTTACATAGCAGATCATATTACAGGTCCATGAGGAGAATCTGCCCAGTAGATTTCACATGTACAGTAGACTTTTCACCACAAATCCCCAATATTTCAAGCATTTGCAACACCTACAAGTCAGCTTCTGACCTCTATTTAACAGTAGCATATATTATCATTAAAACATGTGCCTCGAGATGCGCCAGATCTGCAGCCTAAGCAAATAAATAGTTCCAGACATCTATGTCATGTTTCGCTCTGATGTCTTCCACACGTGATTTACAGAAAGATTTTGGCAAAGGCCAAAAATACACATGTGACTTCTAAATTATGCTGAATTCATTAATGAGCTTTTGTTCACTAAGAATGAGAAGTCCTGCACTTTGAGCAGACAATATGAAGAACTAGTTATTTGGTTCCCTGTGATGATTAATTGTTTATCAAAACTTCTAGACTTTTTTTTCTCTTCTTCTAGATAATTTTTAAAAAGTTGGCTGAAGAGGCAGTCCTGGTATGTTGAGGGTGTTTCATTCTGACATAAGAACAAAAGAGGAATCATCCCCATTACTGTGGAAGAAGGTTCACCAAGTGGTAGAATAAATGGAGAGGGGCAGGAAATAAAGGTTCTATCAAGTCAATACACATGTACCAAGGAATGAGTGGGCATTACTCACATAGGTATGAATAACACATTTTGATGTCTGTGCCATTTCGCATTAGCCCAGGATGTTTCACACGCACTCATGATTATGGAAATAGAAACAGATAGTGAGTCAGAGAAAAAGTTGAGTCAGAATGAATATGTGAAGTGAGTAGAAAGGAATGATCACAGCCATTAACTTTGCTTGTGGAAGGTAGTAAGGCAAGACCAGTCAAAGAAACAGAGGAAAAAGGTGCACCCAAAGGGCAACTGGGAAAAATTGCCAAGATGTGTTGACAGTTAAAATGACAGGTATTCCTACCTTCCCGTAGCAGTTACGTCTGCGTGTTACAGAAACTCAAATGACAGTTTATGTAAATCTTTCAGGAATGATCTGTTGATATTATTTCCTTCTGCCTTTATGTTCATTACCTAAGACATACTTGCACCTTGACTAAACAGGGTAAAATATAAATGCTTCCCCATGACAATGTAGGAAGTCACCAGAAGAGCGTTCACAGACTAGGTATATGAAGGAGAGATAGATATTTGACTTCCTGATATCTGATTTATTACACAGAGCTTGAAAGAGCTAGAATGTTGCAGTTGTAAACACAACAGGGGAAATGTGCCAGAGAAATTTTCTATAGGAAAATAGGACCGAGGAAAATCAGACTTCCTTGTAAGATACTCACAGTTTTCTGGTTTGGCTAGTTCACAGATAGCATGAAACTAGGGAATATAGAGTATTGTTGAAGCTCTGATATACTGAAGATAGTGTTAAGCGACAGAGAAATGTTAAAAAATATGTCAGTTTTGTCAGATCATACTTCATTTAGTGTCTTGGGCTTGGGTCAGTAATTCTGTTAACAAAGAATTTTGCTCCTCAAAATGAACTTAACACCTTAAAACAGAAATCTAAATGACCAAAATAATTTACAAGTCTTAAAGTCAAAGAAGATGTATTGTGCACACATATTTCTGAGCTTCAATAATTCAGCATGGTAGGAAAAAGTCATCCTATAATAATCCTATAAAATTCACTCTAGAATTTTTTTTTGTTAAATATATGTAGGTTTGGAATTCATTATAAAATTCAGAGCAGTTTAGATGAATTGTTTAAAGATGCTGTCTTGCTGGAAAGAATTTGTAAAGACAGGCCATCTCTTTATTAGGTCAATTTACATCTTGCAGAAAACAAACAAGCTTTCAGGCACAGAAATGCTTGTTCAGGTCTGAAAAAGCTGAAGGACTTTGCAAAGCTAAACACAAATAGAGAACAAGACTCTTGAGTTTAAATTGACTGTTGAAGAGTAAGACCTGAGAGAAAACGTTGTAGACAGAAAAGGAGCAATAGTAGGAGGTGATCATGGTGAGATGTGGTGATTATCTCCTGTGGGTCACAAAGTAAAGAAGGTGGTCATAATCTGATGAATCTCTTTATCTCATCATGACTATTACTACTTCACAATGGGAGTCATTGGCTTTTTTCTGATATTTTCCTCATTATAGAGAAGAAAATGCCACCAATCCTGAACAGAAAGCCTAGGTTCAGGCAGCTTTTGCTGACCCGGGAAAGATGAATTAATTTATTTTTATTACTTTATGAATCTGACACCTCAAAGGAACATATTTTTTAGGTTGCAGAAGTCCAAACACCCACCTATGCATTATTCCATAATTATGACAATACAGAATAAGGTCTTCACGTTGCAGACATATGTATCTCTAAATATAAGAATAGTCCTGTGGATTTCACTGGATGAATTATATATTTAGCTGTGCTGTAGTACTGTGAATTTTGAAGAGTATGTACAGATCTAGAGCATTTTTTATTTTAGCAAGCTCAGCAAATTTTAAAAGTTACTTTTAAACAAAAGCACAATAGAAGCTAAAAGGCCATGATTGTAACAAAAATTGTCTTTAGACATCACAGCCCCCACCTCCTCGACCCCTTAATAACACTAATTGAAAAGCTTGTTGACAACACTACCAGAAAAACCAGGGACCACATCGACAGGAACTCACTGTCTGATCTTAACATGGCTTCTTCTATTATTTTATTGCAGGTGAGAATGGTGGCACGTGTGACAAAGCCAGACAATATACAGTAATGTCAGACTGGGAATCCTCCTGCAATTTCTACCACAGCAAATCCAGCAGCCACTCTAAGCCAGGGAGCCTGGTGGAGGTCTGCTCCACAAGTGTTTGGGGCCTAGTGGCTCTGCACTGCTGAACATGTACGGCTCCGCGCAGTAATCAGTCACAGCTGCCTCCCGGAAGAGGCTCTCAAAGAGCTCCCCAGCCAAAACCAACAACAATCATCAAAATATTTTTATTTTTTTTTCCCAAATGCCAGCCCAGGCCTCAGTTTATGGTGTTTGCCATAGCATATGAAGCTCCATATGTTGTTTTTTGCAATGCTAACTTTGAATTCGTCACTTTTTCCTACATCACGTCTCTTTTCTTCTGTGTTTTGGATTTTGTAGTATCAACTACATCTGAGATTTTCTCTCTCTGCTGCCTCACTTCTGAACAGTGCTGTGCAACATGAACCTTTGCCCAACACAGTCCAGGGCTTTAACCATCTTTTCCGAGATCCTTGTAAATGTACCACGACTACAACCAGATAGTCTTACTCTGGACTATATACACTCTTTTGAATGGTAATTTATATACTATATACACTCTTTTGAATGGTGATTTGTAACGTTCATATCTATCAGTAGTTTCCTGTCACATGCTTTGCTCTCAATGCTGACCAAATTTTCCACTACAGAACTTCTTTACCATCAGATATAAACATAATTTGGATCTCCCAACCCAACTGCAAATTTTCATGCCAGCTGCAAATCAGTCATTCCTGGAATCAATAAAAACACCAAATACACCAGGACCACCTATCATCAGAAACAATGCTACTTTTTTACCTTCCGATAGACCTTCTGGTCTGTTTCTCCATTCAGATTGCTTTCTTTTCTTTTTTTTTTTTCCTGATCCCAAGTATTTTTCAGAGGATCTAAGCAACTGCAAACAGAGTTTTACTTCACCCATTTCTTTATCTTTTTCTAATAGCATAGCCATCTGTGGTACAAGAACTAAGCTAATAACGTATAAGTTTTCCAAGAGCATCTTCAAGGTAACTCATCCAAAAACTTGCTCTAAAAAGGTGTCTTTTTTTGGTCTTACGAAATCTAGTTGTGAAATTATCTTTTCAAATTTATGGCAGTTTTCATCACATTCTAAAATCCATATAATCATAGAATCATTAAGGTTAGAAAAGACCTCTAAGATCATCAAGTCCAGCCGTCAACCCAACACCACCATGACCACTAAACCATGTCCCAAAGTGCCACATCTACATGTTTTTTGAAAACCTTCAGGGATGGCGACTCCACCACTTCCTTGGGCAGCCTGTTCTCTCCCCCCAGGAGAGAAGAAGCCATTGAACAGGAAATGAAGCTTTTCTTTTTATCAAAAAAAGCAAAAATCTGAAAGTTTTAGTGCATTATTACCAAGCAAAACACAAAGTCTAAACCAAAATGTAACTAAAGAACCTCCCAAAATTATTTAGAAGTGGGTTGCTTCTTTGTCATTAGTATCCCTAGAGTCTTTGTGAGATTATTATCTAATTCTGCATATGTTATATTGTAAATAAAGCATCACATGAATGCTTTTATTCTTGTAGCAGAACCAAGTGATTAATGCAACTCCGCTGTGCTCTTCGCCCTTCACTTTAATGAGTCACGCAGGCTGGATAATGGTGGCCTCACATCCTTTTCAGTTAGGGTTTATTTGAATACCTGTTAATTTTTCAGGGCCACTATAATCAGAATGTTGCATATTAAAGAAGGCGTGCAAGATTACAGCTTTTGACATTCTCCCATCTTAAAAATAATTTAGCTATTATGATAAGATGAATTCATCTCCTGTTTTTCTAAGAAACAGGGAAAAGCTTTGCTTTTTGGAAAAGAAAAAAAAAACTGAATAAAAACAAGAGTAACTAGTCTCAAACTTGCTCCATTAGGAGTTTTGGAACTGAGTAACCAACAGGAGGATTCCTCATTCAAATGCTATCTTCTCAGCCCATGAGCTGAATGCTCTGGATCTCTGTCTGGGGCAAGAAGAAGCATGCACTGGCAAGCAGGCAACCACTCTTGTACCCTGAGTGCCAAGGCAGCTCCCCTAGTCTTTCCACACCTACAATACAACAGCATGTCACCCTTTCCTGTGTCCTGCCCATAGCCATGCTTTTGCAAGGGCAACCTCCAACCTGACTCACGCAGGCCTTGATTGGACTCAGTACTAAGGGTGAGAAGGCTGATAAAAGTACTTGATCCTTCACAGTCCTGGGAGAGGAAAAAAAAAAAAGGGAATCAGAAAACAAAGACTCATCACCCACACCAGCCCTCATGTACTTCTGTAAATCCTTTGGGCTGTTAAGCTGTGGCAGCAGCCCACAGAATCTGTAGCCCTCATCCCAATTCTTTGTTGAAATTCAGACCCTAGGCACATCAAACATCATTTATTGTTTTCTTTTGTAAACTGTGTACTTAATTAATATCCAACACCCTTCAAGCACAGATCTAACCACTTACAACAAACAGAATGTACCTTCTGCTGTATAAGCCCTCCTCCTGCCTCATGTCAGTAGTGAAAATGGGACCAAACAAAGTCTCTCCTTGACTTTGGTTTCCATGGTTGCTGGGGTTGGTACTCATCTCATCAAATGCAGATGTCTACATCTGCACAGCCCTGGGTGCTTCTAGAGCATAATCTCCTTCACCCTGTGCCCTGTGAATCACACAGAGTGTCTATTGCTTCAAAAAGGCCTTAGTAAGATGCACATGTCTGAACTGCAGATACCCGATGTTTGCATCTCAGATACCTCATGTTTGCATCTCATTCAAACTGCCCTCTCCTTACCTCACTCAGGGTTCCCACATGGTCTGCCATCCAAAAATTAGGCTGCTTATTTGGCCAGATCAGTGATGGTCAGTTATAGCATTACTATTGACAGGCAAACTTAACAAGTAATGCAAATATACTTCAGGCAGAGCAGGGGTAGAAATTTAAAACAGGGGTTTTGATATAAATATTTGAGATCATTAGATTTCAGAAGCCTTTCTTGGACAGAAACTTTCTAGAGAATGAGACAAGGTTTTATTTCTTACAGTATTTCTCACTGAGAAAGAAACATGTCTGCTTTCTCGTATCTGCTGAAACATTAGTTTATATCACTGCAGAATGTTTCTGAAAGACAAGCTCATCTGAAAGACAGGCAGAGAAGAAGAAGAGAAGCAGTTATGCTCTGTGCTAAGGAGCTCTTTCACTGTGTAGAACTCCTGCATGAAACTGGAAGTGAGCCTCAAGCTCCATACCACATAGGGGGAAAAGCACAGAGAAGGAACACTGTGAGATGCTGAAGTGAGATTTGTTTTCTTTAGAAATCAGACAGGCACATTTCTTCATGGCAGCTTCCATGGGGATCATGCCTGGTGATCCCTGAATAAATCCCCATTTTCCCCTCCAAAGCCTGAAGTCCCAACTCTGCTGCTTATCTTCCAGCCTTCTTCCAGACCCTGACCCCCAGTATCTCATAGCTGTTGCAGGAGGAGCTGCCCTGGGTGACCAGCGCTGCCACCAGCTCTTCCCTTTTTGTGAGCAGCAACTCAGGCTGGCAAAGAGAAGGCTAAGGGACACTGTAATGACAGCCTACTTGGAGGTTTCTGCAGCTCTGCAGTTTCTCTCCCCTTATTTGTTTTCCTATCTGGGAAGCTGAGTTGCTAGGTCAAGATTTAGCCTTTAGAGTGCCTGAGTGAGATTTTGCCAAAAAGTCAGGGAAGGATAGGTTGTCACTGTCAGTGGAATTGTTGGGGAAGAAGAAAGAATAATGATGCATTTATTTTTCTATCAAAGTCTCCACTGGCCTAGTATTAACTTGCAGACAGCACTTTAGGAAGTAGCAAACAGACTGTTCAGCACCTGTCTGACAACCTAAAACATTCTGTCTGTGTCAGAACCCTTGATTCTTAGGCTCCAGGTTAAATGTTGCTGTGTTGTCATCACTGGACAAGTACATCAACAAGACTGTTCAACAAGGTCAACTGCAATGTCCTGCATCTCAGTCAGGGCAATCCCCAATATCAATACAGACTGGAAGATGAATAGGTTTAGATCAGCCTTACGGAGAAGGACTTGAGGATACTGGTGGACGAAAAATTAGGCATGAGCTAGTGATGTGCAACTGTAGCCCAGAAAGACAACCATATCCTGGGCTGCATCAAAAGAAGGATGGCCCACAGGTCGAGGGAGGTGATTCTTCCCCTCTATTCCACTCTGATGAGATCCCACTTGCAGTACTGTGTCTAGCTCTGGAGTCCCCCATACCAGAATGACATGGACTTCTTGAAGTGAGTCCAGAGGAGAGCTATGAAGATGATCGGGGGACTGGAGCACCTCCCCTGTGAAGACAGGCAGAGGAGAGTTGGGGTTGTCCAGCCTGGAGAAGAGAAGGCTCCAGGAAAACCTTGCCGCAGCCTCTCAATATATGAAGGTGGGCTTGTAAGAAAGGCAGAGAGAGCCTTTTTACCAAGACCTGTAGTGACAGGACAAGGGCTCACGGTTTTAAACTGAAAGAGGGTAGATATAAGGTAGATATTTTTTACAAAGAGGATGATGAGACACTGGAACAGGTTGTCCAGAGAAGGTGTGAATGGTCTGTGACTGGAAGTGTTCAAGCCTGGGTTGGATGAGGCTTTGAACAACCTGATCCAGTAGATGTCCCTGCCCGTGGCAGGGAAGCTGGACCAGCTGATCTCTGAAGTTCCCTTTCAACCCAAGCCATTCTGTGATTTTATGACTCTATAATTTCACAAATGAGATCACAGCCTTTTAATAAGGAACCTTTGGCTTTTTAACAGAACGTGTTTACAGCAGAGGAATAAATGAAAGGTAAATAAAAAAAGCAATTACCTTTGTAATTTGATCAAGAAAAAAAAATCAACTATCATGACAGAAACAAGAATCTTGAGCCAATGAGAAAGAATTTATGTCATAAAAAAAAATTTTTCAAATAAAATTGAGCTCTAAAGCTCACAAAAAAAACTGCCTTCTTCAAAAAAATTACTTTATATAGCTCCAGATTTTCAGCTCAATAAACACCATTTTGAACCTCTTCTTTGTAGAAAAACAAAGTGTGTTTTGAAGTGATAATTTTTTTCACTTAAAAAACTTTTTTATTCCAAAATAACCCCAAACAGCAAATCACTGAAATCTGTATCAATTTAAGATATACATTTCACTAGTGCACTCTTTCTTCTAAGAAACAGCTGTTCAACAAATGTTTTTGAACAGTTCTCATGGAATATAGATGGGGAGTTAGGAGGATATATATCTCCTCCTTATGTTACAATCAGGACAGTTTAATTGTTAGAAAGCTTTAGCTACAACACATATGTCATCTCCATTAGGAGACAGAAGTTGAGGTATCCTACCCTCCTAGTTTTATGTGGTCACTAAACCAACATAAAAGTGGCCAAATTCAATTAGCAGAGACAGAGCTTATGCAATATGATAACGCTTATGCACAGAGCTCTTCTTTCTTTCCCAAATGTACTCAGAAGCTACACTATAATCTTTAAAATATATAAATATATGGTTATTAAATGCAGTGGTAGCCACTTGCAAGTCTTTAATACTCATCTTCCCTGTTTGGGTCAATGTGGGAGAGTAGGAGTAGAGTGCATATCTCTCCAAGGAGAGGAATCTCTCTAAATAAAGCTCACCAAGATTTTTACAGGGCCATATTTTCAAAGAATATTTATTTTGCACATTCTGTTCATGATCTGTTAGTCTTGTACTGCACTCTGAGATCAAAATGCAACATAAGCAGAAAGATTTACCACAGTCCTTTTCACCTCAGTGAAAGATGTCTGTCTCTCTCTTTTATTTCCCAGCCATTACCATTTCATCAGAGTGCCTTTATGGGATAATCAAAAGAAAACATCCCGGAAATTTCTGACATAACTTCACTTTTTTTTTTTTTTCCTCCATCTCAAACAAGGGCCAGATGCACACTTTGAGACTGAGTCATAGTGAGGGGCTTTTTTGGTTATTTAATTACAGTTTTTAATTAACGTGAGAAAGCTTAACTGATCCTAAATAGTGGTAGCAGTTGACAAATTACAAGAGCACTCCATGCCCACAGAAAAGCTAATGCTGCAAGGAAAGCACAGGCAATCAACACTAGTTTCTAATCAGTTACATTTCAAAGAAATAGTTTTTCCAAGTGTCTTTGTGCATGTGGGATTACTATCATCTTTGAAGTTTAAGTCATTTTTAAGATCTGGCTAGAGGCAAATTAGATAAGAAGGTGACTGTGCAATTAAATTAATACTTTGGAAGGCTCATATGGTTATAAGATCAAAATACTTATGCTGATAAAATGCTGCCAGCACTTTAAAGAGGTGTACTGGCTTATTTTTCACCCATAAATTTTGTTGCTGACAGGTTTGGTAGGTGCATGATTCAGTGCTTAGTCCTGGTAACATGATTCATCCAGGTTTCTGAACAGTTGTCCAAGATGAAGGCTCCAGCAAAGGCTCTCACACCGTCAATCAACTTCCACAGGACTTGGCCACGTTGACGGTACAGCTTGGAGAGCCTTGCTGAGCCCAAGCTTCATGCTGTTTCCCATCTCAGCCCACTGAAACAGAGACCAAAAGCATCTGCTTGAGGTGGTGCCAGACGCATCGAGTCCTACACATGATCACAAGACTCACTTCTGTACCCCACCCATCCTTCACACCCACCTCTGAGCAGCTGTGCCCGGTGTCCCTGGGCAGGGAGGGAGCTGCACCGCAGCCGGGGAAAGGCACCACTCAGAGACAGATGCTCCAGCAACAGCCTCTCCCACGGCACACAGCTTCCCTGTGCCATCTTCGTCTTGCTGTCTGGCACGTTTATCACATGCCTTCATCATCTGATTAAATAAATAATAAATTTTTCCCCCTCCTCCTCCATCACTGGGGCCGGTGCAGGATTCCTGCACAGGACTTTGCTAACTTGAGAGGCCTCTTGTGATGGACCGTCAGATCCCATCTCTATATCTCCTTTTAGATTGTGTGGGTTTGGACTGTCAATCGCTCTCACTGACAAACAAATCAATTCTTTCCACAGAGCCAAATGGTTTTGTTAAATGCATTCTGAATCGTATCAACCAGATGCCTTTATAATACTGCATTTGTGAGCAAGACTTGATAAAAGAGAGTCGTAAACTAAAGTATATCTTAATTTTTATACCTCTTGAAAAGACAGTTAACTGTATGGAGCAATGGCAGACAACTGAAAAGGGGGTGCTATTTCAGCCTGTGTATGTAAACCTTAATTTCAGTGAAAAAATCCGACAAAAGTCATCTTTTTTCTTAAGAAAAAAAAAAAATGTTCATCTGTGTTTGCAAAGCTTCATGCTGATGCCTTTCACACAGCCTTTAGGAGTTGAGCCCCATTTGTTTGAGCAGCAAGCGTTCAAAGTGATTCACTGTGATTCACTCTCAAGAGAAGTTAGATACCTGGGTTCTTTTGAAAACCCTATTATCTGATAGTTTGCCTCTTTGGATGCCTGAATACTTTTAGAAGTCTGCACTGGTTTGCCTGTCATGTAAACGTGGTTAAGATGAACATTATCACTGTTTTTCTAGAACTGGAAATGGAGATGCACAGAAGTTGAATTGTTTACTCAAGGAAGCATAGAGAAACAGTCCCACTGGGTGAGAGCAAAGATCCATTTAACCCAAGACACTGTCCTGATTGGTGTCATCAATGGAGACTTAGGACAAGACTGTAAATAATGTGTCTTGGGTTGTATTTCCCCTCTTTTGCCTTCGTAGCTGCTAGCCACTATTAGTGTAGGGAGTTTCTGAGACAGAGTTGCATATAGCAGACTATCAAAGGTTTGGGCTGGGCTGGCCACTAAACGCTGACAGACACTCTCTAAATCCCCTCTCCCTCCCCAAATGGGAAGAAAAATGGAATGAGGCAGAGACTTATGGATTAGGAAATAAAACTAAGACAGCTTTAATAAAACGATAATAAAAGAACTAATAAAGAAATAACAAAAGTAAAGAACTATATACAAACACATATAGATCTGATATCAAACCTGACCCTCTGCCCTGGTAGCAATCCCCACGGATGCTACAGAGCAGGTGGCACCGGGGAAGCCCCAGGGAAGCTGGATGCAGGAGCTGGATTCAGGAATTCAGGATCAGGATCAAGGGCAGAAGTTCAAAACAGAGTCCTCCCTGTACACCGGCCATTGAAGAAAAGACAAAAAAAGACCTAAACCCTTGTGATCCCTCAGTTTTACACTGTGTATGATGTATATGGGATGGAATACTCTCGTTGGTCATCTGTTCTGTCTATTACCCTCCGGAGGTGCAACCTTTTACTTCCTTGTGCCCCCCTCTTACTACCCGGCACCCCCAGTGTGGCACACAAGAGCCAGCAGTGGCCTTGGGCACTATAGGAATAAGTATAAGCAAGAGCCTTTCTACATACCAGTCCCAGGCAGTGACTGTAAACATCAGGTGTTATCACTGCCAGTAGCAAGCACTGTCTGTGAAAACATGGTGCTGACTTTTGGAAAGTGCAGCCTTTAGAAGAGACTGAACTGAGAAGCAAAAATCACTGAACAAATTTGGTTTTATTTAGCTCAAACCAGGACACAGGCCACATTCAGCAGCCATCAACAGATCAGTGAGCTATTGACTGAGAACAGACCAGATTAGAATTTTTAGTCTCTGCCTTGTAGGCTTGATCCTTGTAAAGGATATCTGAAGCCTAGAAATAAGTTCACCTCTAAGATTGGAATCTCCTGAAGATGAAAGAATGAAACAATTGTCCCCTGAGAAGATGGAGACAGAACTCAGCCTGGCTTGAGGGACACAAGGTTTTCACATGGACTCTCTCACAGAATTTAATTTTTCCATCTGTCAAGGTGATCAGAAGTGTCACAAAACCCCACAGAGACAGCTGTGCAGTTAAGTTTAGTATCTGTGAGACAGAGCAATGTGAATCACTTACCACCACAGTTTCATTCAACACACGCCATGAGAGAAATCACTGAGACCTTTCAAGAGCACTTCAAGGTTTGCTTTGCTGCAGTATCTGTTGCAGAGGACTAAATTTTCCACTGTAATGTACTGCTTTATAAGGAACCCTGACGAGGTCAAAAATTTCCTAAGCTATTGTGGCATTATCATTTTAATAAACATTTTTATGTTGGTTACAAATTTCCCTAGTACTCTTTGCAACCAAAGGAGTCTTTGCAAGCAAGGTCAGCTAATGACTAAAAACTAAAAGAATCAATGAATTCACCTGCTGGGTATCAGTCACTCATCAGCTTGGCTTTCATGTACCTGAAACACTCACTAGTGATTAACAGTATTTTACTTGCCCACTAAAGAGTAAAAGCACACTTCTGAGAAATTAGCTGCATTACATCAGGTAGGATGTCTGTGGCAGAGGGAGAGGTAGGTTCTGCAGCTTGTTCCAAGAAAACCAGGTGCCCTCACTTAAACAAAAAAAGTCAGAAAAGCAAAGCAAGAAAACAGAGGACAGATGGGAATGACACTGCAGCAGCACAGCTCCTTGGAAGCTGGACAAGGTTACAGGAGCACTTCAATGCTGCAAAGAGCTAAGTGTCTACACTCCTGCTGGGGTTAGTGGGCACCCAAAATCCTGAAGGAGGAGAAATATTTCTAAACTAAAAACTCCTTTACTCAGCTCTTTCTTTTCTGCTGAAGGAAAAAATCACTGAGTTCAAAATCAGTGAAAAGCTGATCCAACAACTTATGCAAGTCAGTTCCTTGCCAAAAGGAGGAGTGCTGCAACAAATGAATAACTTAAGGAAAAACAGGAATACAGTGGTAACACCTAAAATGATTTAACAATGTGTCTCAGCCCATTAAAAATATGATATTTTTTACTAGACTAGAGAACTGAAACACATATTTGTATTTCAAAATAAAAAGCAGAACCTAAATGTCATCTTGGCAATTATTAAGCAGTTATCTTTATTCTGAAAGAAACAAAAAAAAAATAAAGTTTATGTTTATATAGCATAATGAAGTATCATGTAAAAATGTCCAGACTAGCCCTTAACACTGGTTGTTGGAGAAGGGTACTGGCAAGTAAGCAAGTAAACCATCGACGCAAATATAATCTCCTACTGCTTAGGAAGGGTGGTCAACCGAGGCAGGGTCATGCTGTGATGACCAGATCCCTTGTAGAATCAGAATTAGCTTTGAGAGAAATTATGTGAAAATTTCAGGGTGGCACTGCCCTTTCCTATCTAATCCTGAATGAGGCTATGTTCACTTAGACATTTTACCTAAACCTCTTTCTGGTTTATAGAGTTTTTTGAGCTGTCTTCTAGACATTGCGTTTGGTTTTCCCTCTTTGCCATTTCTCTGTATGCTTTATTCAGTGCTGACGGGGGACGAGCTCATAAACTGCAGCTAATGCCTATGCAAGCTAAAAAACTTTGGATATTTCTAAAAGAAGTAGAAAAAGTATCAGGTAAATGTATTTAGGCTCTTCTGACAATCCACACCACTACATACTTCTTGTCTGCAGTTCTTGTGGGAGTACTGGCCAGGAAGCCTACTCCATTTTCGTTATGCAGACCTTCAACTTTACAGACATCCTTTCATCTCCATCTTCAACATAAATTCCCAAGGGCTGTAGCACAGACCTAAAAACAGAGACTCACTAAGTGAACTGGCTCCTTCGTAAAAACATAAACATCTCGGACAACACAACAGAAAGGGATTGATTTGACAAGTCACTTTGCAGCTCAGCTTGGCAATGACGCTGCCTGGGCAGGGTCTCCATCTCTTGGGGAGACTGACCAGGATGTCACATGCTAGTCATGCCATGCTCAGATTTGCTGGAAGATGCTTGGAAGCAAAAGAAGAGTTTTACAGAAGACTGTTACAACTAAGCTGCTTTATAGAAGGCAAAGTACGAGAAGTAGAAACAGGTGGATAAGCTAAGGCAGATCGAAAAGATAAATTTGGCATGCATGTGCATACTTTTTTTAATACAATTTTTATAATATTTCTACAGAAGACAGACATAATTTTTCAATAGAGTCTAAAACTGGTCTTTTCACAGAACTTTGCCCTTTTTTGCTTTCTCTCGTTATTCTTCTGTTACCTTCCTACTGAGATCCTAACAAGTAAAAAGTCTGTTTTCTATAATCTCATCTTTTTCTCCGTTATGCTTTCACTTGCCTCAGCCTCAAAAACTGAAGTCCCAAGATACTTCAGGAGGAGGAGCAAAGATTGTGATAAAACTCAAGTCTAATTCTCCTGATGAGACCAACATATTTCCCCTCCTGCTGGTCTTGAGGTCCTCTGAAAGCCACCATGCAGATGTAGATAACCTCACCAACAACCTCCCTGTGCAGTAGCCCTTCTTTGCCCAGGCAAAACCACAGGCTATTTGAAAAGCAGAGAAAAGTGACTTAGATTTGATTTACACAATAAAGAAAAAAAAATCACTCATATGGATGTTCAAGACTTACCTTCAAAAGCCACCTTGTTCACCATCTCCAGAGCATAAGGATGTATTTCCTTTCGGAAGTGTTGTAGAAATACTGTTTAAGCCAATCTCCAGCTTCTTCCTTTTCTCGCTTTTCACAGTTAACCTCATTCGTAACTGGCAATGGTGGTTTCCCCTTTGGAGGTGGCAGTTAGTGTAATTGCTGGAAAAAAATAAAAACAGCTCTGAAAAGAATAGCCTGAGGAGCCAGCAACACTGAAAGTCACAGACATGATAGGCAGGCAGGCAGGTCATGCTTTTATGAGGAAAGTCAAAAACCAGTGGGTTTTCATGAATTGTGGAAAACTGCTACATACCAGCTGAAGGCATGTTGTAGGGTAGGGAGTAATCAATAATAATGTGCCAGATGTGTTTGTCCTCCAAGTCATATTTCCTTTTGTGCACTTTCCTTCTGTTTGTAGCAGTGTGCAGACTGCTACAGGCTACTTGAATGTTTTCTTCTTGCATCTTTCTATTTTCAGATCATTTAAGCGGAGGCATTTCCACTCTCAGCAAATGCAAACTGTTCCTGTTTGTATCAGGCAAACCAGATGGAGAAAACAGATCATTAATTTATGACTTAGGAGATACATTTTTATGACAGGACTTTGTAACACACAGAACTTCTTTTTTTTTTAATTTAATTTTTCATGACATTTACAGGCAATAGGAAAATAAAATTAGAAACAGGAGATTCCTTGCAGCAGCAGTGTGCTCTCCTCAATCCTCAGGCTGCAAGGAGCAGCCCCAGGTAAATCTGTTCCTGTTCACCCATACCAGCTGCGCACTAATGCTGGTGGGTACAAGGTATCGGGGCTGTCTGGTGGGGAAGGAGTGGCAGGGATGGGCATTTGGCCATCTGGGGACAGCAACACTTTTACTCAGCTGAGCAGCAGCGGAGCCATGAGCCTGGCCACAGCCTTGGCCAGCAGGGATCACTCTAGTTCAGAAATCTCATCTCTTCTTATGTTGTATGAAAGGAAAGTAGGTTAGCAATCCTCTCGATAAGGATGGAAGAGGCCCTAGTGGCCTGTACAACACACATATGGTTAAGTCACTTTCACCTACTTGATGGCATCTAACCATGTTTGCCCAGAGAAGTGGTAGAACCTCTATCCCTGGAAACGTTCAAGATCAGAACGGATGGGGCTCTGAGCAAGTTAAAGATGTCCCTGCTTGTTGCAGGGTGGGTGGACTAGATGGTCTTTAAAGGTCTCTTCCATACCAAAATATTCTCTGATTCTTTGGTTCAGAATGGTAGCCTGAAGCAGGTGACCTTTCCTTCCCCATGTGCCTCTGTCAGCCTCAATGGAGGAGAAGCACAGGTTTTATTAGCCTGATGAAAACATGCTTGACTGTCTCCAGCGGTTGGCAGCGCTTGGGAAGGGAGCCAGGATTTTCACCCTCCTGGAACCGGCCATGTTTAGTGATTTGCATGGATATACCCACAGCATTCCACACACAAGTGCTGCACCCTCTTGCTAGCAGGGTCCAGGAGCAAGCATTTGGGGTGACTGCCAAGTGCCTGGGCTGTGGGAGGGGTCCCATCAGCCTGCGACAGCTCCACAGGCATAGGATCGATCCCTTGCAAATAGTCCACAATCTTACACTTGCAAGATTCTCAACAGCCAGGGGAGAAAAGACCTGATTAGAAATATTGCATGTCATGCTTTAACAAGGCGCAGAGCCTTTCCATCTCTGCTGTTAAATAATTCCCACTGCAAAAGAGTGTGCTCTCTCTTTCCCTGCTCCCACAACTCCTCCAACGGCTTCACTGAGCCAATGATTCGTGTATCTTCGAGTGTTTTGGATAGTCCTTCTTGGTTTTTTTATGGACCTCTGTGCCTCACAGTTCTTAATCACATGATTCAATGATAATGCTGACACTAAGACAAGGTTATGAAAGTATGTACGCTTTGGAAACTGGATGTGATCATTGGTTTTGTTTGTGAAACTGCTCAGATTGTGACAGGCTCTAAGAGGGCAATTTAATTTTTTTAAGTCAGATGAAGTGGCTGCTGCTTTTAGTTAATTGCCAACTCTATTTTTCTGTACTAAACAGAAAACTAATTCTATTCTATTCCCCATAATGAGCCAATTCCAATTAGGGTAATTATCATGGGATAATTGTAGACTACCTATGGTTAATTAGGGCTCCACTGTGTGTTTACAACACTCCAGGGGTGTAAATATTTTATGATAACCACAGCTTCATACATCGTTACCACTTAATTTAATATATTACATCATTGTTATTCAGAGAGTGGGAGAGAAAAGCGGCAAAACATTAAATGCAATCACAAAAGCTGCAACGGGCTCTTTCCCCAGTAGTAAACCAAGCTTCCTGATAATATCAATATGCTGAAAGATTCCCTTTTTTTAGGTCATCTTATGTTCACTGAGGAAGAAAAACAAGTGCACCAACATCAGCACTTGAACTTCTCTGAGCCTGATGGCAAGCAGAAAAGCAAAGTGAGCTGGGAGATGGTGCGAGGCTCAATCCCACCGCACATCCCCGTCTCTCTCGGGCATGGTGCTGGTGGGACAGCGGACACCCGCATCCTCAGTCCACTGAAGAGCACTTCACAAAACACAAAAAATCTTACCGGGATGAAACAGAGGAAGAATGATAAATATCTGCAAGTTTTGCTTGGTGTGAAATGTTGTTGGCTGGTCTCCTTGGAAATGAGAGTGTTTTTCATTTAGTCATTATTTCATCAAAAATGGGACATCATGAGCGGGAAGTGAGACTGAAAGCGAGCGTTTGACTTCTCAAGAAACTCACAGGAAATTCCACCTTCAATCAAGACTGAAGTTGGGAATATAAAACCCATGGAAACCCCTCTGTTTGATAACTAGCCCCTCAAAACAATTGTTCTACATGCAGAAATCAGCATTTAATAGAACAAAGAAGATTCCACAAAGCTACCACCCATGTGTGATATGTGAGCAAGTAATACAGCCTGCCAGTTGTGTAGTGTAACCTTTAATCAGTTAAAGCTTTTCCTTAACTATGGAAGTTCAGAATCCCCATCCCAGACAACAGGGGAAAAAATTTAAAGTTCAGTTCCTTCCTCTTCGCTATACAAGAAAATACCCATGTTTAATACAATTTTGGTGTAAGCATTCATTATAGTTTCCATCTTTATCAGTATTTTACGATAAAATAATCTCACTCATGTAAAGAAAAAGTCAAAATCTTAGCATATAGGCTTTCTCGCAAAATAGCCCTCATCACAGCAGCTGCATTAATAATTCTGATTGCCAGTCTCTTTCAAGATAAGCATCCATTCAAGAGACAACCGTGAAACCCAGAGATTTTGTTCTCCACTTAAATTCTTCTATTCTCTGCATAATACTACAATCAATTTTAAAACATCCTGCTCAAATACCTCTGGTGTTCTTCGGAAGGGAAAACTCAATTTGCAGCAAAATTGGTGGAAACTTCTTTGTATGCCATGACAATACTAATGGGCATTTTTGCTGCTGGTCGTCTTCCACTGACTTCCAGCCAGGACAATAAATCAGACACATATTATTAAATCACTGAAGTGTAACTCAGCAGTTAGATGAAATGATGAGAATTATAGAGATCCATGAAAATGATAACTTTTTATTCACTGTATGCATCTGAGAGCTGGACTGTACAAACTGGGGAACTAAATGTTCTTCATCTGCCCCATTTTCTGCAGAAGCAGGAAAAGGATGGGAGAGCTGTCAGCAATTTGTATCTTCTCTGGTGACAGTCCCAGTACGCTTCTTGACCCCTAAGTACATCAGTGATTCCAGCTCCCTTATTTAGCCATAGTCTCTGCATCTGTCGCAAGCATGAATCACTGTTGGTGACAAAAGCACAACTCTATGTGCATTCCCTGGCTTGTTACCACCCTGTTATCCCTCGTGAAGAATTATTTCAGACTTATTTCACAATCCCTAAACATAGTATAATCATGCTAACAATTTTGGTGGCTATGAAGAAATCTTCAAAAGCATGGAATATTTTAAAGTGATACTGTTCTGGTTGCGTGAGTCTGCAGGCACCATTGCCAGATTTGTGATGCCCAGTTCATCTTAGAAATGAACCAAAGGAAAATAATTTATATGAAAACTTTCTGTTACCTCCTAGTTATTGACATTTACAAACTTTGAACTGATGTGGAGTTTTGTTCATTTTCAAAAAACTCCTGTATCAAACATTTTACATGCTTTCTAGCCAGTGGCCAAAAACTACAGCCCACCTTTTGGAATTGCATCAGCCAAGTTAGTCTTCAAGAGAATCTAAAAGAAACTAAAGACTGAAATTGTGGGACAGTATTAACAACCTTAAATCATGGACTTTTTTGCATTGTATTTTTAAATTACTGTGTGTATTCAGTATTCAAACCATAGAATCACAGAATCATAGAATCATGGAATCATAGAATCATAGAATGTGTTGAGTTGGAAGGGACCTTTAAAGCTCATCTAGTTCAACTCCCCTGCAGTGAGCAGGGACACCTTTAACTGGATCAGGTTGCTCGGGGCCCCATCAAGCCTGACCTTGAATGTCTGCAGGGATGGAGCCTCCACCACCTTTCTGGGCAACCTGTGCCAGTGTCTTACCACCCTCATATTAAAGAATGTCTTCCTAATATCTAGTCTAAATGTACCCTGTTCTAGTTTAAAACTATTGCCCCTTGTACTGTCACCGAAAACCCATATAAACAATCCCTCCCCAGCTTTCCTGTAGCCCCCTTTCAGGTACTGGAAGGCCACTATAAGGTCTCCCCGCAGACTCCTCTTATCCAGGCTCAACAACCCCAACTCTGTCAGCCTGCCCTCATGACAGAGTATCCACTGTGCAACTTGTAGTATTCCTCTGGTTTGCCTTTAATTTAAAAAAAAAAAAAAACAAAACAAAAAGTTTCCAAAAATGCAGTTAATGTTGCTCTCAGATCCAGAAATCTCCCACGTAGTTACAAACTCATTTGCTTCCGGGACTTGTTGGAAGAGCAGCTGGGACACTGGCACTCTTGGCTACTTGCGAATTGGAAAGGGTCGAGGGCAAAGAAATTGCAGTCATTTGAGAAGCTTTACCAAAGGTGGACAGGGGAAGGGCTGAGTGGCGTTAAGTGGCTGTCCACTGTAAAACTCATACTGACAGAGAGGCATGCTGCAGGAAGGCAGAGGTCAGGCTGAGGACATCACATCTGAGGTGTCTCAGAAACTGGCTCATAACTGAGGCAGAACCCCAGAGAGCAGACCCCTGCCATCACCTTCCCTGGGCATTGCCAGAGCTGCCGCAGTACCGGGAATTTGCCAGTCTTCTGTGAAGTCCAGCAGCTCAGGAAAGAGTCTGTCCCTCTCTGTTTCCTTGTGGGTTCGCACCTCGCACGTTTCGGCTTCCGAAGGTATTTTATTAGACTGGCATTTCTTGGCTGCATACTCTAGCAGTTGAGTGAAATGTGGTTTATTTTCAACGCCAAAGAAAACAAGCAACTGCATTAAACTCAGCTCCATCTTGAACAAGACTAACTAAAGTTACCTGACAGTTCTGTTTTTCATTTCCACTCCTCATTAAAACTTCAGCATTAGTTGTTTGCCAAAAGTAAAATCCTATTTAAATATGCAAGTGATAAGTGATTTATTTCATAAAACTAACAATTCTTACAAGAAAGCCGGAAGCTCATAAAGATAAAATCCACCTGATCTAAACACACTTCCCTTTCTTAAACTCATCCTAATTTTTAATCGCTTAAATCACCTCTGAAGGAGAAAAATAATCAATGCACAGACGTCTTTGGAACAAAGCAGAATTATTTTTAGATTGCGCTTTGTGGCTAAAGCTGTAACATATTGTTCTGCTCCAAGAAAGCACGCCATAAATGTGGCATCACGCAGGTCTGCTTCAGAGAATTTATCAGCTGTTCATTTCTGAAAGAGCAGGAGTAATCACAATATATTAAACTTTTGAAGACTGCACTTCCTTTAAAAATTATTTTATGGCTAGATCAAAAATAAAGGCCAATAAACAGTTGAGAAGTTAGTTACAATCTCAGGAGGATAACTGTTGTATACAGCCAGATGTCTTAAAAAATTAGGACAAGGTAGACAATGGAATAACTGCCATATGGATACAGTTTCAAAGAACTTTAAAAATTACAGAAAAAAAAAACAATCTCAAGAAGGAAACCTTTATACCTGGTAAAGAAATGCTGCCCAAGAGATTTGGAAAACAGTCAGCCATCATTACTAAGAAGCTATAAGATCTTAAGCCTGGACAAATCCATCTATAAAAGTGAGTCACAGGTGAACAGATCACACTCATTTGGGAAACGTAAAGGAGCAAGGGAGACAAGGAGAGGAAAAATATGAACCTGATCCTATTTCGTTTCATCTCTGTGCTCAGGGTAATACTAGAATAAATATATAGGGGGCAATATGGTTTTAAGGTAGCTTCTACTTCTGTTTAAAGGTGACTTGGAAAAGAACAGAAGAACACAGATCCAGGGAAAACAGAAAGTTGGCAAAATGCAGGCCCCGTATTCTGTGCTCTTCTGGTCCATATAACCCAAGGAGGTGTCTGTACCAATCCATTGGCACTCCTCACCACACACTAACTGTTCACTCTTTCCCAAAAACCACCCTGGCCAGCCTGCAGTTCCTTTGGATGTGCCCAGGAGTGTGCAGTTCTTCACAAAAAGTTTCCATTTCGTATCCTATTCTTTAGCACCATTTCCAGCCACCTTTGACAGCCCATGCTCTGGAGTCATTAAACCTCTTCCAATCTCTTCTCTTATGGGAAGCCAAGTCCATAAAATATGCCTTTCTTCCCCAGAAAAAAAAGCTATGAGAGAACTGTATTGAGCGTAGCAGGGCAAGGCAATTATAAATAATGTTGAAAATAAGGACTGTAGTGGATTTTATATATACGCTGTGCTGACCCATTTTAATGAAAATGGGAGATAGTTGATGAATTACATAATCTCTATACCTCCTATTGCCTGCATGGCTTAACTTGCCAGGCACTCATAGCCGTTGAGCTATTGTTTTCAGAAGAAAGGGTGTGGGTGAATTTTATCCTGCTTCATGCCGAGTGAAACGTTCTCTTCACTCTCCCCTTCAAGTCGTAATGCACTCTGGCTAAATCAACAGATGGAGTCAACACTTTTTGTCTTCTGAAGATCTTCCTATTTCTCTGTCTTTCTAAACTTTGCAAATGCTCTATTGCATTTCAGAGCAGATGCCAGCATGGACCTCTTACAAGCATAATTTCATTATTTCTCAATTACACAAACCGTATTTCTGAAATTGCTGCTTAACTTTATTATATCTATGATTTTCTTTTAAAGGGTTTTTAATTATAACCCCTGCTGTCTTAGGTATCCAGCCTTTTAATAGGAAGCAAATTTATAAAATTAATTTCACAACAGGCTACAGCAGCAGTTGTATTTCACAAAAGACCAAAAAGAATGAGATGTTCTTTTCTATACAGTAACAGAGATTCAAAAGAGAAATGCAAGACAGCAACATGTCAAACTGTGACCATGGTAGGCATTGCAATCATTCTTTTCACAGAATGACAGAATTACTGAGGCTGGAAAAGACCTCTGAGATCATCAAGTCCAGCCTATGAGAAGCACTTAAAATTTTTTTTTTTAAAAAATCAGTTTAGTTCCTTGGTGTTTCGATGACCAAAGAGAGAAGAAAAATTGAGCATGTGAACATTAGTGTAACTCAAATCAAGAAGTGTAGTCATATAGCCCAAACAGCTAGTGGAGAAGGAAGGTTTTTCTAAGGCAATGACTCAAGAAGATGCAATTTCCATGAAATATGATCACATTAAGGAGCTGCAGTAGAGTCATAGTAATCTTTATAATGAACAACCTCACTTATACAGACCTTAGCAAAAGAGAAAACAAAAGAAATTAAATCCTTCTTCTATCATATAAATGATTGTCAGTGCAGCAACAGTAAATAATACACCTTAAAAGTTAAAGGTGAAATGATTTCAGATCTGCTATGCGTGGAGCAAAATATGAGTTTTGTTGATTACTTGCCACTGCTGTACTTTTCTTGAGGTGAAGATCTCATTTTGCTGGGATCACATGTCACTGTGAACTAAAACTTGCAGAGAAAAGACCTAAATTACAACCAAGAAGATCGTAAAAAGAGTGCACGATTCATTTTCACAAACCAAGTAGCAAGAGGAGTGACTTATACTTGGGCCATGCTGAAGATAAATACTGTGGAAAAGAATTATTATACTTGACTATAGGTCATATGGATCTATTTATGAAGCCACTAAACTCTAACTCGGAAAGTGGGGAATATTGTAGAGCTACAGATACTAGACTGTCATGACAAATGAGTGAACTATTTTCACCCTATTATGTAGCGCAACGCAATCAGGAGCCAACACATCATACCCTGTGCAGTGGTCCAAGATGATGGAGTCATGTCAACCCATCTGATAAAAACATAGCACTTGGGACCTAGTTAGATGCAGTGAACTTTCAGAGGAGAATCTGTCCAAACATTTAAGAGTCTTGGATCTAGAATATGACGACTGCATCTTTTCACCATGTAGAACATTTATTTATTACACTTGTATATCATGTCAGCTTCATAATCTTGTGCCATTTTCCTTTCTTTGAGAATTTTTTTCCTGAAGTTCCTTTCACTTGTCATCAGCTTTCCAATACACAACAACCCATACCTCATTCAATCATTTAAATATTTTTATAACCTGCTACTATCAATGCAGTGCTGGAAACCATAATCTATATTTGTATTTCTACATCTACCTATGTTCAGATGAAATTACACTATTGCTGGCTTTAAAATTGAGGTACTGTGGAAACTTTCTGAGTGATTTTTTTTTTGGTGGTCTGTAAATGTTTGTGCTTTTTTTTTTAGAAGTGGAATCATCCTATGAAAAGGGTTTAAGTTAAGCAAATCCATTTTCTCCTTCTAGACAAAAAGAGAATATATTCTAGAACAGAGGAACAATATTAGTACTCAAAAAAAAAGCCAAATATTGGAAAGAGAAGTTCACAAAGCTACATTCAAATCTTGTACGCTGTATGTATTCTGCAGTATTAGGGATTGTCTATTCTAAATAATTTATTAGTGTATTGAGGACTCTTTCACTCAATTTACATCTTCTCGTGTAAGCAAACAATACTTTCATTGTAACACTGATTACTTTATACTGTCTATGCACAGGTATGTATCTGTCTATAGACCATTCAGTACCATGTATGACCAGCTCAATTCATATCATTTCCAATAGCTTGTCCATAAAAAACAAATAATAAAAGAGGAAAATCCAGTTTTCATTAAAGTTAGTGAATACTTTGCTATTGTTTCCAGCAGAGGTGAGATTTCTCCATAAAAGAGAACAGTTACATAAAGTGAGTTTGATTACTTGACAGAGTCACACAATATTATCAGACCCCATGCCCACAATTTGAAGAGAAGAGAGATCTTCTTCCAGTCATTTTTAAATTTGAAATCTATATGATGCCATTATGAAAATTTTAAGTGTTTTCCAAGTAGCTGGGTTATTTTAGAAAGGAGAGAAATCAGTGAAGAAACCAACTAAGATATATTAGGCAATCTTGCTTTATTACATTTTGTCTTTGATAATCTAGTGATATATATATCTAGTGTCATTACTATAAACAGATTTCAACACTCTCAATTTTCTACAAAGCCCCTGTTAGAGTGATGTTTTTATTGCCAACACACACAGCTGATTGATCAGCTGACAGCTAACAGCCGACAAAATTGGGTTTCATCAAATGAGGAGATAGAAAGCAAACTGTGGGATTAGCTTTAAATTATTCTTCTGCTATTCCTATACATCTCAGTGTTTGTCAAGTGTATATTTGTGTTGCCAAAGAAGAGTCACTTAGATTGATCTTCCACTCCTTTTTCTGTATTCCTGCAAGAACAAGTGCAGACCTCTGCTCCAGCATGAAATATGTAAAAAAACCCTCCTTGATTTCAGTAATGGGGTTCGGGGGCCTGGGGAGAGGAGCATGAGATTGACAGAAAGGAGGGAGATCAGCTACCTGAGCTCTAGTGTAATGCCCGGAGTCAGGGGTGGGATGCTCAGTAATGAGCTGGACAGTCTAGCTGAAGGTGATCTGCTGTGAACTTCAGTTATGCCCTGTTTCACCTTTTTTGTAGTTCCGAATTCCTCCCCTGCGAAGCAGCAAGCTGAACTAGAAGACACAACTAGATTAGATGTGACTTGTTCTTACCTATAGCTGTACTGCTGAAATCGCTGTAGCAACAGTGTAGTTTAGGATGTCCCACTGAGCCCTGCCCTCAAAAAACAGAATAAAATTTGAGACTCTAACTCACAGTACTGAAAGGCATCAATAATAGAAGTTCCTGATGTGCATTACTGACAAGGGATAAAACGTCTGAGAGTGCAAAACCTGAAAGTAGTAAACCCGACAAACATACTCTCTGTGTTACTCTCCAGCTAGGCAACAGTAACTCCACAGGTCTTGTCAAACCATCCTGTAAAATGGCATTGAATTTGAGATAATTTGTTGCACAGATTAGCAGAATTAATATGACAAAAGACAGACAAGTAGACAGAAGGACAGTGAAACAGAGGGAGAATAAGCAATAAAAATAAACTTTCGGAGAGCATGGAGAGGAAATGATTTACAATCCAGTGAGTGAATATAGGCATGCTAAATCGTACACAGAAATATGCTTAAAATGCTAGTATTATTACATGGAAGAGAATATTCAGATTTAAAATAGGTCTAGCTTCTAACTGTCAGTTCTGTCATTCTTATAAATCATTGTCCAAAAAAAGTGCTAAATGCATTTTCTGAAACTTAATAACCAAGACATATTTTGGTGACCCTGAAAAAATGTTTGGAGTAGAATTTCATTAACGTGCAGGTAAAAATGACGACCCAACAGGATCAATCATTGCTAATTCTTCCAGTTCTGCTATCTATCCCTGAAGCAGTATATAACATCCCTTACATTTTCTAGAAGTCTGACATCATGTGGTTGTACTGGGTTCAGCTAGGATAGGGCTAATTCTCTGGAAAGGAGCTATCTGGGCATAGGGGGTCGCTAGGATATTCGATACCATCGTGATGTCATGCTCGGGGTATATATATATGGAGCGGTCGGGGTGGGGGCGCGCGCTCTTTCCCGGTTTCCGGTCCGATCGGGCGGTGAGCTCCGCGTTACACGTTACTCGCGTTATATCTGGTTAAACGTTACTGTTATTTCACTGTTATTGTTACCATTTTATGTTCACCATTAAACTGTTTTTATCTCAACCCCTGGAGGCCTTTGCCTGAGCCCCTTTCGGGCTCTTCCCCTCACTCTCGGTAGGGGGGAAGGGAGCGACCGCGCGGTTCCTTTGTTTCCTTCCCGCCGGTAACTCGGCTCGAACCACAACAACTTTGGCGCCCAACGTGGGGCCAGGGGTTTGAGATAACAACAGATTTGACAGAAGAGTGTTAAAAAGATAACTTTGTTAGATTGATTCTGCACATTAGTCAAGTAGTTGGTGGTCATAATGTTGTTGTATTTACTTATGCTGTGGCATTGGCTGAATCCTTATGTATCCTATATATTTACTGCGATATTATTTATCAACTGTGGAAAAGGGATCAAAAGTATGATTCTTTTGTACGGGGTGCTGACAGCTTATAATATGATTGTATCACTGGCCATGAGGGTAAGCTGGTATTTGTATGAGGCGCTATTGTCATTCCCATGCCTTGGGCGCCTCCTCTCTGAATTCGTTAGTAACGGCACCAAATCTATTGGGGAAGCGGAGGAGAGTGTTCTCTCCCGTTTGTCCTTCAAGCTGATCACAACCGTTTTTGAAAACTTTGAATATTCTTGGAATACCCAATCCAGCATGGTTCTCGTCCTGTGTCTCCTGGTTTTCGTCCTGTGTCTTCTGAATGTGTGCCACATCTTGCTCGGGGTCACACCAAAATTTTCTAAGGATACCACCCAGAGACCTGTCCTGAAGCCAGATAACTATGAGTGGCAAGGTGTGTGGGAGAAGATGGGCAAGCTCCTAGGGCAATGGTCATCTCCAGTGTTTTGGAATTTCAGCCCTGAACATATACAGAATCCTAGGAAACTAGCAGAGTATTTGGAGAAGGTATGCTGTCAGCCTGGCCACTCCAAAGAAGCCCAAATCACTGCTGTGTGCTGGGGCCTGGCCCATGCCTACCGAGCCATTTTCAATGTCACCCATTATCCCCAAGGAAAAGAGGAGACCTCTGGACCTGAAGACAAACCAGTACATGATGTGACTGTTCCAGACTCTGCAACAAATGCTGCGGCTGCTCCGACCCCTGTGACAAGCGCTGCGGCTGCTCCGACCCTTGCGACAAGCGCTGCGGCTGCTCCGACCCCTGTGACAAGCGCTGCGGCTGCTCCGACCCTTGCGACAAGCGCTGCGGCTGCTCCGACCCCTGTGACAAGCGCTGCAGCTGCTCCAACCCCTGTGACAAGCGCTGCGGCCGCTCCAACCCCTGTGACAGGCGCTGCGGCTGCTCCGACCCCTGTGACAGGCGCTGCGGCTGCTCCGACCCCTGTGACAAGCGCTGTGGCCGCTCCGACCCCTGTGACAGGCGCTGCGGCTGAACCAGAAAATGAGCCTGTGCCAGTATCGGTTGCTCCAGTACAGAAGAAGAAGTACACGAAGAAATCGGTTCGCTTGGTGAGGGATGAAAACGAAGCAGGGCCATCACGAGAACGAGAAGAGGAGGTAGAGCCAGAGATAATCACCCGGTCTCTATCTCTCAGTGAGCTGCGAGACATGCGAAAGGACTTTGGTCGCCATCAAGCTGAGCACATTATTACCTGGCTGCTCCGATGCTGGGACAGTGGAGCCGGTAGCCTGGAACTGGAGGGTAAAGAAGCCAAACAGCTGGGATCCCTCTCTAGGGAAGGGGGCATTGACAAAGTGCTTGGGAGGCAGACACAAACCCTCAGCCTCTGGAAGCGCCTTCTGTCAGGCATGAGGGAAAGTTACCTCCTCAAGGATGATATTGCATGCCACCCAGGTAAATGGACCTCAATGGAGAGAGGTATCCAGTACCTGAGGGAACTGGCTGTGCTGGAGGTGATTTACAATAATCCAGATGATGAGCAGTCACCCACTGATCCAGATGAAGTCCGATGTACACAAGGCATGTGGCGGAAGTTCCTACGAAGTGCACCTCAAACATACACAAACTCGTTGGCACTGATATCCTGGAGAGAAGGTGAGGGACAAACCGTGGATGAACTGGCTCGCCGGCTCCGGCACTATGAAGGAAGTGTGTCTTCATCCCTACAGGCTTGTGTTTCTGCCGTGGAAGAACTGTCCCGGGAGTTCCAGCAGCTCAAAGTGGATTTGTCCTGCTCTACACCCACACGGGCACGTGTCTCAGCTGTTAGGACTAGGCACTCTTCCAATCAAGAGAGAGAACAGGGAAAACAAACCCGCCGGAACACTCTCTGGTTTTACCTACGTGACCATGGAGAGAACATGAGCAAGTGGGATGGAGAACCAACTTCAGTCCTAGATGAACGCGTACGTGAGTTGCGAAAGGAAGCGGCAAAGAAGAAGGATCATCGTAAGAGAAGTATTGCCCCAGTTTCCAGTGGAAAGCCCTCCAAACGAAACAGGAAAACAGATTTTGACTCTGATGCTCTTGAAGGAACCCCTAGGTCATACTCACAAGAAGTGAGTGACTCTGATCGAGAATAGAGGTGCCCTGCCTCCAGCCAGGTGGAGGAGAGGGACAATCGGGTCTACTGGACTGTGTGGATCCGATGGCCTGGCACATCAGCTCCACGGGAATACAAAGCTCTAATAGACACAGGCGCACAATGTACTTTGATGCCATCAGGATATAGAGGGGTAGAACCCATTTGTATTTCTGGGGTGACAGGGGGGTCCCAGCAACTGACTGTATTGGAAGCTGAAGTAAGTCTGACTGGAAATGAGTGGCATAAACACCCCGTTGTGACTGGCCCAGATGCTCCGTGCATTCTTGGTATAGACTTCCTCAGGAGCGGGTACTTCAAAGATCCAAAAGGGTACCGGTGGGCCTTTGGCATAGTTGCTTTGGAGGCAGAGGAAATTAAACAGCTGTCCACATTGCCTGGTCTCTCAGAGGACGCTTCTGTGGTGGGTTTGTTGAGAGCTGAAGAACAACAGGTACCAATTGCTAACTCCACGGTGCATCGACGGCAATATCGCACCAACCGAGACTCCCTGGTTCCCATCCATAAGCTGATCCGTCAGTTGGAGAACCAAGGAGTTATTAGCAAAACTCACTCACCCTTTAACAGCCCCATATGGCCAGTGCAGAAATCTAACGGGGAATGGAGACTAACAGTGGATTATCGTGGCTTGAATGAAGTTACACCGCCATTGAGTGCTGCCGTGCCAGACATGCTCGAGCTTCAATATGAGCTAGAATCGAAGGCTGCCAAATGGTACGCCACCATTGATATCGCTAATGCGTTTTTCTCGATCCCTCTGGCAGCAGAGTGCAGGCCACAGTTTGCCTTTACTTGGAGGGGCATCCAGTACACTTGGCATCGACTGCCCCAGGGGTGGAAACACAGCCCCACCATTTGCCACGGGTTAATCCATGCTGCACTGGAACAGGGGGAAGCTCCAGAACACCTACAGTACATTGATGACATTATCGTATGGGGGGATACAGCGGAAGAAGTTTTTGAGAAAGGAAGGAAGATAGTTCAAATCCTTCTGAAAGCTGGTTTTGCCATAAAACGTAGTAAGGTAAAAGGGCCTGCGCAGGAGATCCAGTTTTTGGGAGTAAAGTGGCAAGATGGACGCCGCCAGATTCCGATGGATGTGATTAATAAGATAGCAGCGATGTCCCCACCAACTAGTAAGAAGGAGACACAGGCATTCTTAGGCACAGTGGGGTTTTGGAGGATGCATATCCCAAGTTACAGCCAGATTGTAAGCCCTCTTTTCCAGGTGACCCAGAAGAAGAATGATTTTAAATGGGGCCCTGAACAGCAACAAGCCTTTGAGCAGATTAAACGAGAGATTGTTCATGCAGTATCTCTTGGGCCAGTCCGGACAGGACAAGATGTTCAAAATGTGCTTTATACTGCAGCTGGGCAGAATGGCCCTGACTGGAGTCTCTGGCAGAGGGCACCAGGGGAGACCCGAGGCCGACCTTTAGGGTTTTGGAGTCGGGCATACAGAGGATCTGAGTCCCGCTACACTCTCACTGAGAAGGAGATACTGGCAGCGTATGAAGGAGTCCGAGCTGCCTCAGAAGTAATTGGTACTGAGGCACCTCTCCTTTTAGCACCCCGATTTCCAGTTTTGGGCTGGATGTTCAGAGGGAGGGCCTCATCTACACATCATGCGACTGATGCCACGTGGAGTAAATGGATGGCACTGCTCACACAGCGGGCCCGAATGGGGAACACTAATCGACCAGGAATCCTGGAGGCAATTACAAACTGGCCAGAAAACAAGGACTTTGAGGTGTCACAGCAGGAGGAAGTGAAACGTGCAGAAGAGGCCCCACGATATAACGAATTACCGGAGGATGAGAAGCGGTACGCTCTGTTCACTGATGGGTCCTGTCGCATTGTGGGAAAGCATCGAAGATGGAAGGCTGCTGTATGGAGCCCCACACGGCGAGTTGCTGAAGCCACTGAAGGGGAGGGTGAATCGAGTCAATTTGCAGAGGTAAAAGCCATTCAACTGGCTTTAGATATTGCTGAGCGGGAAAAGTGGCCAGTGCTCTATCTCTACACTGACTCGTGGATGGTGGCAAATGCTCTGTGGGGGTGGTTACAGCAATGGAAGCAGAATAACTGGCAACGCAGGGGTAGGCCTATGTGGGCTGCCGAACTGTGGCGGGATATTGCCGCCCGGGTGGAGAACCTGGTTGTGAAAGTACGTCATGTAGATGCCCACATGCCCAAGAATCGAGCCACAGAAGAGCACCTAAACAACCAGCAGGTAGATCGGGCTGCTAAGATCCAGGTGTCTCAGGTGGACTTGGACTGGCAGCACAAAGGTGAATTGTTCGTAGCTCGGTGGGCCCATGACTCCTCAGGCCATCAGGGAAGGGATGCGACACACAGATGGGCTCGTGATCGAGGGGTGGACTTGACCATGGATGCTATCGCACAGGTTATCCATGAATGTGAAACATGTGCTACAATCAAGAAGGCCAAGCGGGTAAAGCCTTTGTGGTATGGAGGGCGATGGATGAAATACAGATACGGGGAGGCGTGGCAGGTTGACTATATTACGCTCCCACTAACCCGTCAAGGCAAACACCATGTACTCACAATGGTGGAGACGACCACCGGATGGCTGGAGACATACGCTGTGCCCCATGCCACTGCTCGGAACACCATCTTGGGCCTGGAAAAGCAGGTACTGTGGCGACACGGCACTCCGGAGAGGATTGAGTCGGATAATGGGACTCATTTCCGGAACAGCCTCATTGACACCTGGGCCAAAGAGCACGGCATTGAGTGGGTGTACCACATCCCATATCATGCACCAGCCTCTGGAAAGGTGGAACGGCACAACGGACTGCTAAAGAGTACATTGAGAGCAATGAGTGATGGAACTTTCAAACACTGGGACACAAATTTAGCAAAAGCCACATGGTTAGTCAATAATAGAGGATCTTCCAATCGAGCCGGGCCTGCCCAGTCAAAACTCCCACCTACTGTGGATGGAGATAAAGTCCCTGTTGTGCGTATGAGGAACATGTTGGGGAAGACAGTATGGGTTAGCCCTGCCTCCGGCAAAGGCAAACCCATCCGTGGGGTTGCTTTTGCTCAGGGACCTGGGTGTACTTGGTGGGTGATGCAGAAGGATGGGGATGTTCGGTGTGTACCCCAAGGGGATTTAACTTTGGGAGAGAATAGCCAGTGGACTAAATCATGTGATGTTAACTGATAAATTACCCTGCCAATGTTGGTCATCACTGCTGCTGTTATTATGTGTCATGTTGATTAATATTACAGTAAGAACAACCCAGACCAACACAGGATAGACTACGATGAAAACGAGGGAGGGACAACGATAAGGGAACCCGAGGTGGCGCCCAGTGATTTCCCTTAAATGACGGTTTTTTTTTCAAGCTTCAGACCGTGGACACAGAACATGAAAAAATACAGCGTGTTTTGGACGAAGTATACCACAATCAAGCACCATTCCCTCCTACCCTAAAGAACTGTTACAATGAATGGAACCTTGAAGCCATGAACTCAAAGGCTATACTTGAAGGAGTGTATAGATTAAGCGAATGATAATTGTAAAGTGTGAGATCTGAGCATGACGTAGATGGTATAGAATAAGGGGTGGATAATGTACTGGGTTCAGCTAGGATAGGGCTAATTCTCTGGAAAGGAGCTATCTGGGCATAGGGGGTCGCTAGGATATTCGATACCATCGTGATGTCATGCTCGGGGTATATATATATGGAGCGGTCGGGGTGGGGGCAGGCGCTCTTTCCCGGTTTCCGGTCCGATCGGGCGGTGAGCTCCGCGTTACACGTTACTCGCGTTATATCTGGTTAAACGTTACTGTTATTTCACTGTTATTGTTACCATTTTATGTTCACCATTAAACTGTTTTTATCTCAACCCCTGGAGGCCTTTGCCTGAGCCCCTTTCGGGCTCTTCCCCTCACTCTCGGTAGGGGGGGAGGGAGCGACCGCGCGGTTCCTTTGTTTCCTTCCCGCCGGTAACTCGGCTCGAACCACAACAGTGGTAAATATTACCGGAAACAAAATGAATGGATCAATTAGCCATCCGTAGCTCGTTATTACCTGTGTGCATTTTCAGCTTCTTAAAACAACATGAAAGCCATATAAATGACAAGGCCCATTTCATAGATATTTATGGATAGATGGTCTGTCAAAAAAAAAAAAACTGCTCCCTGCCATCTGGAACAATATGGCTTACATTTAGCAAAACCTACAGTTTATGCTTTTCAGTTTTCATACAAATAGTATGTACATAGCACACATCATCAACAGTAGGGACTTTTTTAGTAACTGTAATCACTTTATAAATACAGATTATTATATATCTTATATATACAAGAGTGTGTATATATATGTATATGTAAACCTGTACAAATTTTATTTGATTCTTTCACAAGAAAAGAACCATTTACAGTGTCTGAGACAGAATTCAGCCATGTCAGACTATTTCTGTTCTTGCTGTAAAATTTATTTCTTAATGGTTAAATAAATAAATTATCTTCTCATCTGACTGATTCATTATTTAAACAAGACTTCACTGTGGACAGTTGATTTGTTCTCTTTTCTTTATTGTTGTGACTTTGATTTATTAGGGATTGGGGAGCAGGGGAACTGTGGCAGAGGTAGACTTAGGCAACAATAATTGTGTCTTGGTCTCAACTGAGATGCATTAATTCTGGGTTGCTCACTCACACTAAGTTGCTGATGCCTGAAAACCAGCAGGCAAAAGGTAAATTGTTTCATCTCTGTTCTACGATTTGAGTGACTTTTATAAAAATTAATAGAAGAGGCAAGCAAGGAAAATTAGCTGTTAAAATCCAGAGGGAAAGGGGCTGAGGCAGGTCTCCTTCAAGGTGGTTATTGACTCAATCTACAGCAAGTAAAGTAGTGTCTTGGCTGGAAAGAAAAGTCCTGCTATCTTTCTTGTGTTTACAAAATCAAAACACAGACCAAGCATTTAGCTGAGCAGCTTTAGTATGGTCCATTATGTCTCCCAATTCAATCAAGAACGTATTTGTGATTAGTATAACTTCTTGGACTCTTCTACATATGTCCCTACCATACACAAGGCATTGGGGAGAACAGTTGAACAGGCAAGGACAAAAGTGACTGAAGAAGTCCCCAAATTAATATTAATAAAATGTGAAACTATGGCAGCATCTGCCTCCTTGAGCTGTCTCTCATTTTCTGCACCTGAGCAGTCCCAAGGGCTTCCATAGGTGGAGTTGGCTCCTCTGGCTTCTCTGACAGCTGATTATTTTGCAATCATTGCAACAGCTGATGTTTTTAAAAACTTGCAGGTTGTGTTAAAAAAACAGATGGGTATATTATGCCTCCAGTTTGCTTTCACTACAGTGCAACTCACTTTCCAAATTGGAAATGATGATTGATTATGGCTGGGAAAAGGGAGGAGTTGGGAGGGTCTCAGAAGTGCCATGGGTTCAGCAGCAAAAAACAACCAGCAGTTTAAAAAGATAATAGAAATGACCTTGAAATATCAGTTACACGATTGCCATCTCTCAGAGGAACCCTGATAAGGAAAACTGCTTAGAAAGCACTTTGAAATCTTCCAGTGATAGCACAAACTGTTATTACTATTATAATTTCCCTCCCTCCTGCAAGCTGTATGGCTTAGTCACTAGAAATCAAAATGACTCACCGAATGGACATGTATTTGTATCCGATCACAGGCACCAAGAAACTTCCAAAGATCCCTGGCTTTAGCAAGGAAACTGAGGAAGGGAATGCTATGCTGGTGCTGCTGTGTTCAGAGCATCCCTTGCAGATCCCTGGAGCAAGGCATGGGGTCTCAAAAACTGCTCCGGCAAAGCTCAATGATTTTGTTTCAAGCATTGCACACCCCTGAGGGCTGAACCAAAGGAAATCCCAGAGAAGGGCCTGTCCCAGGACAGGTCCTCAGACACTCAGTGCAGGCTGAACCCCCCCAGACCCCAGTGGTCTTATTTTGGACATGGGCATTTGGCTCAGCCTTGAGAATCTTCAGAGGATGGCTCAGCAAGCCTGTGACAAGTGGCTATTAGAAATAAGCTCAAATAATCCTTCCCATGACTCTCCCAGCCCTCACAGTGGCAGATACCCTGTACTGGTGCGCGTGTGCTGCCGTCCCCATAACAGCTTGGGTGCAATCCTTTTTCAAAGGCAGCATCATTCCCACTGGGAAAAGCAGTTTGGGATGTGCTAGTTAAAGGCCAGGTACAGAAGGTGACCTGAAGGAATTAAGTGACTAGGAGATATTTTGGGAGACAATGAGGGACCTTGTGCTGAGAGGTAATTCAGGTCCAACATCTGTACCCAGGCAGGCAAACAAATGAGACTTTCTTTGGCATCCACAAGCGTAACCCTTGGCAGCTGTTAGACAAAGCCAGCCAATACCCTGTGTGAATGCATTAATAAAATATGCCCTGGTATTGCTAGCAACGATGTCAGCAAGTTATTGTTCTTTAAATGCTGCAATAACATCCATGCATGAGGAGCACAACATTGAACGGAGGTTTGAGTGTTGGCCAAGCTTTTCCTTGCTCTGACTTCCCTGATAAAAGAGGACATACAGCAGGCATTAATCGTGTCTGGTATGTCCAAATGCTTTGGACATGAACGCAATTGCTTTCTTTGACGGGTGGAGAAATGTGACTTACATAAGCGCAAGAAAACGACATATCCTCTCGCAAACTAATAAGTACATTGTGTGCTGAGACAAAGGCTGCAGGAAGAGGAGGCAATGGGCATAGCTGGGATCTTCAAACTGTGTCCTTGGCCATGCTTCTAACATGTCCTTGACCATGCTTTTAGAGGCCAGTATAAGCTAAACACATCTAAAGAAATCTGCAGCTGCAAGGATGAGTGAAGCACAGCATTGATGTCCAATGACAGGACAAGGGGCAATGGGTACAAGCTGGAACACAGGAGGTTCCACAAAAACATTAGAAAAAACTTTTTCAACTGTGAGGGTGACAGAGCACTGGCACAGGCTGCCCAGGGAGGTTGTGGAGTCTCCTTCTCTGGAGACATTCAAAACCCGCCTGGATGCTTTCCTGTGCCATCTACTGTAGGTGATCCTGCTCTGGCAGGGGGGCTGGACTAGATGATCTTTTGAGGCCCCTTCCAACCCCTGACATTCTGTGATTCTGTGATTGAAGAAGCAAAGCACAGGCCTGACAGGGGGGTCCTGAGGGCACCCTGCGGAGTACCTTTGGAGGAGCCTGGCTCACTCTATGGAGCCTCTGGGTGTGTGGACCACAGGGGAGTCTGAGTTCACTCTCATAGGGTGAGCACTACAGAGGGTGCACTGACAGGCAAGCTCTCCTTCCACTCCCATAAGCAGATAGAAAATGAGAGGGAAAGGAAATATTGAAACTCCTCAGCGGGGGAGGAAGGGAGGATGCACAGTCCCATGGGTGCAAATAGGCTTTTCTGCAGGATTCTCATATCGTCTTGTAGACTCATAAAAGTGACCATCATCTGCACTCTTTTTTTGCATGAAAGCATTAATCCCAACAACAGAATGAGTAGAGGACACCTTACTTTGCATTTTTCAAAGTAGGGATGGCATGCCAAGAATATGCACATGAATAATTATTCAAGAAAAATATAGGAAGCTTTGCCAAATGATAAAAATCAGGAAACACGTTATTCAACATGACCAAAAAGCATTGTATTCATCAGTATTTTCATGATAACAAGCTTTCCTATGCGTGAACAGCTAAAATACATTGTTACATCTACAAAAGAATTGGTGACAGTTGTTTTGTACTGTATTTCCTACAGTTTGCCTGACAGATCATTTCTCACAGAGGTCTTGAGCTGATCCATGCATGTATACATACTTAGGAGATGACAATAATTAGATATTGCAAAGTGAATTCTGCCTCTCATGACTACGTATATCATTTCAAAATTAAACATGTTTGAGGATAAAGATTGTAACTCACACTGCATTATGGTTCTTCAAACAGAAAGCTGATGTAAATCTTCATCACATTTCCTTAAAGCGACAAAAGAACATAAAGCTGCCACCCAGAAGCAGTGCCTGTCTTTTTCCCCACTTGACAGAAATTAAAGTATTAAAGCTTTAAAAAGTTGAAAAGAGAGAAAAACATGAAAAAAAAATCCTTGTAGGTACCGTTCAAAAGCAAATGCACATTTAGTGTCTTGGTGGGCTAATATATTTTGAATGAAATTTGCAACGTAATTTACTTCCAGGTCACATCTGCACCAACCAAAAAAGTTAACCAAAAGTCTTCCTGATCTAAAACGCCGTGTGTTCGGGACATCAGCATTCTCATGGAGAGGATATCCTGAGGAAGGGCTCATGAAGAGGCACTATCTGACAGAAACCTCTCCCCAGGTTTGGTCATTCCCAGGTTTTGCAATCAGAGAAGTAGGGAGGAATGCGGCAGCCGTGGCCACTGCCCTATTTCCACCAAGCCTAGGATATAGTCACTGCAGGGTGGATTCACATGTGGTGTCACCGGCCATGCAGTGTCCCTGTCCCTGAAGTGGCACGCACACACTGCTATTTCTTCTTTGACTACCAGAGGCAGGGAGTCCTCAGGGAGGATCCATATGTCACTATGGGGACCCCAGTGACCAAAATACATTTCTGGAAAATGCAATTACCACCACTGCCAGGATGATGACACCCGCAGAAAAGGCCTGGGAGACCTTCCCTGGTGAAAGGGAGCCTTGGAAGAGACGTGTGGGAGTCTGAAGAGACCTGAGAGAAGCAGTTTTCCATTTGTCACTTCTGAAACTTCCTTACCAGGGAAATTGAGGGAAAACAGGTTTAAAGTTTTCATCGCAGACCATCAGAAGGTTGCACAGGCATTTCTGCACTGGTATGGGAAGGGTAAATACAAGCAACAGTGACTTTCTTCTTCTTTCAGCCTTTGCCATCATAATGAAACTACAAAAAAACTTACCCTACTGAACAGCTTCTTATGTAGGGCGATTTAGTGTTATTGCACATGGCACCTGGAGATAGTCATTAGAACCCAAATATTACTATGCAACTTCTGTGCCCTCTCTAAGGCCTTAATTAACCAAATTAAGGAAACTGTGATTTGGGAGAAGAAGAGGAGGCTTTTCATGACAGTGCCGTGACTTTGCAGTGAGTGTGGTGGTCCTCAGCACCATCCCCAGCTGCAATTTATTGGCTTCACCACCAGACACGATGAGGGGGGTGAGGCAGAACTGCCAGCAGTGAACAACAGGAAACTCCACTCCTGTCACTTGCCAAAATTCCCAAGTCTGGATGCAGGCCCGCCCGCACAGGGGCACTCGGCCGGGGCTAGAAAGACATGCAGAAGAGGAGAAGCAGAGCGGAAGGGCAGCAGGAATTACTGCAATAAGAAGTGAAGTGTCCCATTTCCCCTGGGGTGCTGACAGATCTGCTGAGGGCACAGGATTGGTGTGCGCTTCCCCCAGACTTGGGAAGGGGGTCACACTGGCCCCAGGCCGGCAGCTCTATGGGCCTCCCCTGCCCACCCTGCACCCGGGAGACTTTGCTGGGGACTAGCAAAAATGCCGCTTTTCTGCTGGGTTTGTTCTGCTGAAAAGGAAGAGAGCGTGTGTGGTCTCCTGGCTTATGAAACTCTCAGCGTTTTATTGCTTCTTAGCTTTAGCATAACTAAATTGCAGCAGTGTGTCTGCTGTCCGGGCCAAGCGTGCCTCAACTTGCATAAAAGGAAATTAACACTGAGTGTTTCAAGCTAAGACCATTTCTATACTAGGGTAAAACTGAAGCGTTTTGACACATTTGGCTAATTTGTGTTGCAACCTAAACAGTGGGAAAGAACTCCCTCACGTAAACCCACGACCAGCTAATACCCACTGCAACTACCACTTCTTCCTCCATAGAAGGGCCTGAACCCTCTCTCATTAAAATTTTGCCACTGGCACCAAGAGGCCAGGAATCCCTGAGGATTCCAGGACACATTCATTCGTAATCATGAAACATCATCCTTCCCTAGTGATGACAGGCACTCAGCTAGGCTGGAGCATTCATGAACGGTAAGTCTGAGGGAAACAGGAAGAGTTTTGCTTTGATAAACCGCTGCAGCTGGAGTGCCTGAGCTGTGATGAGTATTAATCGGCTTTATTTAATTTATTTCTTTATTTTAGGAAGAGCTAATGAAGTTCACCTATGGTAAAAACTATAGCAGTGAGCTGTCTTCACTAAGCAATTCCATTAGGCATTCAGAGGGGTTTAAACACTGGCAGAATATAGCCCAAAGTATAGACTGCATTTTCATCTTTAGGGTATCAATTGTGGCTGTTACTGTGCTTAGAAAAACATTCAGATGCCAGTAAAACGCCAAATTGCATGACAGTTTTACAATTAAATTATCAAAATGATCCTAAAAAATAATCTTACTATTTACCAATAGATACCAATATTTAAAAATAATAATAAGCTAATTATTTTGCAACAATGCCACATAAAAACCTAAACCTATCTATTTCAGAGAACCATTTTTGAACAGCAAGGGAAAGGTCATGCTATTATACACAACCTGTTCCTGTGAAAATTTATAGTAGCTGGAAGAGAAACTATGCTCATACCTCACTATGTGGGATGGGGAAAGACTCTCTCTTCAGCTCCCCCATGAAGGGTGAATAAGTTTGTGCTTTCTGTAAACCTTTGAGGTCCATCTGAAGTACAGTAATAGCATGAGTGTACATTTTCTGTGAAGCATGTGTGTTTGTCTTGTGGCTCTTGAGGGTTTCTTTCAGCTGCAATTGAGAAGCCCACGCTGGCAGCGCTCTTCTGGGAGAGGAGATATTTAAACTGCGGAGGGAGAGTGAAGTTGGAGCCCAGATTCTGAGGCCAGCCCACCGAGATGGTGAGCTCCTGCACACAGAGGGGCCTATCTCCTGATGAGCAGCTTAATGGTACAGGTGCAGAGTACAGGTACAGAGCTGGAGCTTCCTGAGGGATCCAGAAGCTTTGTCCAACAACAACAATCTGCTGATCGATCAGGGAGGTCTTTCAGCCACACAGACTCTTAGCAGTGACGTTTGTAGAAAGATCCCCACAGCATTCAGGTTATGATTGACTACTAGAAAGAAATATTGAATGCTTGAAAGAAAGTAATTATTTCTACAAACCAACAGAGATGTCACTGTGGTGGGTTTGGGGTCTGCCTGAAGCTGCAAAGTGCCTTTCAGATATCCACTCCTTGATGCTTTGAAATTCCTTCTGAGTCAACTGGTGCTAGTGTTTTGACATCTGGCTCTACTAAACTCATCTCTGGGTGCAAGTGCATACTGCCTCCAGAAAGAGAGTACAAACCAAACCTACTGGCTTTACTCTGGACTCACCTCTTTGTAGGTGACAATAGAAGGGGCTATTCTGGAAGAGCCAAATGTTGATGTCTTCATTGCAAAACTGGATACGAGGTTCCCAGAAGCAGGGCAGAGCAATGGAGCCTGGTTCTAGCCTGGCTCAGTATTCTTGCCAACAGGTTGCTTCAAGATTATTTTCATGTGTTTCATCTACAATCCCTAAATCAGGCCTTGGTCAGTAAAGGCGCAGCACCAACTACTCCAGTAGCATCCCAGGAATTGAATGCTGCCCTCTCCCAGCTCTGTCAGCACAGCTCCTTTAAACTTCTTTCCTCAGTGCCAATGAGATACTCAGACTTTACCTGGAAATGGTAGCCTTTAACACACACTTTTGATATTGGTCTTCTTTGAGCTACTGGCTCCTTCTACCACTTCCCTAATTCAGAGGAGAAATTACTCATCTGTATCATGATCAGCTCCTAAAGACTTATCCAGATACAGGTGAAGTATTCATGGCTTATCTTGGGTTAAGGGGTTATCTCAACTATTCAAAGCACTTCCTTGTTGTTACAACATTCATAAGGCTTATCCTCTATGCTACTAATTACATTTTAGTTGTACATACTCTTACTATATATCATTAAACAATCTCTACCATTATTTTGGCTTTTCATAGAGACTACACATGATGCATAGATATTATAGGTGATGGACATTGCGAAAGGGCTTCTAGTCCAAGCAGTTTCCACTCTATCCCTCCAAGGCACGGGACACTACGGTGCCATGCTGACGGCTTCAGAGATGAGGAGATGATACCCGCAAAAGCCACAAGACTGACGTTTGCAAACACTGATCTTCTGCTTTGATAACTGCTCTGCAGTTGCTGAGACTGGTGTTGTCTGAATGAATTCAAAACAGAAAATAATTACTTCTCTTGTGTTTAAAAGTCACAAGAAAACTCAGCTCGTAACAGATTTTCAAAAGAATTAAATACTGATCATAAATAGAGGCCTAAGCACATGAGCCTAAATGCTATATGGGACTGTTTCTCCGAGATTATGAAATACAAAAAACAGTCATGCTGCTTGGCTCCAATTCTAAGTCAAACTACTCCAGCAAATACTGCTTCATGATCCTGAATCTGCTGACGTATTCATATTGTCTACTATGTGATTTCCTATGTCGTTTTTAAGCAAATTGAGAAAACTGACACACGCAGAGCTGGAATCAAAAATACTTTCATATTTTACATTTTAAATGAGCAGATATTGAGAGGGTAAAGAAGAGTTTAAGTTTGTGAGACATTTTATTGTTAGTTTACTTTCGAAAGTTTATCTGTGAAATCTCAGCTTCCTAAAGTGAAACTGTTTGGAGCTGCAGTGAAGTCACAAGAGACAGGGAGGGCATCCTGGAGCCAGAGGAATGAAGAGGGCTGTGCTGATCAACTGTACTGCTGCATCCCAAGCATCTTGAGAGCTCTGCACCCCATGCTAACCCAAATGCCAGCCTTGGGTCCCTTTGGTCACACTTGACTAGAAGGTGTAGCTTGTGTCGAGTCACTTTGTTCAACGTTTTAGGCTATCTCCATGGTGGCTAGAGACCAAGACTAGCTTCAGAGTAGGTGCAGCCAACAGGCACATGCCAGGGCACCAAAGCCACCCACACCTGACTTGTAGTCTCATTCTGGGCTCTGACCCTCCAGAAACCACAGGCACAGCTTATGCAGAGTTATACCTGTTATGCCTTTAACACTAACGTCGATGGTGATATGCATTCTCTTTGGGGTGTAAGAGGAGCAAGGAGCATCGGTCTTGTCAGGCCACAGGCTAAGATGATGCTTCTTCACTGGTTCTCTAATATTTCTGTTCATATTAACCCTGTTTAACATCTGCAGCCATGAATGAGTCGTTCATAAAGTCTATTGGTGAGCATATATTTTGTGAACTCAATCCAAAGCTAAACTCATGCTTTACTCGGCATTTAGTTTTATCATTTTCACTTCCTTTTTGTACGTATGTGACTATAACATTGCCTTGCAAGTAAATATTTTCAAAAGCTGTGGTATATATCCTAGGAGCTGTGACAAGGGGACCTGTATTGATTTGATGCCTATTCAGGAGGCAAATACATTAAGAATAAGAAGTATTTCGCTCCTGAAGACCCCCTCTTTTCATTCAGGTGTTGCAAGATGTGGTCTTCCCTGGCAGGCAGAGCAGTCGGAGCACTTGCGTGACATAGTTATAAGCCAGAGTTGTTACGCAGAACTGCCGTACGTAAAGCAGCATAGCCACAAAAGAAAAGATAACACACATCCTCAAGAAAAAAAGAACACAATTTATTTGTCTGTAATTTCATCTACTAGTAACTACGGAGTGCTATCAGATAAGACCATTTCCAGTTTCAAAACGTATTAAATAACTTCCACAGTCAAAGTTTTTAGCACTTCAGAAAGACCCTGGGTTGTGCCATCTTCATTTGAATCATCTTCAGAAGCTGGCTGAGTCACTGAGATGGCAATCTGAAGGGAAACTGCCATTTCTCAGAGCCACTGTATCCAATGCGAGTGTGTAGATGTGACTTCTTGAGGGCTTTCAGAAGGCAAAAGGGCAAGGATAATGTTGCCGATATTAAAAAAAAATCAGGGAGCCTCTCTAAAGTACTTTGAGCACATGCAAAGAAGGAAAAGACTATTAAAGCCAAGATAAAAAAAATGCTGGCATTATGGTGAAAAAAAACCAAAATAAACAGAGATAAAATCTAGAAGCCAGAACAAGAAAGACAAAAAACTGCTTGCACACAAAAATAAAAAATTTAAAAAAAGTAGGCACTTGAGATCACTATAATCAAAACTCTTTGAAGCCTGTGGGATTTGCTGCCTACTGGCACTGGCCCTTTTATGAATCATTGATTGCAAAAGTTGAGAATTATTTTAAAAATAAGCTGCAAAACTCTATTTTTTTCTTTTTTCCTCCACTTTGCTGCTGGGACACTTGCTTGTTTTTCAGCATGATACTGCAACAGGTAAACTGCTATCCTCCCTTACGAAGTGACTAGTTTTGATATGGATTAGTTACTCTAAAACTATTTTCCTGTCAGCTCAGGAATTGTGTGTGTAGGTTACAAAATGAAATTCATTCACGAAATGGCTCTGTCACTCACTGATCTGGAGCTTCTCAAAGACATTATCTGTGAAAACAAAAAGAATGTAGATCAGTGCTAAGTTACTATTTATTTCCATAGCAACTCTGTGCCAAAGAAAGGTAAATATTGCCAATGTGAAACTCTTGTCTCAAAAAGTTATTGTTAAGGGACAATAAAAAACTTGTCATCATAGCCCAAGTTTCCTAATAAGTTTTCTCCCACGTCATTGGATCCCTACGCTGATCATAAGAATAGTCATTCAGAATTGGACCAAAGCCACCTAGTTAAGTATGAGATGCAGCAGATATAAGCAGGTATATGAAAGATTATAAAAGCAGGACGAGCATATGAAGATACTCTCCCATCCCAGGCAATGCACTAGACAATCATTTCCTGATCCACAGGTAAAAGTTTAATCTCAGCATTAGATAGGCTTCAGTGTTTTGTTGGTCTATTTATTTAATTTACTTACTTATTTATTTTTACAGATTTGTCTAATCACTTTTTGAATCAATGTAAATTTTTAGTACCTAGAATATACCCAGGCCTGAGTTCTACAGCTGAGCTGCTGCTTGGTGATTTCTTTGAATGCTCTCTCTTATTTTAGAGGAGCAAAATGATCCTTCCTTATTGATATCCATCTTATATATTATTTTATAGCTTTTCTTCATATCTCCTCTGAGACTTTTTTTTCATAGCTAGCGACCTTGTATGTTTTATTTTTATGTATGGAGCCTATTTTATACATATAATTGTCCTTGTCACTCTACTATGCTCCTTCTTTGGTCCTGTTATTTATGTATATATATGTAGTGATACAAGGGCTAAAAATGTCCACAGCATTCAAGATAATGCAGCCTAATATTGGTTTATGAGTTGTTCTCCCTTCTGTCCCTAGTAATTTGCTTCGTATTGACTGCCAGTCAGTATTGTGCTGATACTCCTACAGAACTTGCTGTTATAACTTCAGAATCTTTGTACTAGTTGATAATAGCTTTTTCAGAGTCTGTGACTGCATATATTAAATTAGGATTTCTCTTGTGAACTCTTTTTTATATTTTCATATATTCTCTTCCCCCACCTCACTATGTTACTCAGTATCACAAGACATTATAGCAGCTCTTCACACTTTGCTAGCTTTTGCTTTTTCCATCAGGAAGAGTTCAGAACAGTCACTGAACTTTGTCACTTCGTTTTTCACCCATTTTCCATTCATTTGTGAATGTTATGAAGAGCAGGGCTCCTCAAACAAGCCCCTATAGTAATCTCCCTCTCCTGAGAAAAGTAACTACTTATTCTTTTAATCGGTTACGTACCACTCCAGCACTGTCCGTCTCATCCCAATCTTAATTTCTTTACGACCCTTTGGTGAATGATCTTGTCAAATGCCTTTCAGGAATCCAAGGAGACCCTCTCAACAGAATTTCCCATATCAACATGCTTCTTCCTTCAAAGAACTTTGAAAAGCTTATCAGGAATTAATTCAATTTACAAAACCACGAAGAATCTTGATCAACATATCATATTTGCCCACATATCCAAAAATTCTGCTATTTTATTAATGCTCAACACTGGTCTGTAATCTTCTAAAATCCCTGCAACTCTTTTCAACAATAGGCATCATCATTTGCTGCATTTTCATTCCTCTGGTATCCAGGTTATTGACTGTAGGTGAGAGATAAGTAGCTGTACACTACAACTAGTAGTTCAGCTATTTCTTATTTGCATCTCTTTAGAGCTCTCAGGTTAAAAATGCAGTCCTGCTGGTAACTCTCTGCTAACCCTCCGTGTGGTAGCCACTTAGGGGAATCTGGCTTTTCATGGGTTTGCCTTTCCCAAGGCTCAGTCCTCCAAAACTGCTTCAAGTTCAGGACATTCTGAAGTTACTATTTATTCCTATGAAAGTAACTAAAATGAGAGTTGTGAAAGGGCTGGGAGAGGAAAATATTGTAACAGCCTGTCACTGGAAGACCATGTCAGATGCTCTTTTCAAAGACTGAATATTTAAAACCTCCTTATTTAACTTCCTGCGGTGTTCCTTGAAAAGCTCTAGGGATCAGCAGAAGAGAAAAGCAAGAGCCCGTGTTCACAACAGCATCTTTTCCCGTTGTTTAGTTTCTCTTTCTGTCTACACTCTCCTCGTTCAAAAGGACGAACAAACAAAAGATCATGGTGCATAGGCATGTGTTTTTTTTTAAGTAGGATGAGCCTCTGTGAAATGAAAGTTTCTGTAACAAAGGCTTTCAGACACTGCGACTTTTTTAACATTGCTCACATGTAATTTAGTAGTTACCGATGTAATGAGTAGTTACTGACGTACTTAGGCAGTTGTGGACCCAATTATCCAATTACTGCAACTGGCTGCACAAACAGAGTAATTGCACAGCAAATGTGCTCATGTACTTTGCATTCGGTCTTTTGTAAGCCTAGTGTTACCCTTTCAGTGCTATTCCAGAGCAGGGACAGTCCACTCTGTTTATTATCACCTCTGTCCTTGGGGAAGTTTTAATGCATATTTTTAGTGTAAAAATGTTCTGGTTTTCACCAAGGACAGCTAATGGTAGAACTATTATGAGATATCTGGCAAGTAGGAACATTAATTCTTTCAAACTCAGATGTTGAAATTAAATTTGATGGTTTCTCTGAGCTTCCTATTCTCAAATTTCTCTTTTGTGATAACATAATTCTATTCCTTATAGATGATGAAAGTCATAGCAGCCTCATCATCCAGAAATTTGCATTAACTGATATAATTCCACAGTGAAAACTAATTTTTCTCCTTTGTCTTAATGGAATATTAGAGCTCAGTGCATACCACAAAACACAAACCCAGGTCTAACTCACACCAAATTTCAGCATTCTTCATGTTATTCCTCTTGACACTTGGGTTTGGCTTGAGAAGAGAGAGGTGCATCTGTCAAGTGTGTGCCTGTGCAACAGCAGCATAAAGAATTAGTCAAATTTTTCTTCAAGACTCAAGTTCCTGTGCAAAGCTAAATAATCAGAATAGATTGTATGGGCAGTTGCAAATTAATTGGATCCAAATTTCATGCCGAGTGGGAGGGGGGTACATATTCTTCTACAAACTGAAGCAACGTGTTTCCCTTCACACATTTCTGACTGTTAATTGTTGCGTAGGAAGTATAATGGCTGGGGACAATTACTGAATAAAATCGCACTGCAGGAAAGGAGATATTCTTTGTGGGATGTAGCAAAGGTAAAATCATGGATTATTCTAAATTGCTTGTATAGAACATACCTTATAAACATAAAATATTTGAGTGGTTTTGCCTTGATGCAGCAATATTCTTACGGTGTTGATCTTTCTCCTGTTAATCTGGATTCCCACAGTGCAGAGCTCTCTTCCATTTGTCTCTCATCCTAAAAAGTAGCTGATCAAACTCAGGACCATGTTTATCCTGCTGGAGGCAATTAGTTAGGACCAGCTGTCAAAGCCACAGCCGGTTCCTAGCACACGTGTGCGTAGCTTGTCAGCATGCAGAAGAGTGAGCATATGCCTTCCAGAGGACAGCGATACTGATCTGGAACTGGAATAGGGTTTTGTTTGGTAGAATAACACATGGAGAACCAGATTACACCATAACCAAATACTACAGCATTTCAATAAATGATTCAACTTCAGGCCTATTTCTGGTTTTGCAGACTGTTAGCATAGCAGCTGCTTTCAATACAAGCTCCAGTTTATCTACGCCCTCCCAGTACTTAGAGGTTTGAATACTCCTTTTGAATTTAGTCCCATCTCTATTTTTAAAAGCTCATTAATCAGATAAGTGCAGCTGAAAGACCAAGAAACCTCTAGGCTTTGAATGGATGGATTAGATTAAAGTGTTGGGCATAAGAAGTGAAGATTTTATTCAATTATACAACTTCCCCTGTATGTTTTCAACATTTTGTCATATTTAGAATCCGTTTAGTTGCAATATTATTAGAAACACTAGTTAAGTGTTACTTATGAAACAAAAACAAAATAATGTTACCAATTTGTGAGCCAGAAATGTCTACCTCCTACTGAATGAGAACTGTCAAATAATAAGGAGCTCTTTGAAATCTATAAAAAGCTATGTTCTACATCAAAACTCTGTAATTCCCAACAAATTCAACAAGTAAAATCTCTAAAGCACAAATTAAGATTGAACTCATAGTGATTGCTAAGTACAGGTCAGAGATGGGATTATTTCATTCCAGGAGTGGCTTAATTGGACCAAGAAACTCTGTATTTAGGTCGAGGTGGATTACTAAGGATGAGCTTTATTCTCTTGCACTCCCAAACATGCTGCCTCCCCCAGAGAACCTGTGATGGCCCCAGAAGGGAAGCGCAAAGGCCAGAAGCTTTTCTGTGGAAGTGTCTTTAGGAAGAGAAAGTGTTATCAGGCCTGACAAGGCTGTGGTAGCTTACTGGGAAACTGAGACAACCATCTGCTGAAAGGGAAGTTCAAACCCAATGTAGTGGCCTCTTCTGAAACTGGGAAGTAGAAGAGGAATGGCAACAAACTTCTGAAGCTCAAGCCACTGATAACTGCACTGCCTTACAATAAACGGAAATCTTATTAAAATTAGCCAAGTTAATGTCTTGGAAAGAAGCAAGACAAGGAAGGCTTTCTCTTTTCTGAAACACAGGGTCTGGACGTGTGGGTGTGCTCTCTGCCTGTGCATAATTTTGACTTCTAACTTTGACACTTAAGCCAATGCACAACTCCTGAGCAGCAGAAGAGTTTGGGTTTTTTTAACTTGTTTTTTAATTACTGCATTCTAGACTATGGAGGTGATAACCTCTTTAATAAAGGGTGTCCCGTTCTTCAGAGAAAGGAAATGGAGCTGGAAGCTCACAGGGAGGGCTAATTTTGAAACACACTATGTCCACACCAAATCTTAAAAACTATGAAGAAGAGAGGCTATTCCTTTTTTTGGATAGCACTCTGTTAAGTGCAAGCCTGAGGAGAAAATGAGCAAAAGTAAAAATCGGAGATGGGAAAGGAAAATGTTGAGCAGATTTTGAAAATTATCCCAGTAATGTCTTAAATGAAAGTAATCCTTGATTATGAATGCAGAAGCTGCAAGTAGATGGGCCTTTTGGGTAGAGAATTCTTACTAATCAGAAAAAGAAAGTCTGTGCAAGCATTCTAAAAGGAGAATAATAGTATTAGTCACTCCTCATGCTCTGAGATTAACTCCTTTCAAAACACTGATTACAGCTCTGAGTACAACCCAAAGCTGGAATTTATAAATCAGATGAGAAAGTGGCATTTTAGCAGTTCAGTTTCAGATCCCAGCCATTCACTTTCTACATAGCCAAAACCAGCTTTTATAAGCTCATGAAGTTCCACTGTATATAGTCATCCTATAGAGTGAACAGGAACAACGAAGCCTGACCAGCCAGTTCCATGTGTCCCTCTGGAACACCCTCGGCTCTTGTCCAGGGCAATCAGATTTCAGCTCTGAAAACCCGAGGTCAATGATAAGTAAGCAATAAGGTACATCATGAGAAGATGCTGAGCCCCTAACGAAGACACCTGAAGAGGATAAGACAGAATACCCATTCTGGGAAGAAGACGGGAGGAAGAAAGAAGCAGGAGCAAAGAAAGTTGTCAGGCAGTAGACCTCAGACCCTTTTGTCAGAGGATGTCTAGTTTGTTGGCTGGTTTGTTGTTTTTTTTTAAATTATAGCCTATGAATTTAAGTACAGGAACGCCAAAATAGAAAACTTCCATGGACTCTTATTTAACAAGACTACATTTTCTCTGGCTCCTCAAGGAATCAAGTTGCAGAGTCAGTTCCTGCATGGTTCACCTCCAGACATCTGGAGGTTGCACACTGCAGGTGTCCAGAGCCATTTGCAGGCTCCTAGGAAGATGAGCTTGTCTCAGAAAAGCTTCTCCCTTTCTCTTATTGCCTTTTCTCCCTTGTGCCTGAGTATGTGTGGTGAATCATGGCATCCCTAGTTACAACTCGGAGAAGGGACATGTTTGTCCAGGAAAATTCACATAACTTTAAACATACACTTAAGCTCTTGCCCAGATGAAAGCTTTAGCCACTGCTTAGCTCATACCCTGCCAGATGATGTTGCTAGAAAAAGATCTTAATATAACTTGAGGCTTAAAAAATTAGGACACCAAAACTCTATAATAACTACAGTTCATTATAGGCTTTCAGAATGTATAACTGGTAACCCAGGTGAAAGTGAATTCATCTCAGTGTACACATTGACATTGTATTACCTGTATGTTCACTAAAAGCATGTTCCTTTAAAGAGCATGTAAATTGCCTAAGCATAGCAAGACAAAATAGTGTTGAGGTTATGCATTCAGTTTTAAATGAGTCTCTTTCACTGTTTCTTAACTGGCAATATAACATTTCTCTCTATTTTTCTATTTCTTCCAGTGTATCAAGACATTTATTTTATATCCTAGCCCCATTTTTCCTTTAATTGTTCCCCAAAGCAGTTATTAATGTGTCAATAAATGTCCAAATACTAATATCAAACAGATTTTTTTTAAAAAAAGAACAAGCATCATTGCTCCTTTTATAATGTCTCCTTTTTACTCTTTTAAAAACATAACTTCATAATTCACCTCCTAAATTAAATGTGTTTCTTTGGAATACACATAGCCGAATTAGGGTCCAGTTCAGTTTCTGTTCAAACCAATTAGCAGAATTTCCAATGATGTAAATAAAAGGGAAAACGAGACTCAGTCATACCTCTCACTCCCAGCCTTAGCTTCCTTTTTTCTCTTCCTTCTTAGATTCACTACACGTTTAGCTTAGTTCCTGAATGAGACAGGGCTTATCTGACCACATTGCCTGTCTGCCCGCCTTCACTTTTGAACCCCCTGGCTAAATCTACCTTAACTGAAGAGAGCTACTGATCTCCAAGAGATTATATTCCTACACACTCTGCGGAAATAGCTGAGACAGCCAAATCAGCCACCTCTCTAGAGATGGGCAGTTACTCCCCCTGTCCTGCCAGTCTGCGTTCTCTCTTGCTAAGGCAGTATTTGGGAAACATGGAGAGCTAGGCTGGTAGCTGAGTATTAATGAACACAGAGAAAGACAAGTCAGGATGTGTGTGATAGAAGTCTTGAGCAGATTGGATGCCAGATTTGAAATTCAGACTCACAAGTGACAATTCACAAACAGACTGGTCTGTAAATTACCTTTTTTGCATGGGGGAAGGGGGAGGCAGGGAGTGTCAGGTTGATCATGACTCGCAGTCCTTCTGCGGATCTACGTTATGAAGAGAAATCCACTTGAGCCCGATTAGCACTTGGTCTGAGCTAAAACTAAGCAGAAACTTTGGGACTCGGCCGACTGGCTGTAAGAGCTCACTTCCTCACAGCACTTCATCCTCAGATGTCAAAAAAGTATTTCACCAGAGTGTCAGCTTATCTCACCCAGGGCAGCTGTGAAAGCTCATATCAACTCCAGCTTCTAAAAGTACCATTTTGCCTGGTGTTGGATTTTTCTGTCTTCCTTCAGTGCTAAATTCAGCAAAACTTTCGTTTTTGTTTCAGAAATATGACACACCAAGTCCCAGGCCTTAAAAATGAAGGCTGCTCTATGTGATGTCTTACAAACATAAAAGTAGGACAAGAAATATGAAAACCAAATCCCATGGCCCACTGAGTTGTGGGAATTTCTTTCATTATAATAGCCAGTGCAGCTAATGTAGCTCAGCTACAGCTAAAATTGTTCACATGCACGTCCTATTTTCTTCTTCACAGCAGCTTTGTTATTTAAAAAAGCTTAATTTGAAAATGTTTTCCCCATATATTGATCCCACAATCACATCAGTCAGCTCCTCCAGCATCTTCAGGTAAATCCTAACCAACCCCATGCTTCTGAGTATATCCAGTTTCTTTCAAGTCCCTAATTTGTTTGACCCCTCCCTACTGAGGCTGCCCCTCTCCATCCCAAATGGGATGTAGCAGCCTTTGCTTGTGAAAACTGAGGCAAAAAAAGTCATTGAATACTTAAGCCTTTTCTGCTCCATTGTAATTCAGGTTTCCTCTCCACCCATTGATGGGCTTACGCTTTTCCTGAACTTACATTGAAATTAGCATTCCCACAGAGTTTGTCTTGTTCCCGTCAGGGCCCTTCAGCAGTCTCAGCTCCAACTGGGCTTTGGCCTTCCTGATTTTGAGACTAAATACCTAACACTGCTTTATACTGCCTGTTCTTGTTTCTACCTCTTCTCCACTCCCTTTTTGTGTGATAGTTCAATGAGAAGCTCCCTGTCTAGCCATGCAGACCTTCTCCTGAAAATCCCGGTCTTCCCACAAGAGATGGTCCATTCCTGAGCTACCAACAAGTTGCCTTTAGAAACCAGCCAACTTTCCAGGATTATGCCAGGCATTACCTGAACAAGCCCTTCCTTGCTTCCCTGAAGACCTGGGTCCCCTGTTCATTTTCCAGCCTTCCTCTGGAGCCCAACAACCAGCATCTTGTGGTTGCTGCAACCTGGGCTGCCCTGTGTGACCAGATCTGCCACCAGCTCTTCCCTGCTTGTGAGAATGAGGTTGAGTCAGTCATTGACTCTGTTCAACCCATCTGGCACTTCCATGATGACTTGTCGCCTATACAGACCAGGAGCCTCCCAGTTTTCCTGCCAGATGTTGCGTTGCCCTTCTGGAAGGCATCTGGGTGGCTGAACCCCCGATTCTGAGGATGGGAGCCTGCAAACAGGAGTCTTCTGCTCGTCAGGAGCTGTGCTAGATCCTGAGAAGCAAGCACCTTTCTGCCATGGGTAAGCATCTGTCAGTACTGGCAGGCATTGCGAGCCACAGCCACTATTAAGCTTCATAAGACTGTTCCATAATAGTTTGCTGTCGAGGAGGCTAGCTGGTCTTCTACCTTTGGATCAGTGAGAGCCTTTCTAACAATTACAGTGAAACTCAATACAATGAAAATTATACTTATTAAAAAAATCTAGACTTCTGAACTCCTTTCAGAAAATAACAGGAACATCAACTCAAATTACTGCTTATCAATCGCTGATGTAATTGGAAGATGGTTTATGTGCCATACAGCTTTCCGGTTTCTTTTCATTTTTAATTGTTTTCCAGCACAACACCCATACATCTTACCCTGCTCCAGTCACAGACGTACTTGTTTAAATTTTGATACAGCATCTGGGTCTTGGGAGGGGATGCTGGTGGTTAAAAAAACAAAATAGTATTGTACAGAGATATTTTTAGAGTTAAATAAGAAAATGGCCATGTCTGTACCATGGCACTTCTATTAAGCACAACTACACTTTATTCAATCCGTGATTATGAAATCACTGTTTAGTAAAAGCTAAGATCCATTTGAATGCATTGTGGGGGCAGGAAAGAGTTTCCAGCATCGTAGTAATGGAGTCTTATGTCCCTGGCAACAATAGCATGTCTGAGACATCTCACTCAGGGATAAAAATGGTATAATTATGGGGGAAAAAAAATACATTGGTTTGGCACTGGCAGCAGTTTGTCAGGCTGGGCAGCTAAACCAGTACAGTCTGCATCAGTGAGACACGACCTTAATACTATGTTGTGCTACATTAATGTTCTTACAGCATTTATAATCTTCAGTGCTGAAATTCAGACACAAAAACATGGAACGTGACGAAAAAGTGGTTACCTTTGAGACTTCTCTCATCCTAAAGGTTTTAAGAGTCCTTTGTCTACAAGAGGAAAGGACATGCCTGACAGAGCTGCTGAGTATAAGCATGTTTTAAGCAATTTTAGTCTATGGGGTCAAAAAATAAAGGTGGAGAGTGTTGGTTTTAATGTTACCATCTATATCCTTCCTTGTCTATACCATTCTTTTTGATCCTTGTGGTCCACACTCTGTGCATTTTCCACTACCAGAAACTCTAATTTTAGCATCAGAGATCCTAAAATGAGATCCTTATTTCTGGAGACGAAGAATACACTGAAGACGGTATAAAAATGTGTATTGGGTTTGCCTGGCCGGATTTCAGTGGTGGGGACCTGTAGGGGTGGCCAGCTCCAAAGACAGACCTGCCACTGGCCAAGGCCGAGCCTGTCAGTACTGACAGGAGAGGAACACCCCTGTGAAAACATATTTAAGAAAAGGTGAAAAAAGAACTGCACCACACAACAACTGGCAGAGAGAGATATGAGTGAGAATATGTGAAGACACCAAGGTCAGTGAAGAAGGAGGGGGGGAGGATGAGCTCCAGGCATCGGAGCAGAGAGTCCCCTGGGCTGTGGTGAAGATCATGGTGAAGCCGGTTGACCCCCTGCAGCCCATGGGCAGGGTGTAGATGTCCACCCGTAGCTCATGGAGGACCCCACGCTGGAGCAGGTGGATGCCTGAAGAGGGCTGTGGCCCGTGGGAAGCCCGCGTTGGAGCAGGTTGCTGCCAGAGCCTGTAGCCCATGGAAGAGAGGAATACCCACGCTGGAGCAGGTTGGGTGGTGGGACTTTTGTGACACTGCGGGGGACTCACACTGGAGCAGCTTTCCCCTGAAGGACTGCACCCTAGACTCATGTTGGGGTGGATTGCCTCTCATGAGAGGACTCACAATGGGGCAGTTTGTGAAAAATTGCCTCTTGTGAGAGGACTCACATTGGAGAAAGGGGTGTGAAGATTGTCTCCTGTGAGAGGGACCCCACAATGGCCCAGGGGAAGAGTGGGGAGTCCTCCTCCAGAGGAAGCAGGAGCGGTGGAGACAACATCAGATGAACTGACTGTAACGTCTATTTCCTGTCCCCCTGTGCCACTTCAGAGGAGGTGGAGAAACTGGGATTGATGTTTTGCCCAGGAGGAAGGGAGAGATGGGGTGAACGTGTTATTTTTTTTTAACATCTGTTTTTATCTCTCACTACTCTTCTCTGATTTGTTCTTTAATAAATTTAACTAATTTCCCCAAAATCGAGTCTGTTTTGCCCAGGACAGTAGATGTGGGTGATCTCCCTGCCCTTATCTCAAACCATGGGCCCTTCAATATATTTTCTCCCCATCCAGCAGAGAAGAGGGGGTGATAAAGTGGCTGTGTGGGCACCTGGCCACCAGCCAGGGTCAAACCACTACAAAATGCCAGTGATTTTCAGGAATAACTATCACAGAAATTTAGAAATAGACAACTTTGGCCCATCTAGTCACAGGTATCAGCCACCAGTAAGCTTTTCTTTCAAAGCTCAGAAATTGTCTGGTGATTTACTGTGTTGGTTGCTGTAGAGTGAAAGTCTGCAGTCCTTGAGTATTTTAAGGACCATGTAGAAATTATTTTTTTCCCTAATGTTTTACTCATTTGCTTTCAAGTTTCTAGGTTAATAGTGTTTGCCAGGCCACTTCTGTAACATAATCTTTGTTTACAAGGCATTACCTTTTTATTCCCTATCTGTCTTTAACCAGGTTTATGTTGGCACTCATGCCTAAATACCTGCATGCTACCAGCAGGAACTTGATTCTAGTATCTACAGGGCATAATGTTTACTAAATAATTACCTCTCACATCAAGCTACTAATATTTTAATTTTATTTTAGCTTTAGTTTGTTCTGTTATTGACACTGGCTGTGAGTGGCCAAGTAGAAGGGCTAAAAACTGACCCAGAAACAACCGACTGGATGGAATTTCTTAGTGTATCAAGTTCCAGCTACCTGGCATTACCATCAAAAAAACTGCATCTCCCTTTTGATAAACTGACCAAGTTCTGGTTTAAAACTATGTAGATTCTGTCCTCCGGTATTTCCATCATTTTAAAACAACTCAAACATTATTGCTCTGATGGTTATAAACCATCCTAGCCTTCAGTCTACATTTATTCATGGCCAATTTATACTCATTCATTCCCATACAAGCATTGTTCTTCAGCACAAGTGGTTCTCTCCCTTTCAGGTGTTTTACCTCTTTTGCATTCCCAGAGAATAATCATGACCTCTTTCAGCCTTTGCTTTTCTAAGCTGAGCAAGCTCTCTTCTCTGAAACACTTTTCATTACTGTCACCACTCCTCTGCACCTGTTCCAGTCTGAATTCCCACTCCCTCAGTCATTGATGCTGAGAAGTGCATACAATACTCCAGATAAGGTTTTGGCAGAGTCACACACACCTGCATGAATATGTCTTTTTTTTTTTTTTCCTCCAGTTGCCTCAATTGACACATCTAAGCTGTGCTTCAAGGGAGCTTCTTGTTAGTGGCTCATAGTAAGATTCTGGTACCCCAAAGCACTTTATCCCCTCTGTCATTCCCACGTGGCACTCCCACAACATTTTCCCATGGATATTTCTGCAGGGAATGGTTTCATTTACACACTTTTAGTCATCTAAACATTAGTGGCCAGGCTCATCAAATTTAAAATAACTGTTAAAGGTGATTTAGGTAGATAAATCCCACTCTGTGATTCAGGCATCTATCTCCAATAGATCTCTACTACTAACTTGATATCTAAAACAGAAGGTCACGCAGACTCTGGGACATGTGGGCCATATAAATATGTAAATCCAGCCCTTGCCTAGGTTCTTGGGGCCATTTCTCTGTCTAGACCTGTAAGTCCCACTTCTATCCACTGTCTCCCCAGTTCTCCCTGAGCTTACACTATCCCTGGCCAACCCAAACAAGTGAAAACCAAAACTGCCACACTGTCAGTCAGGCTCACCCACTCTGTGTAAACACTTACCTTCTCAGCCTTGAATTACCCAACACTGAAGAGATATACAAGACGTGTCTTCACAGAAACAATTTAGACTAAGTTACTCCAGATATTAAGCTGGGATAGAAAAGGATGAACTGGAAGATGGCAACATGGCTTGGAAGGGATATTAGGAAGAAGATAAGGCCTGGAACAAATGGATGGATAGATCTAGACCTGAGACAGTTTTAAAGTTTGGTGAACAGCTCTGGGGAATCCCTGAGAGCACAGACAACAGGACAGCTTGGGCCATGGCTGCAGGAGGGTAAGGGGAGATGCTAAGGAAAACACTTTCTACTAGACATCGAAGAAACAACAAATACTCATTACCATGGCTTTTCTCACTCAGACACTTCTAAGGAGGAAAAGGTTTACAGGCATTTCTTTATCATCTGAGCATAGGCTTTTTCTTCCAGGATTATTTCTCCGATGATTCCTGGGTGCAAGCATGGGAAAGCCAAGGAGGGCTAGAGCAATGGCGCTGAAATGGCCTTTGACTACACCTCTCTGCTCTTTCTTGTTGTTTCAAATGAACAAAGCCAGGAAAGACTTGGGACAAACCCACAGTATCTGTGGAAAAGCTGTTGTTGATATCCAAAAGAAAACCACAAGCAGAAGTTAATTGACTATTTTCCTGCATGAAAATCCCATGCTTAAGAGGCCAGCAGTCATGTCTGATTTGACAATGCAGGTGAACAAGGTAAGTTTAGGTCTATCGATCCATTCCAGGACAAGGAAGGCAGATACTATGATTTCCTCTGAACCTGCTTATCTGAGCACCTCCCTGGTTGTTGTAGTTTGCCCAGCTGGCCCTCCTCTGAGTTTTGCTCTCAGGCCCACTCCCAGCCTTTGCCCCAATCACAACCCTCCCGCTCTTATTGCTGCAGGCATTTTGGCACTTTGAAGCACTAGGAGTCACTTTTTCAGTTTGTTTGGGTTTTGTTTTGTTGATTTTTTTAACATTTTGTATTGAGTCAGGCTGAGGTGGAGTCAATCTTCCCACAGCAGCTATCTCGGTGCTGTGTTTTTGGAGTGGTAGCCAGAAGGGCGTTGATAACACCCCAGTGTTTTGGCTACTGCCGAGCAGTGCTCACATAGCACTGAGGCTGTGGTTTTCCAACGTTCCCCCAACAGTAGGCTGGGGGTGGGCACAGCCCACAGCCCTCTTGGGAGAGGACACAGTCAGGCCAGCTGACCCAGATTGAGCAAAGGGGTATTCCATGCCATATGATGTCAACTCGGATATAAAAACGAGAAGGAAGAGGAAAGGGGGAGGGAGGAGGCATTCGCTATTTGTGTTTGTCCTCTGGAGCAACCACTACGCGTACTGGAGCCCTGCTTCTGGGAAAGCGGCCGGACATCGCCTGCCGATGGGAAGTAGAGAATAATCTTTGTCTGGTTTTGCTTCCGTGCGCACTTTTTGCTTTTGCTATATTAAACTGCTTTTATCTTCCCTGACCATCTAAAAAAAATGGGAGTGATAGAGCGGCTTTGGTGAGCTCCTGGCCTCCAGCCAGGGCCAAACCACCACACATTTCAGCCCAAGAAGTGAAGGTTCACCAGCACAGTGCTGACTGCCCACCACTGTCAGCCAGCATTCCCACAGAATGCTCTGATGGATGCGTCCTATTTAAGTGCAGCCACCAGTCTGCTTCTTCCTGTGAGGGTCAGCTCTCACCTGACTTGGATGGACCCTTCCTGCATCTCTCAGCCTTGAGGCGGCTGTGAAGTGTGTCCAGACACCCAAGGTTGTCTTTAAGATGTGGTGGGCTGGAAACCAGATGGGTATCTCCTGCCACACCATCAGATGCATGGCTGAGAGCAGAAAGGAGGAGCATATTTGCATTCTGGGCAAGAAGTGTTCAAAACAAGGGACAGAGCTGTGTGGCACCATGCTGACAGATTCCCATCAGGTCTTTTAAGAAACTGGATAATTGTTTTGTACAACACTGATGTCACACAAGAGAAGAGACTTTTGCCAGCTACACTCTCTCTTCCTCACATCTGCCTTCCCCTAGCGACAGGGAATTTAGGGTGGTGAGAAAGGTCTGTGTATAAGAGTAACAGCCTGAGACATGGGCCCTGCCAGTGACTGTCCAGGTAACTGAGAAGCTTGGTAGAGGCTTGCCCAGAAGAAAAATGATAATTTGTTGTCCCACTTGAGAAAGTACTGTCTGAGTGAAGAAAGCCTCCTCCAGATAGAACACTAAGCTTGATTTCAAATGACTAACATTTTTCTTCACATTTTCAAGTTCTTCTTCAGGCAGTGACCCAATATACAACAACACATAAGCTATGTGTGTATATATTTTTCAATTGTTTGCAGGTTTTGAAGACCATTAAAAGTTAACAGGACATATCTCAACATAATGAAATTGTCAATAATTGCCATATTCTGCTTTACAATTTTCAGACAGTGATGTTTAGCTGCATTACCATCAAAATGTGCTCCAGATGTGCTAGAAGAACCAACACTTCTCAACCTGAATAAACCCTGCCTCTCCATCCTAGAGAAAGTTTATTTAAAGTATTTTGTCTCAATGCCTCTGAAGAAAGGGACATTAGATAGGTTCTACAAAACAATATAAACTCATACAGCTGGGATAGCTCTGTATTTTTTTAATTCTGTCACAGTCCATGCATCCACCTGGCACTTATTACATCATAAGTGCTATAATAAGCATGTCAATGCACACATCTATTTAATTTTGGCAAGTCCCTGATTGCAGACTTTTGTACAGAGGCAGTTCCTGGTGCTTAAGAATTGCAGCTAGGAATTGTGATAGACAGTAAATCTAACTGATTATGAATTAGGAACAATAGCTGTAATGAAGATTTGCATTTTTAAAGGCATGCAATTAACATCAGTATTAACTTCTTCCTCCAGCTAAAAAGTCAAGCTGAACTACCTTTTGCTGAACTTGCGCTGGGTTTCATATTTCTTTTGCTTTGCTGACAAGTACAAAAGCATGCAGGTCAGCTGCTGCCCAGGTACTATTTTGAATATTGCTAATACAAATCGGTAACCATGAGAGAGAAGCAGCAGAACAAATCAGTATGTGTGCCAAAAACCAAGGGATGAAACAGATACACAGCTTATATCAGGGATGAATCTGAGATACGATAAAACTTGGGATTTCCTCTGTTTTGTAAGGCAAAATTATACAGTGCATAAGGCAAGAAGTACTTTCCTTCCACAGTGCCTTTGTTTTGATTGTATTTCATATGTGCGTTTAGTTAATGCACACAGCATCAAACATTTAAAGAGGAGGCTGAGGGGTGACCTCATTAATGTTTACAAATATGTCAAGGGGGAGTGTCAGGAGGACGGAGCCAGGCTCTTCTCAGCGACGTCCAATGACAGGACAAGGGGCAATGGGTGGAAGCTGGAACACAGGAGGTTCCATAAAAATATGAGGAAAAACTTTTTCACAGTGAGGGTGACAGAACACTGGCACAGGCTGCCCAGGGAGGTTGTGGAGTCTCCTTCTCTGGAGACTTTCAAAACCCACCTGGACGCGTTCCTGTGCACTCCACTGTAGGTGGTCCTGCTCTGGCAGGGGGGTTGGACTAGATGATCTTTGAGGCCCCTTCCAAACCCTGACATTCTGTCATTTTGTGATTCTGTGAAAAAACGCTTTGTGCTCCCCCAGCCTTTAGATGTAGAAATTCAGTGAGTTGGAACACACCCCTATGAAGGCATGACACCCAATCCAGTAATTACAATTATTTTAACACCATCAAATACGAAACATAACAACACTATGGTAGAAAAAATACTAATGCTTATGGATTTCAAAACCATACCAACCAGTTTTAAAACCATCTATGGATCAAGAAGGCTGAGTTCTTAATTCTTGTAATGCTGTTTACTTCTTATTTCTATCATTTTTTCTTTTGCAGATGTTGTTTCTTTAGCTGAAATCTCCTTCAGCTTGTTTACCAAGTTCTGTAACTGCCAGTAGTAAGTGAAGAATGATTTACTTGAACTTTATCTGGACCAGATCCTGAGGTCTCTATTTAAAGTTTATTTAGTTCTTCATCAGACAAAATTTCCATGAGCTTTCAATGGTCTTTGCCTTTTGAAAGCCACAAGTATAAGCCATGTTATAAGATGCTGAGCGATTTATGTGAAGACTTCACCAAACTGTATGCAGAGTTAAAAAGCAAGGCTAAGCATGAACCATTTAGATGCCATTGTGGGATGGAAGATCAAGACCTTCCTAGTTTTCTTTTTGACACAGAGCCCTAGAAGCATGGAAATTTTGGCTCTCTGAGTTAAAGTCCCTTACTAGTCCATGAGCAACAGGAACTACTCATTAATCTTCGTTAATCATTACAGACTGAAAAAGAAATACTTAGATACAGAAACCGTGTGTATTGGTGTGGTCCATTTAAGCCAAAGATATAAATAACTAAGCTAGTTCTGCAAAATTTCCTCATCCTGCATTCACTCTATCCAGAATCTAGGAGGATTTCTAAAGCAGGATTAAATTAGACTACCATAGTCTGCAGCATTAGGATGACAGTCTTCTCCACACCACCCTAAAAATGCCCACAGAGTCAGCACCTGATTCTGAGTGCAAAGACAGTGCCTTTAAAATTCACAGTGTTATATCAGAAAGCTGTTCTGACAGCTCCTAAGTTGAAGCATGCTACACAGCAATCTTCTACATCTGGATGAACTTGCCATTTTAAAGTAAACTTGAAAAATTAGGTATTTATTTGAACTATGCCTATGGTTTCAATGGGAAAAGAACTGTATTCATTGTTTTAGTGTACTAGTATGTTGCCTTCCCATGTACCTCGTACGTAAATGCAATACTGCCATTAGTTTTCACAGTTGGCTTATAAGAAGATACATACTACAATTTAAATTAATCCCTGAGGGAAGAGTTATAAAAGATTGTTGTTAATGTTGTTGTGACACCAATTCCTAGAATTCCTTGGTTTTTCCTACAGAAATACACAATTTTAAAATTAAAATGCATGCATGCGGTTAAAAGCGTGACAAATAAAAAAAATGATTAATTGAGTCCATGAGAATTCAGAAATACGCCAGGATGTTTTTCTCCTGCATCCTAATAACAGGGTAAAAAACCAGCAAGGAGTAGCTCCCAACCAAAACTCCAGAAGGAGGAGCTAAAACCAAACAAGGTAAAGGCAGAAAATAAGATTAAATCTCATATTAAATAACTTATAACAGCTACAGAAAAATAAACTGAAACTAAGACAATGCTTCCGAGGAAAATCACACAACTGAAACAATCTGTATCTTCTTTTTTTATTGCTATTTCTTGTGTGTGTTCCTCTTTGTTCTAAATATTTGGAGCCATTTACTGCATTCAAACATGCCTTATCTTTTGATTATGGACACAACTCCACTTTGCTTAGGTGAATCAGTGGGAGTCAAAGCTTTAAATCCCCAGAAGATGCAAAGTTGTTTAAAAAGTTAGAGCCCTTCTCATCTTCTGCCAGCAGAGGATCTGGCCCCTGGGTACTTAAATACAGAAGGAGAACCAAAAAAGTATGCTGTCAGGAAAAGTCTCCATTTGCTGCTACTTTGCAAGTCCAAACTAAACTGCAGCCTTTTTTTTTTCTTTTTAAAATGTGCATAAAATATGTCATGTGGACATCAAAACTATCCTTTGTGTGCAAGAGAAATTCTGCCCAACCTCACAGATACATGGAAAACAAAGGATAAAGAAATGGACAAAAAAGGGTCCATTTGCACACCGCTTTTCCCCAAGACTTCTTCATTTCAGCTTGCAGAGACATTAGGGGGCAGGCCAAGAAAGAAAAATAAAAGCAGCTGAACAATGGATCTGCAGACAACCCACCGCTTGCTCACACCACTGGTATGGTGTCAGCTGCTGAGGTTGAAGTTAAGGTAACAACTCAACCACTCCAGACAAGCAACAACTAGAAAGGAGAAAACTATTCAGTAGGGCTACTCTGTAAAAATCCTATATATTCTGGCTTTAGACAACATCTTCTCTATAATAACAAAGTTCAGAGTTATTTCAGACTCTTCATTTCCATCTTCCTTCATGAATAGGAGAACCTGTACCAGCTACAAAGGGGGTGGATATTTAAAGCCCCAAACCCACAGCCAAATAGATGAAATAAGCACAACTACTTTACTTTAGACCTAACAAGTGAGTCAGCAGTCAGATTCTATTTCCCCTGCTGAAGTCAGAAAACAAATTAAGCTGACAGCGTGCCTCTAATGGTGATGACATCACTGAGAGTGGAGTTATTTTCAGTCTCCACAGCACTGGTAAAGGAGAAACATAAAAGAGAGAAAGGGAAACTTAACTTTTTCTCATGCCTACTCCTAGTATAGTTGCTTTGCACCCACTCCCTCAAATTAGGTATTATTTTGCAATTGCCATTCTGTGCTTAAAAGTATATATGCATTTTTCAAAGGCTTGTAACTGAATAAAATTTATTTCCTTCTCTCTTTAAGGTTTACAGCTAAGGTTTATAGCAATTTTAGTCTTGTATGAAGTGGGAACAAGTCTTCCAAATACTTTAGAATTGCACTGAAATAAAACAGGGAAGAGTTTAAACTGTTTGCCAGAATGTTAAAACATGATTTTGTATGGAGTCTGTAAGTCTTTAGATGCCCAATCTGTGAACCCCAGAGGACAGCAGAGAATGTGGCTCTATGTCTGCAAAAATATCTCTCTGTCAGATGCACTCCTTGTTTTCAAAGTGGAGGTGGAAAAGTTCCTGCTTCTTGACAGTACAAAAGCTATGCTTTGAAGAGTTTCCTAACTTGGAAAAAATACACTTTCTGGGACAGCAGCTGAGAGACACTATTAAGGTGGATACAAGAAGACTCGAGGGGATTTGGAGAAGAGCAGGGCTTTCTACATGAGAAGCCTGAAGCACAAAGTGACATAAAAAATGCATGAGGCTGAGAAGCAGTAGGAAAGAAGACGCAGAAAGATACAGAACTATGAACAAGGTAAATGATAAAATAAGAAAAGTGAAATAAGCTGGGACTGAGTTCTGCTGAGCCACGGAGATGAACCTGAGTAAGAAGCAGAAAGAAGTAAAAGTGCAGAAATATCAAGTGAGATGGGACCAGTTTGGCTTTGTCGGTGAGCGACAAGACGTGAGGTGATGAGAATGTTGCAGCAATGGGACTGCAACTCCTGGCAGTGGCAACAGACAGGAAGCACTGGATTGCAAACAGGCAGCTCCTAGAGGTATACAATTTAATGAAAAGCTGATGACTTGACAAAAATTAGAGAGGTTGCTTGTATGGCAAGTGAGAAGTTATGACGAGGTTGAGGTGTGAAAATGGGAAGCAAAGTTGTGGATGCACTGCATGCAATGTGGAGACAGGTAAAAATAAAGATGACTGGGCAGAAGAGAGGAGATGTGGTAAGTGAGGAAATGGATGTACATGAGGTAGGTGAGCATCTCAGATCCACTGGATGTATTGCAGGGAGAGCAGATAACCTCCTTCTTCTGCCAGCTTGGACCTATGTGAGGATAAAGAATACCTTGAAAGAAACACAAGAAAGAAGCTAAGAGAACCAGGTCTGTCTTCAGAAGATAAAATGGAGAAGAAGAAATACACAGAGGATTAAGAAGACTGAGAAAAGGCAGTTAGAGCTGTCTGGAAGAAAATTAGTGACAGATTTCCTGCTTGTCTCCAAGGAAAAATAAACCCAGTGTGGAATGTAACCCTTTAAACAAGAGCATTGGTGTGTCAGTAACATAAAAGGGGTTTCTGTGGACTAAAGTGGACAACTTTTGTCATATAGATGAGTGGTGCTTTAAGGAACTCATCAATGAGCTCTTTGTCCGAGAAACTATTAAACAAACAAACAAATCTGGAGCAATTAAATTAATAATTAAAGAACCCTTGCAATAGACCAATTCAGTGCTCTCTGGAGATGGCCATCTTATGCAATTTACACCCTCTCTTAACCAATGTCATTAGTAGTGGTTCTAGAAAGCACAAAGGAATGAGACTGAAATACTGCAGGAACACTGTCAACACTGATCAAAGCCCTCATCGTAGCTTTTGTTCAACTAGGGCAAGTGGCTCGTTTGTGTGCAGAAGAGGAGCCTTCATTTTGGGGAAGCAGGAAAAATAACGTCATTCCATCGTGAAAACTGCGAATTTTTTTTAAAATAACTTCTTTGAAGTCAGACAAGGTTTCAGTGGAAAGTTTTCCAGAAGAGGAATATAATCCTGACAACCCATTTAATCCTTTCTACAGTATGTGGTCGTGTAATACCAAAGATTATTACCTTGTAGGCCCACTCATAAGCTGAAAATTTGCTTCTTACTGCAAACATTTGGTTGAAGCCACTGGAAATTTTATCTGGTTGTAATAGATCTAATGAGACACTGAATGGTTGTTTGTTTCACTAATTTTGTATCAAGTGACTCTAAAAAAGAAAATATTGGCAGATTTCTCTAATTGCTTATAGCATCTCTATAGTTTATTACTGTTAACACGTCAGCCTTTCCAATTTCCTGTGATTCACTAAACATTGACGTAAAAATTCTCATAGGATTAATTGGCTATTAATTTCCAAGACGTAACTGCTCCTTATATGCTCTTTAGAATTGTTTTGCTCTTTTTCCTATTCCATATATAAAGGGGAATTCTCAGCCTCCCCTTCTCATTTCCTACATCTTGTGTTACTTGTCTTTTCACTTACTGGAGAATGACAAACAAGCCAAAATTCTTCCACAACCTACCCTCCTCCATTTACAGTATCTTGCCCAGTCTAGCAGTAGGTCAAATCTGTACCACTTCATAGCTTAAGCACATCATAGTCCAGAACTTTTTACAGCTGAGACAGCACAGACGTGACCATTTCTGACTCACCTGTCACATACATACCTTTTTGTAACATTAAAGCTCCAAATAAGAGACCATGTCTCAACACAGCCTTCAGCTGCTCTAAAGTACTGGATAAATGTTGCTGCCTCCTCATCTCGCTACACCTTTTGGCAAGGTTGTGACTCTGGGGCAAGGCCCTGAAGGATGTTTTTGCTCCACCAAACAGGACAAAGTGGGTCAACGCAGCAGTGACTGAATGCGGTACCCATGAGGGGGATGGGGTTGCTTCAGCCAACACATTTCTCATTAGTCCTTCCAGATAATGGGCTGACTTCCATTACGTTTGTGCCTCCCTTCAGTAAGCACTGGCTTTGAGTGATGGAAATGAGCCCTCACTGTGGAACTGTGTCATTGCATGGTCCTGGAACGATTGCTGGGGATCTAAAATACCCATATACAGAGCAGGCACCTTTTCATCAGTAAATCACCCATGGGACACAAGGAAGGGAGTCAGTATGCTTTGGAGTTTGCCAAGCCCCAGCTCATAGTGAGTGCTGAAGAAACGCTTCAGGGCAAGTCAACCATTAGTGAAGGTCCTTTTTCACTGAAGTGTCACAGGTTACGGCTGGGCCGGCCACTAGTGCGGACAGATGCTCTCTAACCCCCTCTTCCCCCTCCCCCAAATGGGAAGGAAAAGGGAATGAGGCAGAGAGACTTACGGGTTAGAGAAGAAAAGCTAGAACAGCTTTAATGAAACAATAATAGAAATAATGGTGAAATAATAAAAGTAAAGAACTATATACAACTATAGATAGTAGCCCGATATCAAACCCAACTCCCTCCCCTGATATCAATCCCCACTGGTGCTGCAGAGCAGGAGGCACCGGGGAAGCCCCAGGCTCAGCGGCGGCGGGAGCTGGATACAGGGAGCTGGATTCGGGAACTCAGGATCCGGATCAAAATCAGGAGGTCAGATGGAGTCCTCTCTGGACACCGGCCATTGCAGAAAAGGGACAAAACTCTCGTGATCACTCAATCTATACTAATGACGTATATGGGATGGAATACTCTCGTTGGTCACCTGTCCTGTCTATTACCCACTGGAGGTGCAACCTTTTACTTCCTTGTGACCCCTCTTACTACCCAGCACCCCCAGGGTGGCACACAAGAGCCAGCAGTGGCCTTGGTCACTATAGGAATAAGTATCAGCAAGAGCCTTTCTGCATCCCAGTCCCAGGCAGTGACTGTAAACATCAGGTGTTATCACTGCCAGTAGCACACACTGTCTGCAAAAACATGCTGCTGACTTCAGAAAGTGCAGCCTTTTAGAAGATGCTAAACTGGAAAGTAAAAATCACTAAACAGAACTGAGTTTTTAGCTAAACCCAGGACAAGAAGTTATATATCAACAATACACGGGAGTGTAAATCCGTCGCATACCTGAATTATGAGGGGCCAGGACTCATGGCAGGAATTCCCCAGTTGCATTGCAACAGCAGGCATCATACACAGAGATGGGGAAAGTACCACATACATACAGCCTGTTGTACAACGTGCTCAATTACAATCCCTTGTAATTTACATATCATGATGCAACAAGTATTATAAATCACTGTAGAACATTTATGGGCATGGTCACAAACCTGGGGCCCTCTCTGAATGGCACTGCGTGCTTCTCTACATGGGAAATGGGAAGGCACAAACGTGAGATGCTGGTGGAAGAACGAGTGAACTCTCCCGAGAGAACACATGGATCTTTCAAAGCAGTAGTTTTAGGTCTCATCACTTCAACAGCAGGTATTTCAGAACAGATCAGAAGACTGCTGGGAATGAGGATCAGGTGTTGTCAAGCAGGATAAAGGACAGCTGTTAGCTCAGTCAGGAGAATCCTACTGAGTGTAATTAAGGGTCAGGAAAGAGAAAGTGAAGCTTTCTAGCTTTAAGAGGGATTCTTGGCTAAGAGACACTGTATATCTATAAAACGAAATGAAGGTTGTTAGAGTAGATAATTTGGCGGGTAGCTTTTGAAGAGACCAAAGGATAGGGAAGACATTAAAGCTACTTAATTGGGAGAGCATAAAATCAGAAAATTGAGGTGGTAAGCTTAGATCCTAAAAAAGGTAAATAAACTGGGGTTTGCTTGTCAGTGGACTCTTTAAAACAGACCTAACTTGATAACAATAATAGAAAGCTATCTGATCCTTAAGCTCTTAGGTCTGTGGGAGGAGACAGGGTGTATGTAATACCGTGGCCTCCTCTAGGCCTGGTGTGTTTTAGAGCAGTGATTTATAAAGCTGACAAGTTTGTCATTGCTATCCTATCTTTTATAATACAGTATCATATTCTACTTCTTTGTATCTTTTTTTTTCATTTTTTTGTGAACAACTAGCTTGTGTCACATTTAACCTAGGAGAACCCTGACCCTTGGAGATTGATCCTTACTGATACTCTGATGTTTCATTTTTGTCTCAGAATGCCACAATCTGAAATTCCAATCTGCTTCTCAATGTTCCACCATAACAGGGTGATAAGTTGTATTCAGCATTTCATAGCGGATTTCCATGCGATATTTCAAAGCTCAGCAAAAGGCTTCTCATACTCTGTGGTGAACAGGATAAGCTTTGTCATTCAGAAGATAAATCTGAGCTATCTGTATGTGCAGAAACACTAAAATGAGAACATATGTTGGAGACAGGTATGCTGTAATGAGACCATATTTTATTGAATTCCAGATTTCCACTCAGGATGTAGAAACCACAGGCACAATATTTCCTGCTAGTATAGTGACCACAGATAAAACTCAGAGCAGTAATACCATCAGGCCGGATCCATTATGCTTTACTCTCTCAGTGCAATTTTATGTAAATATACACACATCCAGAGACGCCAGAGTCTTAAACAATGAGTCAGGCACCCTATCTCTAATATATGTAGGATTTAGAAGTATTCTTATTGTCATTATCGCAACTTCTACTACACTTGCAGGATCAGAACTTTAGAGAAGAGCCTGCCAGAGGAAATTGTAGGAAATGTTTGCATTTCTGTAGGATTCCATCATCCAGAGGCCTGTAATGGTGAAAGCACCCTTCAGCAGCTGTTGTCTGAAAGGTCAGGTTAAGTCTTGATACGCAATAGACATGCGTTTCAGTTCTTCCCTTTGTAATTATTGATTATAGCTCTCTTTAGCCCTGGTTTGTACAGCCAATCCTTCTGGTGTGTCTGCTGTGACAACTTAACCAGCTGGAAACATCTTGCGGCACGTTGTCTCTCTCCTCTTGGTCTTTGTCAGCTTTCCAAACACCAATAAAAACCATCCTTTCAATATCCCAATAAGGTTAAAGAGATGTTCTTCATATCTGCAATTAAAGCACAGAGCAACCAGTTCTAATTAGCACTAAGGCTTCCTTAAGTCTGTTCTGACAGGATGTATTTACACTTCTCCAATCAAGGCCTCTTCACACTTTTGAAAACATCATTAAGAAAAACTAAGTCTCCTTAGTTGAATCTCATCTGTATTTAGTCACTTACTAAATTACACAATTGTACTTTGTGAACTGCTAGGAACTGAATCCAGGTGTCTTGAAAGTAAGAGACTCTCTGCATCTACTAGGTATACAAATAAATTGTATTGATTTTCTTAATTCCTTGGAGTTTTTTCCCATGCAAACTTAGACAGTAACTTCTGTATATTTTCTTCTGCATTAAATTAAAATTATATACCTCAATACTATGGTTATAATACTTGACACTGAATTTCACACTTTTAGAATACATTTACTTTTTCATACTCCATTCATTTTAATCCAGAAGATACTGCATTATATACTTCCAGATAAGTGTTGGATTGTGGGGTTTGTTGCCATAAATAGTTTGCTTTGGGGTTTTCCCCCTTTTATTTGTATTTTTAAAATGCAAGTTCAAGCTCCCGAATGTTATTTGGATAGCAATGTTAGCAAACTAATCCTGGTTTGTATTTATAAACTTATTTTTTGGACTATGGTGATTTACTAAGTCTGCCATGAATTCTACCTTAATTGCAAAGAGTACGTAGACACTACTTCAAAGCTAGGCAAAGCATTAGGTACCACCAACCACAAGCAAGCTTCCCCAATTCCTGCTACTCCCACATCAAGACACCTTCCATGGCGAAAGACAGGTAAGTCCTATTAAGCTGAAGTCTCACTTTCAATAGGGTGGCATTTGAGTAAGATTCATTAGAAGCAAGACCAAAAAATTGTCCAGCTTGTGAAGGCCACGTAATTCGTATGACAACAGGTTAACAGGAATTTTATAGAATATTTCAGTGCCACACGCTACCCTTTTCCTAATGAACATGATCACATTTTCCAGTGCAAGGCACGTAAAACATTCGCGTGTGGACGCAAGATGATTGCAACCACTTATGCAAAGGTGAGATCAAGCCCCACAACCGAGCCTGGTGACAGACAGTTATTAGTGGTGATTACAGTCGAGTAGTGATGGCTGTGCCTAGAGGGAAGAAGGTAAAAGGAAAGGTCTGCTGCCACAGGTGAAAGCATGATCTTGCTTTGGCCTGAGACAAAACGAATGAAAAACAGGAGCTGCTGTCTTGAGGCAAAATCTCTTCATTATTCCTTTAACCGAGAGGACGATCCAACTCTGAGCTTAGCATCTCCCAGAGATTAACTGATACGTTTCTCTTCCCCATAGAGGCAATTTCCAGATGATTTTCTTGTCCTGAAATCTGTTCTTGTGTAGTAGCTTCTATTAAAATCCTGACACATCTTTCTTCTTTATAAAATTTAATGTGTGGTGTGGTAATACTTAAACCCCTGAACAATGAAATGGCATATTTCTGCCTACCCTCCATACTTTGGTGCCTAATAAAAAGCCAGATTTCTACTGTTTGCAGCCCTCTTGTATGCTAGTGCACAGGTTCTTTGCCCTTGTTTTTTCTAGATTTGTAGGACATGTACAGGGAAGGGCAAAAGATGACCAACATACAAAATTCTGAAATGCTAACTGAAATGTGACACCCATTTTGCTTCTAAAGAGAGGTTTTAATTCAAACAAGTAATTTGGAATAGGTTGCTGTTGCAGGAAAGGACTCAACAACTATAAAAAGAGCAGATCATGGAATTTTTTTTAGAGGAAGGAAGTCTTATCGTATAAACAGGGATTGCTTGAACTATGTTAAAGGCAAACCTAGGTGTAGGGTTTTTTTCCAGTTGTAGCTGCCACCTTTTCAGCTGCTCAGGTTCGTCTCCCTAACGGCATTACTCAGATGTACGTATCTGCCTGTGTAGTTGACGCAGGTACAAACACATGAGCTTTGATAATGTAAAGCAAATTGTCCCTGTGAGGGAATAGAAACTGATGATTCCAGAGGGATGGAAGGAAACATTTTTCTTCATCATGGATTTTTACACAAACTCAAGGATTTTTCAGAAAGTCATGATTTGTGTGTTAAACACATAATGTATGACTGCTGTGAATATGACTTTTTTATTCAACATTCCAGCAGCCAGGTTGAGATCGAAGAGACCTGGTGCTGATCAGACCACAAAAAAAAATATTTCTTGCTGTTAAGCATGAAGGCTGCCAAGCACTACTTAATTATCTGTTTGCTATTGCCTTCTTCTAAATTTCTATCAATAACTGGCCGGAGTTTTGCAAATTGCCTGTTTTGAGGCAAGTGTTCCCAACTTCTCCTCGACCTTTAGCTCAAACTTTGATACGGTTAGTTGGTGGAGGGGTTTTCTGAGGACAACAGAAGGTAAAAAGTGTAGGGTTAGTTTTGAGGTAGATCTGTTCCGTGGTCTAACTCACCACGTGGCAGCACAAGCAACTGCACCACTTCAAAGGGAGACTGATGCAAGGGCCAGGCTGAACAGTAGTGAGCAAGGGTACGGCACAGCTGCTTCTCTTGGCAGTGGCTTCAAGTGATCACCAGCTACGACCTTTTACTCCAGATATGGAAATCTCTGTAGTACCAGCTGAAGTTTGGTTCATTATGAGCAACTGCCTATCCACAACTCTGTACCTCTTTGTAGATAGGTATTTATGCTTACATGAATGTGGGATCAAAATGCTACCAAGCAGAAACAGAAGTAGCCTGTGCTCATCATAGTAGTGTGTGCATGCATGCACACACACACATTTTTAATTACTAACACTCTTGCCATTCCTCCCACCCCCCAAAAAACTCCAAATATTCAAAGAATGTTAACTTTTATCACGGGTGGAACAAAGCATGCAATCTGTCAAAATCTAGCGATGCTTTCGGACAGTGGGGGCTGTTGAAAACGAAGTGGCCTTCTCAAACACAGTTATGAAAAATTTGGCTTTGACAGCAAGTTGTTTGACACCAGTGCCCGTTTTCAGTTGCTGGTCTAAAGTTTCAAGGATTCTTTTGCATCAGCCAAGCCACCTGACCTTGCAAAAGGATGAGTGTTTATTAGAGAGCTTTAAGAGAACCATGTAAGACCGCATACACTCGTGGATCTCAGTATATGTTTGTCAGCTGTTTGTGTACTAACAGCTGAGGATAAAAAATAAAAGAAGGGCTGTTTTCAAAACCTGTGGGGCTTTTTGACAGCTTTATCGTCATGTCTCTTGGCCTGCAGAAGTGACTTTCCCGCTTCAAGGCAACTCTTACTCATGCAGTCCAACCACTACTTAAGTGGTATTGCCACGAAAACAAATTCCTGCATCTTAATTCCTTTCCCTCTTTGCTTAATGATATTCTGCACAACACCACGTCTCCTCCCTGCCTCTCACTTGCTTCCCAACTTCCTCGTCTGTTCCTCTGTTGGTGCAAATCAAACTTTTAGACTCTCCCATTCCCCACACAGCTCATCTGCCTCAGCAGCGGCAGCCCCAAGGCTGAAACCCCACGCGGGCGCTTCCCAGCAAACGCAGCGCCTCGGCCGCTGCCGCCCTTCAGCCCGGCGGGCCTGCCCGCCGCTGCCCCGCACACAACTCCGGCCAAAAAACCCACCGAGGCCGGAGAGCGGCGAAGCCAGCGGGAGCCCCGGCCCGGTCGCCGAGCACTTCCCCCGCCTCCAACTGAGGTTGGACTCGATGATCTCGGAGGTCTCTTCCAACCGAAACTGTTCTATGACCCGCTTCTACCCAGGTCTCCAGCAGCGCCGCGTTCCAGCCTCTCGCCCGCGGCTAGGCTCGGCTCGGCTCCGCGCCGCCGCCTCCCGCTGACCCCCTTCCCCACGGCCCGGCTCGACGATCCCCCACTCCCCGCCTCCCGGCCCGGCCCTGCCCCTGCGAACGCCGAGGCCCGCGGGCGGTGGCAGAGGCGCCCGTCGGTCGCACGCGCGTGCGCCGTTGCCCGTCCAGGTACGGCCCGGGCGCCATGTTGTGAGCGGAAGCCGGGCGAGAGCGGCGTTGGCCGGGGGGAGGGCGGAAGCGCGGCTCCGCCTGGCAGCGGGGAGGGGGCGGGGGGAGGGACGGCCGGACGGGCGGGTGGACAGGCAGGCAGGCAGGCGGCGGTAGCAGCAGGAGCGGGTAGCAGTCGCCGCTGGAGCCGCTGCTAGAGCCTGCCGGGCTGTCCCGCACCCTCCGGAGGGCTCGTTGCCTGCCTCGCCGCCGCCGGGGTGCGGGAAAGCGGAGCGCGGAGGCTCTGGGAGCCGGGCGGGGAAGATGCCCCTGGCGCAGCTGGCGGACCCTTGGCAGAAGATGGCTGTGGAGAGCACGGCCGAGAGCAGCACCGAGGTACGGACCGGCCGGGCGGGCAGGGGAGGTGTTGTGGGGAAAGTTGTGAAGAGGGGATGGGACCTGGGCTCCCGTTGTCGCTCAGGGGACGGGCAGAGTTCGCCCTCGAGGGAGTCTGGGGTGGACAGGGGCGCGGGCCCGGGAGGGGGCCGGGGGGCAGCGGCCCGGTGAGGGGCGACGGGGCGCTGCGGGTCTCCGGGACCCCCGATCCGCTCGAGCGAGCAGCCGGGCCGTGAGCGTTGGCGCCCGGCCAGCCCCCCTTGCGCGCCGCTTCCTTTCCGGGGCACTGACTCACCACCGGGACCGGCTGGGACTCCCCCGCGCCGGGGTTCGGGGCGTGTTTCACGGGACCGGGCTGCTCCTGGCTCTCTCCCTCCCCTTCCGCCCCGTTCCCCGGGAGGGAGTAACCTGCTCCTGCCGCGCCAGCGGCGGCCAACTCGGGCGCTTTTGTTCCAGCGCGGTGTCTGGTTACTGTCACGACGTTTCCCTTCCCGGGGCGGCCCTGCCGCCTTCGCCAGCGCGGCCCCGGGGCGGGGGTGGAGGAGGGGGGCGATAGAGCCGGGGCCTGCCGTCACCTTGCCCGCTGCTTCCCCTGTGGCGGCCAAGGGCCGTCCCCGCCCGGGTACCGCTGCCCCCTTATCTAAGCAGGATGGGGTTGTCTCTGCAGTTTCGCAAGCGTTTGTGAAACCGCAGGTTCGTTTCGCATGGGTGAAGCTTTGTGCTTGGCGGCGTTTATGGGAACGTCCCCGAGATGCCGCGCAGCGTGGTTTCCCGCTGTTGGTAGCGGGGAGTTCGTGTTGCGCTCCTGCCCTTGTTAGGCAGGACGCGTGTCAGCTTTCCCAGGCTGAGGTAATGAGGGTGGCCGGAGATTACATTCACGGGGCCATAGATGCCTTCAGTTACTCATTTTTTTCTTACAGCATACTATTGTGTTGGTTTGGATCTATGTAAACACTACACCTACACGCTCAGTTGTGCTTGCGCCGTGATTCTCTAGTAGCCCACAATGCTTGTGCTAGTTTACCACCAGACTCCCGTCTGAAAAGAAATAGCTTCCTCTGACAGTGCAGCTTCTACCTGAATTTGCTCCAGCTGATACACTGCCAGCCTGCTTCAAGTGATGCTGATATAAACGGTGTGGACTCAGGCCAGCTCACAGTTAGTTGCAAGGTTAGGACTTACACCTCAGTGAGCAGAGCAAAGAGAGAGAGAGACCAATGCAAAGTTTCTGCAGTATCAGAAGTATTTGTCCTTTTGATGTTTGTCTTGTCTTCCTCCTGCTTAAAGTGACCGCATCTCTGGAGGTCACAGTAATCTGCAGTTCTGATTTGACGTGCAGATCTGTCATTTAAATTCTTGCCAGTCCCTGTAGTTACTGGCAAATTCTTGCCAGTTATTCACTGGCCTCCAAAGTGGTGGTCTTAGACGTTTTTGGGTGTATTTTTGTGTTTTGTTTAGTTTTTTTTTTTAGTGGGGAGTAATTACAATAGTAGTGTGACTCTTGGGGGCAAGGGAGAAGGTGATAGGGGAGATGTTTCTGCAAGACCACTTAGACTAGTGATTTAGAGAAAAGAACTGTTACTTTAGTTTTCCATGCTCACTGCATGTAGTCTGTGCAACTTCAGTGATGGTATATGGGATGGAAACGTAGCAAAATAGATTATTTGAAATATGTGTATTTGCATGATTATACTTTGTTACTTGTTTTAGTGTATTTCAGACATGATTTGTTTTTAAACTACTGTCACAGAATCACAGAATGTTAGAGGTTGGAAGGGACCTCAAAGATCATCTAGTCCAATTACCCTGCCAGAGCAGGATCACCTACAGTAGATCGCACAGGAACACGTCCAGGCGGGTTTTGAATGTCTCCAAAGAAGGAGACTCCGCAACCTCCCTGGGCAGCCTGTGCCAGGGCTCTGTCACCCTCACAGTGAAAAAGTTTTTTCTCATATTTTTGTGGAACCTCCTATGTTCCAGCTTGAACCCATTGCCCCTTGTCCTGTCAATGGACGCCACTGAAAAGAGCCTGGCATTGAACTTCTTGAAACAAGTGTATTTTACATCTTTCTAAAAAAATAAAAAAAAACACATTGACATCAGTCTACAGCAGTTCATCACCAAAATTTTTCAAGGACCGCTAACAAAGCATGAAACAGCAATGAACTGAGAGGTTTGCACTCTAAGGCCCTAGTCTACAATAAACATTCAGTTCTTGAAAAGGCTAGACTGCACCTGTGAATCCATCTCAGATGAACCGCAAAAGTAAAAAGGTAAATTTAGAGTGGTTGCTTGCCTGAAATGAGTCTTTAAAAAACTTTATTTTAGTGAAAATAGGTAAGTTTAAGTCAAATGCATACACAAATGACCTAAATACGTAATGTAAGTTTTCAATTTGCATGAGCTTTGTTTACCTGTAGTATAGCAATATCGTAATTAGAGACCCTATCAACGGTATCCTTGGGCAAAAATATTTTTTACATCCACCTGGAAAACTCATTGTGATTTCAGTCATACTCTGATAGTAGTAATGTCTTCAGCTGTAATACCGAGTGAGGTGAAGAGTTTCTGCTAACCTCTCAGATTTGACGACACAGTTCTTGTAACACTGTTATCCACATGGAATTACAAATTGTTGTGCTTTAAAGCTCAATTCAGACACTTTTCTTGTCTTAACAGCTTGTTGAGTTTTTGATTGGATTAATTTTTCTTTGTTTCCCAGTGCAGTCCTGTATTTGGTTTTATGGTGGTACCACCAAGGAGGTGATTTGCTGTGATGTGTGAGCAAATTCAGTAAGAGGAATAAAATGCCTTTAGCTAGCATTACTGTGGAAGACAGTACAGTTAGCCATAAACAGCTGCTGTAACTTAGGTGCACAGGACAGCAGATCTGTAGAACATGATCCTTCTTAAGAAATAATGCCAACTTTTTTTGTTTTTTAGATAGAGATCTATAGTTTTCAGAGATCAGTTGCAAGACTTTTGTTTCTACAAGTACAAATAGGTCGGTGATCTGACAGCCTTTCCAATGTGTGAAGTTGTTACACTATTTTAAAAATAATTTGTCTATATAGTGTAAGGTTTTAAACTGAACCACCATTAAAGCCTGTGGAATGATGCTGTCTTTTATTGACTCGGTCTACTCAAGCTTTATAACAAGCATGCATTTGTTTTTCATGGTGAGAATGTACCTGTTATTTCAAGTCATCTGCTTTCAAGCAAATTAAGTATTGATGATTTGAGTTTGTATTTGAATGCCTGAATAACTAGCCTGATCTTTTGATCTGTGCTCCCAGCTATGCATATTAATGTTGACTGGAGAAAAATGAATACAGTAATGGCAGCCAAATTTTGGACATCGTTACACTGAAAGAGCTGGCCATCATAAGGGGATGCCATTTGCTAGATTTTCTGGGAAGCATTTGTGCCAGCTATCTTTAGGAGTTTTAATTTAGGTGTTCTAAATTGGATATGGAGAAAGTTCACTTTTTTTCCACTCCTCTTGACAAGGAATTTATGATCACCTATTTAGGTTGTCTAAATAGATGGTATGAATCCCCTTTTGCAGAATTCCTTGTTTTATCTTCTGTATCCAGAATTAATTTGAACCTTGCACAATACAAGGAGTGTTAGCATTTAGTGGTTGTGCTGATGCCTTAAAGAATCTGGTATAATGTAATTTTTGCTTTGTAATTCCGTTTGGTGTCAGTGTGACATTCTCTATGTCAAGGTGTACCTCAGTGTATCAGGTGTCTTTCCACCTGTAGCCCTGAGGCTGTGATTAGAATGTCTCTTTACACCCTATACTAGTCTGTGTTAACAGGGTTCCACAGGAACAAAGGCTATATTTGCAATCGTTTCTAGTATAGCAAACACAGGTAAACAATTCAAAGCCAAAGAGGAATCACCTGAACAGACTGGTTTATGTGGATTTTGGAGACTCTATATCATCTCTCCATGATAAGCAGAATTCTCTGCAGCACTCAGCTATCACTTCTTATGCATACCTGCTGTCAGTACAGTGCATTCTGAAGTCTGAGTTTTTGACTGGGTTAAAAGTGGCAATTTAACTCCCCTCTGAATAAATAGTATCACAAGCTACTGTGATAGACAAGTAACAGATGTTATATATGTTTAAAAGCATATAATCTGAATGAAAGATATTTAGGCGTGGGTGTTTTACTTCAGCTGTTTGAGATCCTTAATGGTACATTTTTACCTGCTGTTTCTATACGTAACACAGTCGTACTACTGCCATAGTACCAATGTCCTGCTGCCAGCAGGGTCAGGTGTGAGGGAGCAGGTGCTTTACTCTGTTGAATTCAGTACCTTCCAGCAGTATCGTGTGCACTCTGCAGCTCTTGTTTTCCTCATGGGACGTGCAGAGTTTGACTTCTTGGATTGTTCGGTTAGTTTTCTTATGACGTTGCCTTGTTACTGTTTTGTTCAGTATAGCGTCCATATTATTTCTTGCCACAGCTGGGACATCTAAGTCAAAGTAGATGTCAGCAGGTTGACATGTATAAAGGCATGTCTGTTGTCTTTGAATTGATTATCATGCGTCACACTAACTATAGTTTGTTTGTAATTTGAAATGCTCAACTTAGATTCATAATGATACATAGACTAAGGTGGGCATTTAATTATTTCCACACATCAGAAAAATTAGCTTTACGAGTTGATTGATCTCGGCAGTTGGCAGATCTATCAACTTTAAGAACTCATTCAAGCTACTGATTTTTGGATTGTATTTTTTGTGGGTTTTGGTTTGGGTTGAGAGGCACTTCTCTTGTTTTTTGGGGTTGTTTTTTTTTTTTTTGCAAATGTAATTCATTGCCATATCTCAGTGATGAAACTTTTAGGCAGCTTTTCAGATGAGTAAAACCTTGTAATTGTTTTTACAGTCTTGGTGACTTTCAAGACGGAAATAGTTTAGTCAGTAGAACTGGATAAGGTAGGATGTCTTCAGGGAATTTTAAAGTTTAGATAAACTGAAGTTGTCAATTACTGAAAGTGTTGTGCTGGTGCTAGTTACTCTCCCCTTATTCTCTGAAATAAGATTAAATACCTCACCCACTGGAAACAGAGAGGGGGGGAAAAATTCTGTGTGACAGATGGGAATATGAACCTCAACAGCTTAGTGACTTCATCTAGCATCATTCATGAGGGCTATTCTAGAGCTAGGAGATGGATTCTGACTTCCAAGGACACACTCCAGTGGCTCAACCACAAAGCTACTGCTAGTTCATCTTATCAGTAACAGTTACCATATGTTCCCTTTGATGCAAGGCACCCCCTGTGGCATGTAAGTGCTCTACTTAACTCTTTCTGGAGGAAATGTGCTGGTTTGGGTTTGGTGTTGGTGAGGGTTTTTTGTTTGTTTGTTTTTCATTTATTTTGTGAGTGAAGCAAAGTGTGTAAGAAGTAGCATGTGTCTTCTAACTACATTATTATTGTCTAGGTCTGTTTTCTGACACAGTTTAAGTTCCATTAAATTAACTTTGATTAATTGAATTTCTATTTCACGTTTAATTTCAAGCATTAATTATTGGAACATGCTGAACTATACAGAAGATTTGAGGAAATAGTATTTTATTGTGATTTTACATGTCTAGGAAAACACAGCTTTGAAAAATAAAATATTCCTTGTCCTGCAGACTCAAAAAGGTAGTGGTTTCAGGATGTAATCAAACTATGATGAGTGTTATTTGTATTATTCCTTATGTAACATGATTGTTAAAATTAATTACTGTTAGAACTTACCCTTGCATGTTAAACAGTTCTTTTCACTTAATGGGAAGTCTTTCTCCCCTTGTCTTCCAGCAGTTGACATTTGTTGTGTAGTCACTTGGGAAATCCTGAACTTTAGGAAATAGTGAAGTTGCTCCATAGCTTAGTCTCTCTCCGTAGTAGAATTTATTAACTAAATTACAAAGCGAGCATAAACAAGTGGTGCTTTAGCAGGCTTCACTGTTACATTTCAGCCTTTGTTGTTTGTTGTGCGAACAGCTTCGGACAGAGCAGACCTGTGTGTGCAGTGTGAGGAGTTGCAGCATGCAGTCTCCCCCTGCCCATTGGCTCCCCCTGACTCGGGGGCAAGGACCTGGCACATAAGTCTCGGGCATGGGCCCCGCTGCCCTTGGGAGGAGCCCAGGCAGGTGCAGGGCAGTTCCGTCGACCTAGGACCATAGGAGGCGGCGAAGCGTAACAGACTTCTCGTGCAAATGTGGTCTTGGTAATAAGATTTGTATGCTATTAGGTGGTAGGATCAGTCTTAGGATGATGTTTGTGAGCAGAGAAGGAATCTCTTTTATTTTCATATGTGCAGCAGTTGTTGGATGTATTGAAGTAAGTGATTTCTGTGTATTTCTTCTTCCTCTTTGGAGCAGATGAACAGAGAATAGAGAGTGTGGAGTTTTTTGTGTTTTTTTTTTATTATTACTTTGTTTTGGTTTTACTAAGGCTACTGAACTGATGTGTTAAGTATAATAATTTACCATCCATACAGGTAGGGAACTAAATGAAAATTTCACTTCCCTGTTTTTGGTTTTTTTTTTTTCCCTTCCTGAAAAAAATGAACATACACAATTTGGAGTTTAACTACAGAAAGCATTCAGCCCAGACAAAGATTTTTATGATACTATATGTCTGATATCTTGGATAATGCTGTGACACTAGTCTGACTTCAAGTTGAGTTAAATCCAAGAATTAAACGCACAGAGAGCCACAAACTATTTTTTTTTCATTTTCTTTTCTGACCTGACTTGACCCAGGGCTGGACGAATGCCAGTGCCAAGAAAAGTATCGCAGTGGAGGAAAGGGGTCTGCTTTTCTGTATTGTTAAACTGTACTTTTGAGTCATATTAGATAAGAAGGTTGTAGTGTAAAGTAAATAGGATTTATGAAATCGCATGGTTAAAGTTTCCCGAGTATCCTAACTTAAGGAAGTTTGGCTTTGTCTTAAATGATCTGCATGTTAATGGCTTATCTCTGAGGCTGATTGTCTAGAGCAGGCAAGTTTCAATGCCCTGCTGTTTCTTTTAATATTTAGCAAAGGAAGAAGTTGGTCACCTTAGTCAATAAAGTTTTGAATAAATTAGGTGGAATTAATGGAACTTGAAGTAATAAAGTTTTACATAAAAGAAATACTTGCAGTAATTTTGTTTCATGAGAATTGAGACATATGTCTTTATTTTTTGTTTGATTTTTTGAAAAATAAGTTTTTAATAGTTGCGTGTACTATTTTTAGCATAATACATGCAAAATGTATTGAATATGTGTTATGAGAGAACAGCTAGTGAAGTCTAAGATGATGGCTCACTTCTACTTATATATGATAAGTTTTAATCAGGTCAGGATTTAGGTAAGTGCTTTGGATCTCTGTGGCTTCACAGCTCAGGAGTTAGGGCACAAGTCATTAATTCAAATCCTATTAAAGCCTTATATTTTAGTTAAGCACTGGAATAGGTTATGAAAACTCCGTTGCTGAAGATTTAATAAGGGGTTAGACATAAACATCTCATGAGCCACCTTGTAGGAATAACTGATCATGCCTTGGTACACAGATAGATTGGATGACCTCTTAAGGCCCTCTCAGTCTATTTTCAACTATTTTTCTGTGGATCTACAAATTTTTTCTCAGGGTAGTTTGTTGCTGCTTAGAATAGCAAGTTGGAGCGTGTACAGTTCCAAAAGCTTTTACTGAAATGTAGTTCCACGCAGCACCTTGTATTACTAACAGCAAATTCGTTATGAATGTTTTGGTGGGAATGCTGTTTTCTCTGCTGCTTTGGAACAAGACAGAAGCATTGTTACAGCTTTACTCAATTCAGGGATCACACGGCTCTTGAGCTTTATCTGTCAGTTGAGAGCCCCATGAAAACACCAGAGCATAAATGCTCAGATCTATATATAGCCAGTGTTTTAATGAATAAGTAATAAATAATAGCAAAAGTTCTCATGTGTTTTGAAATACCTACTTTTGGTATCCTAAACTTTATTTGAGAAGGCTTAAAGAGGGGGGAAAACCAGGATTATTTTTTTAATCCTGTAACTGTGTTTTAAAGTTTCTGGGAAAGTCTGGAGGTTTTGGTAGTCAAAATATAGGAATTACTTGGGAGAAACTTAAGACATATCCAAGTATTTTATTCAAATTGTAATTTCAAAGCATGGTTAAATCATCACCTTTGTTACTCACTGGCATGTTAAAACTTCTAGATAATGATTTTTAGGTGGTGTGATTCATATGTCTTGTCTGCTTATTTGTGTACTCAAACATCATTCTGCACTGATAGACAGTTTGTAATTCTTGATATGTCCAATTGTTAAGTCTAGGAATATAACACTTTTATAATTATAAATCTTTATTGGGGTGTATGGTTCCGCTAAAGGGCACCAAGTACACAAAAAAGTCAATAGTTACATAATATACTGAACTCTGTTAATAGTATAAAGACTGTTTACTAACTTATATGCTCAAACCTGATATTAGTGATTGCAAGATGTTGAGGTTAATGGCAGAAGAAATATACCAAAAGCTGTAACTGATACCAATTTCATAACGGGTTTTAAAATAAGTGACAAACATAGTTGGGTAAAAAAGTTAAAATATTTGGCAGAAAGGCTACTTAAATATCTCAAAATAGTCTAGCAATAGTCTAAACACAAAGCAGAGACCTTTTGGGGTTGGGAGAAGGTATTTGCTGGTGTCTAATGTCAAAGAAGTTTTGGGATAAACTTAAGTCCTTCAGGAAAAAAAAAAATTGTTACAGTATAGGAAGGAACTTAAAGCTCAGCAAGTTAAGTCCAGATTGGAAGAACTTTGGTTTGCGAGCATAATGTGAGACCAGAGATAGAAAATTGAATCTGAAAACTTCAGATGTAAACTATGTTTATTATTATTACTGATGAAACTAAATGGGAAAAATAGGAAAAAAATAGTACTACAGGAAACATAATGATTTGCCCACTTAACATTTCAATTAGTATGGTTTAGATACCTGTAAAAAAAATATTATGGGTACCTGACATTAATATTGAAATAAGATATTCTGCACCAAATTGGCAAGTTCAAGTTGTTGTTACAGATACTAGTTAGTGTATTTTACATACAAGATTACCCATTTGGGTCCAGTGCTAATCAAAAGGATAAATGGGAATAGCATTAGGTTTATTGTGCAGATGCCCAAGATAATGCAGTTTTGCCAGACTTCTGAGATGAATTTGGTCTCCTGCAATAAATGTTGGAACCATACCTTCTGTATATAGAATACAGAAGTTACATTAAGACTGTAGATCAATATATAGTTGTAGTGTATAAAGTGCAGCATATTTGCTGTTTCACATATGGGTTAATTGGTTGTGGGTGGGATGTGGGCTTTGTTTCTTGATGTGCTACTTCCTTACAAAGGACTTAGTATCATCATATTAATACCAATACTTTAACATACACTGCTATTTGCTACCTCTTAGTCCCTTCCAGTGCAGTTATTTTTGGGCATGTGTTCCTGGTCAAGAAGTAAAGTAATTTTAGTTTTATCTTTTAGGAGAAAAAAAAAAAAAAAAAGGCCTTCTTTAAACTGCATTTTTGCCAGGAAAATGGAGTGCTTGATTGTGTTCTAAGAGTTCGGTGAGTTTGAACCCGTAATTTTTGATTGCTGGAAATATTGATGGTTGATTGTTGTAGTTGGTAGACCTTTGTGTTAAGAGGTTCTGTTGGTTCATATGGGGGACATTCATGTACCAGGAGCCTCATGCCAATTCACTCGTGTTTGTCTGCTTTATGATTAATTGGTGAACCTGTAGGATCTCTTTTATGTTCCTGTTCATATGCCTTCAGGAAAACTGCCGAAACCTGACTGTGTTTAAATATTCATTTCTATCAATTTACTGAAATGTGACAAAAGGTTTAAAAACTTTTGGGAGTCAAATTTGCAGGCAGCTTAACATGACTGCCGCCAGTGGAAAGTAGAATAGGAAGTAGGATTGAAGTGGATTGTAAATGTGTTTTGTAGGTTGCCTGTATAAAGGATATGCACCCTACTTTCAGGGTGTAAATTGATGGCTGATGTGTTTAGGTGTAAGCAGAAACTTTCTGTGGACTGTTCCTGTTATTGTTCTTATAGTTCCCTTGGGCTGTCATCCAAAACGTGTTTTACTTTGAGGGTCAGAGTATTGGAAATAACCGGAACTCTGATCCATTCTGCTTGCTTAGCGTTCCACTATGGGAAGAGTGCAGCTAAAGGATGATGAAAGGTATAGAGTCTCTGTCTTTTCAATTAGTCCAGCCTGTACATGTGAAAGATGTATTCAGCTTTCTCTTGTGTATTCATCAGACTATTATATCTAGTCTCTATCTGTTATGTCATTGAGACATGCCCTTGGTTCAAGTTAAACACTGGAGGGAATCTACGCCCAGCAAAACGGAACCTATTTCGTTTACTCACCTCTTAAGCATGCTGCTGACCTCCTCGCTCCACAGTGGTTTAAATATTGCCACTTTTGTTATGAACCTTTTGGCTTTACATTTTAACTTGTAAGAAAGGCAGTGCGCTTTGTGGACTTTCTGAATACACAGGTGCTTTCTGTTTAATAGTTTTATATATGAGCAAACCATAAATCATACATACATATTCTTCGTTACCTTACATGGCTCAGACTGTTCTGAGAAAAACTGGTTCTACCATCCAGGGATTCCTTTAGCATAATCATTGCTCAGGTAGACCTATTTAAAAAGATCTTGCTAATCCAGTGATCTGGCTCAGACAAGACCGCATGCGCACATGCTGATTTCTCGGTTTATTCCTAGTTCCAGTAAGCGTGTTTGGAATGCATTGCTTGAATTCAACAGAAGAGTAACTGAAACCAATCCAGGATTAAACAGGAAAAGTGGAGTGTAGAAAACAATTAATCTATGTTGCAAAAGTTTCCTGTGTTGGTTTTTTTTTTCTATTAGACTGATAAAATGTCTCAAAAGTCAATGAGGTTAAAGATCAGAGCCTTTTTAAGAACAGAGGTTGATCTCACAATTTGTGAGAGGCTTGCCTCAGGTTTCTGCTACTGTGTTCCACTTCAGCTATGTTTCAGTTGCCTTAAAATATTAAGCATGTCATCTTTAAACTTACTGTGTAGTAAATCCTCACCTAACCCCGTGGGACAGGGAGCTGAAAGGTAAAGGGGCCCAAGACAGTTGGTTGGCATTCAAAGACCACTTCTTTGAAGCTCAGGATCAGTGCATCCCATCAGGTAGGAAATCAAGAAAGAGATCCAGGAGACCTGCTTGGTTAACCAGGGATCTGCTGGGCAGACTCAGGTGGAAGGGGAGGGTGTTTAAATTGTGGAAGGAAGGGCTGACCACTTGGGTGGAGTACAGGGCAGCTGTCAGGGAGTGCAGGGAGGCAATCAGAAAAGCTAAGGCCTCCTTGGAGTTAAAACTTGCAAGGGAGGTCAAAGACAACAGAAAGGGCTTCTTCAAATACATTGCTGACAAAACTAACACTAGAGGCAATGTAGGCCCTCTGTTGAATGAGGTGGGTGCCCTGGAGACAGAGGACAGAAAGAAGGCAGAGTTGCTGAATGCCTTCTTTGCCTCTGTCTACACTGTTGGAGACCGTCCTCAGGAGCCTCAGTCCCCTAAGGCCCCAGAGGAAGTCATGACAAAGGAGGAGTCTGCCCTGATTGATGAGGAGTGGGTTAAGGATCAGTTTGAACACTTGGACATTCATAAATCCATGGGCCCTGATGGGATGCACCCACGGGTGCTGAGGGAGCTGGCGGGAGTCATTGCTAGGCCACTCTCCATCATCTTTGGTAAGTCGTGGGTAACAGGTGAGGTGCCTGAAGACTGGAGGAAAGCGAATGTCACTCCAGTCTATAAGAAGGGCAGGAAGGATGACCCGAGTAACTACAGACCGGTCAGCCTCACCTCCATCCCTGGAAAGGTGATGGAACATCTTATCCTTGACACTGTCTCTAGGCATATCAAGGATAAGAAGGTTATTAGGGGCAGTCAGCATGGCTTTGCCAAGGGGAAGTCATGTTTGACCAACCTGATAGCCTTTTACGAAGACATAACCAGGTGGATGGATGGTGGCCATGCAGTGGACGTGGTCTACCTGGACATCAGCAAGGCCTTTGACACCGTCTCCCACAGCATCCTCATAGGTAAACTGAGGAAGTGTGGTCTGGATGACCAAGTAGTGAGGTGGGTCGAGAACTGGTTGAAGGGAAGAAGCCAGAGGGTTGTGGTCAATGGGGCCGAGTCTGGCTGGATGCCTGTGTCTAGTGGGGTCCCTCAGGGGTCAGTGCTTGGGCCGGTGCTGTTTAATATATTCATCAATGATCTGTATGAGGGATTAGAGAATGTTGTCAGCAAGTTTGCTGATGATACGAAGTTGGGGGGAGTGGTTGACACACCAGAAGGCTGTGCGGCCATTCAGAGAGACCTGGACAGGCTGGAGGGCTGGGCGGGGAGAAATCTGATGAAGTTTAATAAGGGCAAGTGTAGAGTTTTGCACTTGGGAAAAAATAACCCCATGTGCCAATATAGGTTGGGGACTGCCCTGCTGGAGAGCAGTGCAGGGGAAAGGGACCTGGGGGTTCTAGTGGACAGCAGGATGACCATGAGCCAGCAGTGTGCCCTCGTGGCCAAGAAGGCCAATGGCATCCTGGGGTGTATTAGAAGGGGAGTAGCAAGTAGGTCAAGAGAGGTCCTCCTGCCCCTCTACTCTGCCCTGGTGAGGCCGCATCTGGAATATTGTGTCCAGTTCTGGGCCCCTCAGTTCAAGAAGGACAGGGAGCTGCTTGAGAGAGTCCAGCGTAGAGCCACAAAGATGGTGAAGGGAGTGGAGCATCTCCCTTATGAGGAAAGGCTGAAGGAGCTGGATCTCTTTAGCTTGGAGAAGAGGAGGCTGAGGGGTGACCTCATCAATGTTTATAAATATGTCAAGGGGGAATGTCAGGAGGATGGAGCCAGGCTCTTTTCAGCGGCGTCCACTGACAGGACAAGGGGCAATGGGTGGAAGCTGGAACACAGGAGGTTCCATAAAAATATGAGGAAAAACTTTTTCACTGTGAGGGTGACTGAGCACTGGAACAGGCTGCCTAGGGAGGTTGTGGAATCTCCATCTCTTGAGACATTCAAAACCCGCCTGGACGCGTTCCTGTGCGCTCTAGTGTAGGTGATCCTGCTCTGGCAGGGGGGGTTGGACTAGATGATCTTTGAGGTCCCTTCCAACCTTTAACATTCTGTGATTCTGTGATTCTGTGAACCTGCAGTTAATATACATTATTATTCAGTGGAATGATTGTTGCAGCAGGAATCACTATGTCTGAAAATCTCCATGTGAAGTCAATTTAGAGTACCTGGCTTTGATACACGGGTTACCCTGTTTCGGGTCCCAGAGTTTGACCATCATTAATTGTTAGGACATTATAGTCTTTTCCTTTTTGGCTAAAGTCAATTGTCTTATTTGGTCTACTGTTTTTCTTCTCATTTTTTCCTATTGATGAGATACTTTGGAAGCTGTCTTGTAGCGTGAACACAATATAGAGATGTATAGCTACAATACAAATGTTAATTTAATTTAAATATATTCCACAGATGTAAGAAAAAGGAAAGTATGTGACTTGTGGCCTTGATGGTAGTGATATATGGGTACACAGTATGCTTCCTTGTAAACAGGCTTTATTAAAAACACTCATTTCTGTTACTTAGCTAAGCTGGTATTTTTATGGTCCTCTATTGGATAATTTCAACTTTGTATGTATCTTAAGGAAGAATGGCACAATGTTCACTGCCTGTACACTCTAAGTAAAGATCCTACAGTAAGGGGAATTTAGGCTCTTTGGAGTGTTTTCTTATTAAACTATCCTTAGCTGTGCAACTAGAAGATTGTACTGACTGTTCTTAACTAAGCTTTTAAAGATTATATTCACCTCTGTGGCAACCTATAACGTGAAGTTGGTCTCATACTAGTCCTCCATCATGGAAGGAGGACCTCCAGAGTAGACTAGAGTCATATGAGAAGTCTCTACTATCTTCTTAAAGCCAGTTAGGATGGGAACATGTGCTATCATGTGTGCTCTGCACTGGAGACACAATCAGAAGTCCAATGTTCTTCCCCTCCCCACCCCCCTAAAAAAAAGATGGGGAGGGGAAAAGGAAAGCGTGCCTGTGTCATGTTCGGACAATCCACACTTCTCATAATTTAGCTTTACCCAGCTGCAACTTTTAAGAAAAAAACATTCAGAAAGAAATTTGCTAGTGAGATTGGAAGTTCAGTGTTTGCAATATTTGAAAATTAAATTCATAAATAGTTAGGATTTAATCTGTCGCTTCATATAAAAGATTCTCCTCCAGCCATGTGCAAGCTGGAAGACTATGTTAATCAGAAGTTGTTACAGAAAGATTCTAGGAAGTTTTCGCACAAGAAGTCTGTTGAAAAACAACTGCAGGAAGGAGGATGTGGCATGAAGCTAAAATCTCTGAATCTCTGACCAGCTATTAGTAACTTTATGACATCTAGAAAATATCTATCCATATATGCATGTAACTAAGTAAACTGAGTTCTGAAAAAAATTAATTAGGCTTTGTTTTCTCTAGGGAAACAATGCACAAATGAACTTAAATTCTGCCTCAAGTAGTAATGGGAAAATAACATAATAGTTACATTTGTTTCTGGAGTAGTATTGAATTGCTGTTAAGCTTTAGGAGCAAACTAAGATTTAATGCCCCAGGTGATACTTCCTACCAGAACTTAGGAAATATGTATTATTTTTACTTGCAATTTGCTAATATGCATACTTGTTTTGTGAGCAAGATCATTCTTTCTGCAAAAAATGTCTTTTAAAGACTCTCCAAATATAGTATCACTGACTAGGAAAAGAAAGCATTTGTTGACCTACAAGGTATTTGAGCTTTTTTAAATCTTCAACTCTGAGTTTCAGATGCCTGTTTCTGTATAGTTTGCTAGAATAGTCCTTAGAAAAAAGAATTAAAAGTAGTAGTTGCTGGCTAGCATTGTGTTCATAGTTTGTTATAAGACTATACTGTAGTTATAAATGTGCTTTTAAGTAATCCTGGTAGAGTAAGGACTGACTTGGTACATAAGGTCTTGTTCTTAGAAAGAACCTGTTTATCTGTTCTTTGTTGTGGCTTTCTGCTTTTCAGACTTCATCAGGTTTAACTCTTTTGCAGAAGTTGGAGTAGTGGAAAATAATGTCAAGCTGCATAGTAGTAAGGCTTCAAATGCCAACTTGTTTTGTATATTTCTTAATGTGACTTCATCTAGTTTGATAGTACGTGAGGCTCAAAGCAAGAGTGGCATTGCGTGCCAGCAGTATGCAGTCTTCTGTTTACTTTCAGTTACTTTTTTTATAGAACGTGGAGAACACTTGATCCTGTACAGTAGCATGCTTTAAAAGCATTATTTCTGTACTTGGATTCCACATTTCTAATAACTTGCTGTGTATGTCTTTTCTTTTTACAGAATGGACAGCAAATTGTAGATGAACCTATGGGTGAAGATGATATCAACCCACAAACTGTGAGTAAAAGATGGTAGTAATAACGGTAGTATGATATTGTAGTGCACTGATGTTTTACAGGAAGTTTGCCACTAATGTTTTGTTGTTTGAATTTACTAGACATGAGGTACAGTCTAGGATCTTAATATTTTTGAGAGACGTTCTTTCTCACTGACTCGCTTGTCTGGTTTGGTGTGCTACTGTTTGTTCTAATGAACTTTATTCTTTCCCTAGTATTTTCGTTTGATATAGGCTCTCCCTAGTATTTTTAGTATGTGGTAAGCTTTCCTGTGGAAAACAGAAATCTGAATATGGTAGAAATTGCAGTTGGATTGGGGAGTGAGAAGGTTTGATAGTAAGATGTGGCTACTTAGAGCATTCCTTAATAGGAAGAGAGGTTGAGATCCTCTTTCCTTATCATAGTTAATCTTAAAAATGTAGTGGGTTTTTACTGTCTGCTATTCTTAGTGCCAGTGAGCAAAGCACTTCCATTGGCTTCTGTTAGTCTCATCAGTACATAGGTGAAAATATTTTACATCTGTGAGTTCCAGAGTATGCTTTGTTAATAGTTAAGGTTTCAGTTGTGGTCATGTCATAACAAAGGATTCTCTCATGGTTAAATTCCACATAGATTCAGTTGCAGATGCATGTGTGCTTACTGTATGAAACATGATTCTTTCAGCTTGGCAGTGTACACCATAGCTTTTCCTCATCAATTTTGATATGCGATATATAGCGACAGCTATCACCGTTGTATTTCCATACTGTCCTAAGACTTCTTGGCAGTGTCTGCTGTGCCCTTCTGTTGTTAGCATTAGTAATTTCCGGTTTTCCTTATTGACCTATCTAAAACTAATTATTTGCATAATAAAACATCATTAGCCTGGATGATTCTTTTGATTTCTTTTCTTCATAGAACCAAGGAACCAAGATACAAAGTTTTAGGTCTGCTTCTGGATGAAAGGTTTGGATGTGACATGTTGAAGTGCCGTTCAAGAATAGCAAAGCTAGTTCATTGAGGCCGTCTTTCCTCTTTTGATCTAGATTATGACTTTCCTCTTGTGCTAAACTGAAGTGGAAGAGAACTTCTGTTCATTGGTTCAAAGCTAAGGGCTCCAGAAATGTTTGCATACTCGAAGATGGTAGCTGTATGTGTTATTTTTAGAAGGTGACTCAAGACCACTTCCCTGCATCGGATAAGCTGCTAAGTGCTGAAACATGCATGGTGGAATTTTCATAGCGATGCAATAGCCGAAGGCAGAGGCTGAACTATTAATGTAGATCTCGAGTGTTTGCTGTAAATCAAATCTGGACAGTAAGCATTAGAGAGCTCTGAACTAATGCACTGTGAAGCACACATCAGAGTGGTCACTCTGAGCTTGAACTAGCAAGCAAATTCCAAAAATAAAAAGGTATCTTTCCCTTTTTCCTTCCTTCCCCATAACTTTTTTTCAGTTATCTATATGTTCTAAAAGCCCATATTCCATATTCCTTTCTGCATTCAGTAGTCTTTCAGGGGAAGATAAAGGGTGAGGAAGGACTGTGAAACCAGTTTCTGTTGCTTTTGTTACTGAGAGATATTAATTGAAATTCTTGACATGGGCGTCTTGGAAATAGAGGTTGCTGCTAAAGAGATCATCACAGTCAAGAAAGCGCGTTGATAATTTAGGTTCCTTATCTTCATGTAAAACTTGCAGTTTACAGAGCTTCATAATGTGAAGATCCCAGTGAGTCTGGGTTTCTTATTGAAATGTGTGTGACTTTTTTCTCAGACATGAAGGCAGCTTTAGTGTTTACTAGCAGTTTTGTGTTAGAGGTTACTAGCTGACTGCTAAGCCTGGTGATAAATGGCCCTGCCAATAAAACAGGGTTTTTTTGAACTCCATGTTTGGTTGGAGTTCAGGGTTCATATGCTGGTATTGCATATCAAGCAGACTTCAACTTGTGATTAAATGGTCAAAGCTGTTTCCAGCTCTGCAGCATGGATGTAATTGCAACAACACCACAGCAGTTTCTCTCTCTGCTGCAGCTGTGGACAGAGATTTAGATAATGAGTGAAGTTGCCTTTTTCAGGCTTGTCTTCAAACATACCAGTAATTGATCTGGCCCTTAAGCTGATATGAAAATTAGGACACTGCGCTTTGTAACCGCTTTTAGTTCATCCTCGTAGCATGCAAGGCTCTATCGTCTTTAATACGGGATGAAGAAGCAAGTCAAGTGCTGACAGATGACTCTAGGTAGTGCAGTGTTAAAGAGTGAGAAATTATATTTGTGTGGTTAGAAGCCAACACCAGATCATTTGTTCTAATATTCTGCATGACATAGCCTACAGTGCTTTTTTCGGGAGCAACCTGCTTCAACACATTATGACTATCAAAAAATTTCTCTGGTACTCTGTCATACTTGAGATATTTGATTAAATTTGTTTTAGCTTTTTAATGCCTGAGACCAGTATTTTACAAACTTATTTTGCATTTGTTTCTAGGTTGTGGTGAATGAAAGGTTGCTGGTGATGATGTATAGTAATCTAGGGTTTTTTAAACAAAAAAAAAATGGCTGCTCAGTCAGTTATAGCTGGAAGCTAGCCTTTGCTGTCTGACAGCTAATAAAATACTGCTTCAGCTGAGATGAGATTTTTCTTTTGGTGCTTCTTACCTATTTTGGTGTAAGACAAAGACTAATTTTAAATTCCCACTGAAACTCATTTAAGTTCTGTTTAACTTTGCACTGAAATGGACTTGGCACGTACGTGATCACTGACAATTTATAACATTTCTCAGCTGTAACTGAGGACAGTACAGTAAACAGGCATAGCACGTAGTGGCACGTCAGGTAAGACGACAAAATATTTTGATAGGTGTGTAAGGTATGCAGGTTCAGGATAGGGAGTTGCCATGGTTCTGTGGAGATAGAGCGCAAAAACTTGAAATACTGCATCCTTTTGCTGTGTTCAGTGTTTGGATAGTATGTTGATAATTGAAATTGAATAGGAAATTTAAAATAGATATTAAAGCCTAACAGTTCTATCTACATTGGAAGTCTGTCTTGTATTCTTCATATCAAAAGATAAATTTCATTTTGTTACATCCCTCTTCTTTTGGTCAAAGGTAAAGTTAATTGACTTGAAAGTCTGAGTTGCATAGCTTAGATGCAAATTTGATAGTTTGCTTTAAGAAAAACAGAAGCTATAATGGTACATACCTGTTTCTGAGGAGTCTGAAATGCTGTATGGTTGAAAGTATTGCTCTTAAAAAAGGAATAATTCAGTATTCTATTTTTATCACAATGAATGTAGTGGTTCTATCTGGTTTAATGACTTGCTGTCAATATTTTTTTTTATCTGGTGCGTCTCATAAGTGATCTGGGTCCAACAGGAAATAAATGTAAGAACAAGTAAACAACTGGCTGAAGCTTGACCTAGTGTGAAAACTTAAGTGAACATTACTGAAAGAGAGGAAGCTGTTTAAAGCCTTTTTATTTGCTACTTTTTTCACTCTTGCACTTTCCTCGGTTGCTTTCTGTATCTGTGTCCATAGAGATTGAGTAAATTGAGCAAATTGTTTTGAGCTCTAACAGTTGTCATGCCTGCTTTACTAGTTAAACCTAACCAGAAACTACAGCTGGTCCAGCAAGTTGCTTCCCATTTTGTGTATATGTGAAGAGCATATTGGATGTGCTGTGTTCGTTGTTGAATTCTGTTATCTGGATTCAATTGAGTTGTTAAAATGCTACAACTGATGTGTTACCATTGCACTCTACTAGCTTAAGCATAATTATTAAACATACAGAAATATTAGGTTCCAAAAATTTGTGAAAAGTTGTTTTCAGTACTACTTTGTAAGTTGCAGGGAAAAAAAATCACGTGTTTCTTTTTGGTGACTTCCAAAGACTGATGATTACTTTTGGGTAATATTATTCCACTACTTTGGTAAAACTGTAAATAAAACCCAACTTTTAAATAAGCAGAGTTAAAGCATGCATAGAATTAAATAGAACTAAAGCATAAAGCTGCGTATTAAAATATGCTGATCTGGATGATGAAAAACTAAATCTCAGTGGCGGTCATCCTCTTACTGAATATATATAACTAAGACTGTAGTCAGTGGATGGTCTACAGGTTGTGTAAGAAATGCTTACAAAGAAAAGTCAGTAATTAAAAATGCTTTTTTCACTTATTCTTCTTTATTAGAATTTAAATAAAACAGCTGTTTGCAGTCAGGAGAGATGAAAATTATGACCTTTGTCTTGCCAAACAGTGTTTTAATGAAAGAGTTTGTAAGGAGAGCGTGGTTTTAGAAAAGAAACGTAATTTGAGGCCTGTGGGCAACATAGTCTCTTCATAGAAATACTGAACTTGATCAACCAATTATATGTAGTAATAGTGTTGAGATTCTGTATTATACATGTATGTATACCATACAGTTTACCCTGAATCCCTAAAACACTGATCAATCAGGGCAGGAGGGAGGTGGAGGCAGGGAGGTGTCAAAACAAGGACAGAGAGATTGCTCACCAATTACAGTCACAGCCAAAACGACCCCCCATGACTCGGGCAGTAATCCTAAAACCAGAGTAATCTGGGGTAATCCCATTTGTTGTGTCACGGTCCATGAAAATAGCGAAAGGTAAGAATGTTAAAATGCTGTAATTCAGGAAAAGGAGCGTAATTCAATTTACAATTGAGAGAGGCTTTAACTGATTTTTAGGTTCACCTCAATTTTTTATATTATAACATTGTACAAGTGAGAGCTCTTGGTTTTAAAAATTTTCTTGGCGTTTTGGCAGTTTGAAGCACCATTTCAGGAGTGCTCCAGACTTCTGTTGGATATTGCTATTCCGGTGCTCAGTAGCAGTTTTCGATTACAAAAATAATCATGTGTGTAAACATGACAGTGAACATATTTCTGGTGACTGTTTTGATAGGTTTTTCCTTTGATGGTATAACCTTTAAATTTCAGTTTTCTCTGTGTGTGAATTTTTGTCATTTTTGTGATATAAATTCTTGGCTCTGTGGCAGAGGTTGTAGGAATTAGCTAGAATTTCTCTAAATATCACAGAAATACTTGGGTTTGCAAGTATTCCTAGAGCACTGAGTTTGGGATTTGGCATTTTTTATAGACTGATACTTAATTTTAGCTGAAACAGCTACTTTTATAGTTTATCAATAGTAAAACAGTGACAATATTTTTACATTTTTTCTGAAAGATGATGTGTACAGTCAAGCTATTCTTTCACATTGCTTACACATTCTTAAATACGTACTTACTGCCTGTTTATATGGAGATCAACCCAAGGAATCTTGCTTTACAGCCATAGCAATGCAATTGTTTGAAACCTTCATGTTACATAATTCAGTATAACACCATGTTCCTTGCTATGAAGCTGTGATGATAACCTGGCCGTATGATGAGACAGTGTCTGTCCGCTGTGGAGTGAACAAAGCAATCTGGGTTACAAGTACTAAACTCGGATTTTAAGGTGGTCCATAGTTCTTACATTCCTTCTAATGTGTTCTACTAAATATACGTAAATATGTGTGCAGATATATTTAATTGTTTTACACTCAAATACCTTGATTTATGAACAAATAAGTTTCCTAAGCACACTGTTTACATCTGTAAAACTCGAATCCAGTTATTCCTTTCTCAGTGCCCAGATTTTCCTTTGCCAAAGGTAGAATACTTTTTTTTTTTTCCTCAAATGTAATGAAATTGGAAGTTCGTTGTTTTTCGGAGTGCTGTGCTGCAACTTTGATTTTTGCTAGAAACTTAGAGGAAAATGCATGCATCTTACCTGTGTAAGAATGCACTTAGTGGTCCTTAGGTAAGAAGTTACAGCATTCTTGTAAACGATGCAGAGCTTTTAATGCGAGGTGTTAACTGTTAGATATCGAACCTGTGTAATGAAGGAAAGCCCTGGGATACTTTTTTTTCCCCAAAGATGTCATCAGGTGTTGAGGAAAGGTTAAAGCAAACCTCCTTCATCGATGTCTTCTACTGGATTTTCTGAGTGGCTTATTTTGAGCTTAGTGTGTTAGGTGCAGCACGCTTTCTGGATCTTGGTCAGAAAAATGAATAATTTGACAGTGTAAGCAACATTAGAAAGTCAAGCTGCTTACTTGTTACATGAAGAGAAAACAGATGGTAGCCCAGAAAAACCTGTAAACCAGCAGATGGAAACTGCCACACCCCCTGATTAATAGAATACTGCTTCTTTGGCTACACAAACATATTTATTATGAAGAGAAGTATGTTATTCCACTTCTGAAAACTCATAAAGTAGCTCTGTTCTTCAGCTGCTGACCTTCACCAAATGAGAACTTTTCATTCCTTATGTGTAAAACATCTTCCCTTCCTCACCTCCCCCCCCGCCCCAGATAATTGAAGGCAATCCATGCTACAGAGCCTTGCTTGTCTGGCAGCATAAAGACTTAATTTGCATTATTACTTGCATTATTCCTTTTGTTTCAGAGACAGTTCTGTTTCGTGATAAAGATGTATTATACAAACCCTTATCAAAGGCTTCAAGGTAAGGGGAACAATTTGCTGAAGCAATTTGTCGTCGTTATCACAGACTTCCCTGTTGGGGACTGCTGCCCTCTAACCTGTCTCCTTCTCATCCGAAGGAATATTTGAAAGAGCAAAGCTCCCTTCTCAGAGATTCTCAAAATGAATTATGTAGCATATATCTTAATGTTTCTGGTTGGCTGGTGGTGCTCTTTGGGAACCGTGCAGGCTTTATTCTCCCAGAACACAAGAAATTTCTTCCACCTGCTGCAGACCCATGCCAGTTATAGGAGAGCTATTGTTGTGAAGTAACCCTGCTGACCCCAGAGCACTGTGCTTTGTACTTCCCTGGGAGGTCACATAAAAGGTTTGGGAGAGTAGTAGTCAGTAATTGTACGAGTTGTGCAGTTGGAATGCCTTATTCCTGTCACCCTTAGCAGATACAGCAGAATAAACTTGTACCCTTACAGCAAAAAGAGAAGAAAGTGGTTATTTACCCACAGTATCTTTTCATCTTCAAAGAACATTATTGTTAGTTAGGTCTTACCACTTACTCTCCATTTCTGCTTTTGGCTATATTTGCTGCTGTAGAGTTTATTTTAGTAGTTTGAAAATTCCTGCTCACTCTGGTATTAGTGCATTCATGTTCCTGACAAGGTAAGGCAGAGAGCTTGAATCACCTCCCATTTACTTATTTAAAGTTGCTTTAAGTCTTCAAAGTCTGAACAACTATAGTGCTGTTACGTTGCAATCCATGACATACTTCAGTTTTGAGGGAGAAGTAGCTGGAGGTTAAAACTACAGAAGAGAGAAAAGCTTCTGATGATTTTTGCACTATTTATAAAATACTCAAAATTCTTGTGTTGAAGTAACCCCCCTGTGTTTAAGAAGCTTTGTTTATCCCCAAACAAATATTGAATCATTTTTCATGTTGTGTTACCGCTGCTGTAGAAGAGGCTGTTTCTTCCAAAAAGGCTGTAACACACTGGACTGTAGAAAGTACATTATAATTGAGGACTCAAGGTGTAGTAGTAGGTACTGAATGCCTGTGTAATCTCTAATATTCGTTGTATTTATTCAATACATAGTTTGAAAGATCCATCCCTCTGCATGTGGCATAAATGAAGATGCAGAGAAGTACAGGAGAACACAAAAAAAGGCACATTTTTGCTTGTGGAGTCCTCATAAAGCCAGGGCCTTTATTTCTTTAGCTCTGCATTTGGACAAGAGGGTTTTCACACTCAGGAGACATAATGTGAATTTTACAGGCAAAGTTAGATACTGTACGCAGCCAGGATGTGGCACAGAGACAGAAGCAACATGCTGTGTCACTTAAAATAAATTAATTGCTGGCTTTGTCTTCTGAAGAGGAATTAAAATCTAAAGCAATTGCAGTAATCCAGATATTTGTTAGAACCCAGTCAAGGGGGGGAGCTTGGAGAGTTGATTTGTTTTAATCTCTTGTGCGGGAAGAAGTGCAGTATCTTGTTGTATGTTTCCTTCAGTACAGTCACTAAATGGAATCACCTGGATCTGTTCGTAGCTGAGCACTTGTACATGCTTTTGACTAAATGTGGTTTCTTACCTTTATTTAGTGCCTGACAAAAGACAGTCTTGCTCCGTGTTTCAGTGAAGTATGCATTGTGTAATTCAGTGGTTTTAATAAATATGAAAAAAGCTGAAGATGTGGTCAGTATTCGGAAAACTTCTGTGCTAAATCTAGAGGGATCAAATAAAAAACTTCATCTGTAGCTGCTCAGAGTAATTAGGTTGAATTTTAATTCTTAGAAGCATTTTAAGTTGTTTGGGGTTTTTTTTTTAAAACCTTCAAAGAAGACTTAGGTATTTTTATTACTTTATGAAATTTTTTACTCCCTACAGAGCAACGTAATTTCAGTGCATAAGTCAGACATTTGAGCTGGCCGATCCAATTGAAATACTTTCTGGAGTCTGTCTTGGCCTAACCTCTATAACATCTGTGTAGCATTTTCTGTGTGCACGATTTCAAAGGGCTATGAACACGGTCAGTTTGGTCCTTTAACAACTCTACTAGGTAAAAATAGTCATTAAACATACAACAAACATATCGCATCCTCTGTATTGAAGTCTAAAAAGCAGTCATGTATGATATCTTAAAATATTTTGTGAAATTGTATTTTTATTAATTTTAACTTATTTACAGTTATCACATGTTAGGACTTAGAATAGTTACTGTTCTGCTTCATTAGGGAAATGTTGCATAGTAGCATGATTAATGAAATAGATGTTGATCTTTTTTCTTTTCTGAGAACCAGGAATAAATAACATCTGCAACAGCATGTTGCTATCAGGCAATCTGCTTAAGTTTCCTGTACTCATCTCCACAGCCTCAGCAACATGAGTACTGCTGCTGCCCAGTTTGTAGTTTTTCTTTACTGTGGATGGTGGGGGAGGGAATCAATGTCCTTTTTTTATTTTTTTATTTTTTTTTGTTGTGACCTTTTTTTTCCCTCTTCTCTCTCCCCACCCCCCAACTGTGTCTGACTTGCCTGACAGGAAATTTTCTAATTGCCGGAACAGCTGGTCACAGCAAAACCGCCAGGGTTGGTCTTCCCTGCTAGACTTATGATCGCTCAGTCAGAAAATCTAAACATCATGGCTTCTTAGTCATGTTTAAGTTTCTGGCTCTACGTGTTCGTTCTGTTCGGGTGAGCTTAGTTTCTTATTTAAAAGAATAAGGGGGGAAAAAGGGGAAATTTTGTTTTAATCAAACTTCCAAATTCAAAGCGGTTTTAGTCTTTCACTGCTTTGGAATCAGTGCTGTTTGTATACAAAACTTTTTTTAGTGCATTTTCTTTTTCTAAAAAAAAAAGTTCGTGGTGTGCTCGTATTTTGTAGAAGCTTCTAAGGTACCTGTTGATAATTTAGCCTTAATGGGAAATTTTTACCTGTATGTAAATACTGTAAAATTTACTTTTCTCCAGAAGTGTATGAGCTTAGCTCTATGTTAGGTTTTCTCACTTGGAGTCTAGTTTCATTCAAACTGTTTGTATTTTTTAAATTAATACTTAGTGGTTATTTTGAGAGTTAAATTTTCATGTAAGACTTTAAACTGTGAAATATGATTGTGTGAAGTGACAGTTAAAATAATTCTGGTTTACCAATATCTTAAATTTACTTCGGAAGATAGTGTTAAGAATAGTGGCACTCTTGTGTTACAGTTAGTGTTATGGTTAATTTCAACTTTTAAATGATAATTTGATCATAGCAAATGTTTAATTTGCATAATTTCTCTTGTTGTTGAGCATATAATTAAGCATAAAAGGATGGGGTTTCAGTTGAGAAATATCTCTAGGGGAGACCTGTATTATCCCAAGCACTGTTTCCAAACTATTTAACAATGCATGTACACATGCAATGTGATAGAGCATTTTATCAATGAAATTCAAATCGCTTTTAGTTTCCCCTCCTGTACATCTGCAAACACTTTTCAGTTAAAAAAACCCAACAAAATAAAATTAAACCCTCAAAGCCTTCTTGTGTACTGTCTTAACATCTTAGGTGAAGCAACTCTACTAATTTGTAAATAAAATGAGTAGTAATTTAACATCTCCTAGCCTATGTACTGGTTTAAACTTTGTAATATGTGTTAGAAAATGAGATTGTATTTGTCTGCTGTAACTTAAACACTAAAACAAGGCATACCTGTAAAACAACAGAACATAGGCTGCATCATATACAGGTTTTTTTAATATAAACTTCGTAAAAAAAACCCAAACAAACAAAAAAGAAAACCAAACCAAAAATGCAAACATTTATCAACTCGTAGTCCTGAATTACAGTTCTTTTCCACAGGCGACGTGAAAGGTATTTCTCGGAAGTCTCTGGTCAAAAAAAATGTAATTTCATCCGGTTATGACAGCTTGATTATATTGTCTTTAACAGTCTGTTGATTTTAAAAAGGCTTGACAGTGAAGACCAAATTAAGGGGTTTTGGCCCATATAAGTTTTAGATTTAGGGTTTTGTCTGACTAAAACAGAAATCATAGCTTTCATAGGTTAGTGCTGAATATGCTTATAGATGGTTTTTAATTGTTGATTATTTCTTTTTTAACTTTGAATTATTTTTTTAATTGCAGTGCTTTGAAATGTTAGTGCTTACAAAATAGGAACAAAACTACTATCACTTACTGGGAAATGAAAGTTCCACCCAGTGAGTAGTTTTTTCCAGCGCTGACATGCGCAGCCTAGTTCATGAGATAATTTTGTAGTGTTTGATCAAGAGAACTAGAGAACTACTTTTAGTGGGCAACACTGAGCTTCTAAAACCCTTGCAGGAATTCCTCAGCTTTACCTGCTAAACAACCTACTGTTTCTTTGAGAAGGAAGGTAGTAGAGTCCTACTTCTGTCCTGGCCTTTGTATTTGCATTCTGAGGGGGGAATGCATCTTCAGAATTACTTCCCAGCCTGGCCAGCCACATTTATCCAAAGGGTCTCACGTGTCATTTTACTTGATGCTCTTTTACAAGACTCATTCTTCAAACTATTGTCTTGTGACATCTGTAGCACCAAAAGAATGGGAGGAGTTCAGTCTCAGGAACCAGGTCTGCAGTCTTCATTCTGGAAGTTGGCTACCTGGAACAAATGTGGCCATAGACATCCCTCTAGGTCTCAAAACTCTTGTAGTAGGAAGCCAGGAATGGACAAGAGTAGAAAATATAGAAAGTAAGGAATAAATAGCGATTTTTCTTCGTTATCTCTGTACGTAGTTTTTCTCTTAAAAACATAACAATTTAAGATTTAAAAAAACAACTGAAATTAAATATGAGTTTGCTGTTAGGACATCTTATTTTTTGGCAGGTGAAACAATAGATGCCACCTGCAACAAATAATTTTATGTCAGTTGAAGGTGTAAGGGTTTTTTCCATCTTTCAAAAAGAAACAAGGAAGAAATTGTGGAAACCTGTATTTCTCACTTCAGATATCCACGTTAATTAAAACTTCCTTCTACTCTATTCTTGTTTTTCTTTGGTTCTAGTGTTAAACAGCATACACGCAATATCCTTAAGTCAGCTTGACATAAGTTTATGCATAGCAGGGCTTTGCTTTTTGTGTATGTTAGAATTATTACTACTTCAAAAGCAGCATTTTAATCAGCTTTTTAGAACAATTGTGTGTATGATCCTTTAAGTAATCATTAGTTTAAGTGACTCAAATTGAATATTAGTCACAGATATAAGGAATGTTTTTTATTTCATGGTTTAGCTCACTAATATTGCTTACTCAAATAATGGGAGATTGTGGAATGCTTTTTGGTCATTTATTTTTTTAAATGCAGTTTTGAATTTAAAGTTAGGAACATAATGAGTATAGAATGTATAGGTGTATATAGAATGTGTCTGAGTTTTTTTTTAAAAAAATACCTCGACTGGTGCACTCTTTGTTTTTTAACTCCTGTTTTTACTTTAAGAAAGATTTCCACAAGCCTTAATACAAAAGGTAAAAGTAACTTGTTTTCAGGTTTTTGGCTCTTTTTCACTTCAAAAGGCATAACTCATATGGGTTTTATTTCTTCAGGTAATACTGAAAATTTATCCTACGTTCATAACAAGCCGAGAAAGTCAAAATGCGTCTAGGAGACTTCCTAACTCGAGGGAGGGGAGGAAAAGGAAATTATGTATATAAGCTGGGGAACTGTGCCAACATTGAGTCATCCTTTTTTTAAAAGCACTTGATATCCAATAAGCTTACTGTCTTTACAGGGCATAACTGTGTTATGCAACTTCAGCACCAAGATTTAATATAATAGTCAATATTTCAGAAATGGTTTCTATTTCATTAGAGGAATCAGCATTATTCTGCCTCTGACAGACAGAAAAAAAATCTTTTGCCAAATAAAGCAACGTCCAGCTGAGCTCTGATAAGTACAACAAAGGCTGTAACAAAGTGGTAAAAGGAAACTTGCGACTGTGATTGGAGTGCTGTTAAGTAACTTGCTGGGGAATCCTATTTTTGTTTCAACTTTGTCTTCACTTACACTGAACGTACATGTGCCTCAAGAGCATACATTTGTCTGGAGGAAGTAAAACGTTCCTGAAAAAGAGATTGAGAGGGGTGAAAACAAAACTAACAAAAATGGAAAAATCTATGTAGTTACATACCTAATACTAACTAACAAAAACTAATAAAAGCAGTGGTTTTGCTGTTGTTCAACTTCCAAGTGGAAGGTAAAATTGCAATTAGCTTTTTAATCATTTTGCTTTTTTGAAAACTTGCATGGTTAATAGTATAAACTGATACAGCAGCGAGTTTATCACATAATTTTAAATTAAGTGTGGCTGAATAGTATTACAGGAAAGTACACTGGGAACTGCTTTACACTGATAAAAATTACTATTACCTCTCTTATCTTTCTTTCAGAAACTTAGTTATAAAATTTATTTTAGGACTATTTTGGTTTTTTTCTCTCTCATTCAGTTTGTTGACTGTATAGAAGTTGAAATACCAGAATTGTGGACTTGCCTAATAGTGATTCTGGCTGTTTTCTCATGTGCAAATTATCACTGTACAAAATAAATATATAAAAGATATTTTAATCCACTTTAAAATGTGAGTTTGACCAGAAACTATGTAGAGTCTTACTGACACGTGTAACCTACTCTACGTGATCCTGCTCTGGCAGGAGGGTTGAACTAGAAGATCTGTCAAGGTCCCCTCCAACCCCTAACAGTCTGTGATTTCTTAATACTATGAATAGCGTCTGTTCAGAAAAAATGTCAATACCAGCACATTTAAGTGCTAACTTGTGCGTTAGGAGTAAAGAACCTTGCACAATTCGGGACTTTGGCTTGACTTTGGCAGGCGGTGACTGTGGAAGGAGCAGCAGTACCGCCGAGCTGGACACAGCCTTGTAGTTGGTGCCCTTGGAAGCACAGTCTCTGCAGATCAGTGCTAGAAGCAGCGTGGGGCAGTTGCTCTCTCTGCAGCACAGAACAGAGAGATCCTCCTCCTGTTCTTCTCTGCCCTGGTGAGGTCACATCTGGAATATTGTGTCCAGTTCTGGGCCCCTCAGTTCAAGAAGGACAGGGAACTGCTTGAGAGAGTCCAGCGCAGAGCCACAAAGATGGTGAAGGGAGTGGAACATCTCCCTTATGAGGAAAGGCTGAAGGAGCTGGGTCTCTTTAGTTTGGAGAAGAGGAGGCTGAGGGGTGACCTCATTAATGTTTATAAATATGTCAAGGGGGAATGTCAGGAGGATGGAGCCAGGCTCTTCTCAGTGATGTCCAATGACAGGACAAGGGACAAAGGGGCAGTGGATACACACTGGAGCATAGGAGGTTCCACAAAAACATTAGAAAAAACTTTTTCCCTGTGAGGGTGACAGAGCACTGGCACAGGCTGCCCAGGGAGGTTGTGGAGTCTCCTTCTGTGGAGACATTCAAAACCCACCTGGACGCCTTCCTGTGGGATCTACTCTGGGTGATCCTGCTCTTGCAGTGGGGTTGGACTAGATGATCCTTCGAGGTCCCTTCCAACCCCAAACATTTTGTGTGATTCTGTGAACCAGTCCATTGTTGCTGTGTCTAGCAGGGATGCAAAGGGCTTCCAAAATAACAAATAGAAAAAAATGATTTAGAGAAGACCTTACAAGACCAGGACCTGGAAGGTCACTTTATGGCAAAAAAAAAAAGACTGAACAAACTCTCACATGTCTTAAGGGGCAAATTAAATCATAACTAAGTCTGTAAGTAACCATACATAGATGCTTCTGATTGTACCTTCTTAACTGTTAAGATCAGCACAGAATTAACAGATAAAGATGAAACCTGGGTGATGCTGGAACCAGGAATATTGATATTTAAGCTAATTTCTCCAGTAGTTACTTAACCTGGCTTAGATATTAGAACAGATTTTAATTAGTCATTGAGATTAAAATTTGTTCATCTGTTTATCTGATATTTGTTTTAAATCGAAGTCTTAACCCTGGTTTCGATCAGCATGTCAACAATGTTTGCTCTCCAGAAAGAGGAGTCCCGGTATTCAAGAAAAGTTCTAAGGATTAGCTTCATATGCCATATTTCCCTCCCACTGGGTTCTGTTGATCTTGGGTATGTATAGGCATGTCTGTCCTGGTCATCTCTGCCTTTTATTATAAAAATACAACTTATTTAAAAAGCCCCATTGAGAGGCAAGTTGCTTCCCAATTGCAAAAGCAAATAAACTATGGTATATTTTTGTCCAGAAATTGTATCATAAAGTTCAGAGGTTTTATTCACATCTAATTTTTACATATAATTAAGAGTAAGGTAAATTTCTTGCTGAATTTCCCATTTCTGTTTTGGACCACCTTTGTCAAGCACTTGTCATTGTGCATATTCACACTTTGCTTATGCATTTATTCAGGAACCTAAAACTGAGAATTTTAGATGCAACAGAACCCATGTGGTGTCTGGATGTGTTAACTTTCCTTATTCCAGATAGCATTGCTCTTCCCAGTGTGAGAGCATAAATCTGATCTTGTGCTGTCTATTTAGATGATTCAGAGCCTTTTACTTTTTGCATTATTTTGTCAGTGTCAGAGCATGCATTTAAATATTTTTAAATTATTTTAATCTGTAGTTGGTTGTTTCTCTGTATGATTTTTATATAAACAAGGAGGTTAAGAATACTTCTGAGTTTTGAGGTGTTACTTAAATTCTAGTGAGTGTTTATTGTAAATAAACAAACTGGGCACAGAGTGGGTTGAGAGTAGCCCTGAAGAGAAGGATTTGGGGATGTTGATAGATGAGAAGCTCAACATGAGCCGGCAGTGCGCTCATGCAGCCCAGAAGGCCAACTGCATCCTGGAATGTATCAGGAGAAGCGTAGCCAGCAGGTCAAGAGAGGTGATTCTCCCCCTTCACTCTGCTCTTCTGAGACCCCACCTCAAATACTGTGTCCAGTTCTGGTGGCCCCACCATAAGAGGGACATAGATCTGTTGGAGTGTGTCCAGAGGAGGGCCACAAAGATGATCCAGGGGCTGGAGCACCTCTGCTACGAGGACAGGCTGCGGGAGCTGTTCAGTCTTGAAAAGAGAAGACTTTGTGGGGACCTAATAGCTGCCTTCCAATAGCTGAAGGGATCCTACAGGAAGGCTGGGGAGGGACTTTTTACAAGAGCATCCACTGATAGGACAAAGGGAAATGGGTTTAAGTTGAAGGAAAATAGGTATATACTGGATCTTAGGAAGAAATTCTTTGGCACGAGGGTGGCAAGACTTTGGAATAAATTGCCCAGAGATGTTGTGACTGCCCCCTCCCTGGAGGTGTTCAAGGCCGAGCTGGACAGAGCCTTGAGTAGCCTGATCTAGTTCCTGCCCATGGCAAGGAAGTTGGATTAGATGATCTCTAAAGTCACTTCCAACCTAGTCTATGCTATGATCCTATGATTGTATTTTGTAAATTTATCGTTTTTAGACTGTCATAAGAATATGGGGTATTAAAAGGGCCACAAAGGTGATCCAGGGGCTAGAGCACCTCTGTTATGAGGGCAGGCTGAGGGAGCTGGGATTGTTCAACCTGGAGAAAAGACTCTCGGGGGGGGAACCTTATAACTGCCTTCCAGGAACTTACAGGAAGGCTGGAGAAGGACTTCTTACAAGAGTGTCCACTGATAGGACAAGGGGAAATGGGTTTAAGTTGAAGGAGAATAGATTTAGATTAGATCTTAGGAAGAAATTCTTCAGTATGAGGGTGGCAAGACTTTGGAATAAATTGCCTAGAGACATTGTGGCTGCCCCTTCCCTGGAAGTGTTCAAGGCCAGGTTGGATGAGGCCTTGAGCAACCTGGTGTAATTGAGAGGCATCCCTGCCCATAGCGGGGAGGTTGGATTAGATGATCTCTAAGGTCCCTTCTAACCTAAGGCTTTCTATAATCCTATGAATATATCTCATATGGTACTCACAATGCTTAGTTGTTGTAAATGCATGTCTGACAACCCTGTCTTAAAGTGTCTACAGATTAAGATCAGACTCCAGAACACTCTCACGGACCCCTTTTACTTGTTTTTCCTTTCATCCCACTGTCACATTATTTTCAAGAAGCAGAAATTAGGGGTAAAAGGGCTATGTATTCTTTTTGCTGCTTCATTCATGAGTAGAAAATAAAAGCCATCTGTGAAAAGATTGAAATAATTAGGAGTAGTACAAGAAGTGGAGGTTGTGAGCCTATAAGAACAATGGGAATGGTATTGTGAATGGTGCTGGCAGCTCTCTGAGCAGTTCAGAGCTCACTTTCCGCTTAAACTCGAGAAGAAACTTCTTCTCAGTGAGGGTGATGGAGCCCTGGAACAGGCTGCCCAGAGAGGTTGTGGAGTCTCCTTCTCTGGAGACATTCAAGACCTGCCTGGACACGTTCCTGTGTAGCATAGTCTAGGCATTCCTGCTCTGGCAGGGGGATTGGACTTGATGATCTTTCGAGGTCCCTTCCAATCCCTAACATTCTGTGATTCTATGATTCCTAACCCTAGACCAACTTTGCAGTTGTCTCACTGCTCAGTTGTCATACTGCTCAGAAGGCGGCCTGCAGGTGAACTTACCAGTGTAAAGCAAGCAGTGTGTTGTGCCATGCAACTCTGCATGGGCCACTTCTTCACACAGAACTGGTTTCAGATCTCCTGTTGAAAATTCTGAAATCTGAAGGATAAATTACAGAAGATTCTGTGTTTAGATAAAATGTTTTCCTCTAGCTTTTCTGGGCTTTTTCATTACTGCTGAAAAATACTTAACCTATTAAGGCTCTTTGACTTCTGCTTCCTTTAGGATTTGAAGTCCAGTTTCCTTTTAATACACTATCTAATACTTGTTCCTGTAATAAGATATCAGAAACAAATACAAGTATTTTATGTTACAGTAGAGTTCGTTTAGTCTTGATTTAAAAAGTGAACATAATTCACATAAATTGAATTTCTATAACAAAGGTGAGTATTCAGTGTTCATTACGTACCTAAAATATGGAATTGGAATCTTTCCGGCTACATGATTAGACTGTTATTTTTATATCCTAATAAAGCTTAAATAGTTTTTCACGGCTTGCCTAGAAGGTGCTATTTGTTTTGTTGTTGTTTTTTTTTCCTGACAAGCATATTTCCTATTCTAATTTGCCAGTCATTCCTAGGAGAAAAACACTTGGGTTTTGGTGCTGCTGAATCCTTTTTTTTTTTTTCCGTCTGTTTTTTCTTTAATTTTTCATGTTGTTGTTAGCTTTTTCTCTTTCAGATTTGATTTGTGTATTCAGTGTTCTTTCATATGTATGTATGTATGCATTCCTGTCCGTAGACATACTTGTGAAGCACATTACTAAGAGCTTACTTAAACTGAGATACCGACCAGAATAGTTCTGACTTGCAAACTGTATCAGTACAGGAAGTTATTCTGAAATAGTGGTGTTTTAAATTCATACCCAAAGTTGTTTGTCACTCACTTCCTTTCTAAGCCAGTGTTGATTTAACACCATTATACTGTTAAGGAAATGTTAAGGAAACGCAGAGTAATGTTACCTTCTGTTTGTTTCCTTGTATCCTATATTTAGTTTCACAGTAACGGAAGCCGGTAGGAACCGCTTTAAGTTGACTAACACGGGCTTTTTTGTTGTTTAGGGTTTTTTTTTTTGATGTGGCTTTCTATGACAGTTCTTCCTAGTGTGAAGAAGACCTTCAGAGCATTGTGTGACTAGAAGAAGAAAAAAGTTACATCTCAGAACTTTTAGACATTGCTGCAGTATAATACTTAAGAAAAGGGACCTTTCCAAGCTTATAAATAGCAGTAATAAAACAAAGGAAGTATGGTGTAGTTATCACTGGAAAGAAGATCCCACCATTGCAGTGGCCAGGTCACTTGTGTGTGAGTTTGGTAGTGTGAAAACTGTCAGGGAATGGAAGAAAGGAAAGGAGGACCAGAGTCTTTCAGCAACCTGTGCATCTTACTTAATCAAATATCAGGGACTGATCAGAAGTGAAGCTTCTGAGTGCCAGAGTGAATGGCTGCCTTCATCTTACGAAGGCGGCATCCGCGAACTAATGTCATTAGTGCAGTTGGCTCAGAAAGAGAGATCTCTTTCTAGAGTGCGAAAGGCTTGTATTTTAATTCAGGTAGATAGCGGGTACGGTGAGCATTTATTACTTCTGCATATCATTTGCATTTCTGTAAAAGACTTGACTTTTGTATTTTTAACTGCATTTGCAAAATGCTGTTTAGGTTAAAATAACAAACGTTCGGCAATTATGTCAGAAAAGGAAACCGCAAATTTGTGGGTACTATTCATCATAACTCTTGCTCCCAAACATATGTTAAGCTACTAAAGTAAGACAGGATCTGAGTTCCATTTTGTTTAAAACAGAATTGTATTAGGTCTGCCGTACAAGGACTCAAGATTTTCGGAACCCTGAGAACTGTGAAGACTAGGAATATTCTCTTAGCATCAGGAATGTGAAGTGGTGGTTTGGGCTATTTTAGAGGGTGCCCAAAATAACCACTGGAAAGTTGGTTGCATAGTAATTGCATTGCATTCAGGAAAAAAAAAAAAAATTGTTTGTGTATAGAGAATAGGTTACTGTCTTCACTACTTTTATTATGCTGTGATGCTTTTAAAGTAATGTGTTCACATGATTGCTTGTGTCACTGAATCCAAGCAGATTAACTGAAAGATTTGAGGAAGTTGTGTTTTACACGTTTCTATTTTTGCCAAGATTGCAAGGGAGCTAATATATAAAACAGTTAAGCAGAAATGGATCAAAGTGTCCAAAGTAATGTGTACTTGGCAATCTGTTCTACTGTGCTGTTCCTCCTCTGGGGTTCTCTTAAGGTTGCAGTGGGTGGTTTAAGTAATATGTAATCCCAACTGATCATATACTAATTTAAAAGATGAAAATAGATTTGTCCACCAGCAAATAATTCCTTTGACAAGTAGAAAGAATCAACATTTCTTTCAAACTCTTGAAAGATTCAACCTTGAGTCGGTGATGGTAGCATTTTCTCTTGAAAGCAAAAAGTTGTTTAGGCATATTAGAAGTAGTACACAGCGTGCATACATGCAAAATTTTGTCTGTCGACAGAAACTGCCACTTTTCTTTATTGGCCGTCTTAGTTTTGGAACACCCAAGACAAATCCAAGTTCTTTACTTTAAAATATCTTTTTTCACTTCCTGATTTTAAGTTGACAGGGTGTTCTGTGCATTATTCTGAAACGTACACTGGAGATTTTTTATGTATGTACACACTCTCTCACACATACATGCTTAGGATTTGTTGCATGCAGTTTGTTTCCAACTGTGGCTGGAATCTTTTGAAAGAAAGAATCTTTTGAAAGATCCTGAAAAAAACACGTTTGAGCATACTGATGTGTATGGATGGTTGCTGTATACTTAGACATGGTACTGAAATGATGACGTACGAAAGGATGCTCTCAGCAATAGTTCCTGCACATGACTTTTGCTGAATATTTGAAAAATATATAAATTAGTGCTTCAGAAGTACAGCTTTAGACTGCTGCTAAATAACTCCCTCATCACTAGAACTAATTGGTGCACATTTTGGTGCATACAGATGAAGAGAAAGTCTGGGCTGAGGAAGACATACCCTTGGTGGAAAAGGGTCAGGCTAGAGAATACTTAAGAAAACTGAGTGTACCAAAGTCCTAGGGCCTTGACAAGATGCACACACGAGTGTTGAGGGACCTGGCAGGTGTCACTGCGAGGCCACCCTTGATTATCTTCCAATGATCATGGTGACTGGGAGAGTTGCCTGAGCACTTAAGGAAAGCAGATGTCACTCCTGTCTTCCAAAAGGGCAATAAGGAGAGGACCCAGGGAACTACAGGATGGTCAGCCACACCTTGTTCCCTGGGAAGGTGATGGGATGACTAATCCTGGAAACCATTTCCATGTATACAAAGGACAAAAAGGTAACTGGGGTTAGTCAGCATGGATTCACAAAGTTAAAATCGTGTTTGACCAGCCTGAAGGGAGGGTGCAAGGAGGATGGAGCCAGGCTCTTTTCAGCAGGACCAGAGTTGTACCCAGTGGCAGGAGCAGAAGTAATGAACACAAACTGAAGCACAGGAGGTTCCCACTGAACATCAGGAAATACTTTTTCACTGTAAGGGTGAACAAGCCCTAGCACAGGCTACTGTGGGAGATTGTAGAGTCACCTTCCTTGGAGATATTCAAAATCTACCTGAACCTGGTTCTGGACAGCTGGCTGTAGGTGGCCCTGCTTGAGCAGGGATGTTGGACAAGATGACTTCCAGAGGCCCCTGCCAACCTCAACCAGTCTGTAATTCTGTAAAATAGATCTGAGAGTTCCTCATTAAATCTGAGAATACTTTTCCTCTATTTATTTTCTTCATTATAGCCAGCCAAAGGAACAGAAGGAGAATGCACAAAGAGTTGAAATTGCATTTAGTATATCTGCATTATGTAAATTAACTTACAGTCAGTGCTGCTTAGGTTGGATTTTCTGTAATGCCTACATAGTTATTCAAATAACATTGATAAAAATGCAGTTTTTTACACGTTCTTGAGCAGTTGCTGATAAGTTCTGAAACTCTTCCTTTGTGTGGCAAGGAATGTTGCTTGCTAAGGGGATTTTCAAATTCTGTGTGGAAAATACTGAGTTAAAATACTAGAAGATCCACTGTCCTTTGGAGCTTTTCTGGTAAGCAGTTTCTCACAGAAGGGAAATACTGAAAACTGGCAGCTTTTGTACAGTAGATGCTCCTTGAGAAAACAGGGGATGAGATTCTTTTCCTTACCAGAATTTTCTCAGTGGCAGGTGGAGAGTTTGTTGCTGCTGAATTGGGTTTGGAGGGTGTGCTCCTTTGTGGGGAGATGTGAGCCTTACACTGTCTTACAAAGGTGAGCATTGTTGCAGCATGATGGCTCTCACTTGAGTGTTAAAAAGGGGGATTTTCCTGAGAGTTCTGGGACATTTCGTACACTCTCAGTGTGCTTTAAGAGTACCGAATTCTTGAAAAAGTTGGTTTCCGTTAATGGGTTATGAATCTGGAGTGGAAATTATGAACCAAACGATATGCATCTAAGCACAAAACCTTTGGAATTACTGATCTGTTTTATCAACTCTGTTGTCTGGATTCTTATACATCTCTAAATGTTAAAGCCACGTCATTACTGAACTAATACTGCATTTTGTAACAAGTATAATTTCTTTTTGGTGTTGTAATTATGCAAATAGCATTGCTCAGTGTTTTTTTTTAATCTGAATTTGGGAGCATGTAGTAGGTTGGATTTAGTGGTACTGGTATTTTTCAACATACTGTGAATCTGTAAACATTTTAAGAAGATGCATCACTGATGAAAATTTATTCCACTCCTTTCCTCTGTCAGGAAGAAGGAAATATCAAAGAAATTGCAATAACTCACCATGTAAAGGAAGGACATGAGAAAGCAGATCCTTCACAGTTTGAACTTCTCAAAGTACTAGGACAAGGATCTTTTGGAAAGGTTGGTACCTCAATTGCTGTGGAGCCAATTATTTGGGAATGTAGCATTGAATAATAATATTATGAGTGAAATGTTTCAAACAACCACGATCTTACATTAAGGCAATGTTGCTAGTGAAAACTGCTTTCAAAATTAGTGCTAACTAATGGTAATTGTGGCTGATCTTTTTAAAGCAGTAAATTTTTCTTCTAGCTTGTATGAAATGTAGATCTCAAAGTTCCATAGAAAAATTGGCTTAATATGAAATAATTAGATATTCATTGTTAAAATGGAGTGTCATTTTTCTGTAACTACTCTTCTATGTTTGAGGGGGCGAGGGTTGAAAGGTTTTTGGGGAAGTATTCCTAGCTGCTAGCTTGCTAATGGTAGGTCATTACAAGTACAGAAGCTATAGGCAGAATTTATTTTGTAGCAGATTGTAATTGTAGAGAAAAAATGTTAAGCAATAATGGTTCCTGAAGTAAACATGATGTACTCTAGTCGTGATCGTGCTCAGCATTATCTGTCAAAATTTGCGTAAGTTACAACATACCTTGGTATTTGAAGCTCTGTTAAAGACACAATGTTTCTGGCATTTAGTGAGTACTGTCCACACTGAGGTCTCGCTAGGCCTACATGATTCGTACTTTTAGTTGTCCACGTGCAAATTGGAAGCAAAACATTAACTTCACATGGCAAGATAGATCCTTTACATGGAGTGGAATATGCAATGTAAGACAACAGAGCCTTTGTGTCCATTTTCAGCCTTAGTTGCAGTTCTGAATATGATGTTAAGCTCTAGCATGTACTGTCAAATCCATCTTGGATATATGGAGAAAAATGAAAATAATTGGCCTGATTCTCCCTTGGTCATAGGATGTTAGTGTTAGTCACGTTACTGGAGTAGCAGTTCCAGATAAGCTTAGAAATCTAGATGTTTAGAAACTGTAAAATTTTGTACTCAAACTAGTGAGTATTCACTCAGAAACCTGATTCCAGAAGTGGTTTCTTATGTCGTTTGATTTCATCCAGATTCATAACCAAGTTTTTATTTGGAAATCTTCAGATCAGAAGTAAATCATTCAGGGGTAAGGAAATGTAAGCTAATAAATTATAATCTCAACAATCCCGTTTATCAACAATCCCTTTTATCAATATTACTAAATTCAGTGCTGTAACTGGTGGGGAAAGGGGCAAGTTTTGAAAAAGCAAAAACAAGTGTCTGGCTGACTCAGAGTATTGCAAAAATGCCAATCTTGTTTTCACCTTCATGCAAAAAGGATTACTATTACAAAACTCATAATCTCTTTTTCTAATAATTTGGGAAGATGTCACTACTTCCCACTCAGTTTAAAAAGACTGATTCTGTTTGCTTTTCAAGGTCTTGATGTTCTGGTAATTGCTGGATAATGCAAACTATTACATAAACATAGATTACTGAGTTGGAAGGAATCAGATACAAAACCAGACATAAAACCAAGGTCATAAACCACACTTAACATCCTCATATACCACAACATGTCTCTATGCTTTTTCATACATAATCAGAAAACCTGTGGAAGGTATATTTTTTTCTTCTTCTATCTTCAGCTCAAATTTGTGTCTACTGGAATTAATTTTGTGGTAAGAGTATTTAAAAGTAATCCCACTCAAGAAATCCTATTACACGACAGAAAGAAACGTAACACACTTTGAGGCTGGTTAGCCGTTATTGGTATATTCAAAACTCATCTGAAGCATGTCATTAGGAAATAGAGCTTTGTAACATAAGAGGTTTGTTCTAACAATTTTATAGATTTTTTTTTTTTTAAATATTTTGTTAGCCATCGATTCGTGTAGTTTTTTGGATCAACTTTTGCACACACATTTATCTTTGTATGTGAAAACTAATTCATTAGCACTTTTGCGGTGCCATCTTATGAATTTTAATAAGACTATTCAGAGATTAATATTAAAAAGCTGAATTTTGTGTTTCAAATTTTTCTCAGCTTCTGAGAGAATCCAAATTCATCCTTTCTTTTACTCACCGGAATCAGTTAAGTTAACCCAAAATTAATTTGGCAGACTATTTGTCTTTAACTTTTTAGATATGAAATGGAAGAAAAAGTGCAAGGACACTTTTGTTTGGCTTTGCAGAATCTAAGACTGTCAAAGAAGCTACTAATACTGTTGAGGTGAATAGTAAGTTTTAGTTCTGTTTTGAATTTCATAGCAAAGTATATTGATCTGACTTGCCTTTATTTTCTTTTAAAAATTCTTTTTTTTAATTTTCAATGCAGGTCTTTCTTGTCAAAAAAATCTCAGGATCAGATGCTAGACAGCTTTATGCAATGAAGGTATTGAAAAAGGCCACCTTGAAAGGTAAGCATTGTTCAGAGAGAGACCCTGGGGGTGCTGGTGCTGTTGGACAGACAACCGGCTGAACGTGAGCCTGCAGTGTGCCTGGGTGGCCAAGAAGGCCAATGGCATCCTGGCCTGGGTCAGGAATAGGGTTGCCAGCGGGAGTAGGAAAGTACAGGACCCCTGTACTTGGCATTGGTGAGACCACAGCTTGAGTACAGTGTTCAGTTTTGGACCCTTCACAAAAACAAAGACATTGAGGTGCTGGAGCGGGTCCAGAGAAGGGCAATGAAGCTGGTGAAGGGTCTGGAGAACAAGTCTTACGAGGAGTGGCTGAGGGAGTTGTTTAGCCTGGAGGAGAGGGTGCTGAGGGGGAGACCTTCTTGCTCTCTACAACCACCTGAAGGGAAGTTGTAGAGAGGTGGGTGCTGGTCTCTTCTCCCAAGTAACAAGTGATAGGATGAGGGGAAATGGGCTCAAATTGTGCCGGGAAAGGTTTAGGCTGGATATTAGAAAAATTGGAACAGGCTGCCCAGGAAAGTGGTGGAGTTGCCATTTCTGGAGGTGTTTAAAAAACATGTAGACGTGGCACTTTGAGACGTGGTTTACTGGTCATGGTAGTGTTGGGTTGACGGTTGGACTTGATGATCTTAGAAGTCTTTTCCAACCTTAACAATTCTATGATTCTAAAAAAAAAAAAGAAGGGAGAGAAATCAGGGTCATTATACCAAAACTTAATCTTTACACACATACTGTTATGCAGATTATGTCTGAGAACTTTCTTCTATCATGTGGTAAACAGCAGTGTGCACTACCTTGTACTGTAAACCCAGAAACGTTAAGTAAACAGCAGTACTGTATTGGTAGTTGTAGGAGAAAGCAAGTTCCTTCCTATGCTAAATTTGTTAGGCAGTAGTGGTTTAATAGAGTACTTGTGTTACATCTGCCACCTGACTTGCTCCTGAGTTGTTATTTGAAATTTAATATCATTCCTTCTTTTCATTTGCTGTGTATCACCAAGGATACAGTTAATGCCTTTTGATCGGTTTATATTTAGGTCATGATATTTAAAGGTGCATTATAATAACTGTTTTATTCTAAAGTTCTGAATGTAGGGGTTTAAGTCATTCTTTAAAACAGAAGTATACAGTACATTTTTGGTGAAACTTTTGTATGTTGATATAGTTGATAAAAGCTTAGGTTAATCATCTACATTACTTGAACAAAAATCAGGTGTAAATTGTATTTGGGATTTGGATACTTTTGGTCTTGAATGATATCAGTAACAAAATAAGTTTAAACCTGAACAGTCTTAATTCTGTCCTGTAATTTTCTGTAAGAAAAAAGAAATAATGTATTTTTTACTGAGTATTAAAACGAAAGTGATCTTTCACACTAATCCCTTAACCAGAGCGTGTATTTGTTGGACTATGCCGTTGTTTAATACTTCTGTCTGTTGGTAGTTTTCCTAACTTATGCCTGCACTGAAATTACAATGATAATTTTGAGATAGTTCCAGCAACTTGTAGTACCTCACAGATGTTACTGAGTATGATATTGATTTGCAATTTTAGTATATGGTTTCATCCGAAGATATTCATTAAATGATGGAGGGAACAAAAACTTGCATTGAATTGTGAACTTCTACTGAAATGTGGAACCTGAATTTCTTTTCTGCATTAGATCTGATGTTGAGTATCTACCTCAGAAATCTCATTATGTATCACTTTCACTTGAAACTGTTACAGAGGGTGTGTTTTTAACAGTTTCCTATATTTTAATCCCTCTGTCTTTTATGGCATGTGTTATTTTCATTATTTACTTCCTATTTTTCTGAAATTGATTTCCACTTGTTTAAAGTACTTTGCTGTCCTCAACAGCCTGTCATTCTGCAGCCTGTTTATAGCTCAGGCCTGGAGTGAAAAGTTGTTCAACAGTTCCCTTGTTAAGATACATGAGGGCTTGTTTCCATCACCTTTTGATTGTGCTTTAACCTTACATTTGGACTGTAGTCCAAGCTGTGGATCTAGTTTTGCCTACAGATGGCAGAGACTGCTAAATACTGAAATTGGAAGCTTGACTTTTGGTTGGAAAAGGAGACTCTTGGAGACACTAAGAATTTGAGGATGCAAAAAGCGTTGAGCAGAAAGATGACACTAGCAGGAGGATGCCATGCTTTTCAACTTTGTATCTGAATTTTCAGGTGCTTTCGAGTGTGTTTTTGTTGAGATTGATGTTTTAGGAACATAGAAATAGCAAGCAAATTAAGGTTACCGCTTCTTAATTGAAGGTGGTGTGCATGATTCACAAATCAAATCTAGAAAGAATATTTCTGGAGGAATGCAACTGTATTAACCAGATCCCACTGATGTAACTACACGGTCCAACCTTAATATTTAGACCAAATCCAAAGAAGTATGTGCATACAACTTTTAGTGCAGAGAAGAATTTATTAATACACTCTGATAGAAGGTATCACCTTTCAGTGCCAGTTTATGACTGAGAGAGAGGGAGGCAGAGAAGGGCGCGCATGCTGAATTGTTGTTACACAGCCTGGCATCAGATGTATTAAGAAAAAGCAGTACTTCCTGCAGTACATGTATGGAAACTGTAGTCAACAAAAGTCAGATTTTAAGTCAAATAATGGCTAATACTAATGTTGGAAATGAACTCAGTTCCTTATACTTTTTTTGGTTGGTAATTTGTAAATAAAAACTTTCTCTAGTTTTTCAGAAGTAAGGCTTGTTAGCCCTGTGACTATTTATAGGCGTTTAAAATTCTTAACTGAATCTGTCTAAAAAAAGAATATTCTGAATTTTAATTCTATAATTTAGATGAACCCTTGAAACAGTGAAATCACACAACCATCTTGTGACATTTTCATGACTTTATATGTAAAGGTCAAAATTCAAATGGGATGTTTGCTCTGTGTTTGGTGAGCGCTTATTGCATGTGCTGCCATTTTTAGAAATCTGTTCTGCAGGGAGGTGGAAACTTAATCTCTTTATTCATTTCTGAAAAGTACATGTATAACCTTTTCACAAGTACCTGTATTATTTTAAGTGCCTGCTTGGGGGAAAAAGATAGCCAAACTTTTGAAAGACCCTTTTACTTTGTGAGGGTTTTTCCTGCCTTGTTTTTTTATAATATCTGAGAACTCTGGCTGGTTAACTGAGGAATGTCAGCAACTTAAACTTTGGATTTCCTTGCTCTGAGGTGCTTGCAGAATCATAGAATCATGAAGGCTGCAAGAGACCTCTAAGATTATCAAGTCCAACCATCAACTCAACACCACTGTGACTGCTAAATCATGTCCTGAAGTGCCACATCTACATGGGTGTTTTGAGCACCTCTAGGGATGGTGACTCCACTCACTGCCTGCTTCATGGAAGAGATGTTGACGTTTGGGAAAGGGACGGTAACAAAGTGTAGGAGAAGGGAAAGAAAGAGAAATGTAATGTCTTCAACCACTGTAGCAAACTTTACTAGCTCTCATCTGTAAGTTCTGAATTTTGTCTGTGTCCTGGCTGATTTGGAGCTTCGGATGGGAACCAGGTGATGGCTGGAGGAGCAGGGGAGCTGCCCAGAGCAGGTGCCGTGCTCAATTCATGATCATGCATGTATTCAGGGATTGCCAGCCCCACATGTGGGACATCTGCACGTGGTGCTCATTTAGGTTGGTCAGCAGTGTCACAGAAGCAGATACACGTCCCATTCTGAGCCACTGTGGTGGGACTGCACAGACAGCCTGAGCACTGACTGATTTTGGTGTCTGATCTATTCTTCTGTGCACACGTTTGCTCTCGGTAAACCTCTTAAAAATCAAAAATATTGCCTGAAGTACATACTACATTGAAGGGATATTCTGTTTTAAGTTCATAATAAAGAAAGGGGACAAAAAAAAAAAGCCCTTCCAAATTGTGAAGGTACTTAATAGTGTGAATGAGTTAAACCAATATCAGCATCTTCATTATAGTATAACTATATTTATGTTATAAGTTTGTTTTGTAGTAACCTTAATTCTCCCTACTTTTTAACAGTAGAGAAAATGGCTGTGTTTTCTATACATAGCTGTGGCAATTTTGCTCTAGTTCTTAAAAGGTTAGCTAAGTATAGGGCAGACTGAAGGGTGATTATGTCTTCTCATGTGCTTCTGTTAAATTTATTTACCAAGTGTCAGATTTTGCCAATAGCAGAAACTGAAGCAAATTAAAATAAATAAGAGATTTGCCAGAAGACTCTGCACTGTGAAATAAATACTCTCTCAGATCTCTTCTGTTTGAAGTGCAGTGACCTGCAGACAGTTGTACTGCTACAGAATACAATGTGAAGTGCATCAGGAAACATAGGAGAAATGCTGATTCATCATGTAATTTTTGTTTGTTTATTTAATCTTGCTAATGTTCTGTTGTAGTTCGAGATCGGGTTCGGACAAAAATGGAACGTGATATCCTAGTGGAAGTTAACCATCCTTTTATTGTCAAGTTACATTATGGTGAGTAGCAGAAAAATTCACTTTTAATCATAAAAATGGGTGCTAATACCTAATATTTGCTTTGTGATTCAGAGAGTCATAAGGCATTAGTGTGCTAAGTGACAATTGTGCAAAAACTTGCTCTGTGGTAATTCTCATGCAAAGTAGGCACATGGGTAACCACGCGTGGTGTTAAACCTTCATAGGACTAGGAATCTGTAGCTGTTACCCTAGGAGTCTGTAGACAGTTACCCATTTATGTCTACCCAGCATTTTCCAAAACCTCATCTTTTGTAAATACCATCAATTTTTTAGTTATTTCTTATTCTTGCTTTATTTACTCTATAGAAAATATATGCAGTGGGCCTTATTTCCAGTTGGATCAAAATCAGTGAGAATATGCTTTTAAATTCTAATAGTATGAGCAGCCATAAAAAATATTCAAGTGGAGGGAGGAGGAAATCAATACTCTTAGCGTGTCATGCAGAAAGTAAACTGAAAAAAGGTAGAGAACAATTTCTGTTGGGATTTCTCTTTCCTTTTTGGGGCAGTTTATTTTTATTTTAGGATCCAGTTCAAACCTCAGATCTCTGTCACTCTGTGATGTGGCTTAAGTAATGTAACTTTCGGTATTTTACTTGTCACTCTTCTGCAAACTAGACTAGATCTCTACTCTGTTAAGCTGGGTTTCCAGAGGTTTTAGAATGTGCTTTAATTAGTAGTTTGACCTTCAGATCTAGACTTTTTACTTCCAAAATCTGAAATGAAATTATGACTAACCTAAGAATACTTATTTTTTTTTAAAAAAAATTGCACTGGTGACTTACTTCGCTTTTACAGGGCATGGGAGTTACTTTGTCCGTGATAGAGGAACAGTTACTTAATTCATTTAAACAAATTTTTACACAAAGAAGAAACAAGAACAACTCATTTTGATAATGAAAATAGGGGTGAATTATTGGATATGTTATTCTTCTGATCATGGGTAAAGTTAGATGATGTTTAATTTTTTCAATTGATCTTTTCAGCTTTTCAAACAGAAGGGAAGCTATATCTTATTTTGGATTTTCTCAGGGGAGGAGACTTGTTTACACGTTTATCCAAAGAGGTAAACCTTTTTAAATTTGAAAATTGTCTAGTGATATTATTCTACTATAAATTGCCTACGTTAGAAGAGTTTACTTTCTAAATTAATTTTTCATCTAACAAAATTTTGAATACTTTTTTTAAATAGCTAGGTTTTATGTTTGGTTGGTTTTTTTGCACGAAGTAGTCACTTGATGAAAATAGTGGTGGTGGTTTATAATGTTTCTGCAAAGAGGCTGAGACAAGCAGTCTTTCTGTGCTGCTTTTTGTACCTTGCAAAATTTTCTTCTATTGCTGCTGTGTTAAAGATGAGTCTCAGGAAGAGCATGGATTTTTGTAAAGCAGCTGTATTCAAACTAACTGATTTGTGTCTGGTTTGAATATGCAGAACTTAGTGTCGGGTAGATGTATATATTTTTTATGATTTACATATGAACACAAAATTACATTGATTATAAAAGCACAAGAATAATATTCTACTTATTTTGGTTATTTCCCAGACATGAACACTTTGCTTTTGTTGTGCTGCTGATATCTCTGTGTAGGTACGGGAAATACCAACTTGGAAAAGTTTGATTACCTCAAATAAATTGGAGTATAACCTCTAAAATAAGTGTTAACATTTCATATATCGACATTTAATTATTTTTCTTGCCATCACTCACGTGCAAAAACTTCCAACAGACATCTGGTAGGATAGGGATTTAAATATATCCAATGTAATATCTGGTAGCCAGAACCTGTAATTGCAGGTGCCTGCCCTCTTCCCTTGCTACAGAGTACCTGGGATGGTTGGGTCATCACTACAAAGCTGTGTGGTTATTAAGCAGAGTAGAATGCAAGGCATTTTGTGCATAGACATACCATCTTTTCTGTGCTAACCGCCTAAATTATTACATTTAATTCAGTGAAGCCATCTGTTTCAAGTTGCTTCTTGTAGTTTGTTTTGCCACAGATAGTTAGAAAGTTTGTAGTACTCCAAAAGCGAGACACTTTTCTCTTAAAATCTGCAGTTCCTTGTTGATTCCCAAGACAGGATGTATACTGCTTTCTTCCTGGTGACTTTTTCATCTTGAGCCACTCAAATTTTATAAGATTTCAGATGGTTAGCTAAGAAACATTCATTGTAGGTACCTGAATGTAAGCTAACTATTCATAACTGGCGGAGTGAAATGGGCATGCTGGATGCGTTAATGTCATCCTCGTATCAGTTCATCTGATTTTAAAATAGATCAGATGAACCGCAGCCTAAAAGTTCCTGCTTCTCTCCCATTGACTACAAAGGGAAAAGTGATTAATTTGGAGCTAGATGTCTACATTGCAGGTGTTTAAGGTTAGGAGAGATGAATTACCTGTTTTTAAAGAACCATAGCGTGGGTGTAGTATCATCCTCATGGGGTCTCTTATTATTTGAGTTTTCAAATGTGTCTTAGAGATTTCCCCTCTTGAATGTGTCCGTACTAAGTGTTGGCTCTTTTGTAGAAGTAACTTCAGCAACAGCCTTTTGGTATCACTTTCTCTCTTTAAAATACTAAGTGGAAAACATATTATATTCTCTTGTTCTTAACTCTTGCTTAAAATAGTGTTCATCTGTGCTCCTCATTGTCATTCTTTTTTTCAGCTCCATACAATATATTTAAAGATATTAGTCTTAATTTCTTAAAAAATAAAAAGAGGCTGAGTAGTAACTGAGATAGAATCAAGTCATGCAGGATTTTTTTTTTATCTGTTTCTAATTCTCAGAAAAGTTAAATTGCAATGCTTTCTGTCAGTGGATCACAACAGTCATTGATATAATTGGGATAAATGTTCATTTAATTGAATGTAAACAGGGATTAGTTTATCTTCCCAACAGAAAATGTGGGATTCCCACCCGAGATCTTACCTGTGCTCTTACGTAGATGATTTTCTTTGTTTACTCTTTGATGTAGTTACATCTCAAGCTTTTAGAGTTTTTACCATCGCTGTAGCTTCTTTATCATAGTACTTAGAGACAGTCTCCTCACAGCCTAGATGCATATGCTTTTCTTGTCTCTCTGACTTCATAGATGAAATTCAGGCATTTGGACTTCTTTAGTCTATTTGTTATCTGGAGATGAATTGGCTGTATCCAACAAAGAGGTAGTCACATTCTTTAAATGCTTCCCAAAACTCTGCAGTTCCACTACCATGTGTGTGTCTGTTCTAGAGAACAATCAGAAGCAAATAACCTCAGTTTTGCAGAACAAATATAATATTGGCTCCAAAAGTTCTTTTTGAAGTATGTACTGTGAAACAGTATTAATTAAAAAATCCTAGGTTTTGTCTCAGAAGTTTGAATTTCTAGCGTTTATGTGGAAATGAATTCAAGTGTTATGAAGAACGATTCTGCAAAACTGCTGTTACTGTTGTTTATTTGGTGCTGGTGTAAGCTTTACGGATTTTTTTGCATGTGATTTTTACATTGTTTTGCTTTTTCAGGTGATGTTCACAGAGGAAGATGTGAAATTTTACCTGGCAGAATTAGCACTTGCTTTAGACCATCTACATAGTCTTGGAATAATATACCGGGACCTAAAACCAGAAAAGTAAGACTCCTCTGTGGCAAATGAAGTATATTAATTTGATTTCTGTAGCACTGCTACCTATGGACTTCTTTTTCCAGCTGGTAAACTAAAGTAATTTACTATATCAACTGAACAAGGAGGGACATGGGTGAAGCTTGTGGGCTGTTTTAATTAAAAAGGTTGGATTTCGTTTCCACTAGAACATGAGCATCTAATTTTAGAGTGATGTGCCAAGTATTATAGTCTGTGTTACTTTAATTAAAGAGTGTGCTGAAATATGCCTACCTTTCATTTTCCGGGTGTTTTAGGGTGTAAAATGTCTTCTTGACCTTTTGTTTTTATTTTAAAATTTCTACACTGCAGACAAATGCACGATACAACGTTCAGCTGTAACTCTGTATCTTTGCATTTGAAAGCCTCACGACAAACACTTTCTCCCAATGCTGATTTTTAAAATGCACTGCACTAAGAGCAGAATGAAGTGTAAATTTTAAAGTAAAATATGAAAATAGTAAGCCACGGGCTTTTAGTGTATTACAATCACTGGTTATACTGAAGACTTAAATAAGCTTGAAGCTACAATTTTGGTGTCATGTTGTGTCTCAGTCTAACATTCATCTGTGCTGCATTCAAATCACTGAATTGAGTCTCCTGTTTGTCTTTCCTCCAGTATTTTTTGTTTATTTATTTTTTAGTTTTAGGGCATGTATAAAAGAAAATGTCAGTGCTATCATCTGGAACATTTGAACCTTTCAGATATAAATGCATGCTGTAGTGTTACTCTGTACCTGGAGGGTACTCTAATGGACAGTATAGTGTGTGCGTCAGCTCTGTGTGCTTGATCAAATAGTTAATGACCTCTACTGCATTGCCAGGAAATCCTTATGTCCTTCATGATCCCACTTCTCTGTTGTGGCTGTAGGGAGAACCTGAGAGGTCTGTGTGAGATCCCTGCCTCATGCAAAGCATTGGTGGAAAAGAGCAAAAATGAGTAACAAACTATCAGAAAACCTGGCTGTTCTGTGGAACTTCTACTTGGATGGCTTGGTCTTTTGTGCATCTCTTGGAAAATAAGAGACTAATTTACAAGTGTTTAGCTCTTACTGACAACAGAAAGGTTCATACTCAAGTCATAACTTTGTAGACTTTTGGTGTGCAGTTGCACTTAATGAACAGGGAATGAATTATGTTTAAACTTTGGGAGTGTTCTCTGAAGTGATTCTGAAGTGAGGAAAAATAAGCTTATCAAGTGGAAAAAGACCTTTTAAAAGCAAAGAAGAGAACTTTAGTTACTTTGCTAACATTTACTTCCAAGAAGAAAAAAATGAAATAGTAATTGTTGAAAGACTAAATCTCTACTGCCTCAAACATAGTATTTAAAAAGAAATAAAAAATGTGTGTATACCTGCTGAAAAGCCTTGGGTTTAACCCTTGGGTGTATCTGATTAAGAAAAAAACCAAAACGTCAAAGGTTGAAATTCCTGTCAAGTTATGGATGAGAGCATAGTAACACGGGCCGGTTAGCTCACTCGGTTAGAGCGTGCTGCTGATAACACCAAGGTCGCAGGTTCGATCCTTGTTGGTCCTCATGTGTTGCCTGAACTAGTTGAGAGGCGTCCCTGCCCATGACAGGGAGGTTGGATTAAATGACCTTTAAGGTCCCTTCCAGCCTAGGCCATTCTAGGATCTATGATCTACACTGCGGGGCTGTTTCCTACCATGGAAGGCGCCTGGAGGAAAAGGGGAGGGCAGGGCAGGCAGGCAAGTGTCCCATCTCATCTCCAAGATGAAACACGGCCTCCCTCAGATGGAGGAGCTAAGTCTGCTGTGTAGGCTGTGTTCGAGAGGCCAGTTCTTGAATACTTGGCACGCTTTGAATTGTGATTATATTCCACGGTGGTTAAGGGTAGTTGGCATCTTGGAGGAACGCAGCCTTTTTTCGTGAGTGGAATAAACAGGCGGAAGCACAAGGCTTGCTCTAAGTATAGGTCCTGTGCGTCCTGTCCTTTGGTACAAGATGAGAACATTTACTACTTGATGTTATTTGAAGCAGTCAACTCACTTTGAAACAGTAATTACAAATGAATGCCCATTTTGTATACTTAGGCAAACCTCCCTTGTATTAACATACCCTGCTCAGTTTAAGAGAACTGTAGCTCACTTTTTAATAATTGTGCTAATGATACATGGTTCAGATGGCCAAATCTGAAAGTTCAAGATAAATGTTAAAACACGCTGTTGACTTAAACCGCATAGTTAAACTGGTAGCTGGTTATGTTTCAGAATATTTAAAAAGAAAGAACAGAAAGAAAATGTATAGTTTCGAAGTATCTCTTCCTAATGATACATTTTTCTACATGTTTAGTTCTGCTTGTCTGCTGTTCAGTTGATTCCTAAATGATGTCAGTACGTTGTCTGAAACAACAGTTAAAGGATATTTTAATCATTTTTTTCTTTTTATTGTTTTTAGCATCCTGCTTGATGAGGAAGGACATATCAAATTGACAGGTGAATAGAGGGAAATTGCAATACATGGATCTTTTCATAAGAAAATCTTTGCGTTTTCAGGGTTTTTTGGTAAAGCGCTATGGTAAAATAAGTAATTTTAACAGGTGGGTAATTTTACTGTGGAGCAAACAGTATAATAGTTTGAAATAAATTAAGTATATAAATATTTAAACAAGATACTTGCTTTACAGATATTTGATGTTACAGACCTGTGATAATGCAGGGAAAGGAGAAGAATTCTGTAATTCCTATGTATGTGTTTTGGTGTATGTAGTAATGATATATGCATCACAATTGACATTAAAGTGAAAATATTAATCATGAATTATTTTTAAAAAAACCAACATTTAGAACTGGTGTTTTGTTGTTTCTTTTTTTTCCCCTTAGATTTTGGCTTAAGTAAGGAGTCAATTGATCATGAAAAAAAAGCCTACTCTTTCTGTGGAACAGTGGAATATATGGCACCAGAAGTTGTTAACAGACGAGGCCATACACAGAGTGCAGACTGGTGGTCTTTTGGTGTTTTAATGGTAGGTTTCTGGTAAATGTAAATAGTAGCAAAACTGCTAAAATAGCTTTGCAAGGTGTGGTGAAACAAATCAAACGTGAAATTCTAAGGTGAGCTTTAAATTAATTCTAACTACCAAGAAAGTCTAAATTATATGAAATTAATAATAGTACCACAGAGTTTGGATCAAGAACATAGACTAGGTCTCATATCAACACCAACAATATGCTATATTTTTGTTATCATTGAATTGCTTACAGTCTTTCTGTAAGGAGTTTACTTCTTGCATGATTGGAGGAACTAATGTGTATATCAAATATGGCCTTGAAAAGAAAAAATAGGTCATGTTTGGTATTTTGGGAATGCTGAATGACTTTTAATATTTATAATCTTTATCTGCGTTCTTGATGTGAATATTAAATAATAGTATTTTTAAAGGAAATATTTCTGTTGGTTACTGCTGTTTCTACATATGACTGTAAAAGTACAACTAACGTGTGCGCTTTGTAGTACGAGAGGGACTCTTGTGTCTAAAAAGAAGTCATGGTATCACCTTTGAATCATCTAGAATGCTGTTGTGATCTGAAAACTGACTATGTAAAAGTAGCACCTGGTATCTAAACTCTCTCCAAACAGACAAGCACACACACCCCCTCACAACTGCACGTTTTATCAGTAAGAGTACAGTCAATTAAAAGGTAGTTGCAGTGTAGTTGTGGTGTATTTGTTGTGCGTAACACAAACATAATTAAGCTTCAGCTTTATAAAGCTGGAAAACATAGTTTTGTGCTTATAAAGTGCACGTGTTAAAATTGAAAATTGTTGAAAGATGTTAGATGTGACTGGTGTAGCTTTCACAGTCTATGTGCGCTGCATTTTAAATACTTTGACTTCTACTTTGAATACAAAAATATGACCTTAAAAAGCAAATTTTCTAAATTAGTGCATGTCGTTCAGTCTCGGAGACTTTTTCTTTTGCTTGCATTTCTAGTTTGCATGGCAGTTTTCATAGACAATCTGTATGTATCCCCTCTTAAATCGTTCCTAATTAGAATCTGTGCTGATTGAGAATTCAAGTGGTTGTTGGTGTGGTATGAGTACACAGCATCTAGTCTGAACCAAGGTTATGGCATAGAAACGGAAACTAGAAAGATATCTGAAGTCATTTGGCCTCTTTTCTCCTGCTGCTAGACATTGCGTTTAAACCACCTTTTGGAAGTAGATTCCAAACGATCCTTTAAAACAGTGATCGCTTTAAGACGTGCCAGACATCTGAAAACCTTCATTTGAAGTTTTCAGAAGCATTATGCGTTTGTTGAGTTACTCTCCTGCTGAAATAAAAGATAACTAGAGAAGGCCAATGTTGGCTCCTTCTGTAAAGCTCCGTTGACCTGTTGATAGAGGGTTATAGTTCTTGTGGGGGAAGGACGAAGAACACGTATGCTGAGTTGTTAATGCAAGTGTGTATGCTTGTGGCAAATATGAGCTTACTAAACAAGCTTTTTATTTCAAGCAAGTGTAAATGAAACATGTAACACTACAAGTTTACCTCTTTCTAAGGTGTTCTTTGCAAGTGCAGTTTGTGAAAATCATTCTAAACTATAAACAAAGAAAAAGTGAATTATTTCTTTTAATAGTTTTGGCTAATCCTTTTACATCTTCCTGACAGTTGTCTTAATTGTTAAAAGTAGGGTTGTTTTTTTTCATGTTGGTGTTATATTAAATTCAAAATTTTAATTTTAAGTATATATGTAAAAAAATAATAGAGTAAAAAGTATGTAGGAGTAGTGAAGAGTTGGCAGTTATTCTCTAAAAACATAGGGTAGTAAGAGATTTAAAATTTTAATAAGAAGGGGTTTTAAAGAATGCTGTTAGTGCGACTTCATGCTCTTACTGTAGATCTAAGAATACTACAGTCACACATTCACTCAAGTTATCCATGTACATTTTTAACGCTTAGAGGGTTGAATGTTTCCATCATACTAGAAAAGAGGGGAATAGAGGATAATTTTGTGTTCAGGGTGGCTTAACTTTGCATAAGCTGTTTCTTTATAATGATTTAATTTTGATGACTGTAAGTGTATGCCATGAAATTTTGTTCAACTAAATTGTTTTCAATTAATAAACCAAAAATTAGTATTTCTGCCTCAGAGTGTTGGCTGTCATGGCTGCTGCCAGGCTGCTTTCACTACCTGACTTTAGTATTCTGCAGCCCAATGGAAGTGCCTTACATTTATCTATTTTTACTCAGTCACTTTCAGAACAAATCAGTATTTTGACAGTGTCTGTTGCCTACTACCAGGCACTGTAGAGTGTGCATGCACATACTGTGTAGCTCTTACGTGTTCCTTCAGGCTTTATTTCCACTTTATGCATACAGTAACCACTTTTCATCATGCATGTCTTTGTCAGTCAACTAACCTTTTCCCCCTTTCCTGTGAAGGCAATGTAAATGCCAGTTTTAAAAATTTTAACCTTTATAAATCTCTCTGCATGAGGAGAAATCATCACTAACTTTTGAAAGGGGAAATTTTTTTCCTCTCCCCCTCCCTCTCTTGAAACAGTTGTATAGATCAAGTCTTCCAAGAATAATCTTTTTAGGCAGAAATGCAGCACAGAACATTATAGTATCATTTTTTTCAGACAAAAGCATGTGAAACAAGGTATCAGTATAGGAAAATAGTTTGCAGCTTTAAAAATGACAAAGGCTGCTCGATGTTCACAGTAATTTAAATTGTACAATGAGAAGTTGTTTTGCACAGACTTGACTGTTAACATGCATGAATTTTGGAAGGTTAAGATGCTAAGTAGTTTTGTCAAAAATTAGATTTTTGTCCAGGTAATGTAATTGATGAAAGTTTTACTCTATACAGTTTGAAATGCTCACTGGTACTCTACCTTTCCAAGGGAAAGACAGAAAAGAAACCATGACTATGATTCTCAAGTGAGTACACTCTTATTTATATATCTCATCAGGTATTCTACAGGGATGCCCTCCGGGCTGCAATATCTAATTTCTACTCTTCCCTCATTTCCAAAGGTACTGGTAAATCCTCACTCCCTATTCCATACTATTAATTCCTTTTGCCGCCTATCTAATTTGCCTTTCAATTCCTCCCCCATACCAGGTACAAAGAATTTCATAACAGCTCTCTAATCTTTAATAATAACTTCTCAAACCATATGATCTTTCCCATCTTATTTCCATAATATTTTTTAACTTTCTTGTCCTTTTTGATAACCTGTGCATTTTTTTCCTTGTGTTTTTTTTGTTTTGGTTTGTTTTTTGAGAAAGTATTTTCTCTCCTTACCGTTCTCTACCTTACCAGTTTCTCACCCTACTTTATATTACTGGTGCTGCCAACAACTTGCTTCCCTGGTACTTCCTCTATTTGCTAAAGTGCATCCTCCCTTACGTACTCTCCTAAGACTTGCCCGAGCTCCAATTTCCCCCTTTGCTATTTCCAGTATAGATTTTGCATTAGCGATATTGTGGAAATTGCTTCCCTTCATGCAGTTAAAGTTCTTGATTTTGCTAATGAAGAAGTATTTTTTTTTCCCATTGCTGATCCCCACCATGTTCTCTGAACTAATATAACCTCTGATATAATTGTCCCATGTTGGGGACAGTAGCCTAACGCTGTGCAAACAACTCTGTTTCCTCGTATCATAGTTCGACGTCTCTCTTTCCACCAATTTTTTACTAATACCATTTTTTTCTATGGCAGCTCATAAGACTATTTTAGTTTTCTCATTTGTTTCTGCTTCACTGTTTATCATTGTTCTTAGTCCCTTTACCACTTGTCTACCCATATATCAAAGCATTTCTTTTGCAGCTATGGTCTGTTTTGAAAAGTAGATATATGAAATTCTTTCATGTTTTTTCTAAGTAATAAAAATGTGAAAAACTGCTAGAAAACAAGATCTTTCTTTTCCTTGCTTTCATTTTTGTAATGCATACATGTCACGTTATTCTTTACACTTGTTTTTCCTCCTTATCTCATGTTTGCAAATGTATTTATTGATGCTTGTTTCTTCTGCTGTCTCAGCGCCATGCCAGTTCAAATCGTCATGTTGTGATTATTGAATGTCTTTTAACTAAAAGATTCTATCTATTCACAGCAAGCATAAACTCCTCCTGACCACCTCTTATTTACAAGAAGCTAGTCTGAGATAGTTCTGCTGCACTCTCACTTATTTTAGGAGCCATGCATTTTTTTCTTTTCTATCTGTGTCTCATGAGTCACATCTTCCTCTTTTCTCCTCTGCCTGCATGTGACTCCACTCTATTCCTCAACAGTCTTTCCACCATTGCTACAAAAATCTTCAGTATTTGGCTGCCATGTAGAATAACCTCCTTGCATCTCCCCAGTTAATACATTCATAATTACTTTCAGATTTCATCTGAGCATGTATCTCTAATTCCCTTTCCAACTTTTCTCACCTTCTAGTCTTTGTAATTGTTATTAGTTTGAGCTGCACAAAAAATGTGGTATGTAGTAAAGAAATTTTACCTCTACCTTTTAATGTTCTGTACATTTATGGCTATTACATACACATAAAAACATTTTGCTGTCGGCAATATGAACAGCTGAAAACCAGAAGATATTTTAAAGTCTTTTCTGATAGGTTCACATTTTTTGTCTGGCCCCAGAAGACTGGCAGTATGTTTTCTTTTTGAACCTATTTCTTTTAAAATTTTTCATAAAATTGTTTAAAATGGACAGGTGTGCATATAAATTCATATTTTCATAGTATATCATTTAAGTTACATTGCTTTTCTTACCTTCTGTTCTTGAAAATCCACATAAAACGTATTCTTACAACACATGTTTTCTGGGCTCTTTATTTCTCACAACATTACCAAGACCACTTTTTGTTTATTCTTGTGTTTTACCTGAACCCAAGAAACTCTGCGATTTGAGGAAATCGTAATTTGCCACACTAAAGTAAACTTTTTAGAGCATCTTTTCTCCTTAACACGTATGCCTTCATACAAAATTTTGTCTTCATCCATCAGGAATGTCAGAAAAAAATTGCTGTCACTCATGTTGTATAACCTAGGAACCTTGAGGGCCCGGTGATCGCTGTGTCACCTGTGTCAGGTGTCCAGTAAAGTATTTGTCGAAGGGGGCTCCTTTCTTGATCTCCGTGGTTTGCACAGGGGCCTCCAACTCACTGCACTGTGGGATAGCAGTACAGACCAGTCCTCTAGAATTTCTGCTACGTGCTCTGTTTCTGTTCATCGAATCACTTCTCCATAAGATTAGTTGCAGTCATGTTTTTGGCCTGGCTTTAGATTTTGCTAAGCAGTTGACCTCTCATGCTGAACCTCCAGGGCTGCATCCTAGTGTTGGGAGCTGGTTTGGATTGCAATGGGACAAAGATTTCCACCCCACTGCTGCCCGGTTTGATCATATTTAGTTGTCTGTTCTCTGTCTTTCAATAACACTGTGAACGGTACCGTTGTGCTTCTGCAGACTGTGTGTTCCTCGCTTCCTTCTTACGGTGCAGCTCTGTGATACGCTTTGCTGTGAGCAGAAATGCCAAGTGAACGTTCAGTGAAATCACTGCAGATGAAGTGCACGAGCTGGAATTCAGCTGCTAGTGGTGCACGGCAGCTGGGGAAGTGTGGAATGGCCCACCGCCCATTCCTCCACGCCATTGGTGGTCTTGATCTGGCTGTAGTTTGTTACTGAAGAACCCAAAGGTGACAGAGTTTTTCAGACTTAATGCTGAAAGGAAAGGAAAATTTAGTGGATTCTAGTTTTAAAGTAACACGTGGTGAATCACTGGCAATGTGTACGCATTTACTGAAGCGACACAAAGGTGGACATCTACAAATAGCTGGAACGCGAGGAAAATCGTGTCTTCTGGCTGAAAGAGAGAAAGTTTGTGTCGTAGATTGTTACAGATACAGGTTGAATGAGAGATGGAAGAAAGGGAATTATCCATCCTTCCCATTGTCGTGGTCATAAGAAAATGAGAGACTTAGTAATGGTGAGCGTATGGAGGCTCAACATGAAACGGAGAGGAGAAAAATATGGTAAGGATTACAAAACAAAATTAAATGACTACAAAAACTTCAGTCTAAAAATTCAAGACTGGCAAGTTGAAAAGCAGTGTATGAAATGGATTAGGAGGAAGCAAACAGGAAGAAGTGATCTTTTTCTCTTTTTTTTTACCTACTAATCTTAAAAGATCTGTCCTACCTTAATTTAATTTCTGTCTTCTAGCTTAGGTTTCTTGTTATTTTGCTTGGGTGTTCTTGGTGTATGTCATACTGTGGTAGTTTACTTACCCTCTCTAACATGTCTTTTATCAGAAGGCATTTGCTTGTTTTGTGTCATTTGGTAATAAGTGGACTTGAAAGTGGGTCAAAGCGTATTACAAAAATGTAGAAGTTTGTAGACTGTTATCCTATAACCGTTCTTTACATTTTTTTACCATCTCTTCCTCTACTTAAGTTTCCGACTCATTACTGAAAACTTTATACTACTCAAACAAAAAAAAAAAAAAAAAAGAAGAAATTACAGGTTTACATGACTGACAGCACTTTTGCTCTCTTTCTGATGTCTGAAGGCAAGCTCTCAGTGATGCTGTTTTGTTTGATATGGCTTTGTTGAATGACAAAGGACAGGGGGAATGCAGAGTTAATTCTTACCTAAATATGTTTGTATGCTATTAATTATTTTTGTTCCATAGGGCCAAACTTGGAATGCCCCAGTTCTTGAGTCCTGAGGCACAGAGTCTTCTGCGAATGCTCTTCAAAAGAAACCCAGCAAACAGATTAGGTAAAGTGTTTAGAATATTTTAAATTTGATCCTAATATTGATAACATCAGTGATCATTATACCAAACCACAGGTTTCTAGGTAAAATAGGCTTTGAAGTAAGAACTTAGTTTGCCTGTTTGCTCTTCTAATTGATCAAATTATAATTTCTGTTAGTCATACATCTAAAACTAATGCAAAAGAAAGAAATGTAGTTTTGCTAGTTGTTCTTCTGACCAACAAGAAACTAATTCACAGACATTTTTCTTCCTTATAAAAGGAGCAGGTCCAGATGGAGTTGAAGAAATTAAGAGGCATGCTTTCTTTTCCAAAGTAGATTGGAATGTGAGTATCTAGTTCAAAACATTTAGCAAATATCTTAGTTACGTGTTTGGTGGTGGTGTAAAACTTCACTCTGACCTATGCCTTCTCTCCAGAAATTGTACAGGAGAGAAATTCATCCCCCTTTTAAACCTGCAACTGGCAGACCTGAAGATACGTTTTATTTTGACCCCGAGTTTACAGCAAAAACTCCAAAAGGTAAAAAGATAAGCAATTTACATATTCAAAAATTAGAAACATTGTTCCTGTTTAGCTTCTATAAACTGTCTTGTTCTTCCAGGTGTTGCTGGGCTGAATGAATGCTCACAGACAAGTGTTTCATAGTTCTTAAAAGCTTTTGTCGTACTTTTTTTTTTTTTAATTCAAAAATATTATCTCTGTCTCTTTAAAGGTTATTCTTTTGCTTCATTTAATTCATGATGGTGACTCTGCATACTATGTATGAGTAGAAGCTTAGTCATTTCAGACTTTGGGTGGCAATATTGCTGTTTTGGTACAATCTGTCTCTGCATAGTTTTACACTGATTCACTCGAAACGTGAGAGACATTTCTGTCTTTACAAATTTAGGATATTAGCAACATTTGAGTACTTCTCCTCCATAAATATAGCATAGGTATGCTGCTATATATATGTAAATATTTTCTGCAAAGTACTGTTTTCTTGTTTAATAACATATCTTCCAATGCCATCTTTGTAGTCATTGATTATCAGTAGTGTTTCTAGATGGTATATGCAAAACAATTCTGTAATTATTTGTGTTTTGATTCTCAGAAATAATTTCTGCAAATTCTGGCTTGTGTACTTTGTAGAACAAAGCTGTTGTTTGCTTTTCAGAGTAGACATAATCTCATGTCTACATTTTAAAAAATCTACTCCTAAGCAGATGATGGATTTTTTTCAGATTCGCCTGGTATCCCACCTAGTGCTAATGCACATCAGCTTTTTCGGGGATTTAGTTTCGTAGCTATTGCATCAGATGATGAAAGCCAAGCAATGCAGACAGTTGGAGTGCATTCAATTGTCCAGGTGAGTACATCTGCTTTAAAAAAAAACAAACAAGCAAGCAAAAATAACCCCAAACAACTCAGCAAAGCGGTATTGCTCTCTGTTGGTGGAGGGTTGTTTTGCTCATCACAGAATGACATACCATGACAAAGTCATCATCAGCTTTAGACAGGAAAATAAAGATCAGAGTGGCTTATCCAAACAAAACCACTGAAGGTGCAGGACCTGTTTAATTACTGAGCAGCAAGCGGTGTGAGCAGGCTTCAGCCCTTAAAGGAACACTTTCTGCCTTCTGTGCTGTATTAACTCTTTAATATCAAAGCCATAATCTTAAAGTGGAAGGGAGTAACAGGTATCTTGACCTTTTTCCCCTGCATGTGAAAATATCACTTGATTGCCGCGGTGCATTAGGAGGCACTGTGGAGTAGAATTACGAATTGTATCTGGATGTTTTGACTGCTCGGAGTTTTGGAACTCCTGAGCTGGTACATATTCATTTTCTCCCGAGCCACTTTTAATGTGTTAAACTGTGATATTTCGGAGTCATGAAAACCCACTGGTGATCTAAATAGTATTGAAAACTTATTGTTGTGTAAGTAGGAATAAAAAGATATGGTTTATGATTGGGTTTATTTACAGTCTTCATCACAAAGATATTTCGCAAATGTCTGACAAGTTTTAAAAAGCAATTTTTTCAGAACCCGAATAACTCTTGTATTTTGTTAATCCTGTCATTATGTCTAGAGTAACCATAACATTCTTGCTTATATGTATTACCTGTTTCATGTGTAACAAACTGCTACATTTCAATTTTTTTAAATCCTTTTTAATTCTAAAGAAGCTGTCTGATTCGGTATACATGTCGAGAATTACTTCTGGTCCTGAGGTCTTGCTAAAAGTTTCTGCAAGCTTTTCTGTGTTCTTTCTTTGCCACGTAGTTTTGTGGATTAAATTCTTTCTCTTTGCCCATGGCTTCCTTCTCTTGTAAAGGTCTATTTCTCCGCTGCCTTTCCTCTGTGCCCCTCAACTGCTTCCTCACTACTATTTCCTCTTTTCTGTGCTGCAGGATACCCAGATGGTTTCCTGCAAAGGCTTTGCATCCTTTGCACAAACTCCTTATACTAGAACACCATTTCCTTCCCTTACAAGAGTGAACACTTGTCCTGCTTTTGGCTTTTTATTTCTGTGAAAGGATTTTTGACTGCTATTTCATGCAATTTCCAGTTAATCTGATTCTATTCAGTATGTCTGAATTTTCCAGCTGACATTCATTTATTCAGATCGTAGAAACATTTTCATCATTATTTTATCATGTAGTCTTCTGATCTTCTTTGTCTTCAAGATTCTATCTTTATCGGTAACAAAAAAAATCATGTTGTCAATTTCTAAACTGTAGTGTGCATTATTTACAATGTATCTAATATATAATTTATCTCATCCTGATATCAGACAGAAGGCAGTGGGTATTTAGACCACTTTGACCTACTGCAGACATCAGTTTAAAATTCAAAGCAAATCAGTTGGAATTCAAAAACTTATTTTTAATATAAAGGTCAATGATGTATTTAGAATATTCATCAATTGATGATGTTATTTTGGTAGCAGTTGCACAGGAACAGCATTCAGTTTACCGATGGATATGAAGTAAAGGAAGATATTGGAGTTGGGTCTTACTCTATCTGCAAGAGATGTATTCATAAAGCTTCAAACATGGAATATGCTGTGAAGGTAATTACTTTTGTTAAAAAACACTCTCTTCAAGTTTATAGCATTGGAGGCATTGGGCATCATTAATTTATTTGCCATGAAGAACATAGCCAATTAAGATAACTTTTTTAACATAAGAAGATTTTAGATGCGAATATTATACTAAACAGCCAAATAGAATATGTACTGGCAGATAATTATATAAAATTGCTATGGGGTTTGTTATCTATGTGCTGGTTTGGGTGGTGAAAGGCAATCTTCAGTCTTTGAAACACGTATGTAATTATGGTAAAACTGATAGGAGTAACATGATGGCTTCTAGAAGGAAATGTACCATGAAAGCTAACATGGCTTTTCATCATTTTTTTTTTTTAAATGTGGTTGATTACTTTTATATAAACATAGTTTGGGTTTTTTTTCTTCCAAAATAGATTCATAAATTGTCAGATCGCTAGGCATTCCTAACAGTGCTTAGGTCTGGTACGCCTTCCAGAACAAACTTTAGCTCTTTGTCTTTGCTTGCTAGTTTTTAACAAGGCTTCGGATGATGTTTTTATGTTATTCTATTGGGCTTTCTAGCACTTCTTGGAAGGCATTAAATTCTTAACTGGAATCAGTAGGGTTCTCAGAAGTGGAATGATTAAGTTTTTATGACATTCTATATAACACTATGGGGCTGAATGGTTGCTATGAAAGCAGGAGTATGGAACAGCAGACTTTGAAAGGAAATAGTAAAAGTTAAAATTTGGTAGTTACATCCTTGTCTTTATTCTCGTTCTGCCCAGGAACGGATTTGACTTCCGTGCTTGCAATTTGAAGTAATTTCTTGAAACTAGAAGAAAGTACTGACATAACTGTTAATTCTCTAAGGTGTAGCATTTATTGTGAACATTGCCTCTCTTTTTGGTTGCCTCTATTGTGGCTTTTTGACCTCAAAGAATCCTGGAAAAAGAATAAGGTGATGAGTGTCCACTGTGTTAGGATGGTGCTGGTATCATTAAGAGCTTAAGGATGTCAAGAGGAAGATGATGTAAAACAGAGATGGAGAAGAAATTAGTGGAAATTCTACAGTTCAGAAGGAGAGAAAAGGAGAAGGATAAGAATACTTTTTAAGTAGGGCAAAATAATATTTTGCTTGTACAGGGAGAACGTCAGAGCCTAACAGCAAGCCTCCAGAGATTCAGATGAACTTTTATAATAGAACGCTTGTCTGAATTAACTCTGAGACATTTTTCCTTTTCTTTATTTTGGATTCCTGTACTCTCCTGCTTTGTCTTTTGATGCGCTAAATATTTGTTTGAGATTAGCTTTGTGGCAATCAGTTCAGTAGCATCATCAAACCAGTATCTCGTGTTAAATTAGGTACGTCCTGTTTTATTAAATGATGGGTAACTGAATTCTTATCTCCTAAACAGCCTTGAATTACTTACCACAGCCTGAGGAGTCAGATCACTTATCTTCCAAAGTTGTTTTCAACTGAGAGATTTTTCCATGTTTTTCCAAAATTTTTTTGCTTTGCCTTGCTGTTCCAATCTAACTTTTACTCTTTACCAACAACATTAAATATTGCGTATCTGTTTATGCTAGTAAGCACAGTGTCACACTATATAATATTCACAAGAAGAATGATGCCTGTGTATCTATTTGCTCCTGTAGATTATTGACAAGAGTAAAAGAGATCCAACAGAGGAGATTGAAATCCTACTGCGCTATGGACAGCATCCAAATATTATTACACTAAAAGATGTAAGTAGTGTGTTAAAGACATCCTTTAGTGTGTTATAGTTGCATACCGCTTTCTAATTTGAGAGTTGACAAGCTACATGGTTTAGATTTATGTTCGTATTTTTCAGTACTTAAAATAGAATCCTAATGGAATTTATTCAATAATATCTCGGTTTTTTCACTGAACTGTCTCATTGTTATTTTTTTTGAAGATGCTCATGTTTTGGTACAATGTAATCCTAGACAGTCAGATAATTCATTCATCATAAATTCTAGCACAGGAATAATTCATTAATGTTGGCTGTATTTTTAAAGGAACAAGCAAATTTTGATTGCTTAGTTAACTTCAAATTTACTTTTGTTTACATTAGTAAAAAACAATTTTAAAGTACATTATGATATAACTGAGGACTTGCTATTAGCACCATAGCTGAAGTAATTTTCATGGACAGTGATGAGTGTTACTCAATAGTGGATAAAATCATTCATATCAAGGGTCATTACTTTTCTTTACCTATATCTTCATCTGGTCTTTGTATGGAAGATGTTCTAGCTGCTCTCTTTTTTTCCTTGTATTATTTGCTCTGACCATGGAAACACTTTGACCATAAAAAGCAAAGAATTACATAATTTGGGATTTAGAGTTTTTCATAGTGAACAGTAGATTCTGATGATCTAACAGAAAAAGAAAATTGTCTTTCTGTCCTTGATTATGCATTAAAGAGGATTAAAAATTTAAAAAGGCATATGTTTAATGACTTTCTTAGTCTGCAGGGAAGCATTCTGGTTTCCAAAACCAAATCTCAAGCAAAACAGCTAACCGTTTCCAGGAAGCCGAGCTCAGCTGGAGGGAGTTTGGCCCGCCGACATTTTGAAGTCATTTAAACACTAGTTCGTAAATAGTGTGGAGTTAAGTACCAGAGAACTCTGCCTAGGCATAGTTCTTCTATTATAATCTGTTTTCACTTCATCAATATCTGTAGTTTGGCCCTTTCTTGGAAGAAGAAAGTAAGTCTGATATACAAGGGAACCCACCATGGAGCTTACCTTATCGCAAGCCAGATATCGTAATTACAATTCCACTTTCTGTTTGTTTTGCTTCACGTGGTTGGACAATAAAATTACCTGAAAGCAACTGTGCTAACATGAAACCTGCATTAGCGTTCACGTTGCATTTAGGGCCGCATGCCAGGCTTATGTGTTACTTTAATTCGTAATAGAGGTTATGTTAATTTAAGCAGGAAGATAAACATAAGGAATGTGAGCACTTACCTGAACTTTGCTCTCAGTGTGAGATATTCTTAACGCTAGAGGAACCCAGACAGCCTTGAAAAGTTGCCACATAAGCTTTATTATTTTGCGTTGTAATTAACTCGTCATCGTTAGTCATCTTCTAGCAGGAGCCATCTTTCATTCACACCAACAGTAATACACAAATAGCAAAAGAAGACTACCAAAAAAATCCAAAGGAAGAAAGACAGTAGGCTGTAATTCTCATTTATTTCTACTTCAGATCAGTTCCCCAAGCAGAGTTTATAGAAGTATGTCCAGTGTAAGGAAAGTGATACAGGATTCATAAGGAAAAGAAACTTGTATAATACCCAGTACTGTAAGAATTTAGAGTGGTTTTAAGTTTTCATTGTCTTAACTTAGATGCATGGGGCAGATTGCTTCCATATCCCACAATGTAGTGGTGTGCTATTACAGCTTTCAGAGGAAAGAATAAAGAATATTTGGCCTCCAGGCCTCAAACTCATCAAGGCCACCATGTATTATACAAATAAAACCCAGTGTTGATTTGCGGCCATTTTTCATTCAGTTCTGCAGCAGAATTTAAATGTTTCTGTTTTGAAGCGACAAAATAAAATGTTTCAGCATTGAAGTGCATGTCTTTTGGAAATCAGTATTCAGCAAGAAATAATTTCTTGCTTTTGTTTAAAGAATAAGTACAGTAATGTTTGAATTTAGCTTAGAATGGAAATTTTCATTCTTGCTTGGCCTTTTCTGTAATTTAATTCTGAAGGTGTTTGGATTGGAACAATGGATATTCAAAGGACCAAATTCTTTCTGCAATGAACAGTCCTCTGGGGCTTTTCCTTTTTGATTGTTAGCCATGTTTTTTTTCAGTTATACTGTATACAAACAAAAGAAGGAGCTATATTGTGCAAAATCAGATGTTCTTCTTATCCAATATCCTGCCTCTGACAGTGACCGTTAGTGGATGCCCAGGAAACCATGTAAGAACAGCGGAAGCACACAGCTCCCAACAAAACATTACCTACAAACTTCCTGCGCTAGACTACTATGTGTATTTCACCCTTTTTACCTATTGGTTACTGTTCTGTAACAGAAATTTTGCCCTGTTTTGTGCTATTTAAAGCATTGACTGAAGAATCTGTTCCAGAAGCATTTTAAGAAACCTGAATACAGTATCTCCACTCTTCCCACTCAAGTGCTTACATAGGTCAAAATAACTCCTAACATGCAAGTGAAATCCTATTTCACTTTGCAAAACCCATGTTCTCTTTTCCATTGCATTAGATTTTGTTCACATGCCTTTACCTGTTTCTCAGTATAGCTTCTCCCACTTTGCCTGGTAGAGAAGACATAGTGACCCGTCTTCAGCCCGTGTCAGGGGTTCACTTTACAAACCAGCATCACATTTATGGTCTCAGCATAATACTGTGCACTTAACTGGATTTATGCAGTGCAAACAACTAAATTGATAATACCAGCAGAGAAATCGGGGCAAGGAGGATGGCTTGTTTGGGGCAGGGTGGTTTTGGCAAGCAGACAGGACGAGCAAGGGGTAGCAGATAAAATAGTAACTGAATGCAAATTTTGCTTGAATGCCCCCTGCAGCATTGAGGTGTGTGTGCTCTGTCATGTCAAATGAAATAAGCTTATTTCCTCGTGTTATACCAGGATTAGACGGAGCATACCTAATAAGAAAAGCTATATATCTAAAATGCCAGTTTAGCACCTAGAAATAGATAAATCTGCTTTTTAATACGATGTAATATTTAAAGTCTTAATACAAATGCATCCTGATGATCAGTCATGTATATTTCATGGGGGGGGCAAATTGCTGATGATCAGTCATTTATATTTCATGAGGGGGAAATTGCTGTTAAAAAAAAAGAACATAAAAAGTCATGTCTTCATGCCTGCAGAGTTATTTCTTTAACACTGCTTTTTTTGCTTTTCTTTTATTTACTTGATGAGATAATACATCCTTTCAGTATAGTTAGAGCACAAAAATTTCTAAGATTAAAACTTTAGTAGCCTGTATTTCCCAGATAGCTTAAGACAAGAAAATTGGGATGAAAGATCTTCTTTTTTTTTTTTCTTTTTATTATTATTTATTTGATATCTATTCCTAAATTTATTTTACTACAAATTGGATAATAGCTTCTACTTAAACACAAACTAGTTTTTATTTCACATATTACTGAAGAGGATGATTCCAACATCACCATAAAAAAGAATAGTAATAAGGAACAGTCTGTAAAAGGTTTCATTAAAGCAAGGACCACTTTCTGGATTAAGTTAAAACCCCAAGAAAGTGCAACTGAAATGAAGTATTTAAGTGTACCTTAAAAGGTGGTTCGGCATAGTTCGGTCTCTAGTGCCCCCCTGGTGGTAATACAAATAATTCTCCTCTATTGTTTCCCTAGAAGATAAGCCACGCAAAAATTAAGCTATTTTCTGTAACTAGAAGTGCTAAAATATGTATATGTTATTCATTTTAGACTTCGATATAGGTTTTAGTTGTAGGCTTTTATCATGACATCTTTATATTCATTAACTTCAGTTCAGAGGATATTTGAGATGAACTTAGACTGTATTTTTTTGTATAACTTCAGTTGGAATTATCTCTGTTCATATTTGTAATTTAGTGCATTAATTGTTTCTAGAATTAACTCTACTTTTGCCTTGGACTAGTTTCCATTTATTACTACTACTTACATTTCTCTCATGTCTAGTTTAATTTGTATCGGTAAAACTGCGTGGGGAAAGCTACATATTATTCATCCTTTTTTCTCATTAAACATTTACATGCCAGTATTTTCTTGTTATTTCAATACTGCACTACCTTTTGGAGAAGGTTTTAAGTTTGTTTCTGAAAATGAACAATGTTTGGATAGTGTGTGGGGTGAGAAATGCGGGGAAAAAATAATTGAAGGAAACAGCTTGTAGATGCACCTGCACTATCTCTGCATTTCACAGGAAGACAGCAGAGGATAAATATTTTGAAGTTTTCAACTTTATGTGCTTTTTGCAGGTGTATGATGATGGGAAGTACGTATACGTAGTAACAGAACTTATGAAAGGAGGAGAACTGCTGGATAAAATTCTTAGGCAAAAATTTTTCTCAGAACGAGAAGCTAGTGCTGTTCTCTTCACAATAACAAAAACGGTTGAATATCTCCATGCACAAGGGGTAAGTTTTCGTTTTGGACAAAATGCTTATAGATGTTAGTATTCTTCTCTTTCAGAACTATAATCTCATATCATGATATGTTCTTCTGTGTGCAATGAAGTAATTTTTGGTAAATAATTACATTGCAGCAGGAATTTGTGTGGAAATCAAAACAGTCTTCCACAGCAGATAATGGAGATGATGCAACTGTTTCTGTTGTCCTTCATGCAGTCTGTCAGCAGTTCTGGGTCACGTGCCGAGAATGACTGTTAGAGAGAATATGAGAGGAAGTAAGGCAGGAAGAAGTGTTAGGACCAGTGCTGTTCCTTAGCCATGGGACCTCATGTAGTTCCAACCCCATCCTGTCAGAGACCCTGAAAATCTGTTTTCCATCGATCACACTTGTAATTTCTTCCACTTCTTGGTTTTGAAGAACGTAGTTTATGACTCATAACACTTGCGCCACAGGGTCAGGAAGTTGTAGTGGACTGTTAGGAGAAAGAAAATTAATTCTTCAGGAAGCTGATTTGGAGAAAGGAGAAAGTAGTTCAAAGATAGAGAAGGTGAGTGTGACAATTGCATGGCAAGAATAACAATTCGTGTTGTGTTTTCTTTAGTAAACACAGGATAGAGAAAAAACAGAAAGTAAGGGTGAAAGAAAAAGGTCAAGCTGCTAACACGTTGTGTTATTATCCAATAAAAGATGCTCTGGAACACACGGTACTCAAAATTATTTTAAGAAACAATAACAAATCAGCACACACTCATTTCTGGGAACTATTACTTCGGAAAACTTATGGTCAAAGTCATCTGGTGTATCCTATTTGGTGATTCATCACAGCCTTCAGTCACTTGCTCACGTGTGGGTTTTTACTCGAGCCTGTGTGCACAGCACTAGAATCCTTGGCCAGCAGTATCCATGGGAATTACAAAGAACCCTTGATACCCTCTGTATAGAAATGTAAACAATAGAATAACACAGATCATAACTTGGTTCCTTCTTAACACACATAGGCAGAAAGGCCCAGTGTTCTTGCATCAAGTAAGGGGTTTTGGGGGGCTTTGTTTCTTTACTGTTTCTTCTACTCTGTAAATATTGGCATTTTAACTTGCATTAGATCATATGGTTTTTGGAACTTTTAGAAATTTTGAGGGTTGATCTTAGGTCAAGTGCACTTCTGTATGAAAGATGGCCATATATGTAAATAGTGAGCACTTCAACAGTCTAATTTTTGTCAGGAAGAGTCCTCCCTGTCTTCAGTGGCTTTTCCTTTCGTAGCTCTGGAGGAGCTCACTTGAATTTTGTATTAGGTGATATCTGGTCTGACAGATACCTGTGTGCGGTCTCTACAACCCTTTCTGGGAGTTTCCTCACAGACATTCGTAGGATACTTTTGAACTGAAAAATTTGCTAAGCAAGGAATGAAGTCCTCTTTGGGATAAGCAGCACTTCTAACTCTCACCCAAACCATTCTAAAACTATTAGGGTAAGCATGCAACAATTAAGGGTTGACACAACAGACATCATAAAAAGGATAAACAAGAAGTACCATGTTATCCTGGAGCAGAATATACTTAGCATGCTGGTATATGATTGAGACTGCTAATCAAAACATGGTGCTAACGAAATAAAGAACTGAAACATCCTGCATATTCTTTTCCTCTCTTCTGTTGCTCTAGAATAAAATGTTATTTCTGTGCAAAAGATAAATATAATCTATCTAGCATCTTTTTAAAATTCACCTTCAGGAAAGTAGCTTAATACAGGAAGATATTTGTTCTTTGATTTGAACATTTTGATTGCTTATGAGTTAGCATTTGGTTTTGAACTAAACTAACACTTTTCCTCCCACTTGAGAATTGCTTTTCCTTCTTCAGAAGAAAAAAAAGTACAACTCAAGCAGACTGGTTCTAGAATCAGTCTGCCAAATGCCTAGCTCTGTGCCTTTCTGCTACCTACCTCTTCCTTTCTGCTTCTTTTAGGATCTATATAAAAAAATTCCACGCTAACTAGGATAAAGATCTTGTGGGTTTGTAAAGGTTGTTTCACTTGTTACATGGAAAAAAAAGGATTCTAATCTATCTGAACACCAAAAACTGAGGGTTACCAGGAGCTGATTCTCTCATACATTGACATCTGAAGCATTTGCGTGCTGAAAAAACTTCTAAGTAGACTTACAATGTTAAAGGGATTTACGATCTGCAGATGCTCCATGATCTCTTATTTTTTGATATTCTTAGCAAGCCTATTTAAGTATTTTAAAGAGAGCATTTAGATCTACTCTACTGTCTTACAGCGATATATACCTTTTTTTTTTTTTTTTTTTTTTTAACAGAGAGCAAAGACTAGAGGCTTTAGGCTAATTTGTCTTGTGACAAAAATATAACAAGTCATCTGATTTTGAAGGCTGTCCTTGAGCATTCCAGGTTTTATTAAGGGTTGTTATAGCATAGCTTCAGATAAGATCAGATTTGTTCTGCCAGAACTTTGGCAGCTTCTGCAGTTTTTGCCAAGCGTCTTACATCTCAAGCCACTACAGAAGAGCGACTTAGTAAGCAGAACGGGCTTTTTTTGAGCTGCCAGCCTATTAGAAGAATAGCTCTTTGATATTTTGGGGTTTTTTGGCAGGACAGTATTAAAATTCCTCCTTAATCAGGCCTTAAATGTTTGCACTGAGATTAATTCAGATTAGTTGAGTGAGAAGAATGGAATATAGAAGAGTAGTCCAGCAATAACTGCTGTGTGGTTATGTAGCGTGGTGGCATATCAGCAGCTACAGATATCTGTGACTCCAAAAGGCCAACGGCATCCTGGCAGCCTGTATTAGGAATAGCGTGGCCAGTAGGACCAGGGAAGTGATTGTGCCCCTGTACTCGGCACTGGTGAGGCCGCACCTCGAACACTGGGCTCCACGGTACAGGAAGGACATCGAGATGCTGGAGCGGGTCCAGAGAAGGGCAACCAGAATGATGAGGGGACTAGAGGGTAAGTCTCACGAAGAGAGGCTTAGGGAGCTGGGGCTGTTCAGCCTGGAGAAGCGTAGGCTGAGGGGAGGCCTTATTGCTCTCTACAACTACCTGAAAGGCAGCTGTAGTGAAACGGGTGTTGGCCTCTTCTCCCTAGTGAATAGCGACCGGACGAGAGGGAACAGGTTCAAGTTGCACCAGGGGAAGTTTAGATTGGATATTAGGAAAAACGTCTTCACTGAAAGGGTGGTGAAGTACTGGAATGGGTTGCTGAGGGAGGTGCTGGAGTCAGAATCTTTGAACATTTTTAGAAAACAGTTGGATGTGGCACTTCAAGAGTTGGTTTAGTGTTAGGGTGGTGTAGGGCTGCAGGTTGGACTTGATGATCTTCAAGGTCCTTTCCAACTTCTATGATTCTATATTATTATCTGTCGCGGGTTAGGGCTGGGCCAGCCACTAACACAGACAGACGCTCTCCAACCCCCTAAAGATTCTGATTTAAAGAGCCTTGTAGGTATGCATGTTAAATAGGAAATACATATGTTCACCCACTAGAACAAGACATCTGAAACTGTCTTTGCAAATAAATCAGGAGGGAGTAGGATATCTGGAATGGACTTGATAGTTAGAGATTCTGAGTTAAAATTGTAGTACTCTAGACATCACTGAACATTGGAATAATGCAGCTGGTGTTAGAAGCTGGAAATCTGGAACCTGATGGCTGATGGGAGATTTGAAATTGTGGCAGTATTTATAATGCTAATGTAAGGCTTTTTGTATGTTGAGCTTATTTTTATTTAATGGTTTGGGTTTTGGTTTTTTTTAGGTTGTTCATAGGGACCTGAAGCCTAGCAATATTCTTTATGTTGATGAATCTGGTAATCCAGAATCAATTCGAATTTGTGATTTTGGATTTGCAAAACAACTACGAGCAGAAAATGGTCTTCTGATGACACCGTGTTACACAGCAAATTTTGTCGCACCAGAGGTAAATGCCAGGATAGTTTGTGTCTTGATTTATTTTAATGGGATTATTTTTGCTGGTTAGATACTTGCTTCATTCTTGTATAATGAGTGAAATCACTTTCAAAATGTTAGTGTTTATAAATCTCACTATTTCTATAGCCCAGTAAAAGCATTTCTAAGCATTTTTTTTCAGAAAAAATATTTCTCTCCCTCAGGTTTTAAAAAGGCAAGGCTACGATGCGGCGTGTGACATATGGAGCCTTGGTGTTCTACTTTATACCATGCTTACTGGGTAAGGGTAGTTCTAGTTTGCTGTAGAATAGCAAATCGATATAAAAAAAAAAAATGTGGACCCACTGTTGAAGATGTTTCTATCAAGATACTAATTAATCTCAACTTTGGCTTCAGTGTGGGTAAAATACGCTTTGCCTGTAGTAAAATCCAAGTTTGCATGGGCTGATGTGAAAGATTTTTAGATTCTTATGTCTCATCTATTTTAGGTGTTTAATTTCTGCTTTATGGTAATTTAGGAGTAACAATTGACTGTTCCATTTGAAAATTAGCTGATTAAGCAACATATATGTTAAAGGAAATATATGTTGGAAGTGTATCTGCAATGCATTGAAGCATCATTGTGTGCAAAATTCAGCCACTGGGTAGCTTGAAGTGATGCGGTCAGGATACAGGAAATGCAATAGAAATGCATTTATATATGCAACCAAAAAGAATCGTGTCAAACATGATGAATAACAAATTCAACTATAGTGCTGCAAGTTCAGAAGCTAGTTACTACTGCATCTGCCAAATAGGTTACCTTTTTATGCTGGATTATTCAGATTGCCGCTCTAAGAGTTAACATCATCAGAGACATTTTGCGATTTTAAATAAGTGACAAACATTTGGTTTTAAATATATCTCTCTTTTGCTTGTGTATATTGTGGTAGCAACAAGAATGCTTTTAGTGAAGCAGGGAAAATTGCTACATCTTCCTTCCTCTGGTATCAAAACAGCATTTATTTGTTTTCAGGCTCATCATGAAGTCCTCACATTTAATTTTATAACACCTTGTTTTATAAATTCATTGAAATATAAAGGTTTAAGGAATACTTTCTGTAAATCAGGAACCACCAGTATTTAGATAGCTGTAGGAAAAACCTGATTTTCAGACCCAATATAGAGGAAAATACATACAGTAAGAAGAGATCTGTAGTCAGTGCTGTTCATTTTCATGTGTTAAGAAAAATTTCTTTTTACAGCTGTTTGAGCATTTGTTGCCTATAATTATGTTGAACTTGCTGAGTATTATGATCAGATTTATAGTAACTATTGAGATCCAGGTTATGGGAGTTATTAACATTGAAATTGTTTGGTTAAATAGCTACACTCCTTTTGCAAACGGTCCCGATGATACCCCAGAGGAGATTTTGGCCCGAATAGGCAGTGGAAAGTTCTCTCTCAGCGGCGGTTATTGGAACACCGTTTCAGATACAGCTAAGGCAAGTGTATTTGTTTTGTCCTTTGGGGAATAAGCAACATTGCAATCCATTTCTTTATAATGTGTGTGTCATATCACATATGATCTGGTAAGTTCCACTGGTTGTTATTTCAGAGTACTGATCTGATCCTTTGTGTGCCTGGAAGTTTCTTCCCTATTTGTGATTCTTCTGTGTTTCAACAGTCACTTGCAATGTAGGAAGAAAACTAGGTGTGCCTTATGCTGCAATACTTAACTGTCCTTAGAAATACAATGTATTTTATCAGTATTCACACACATGTGCAATCATCCACGATGAGAAATGCCGCAATAAACTTTCATGCGAAAGCATGACATTTGAAAATCGTATAGGTAGTCTAAATCAGGATAATGAAAATATCATGATGATTCTTGTATCTTCCACTGATTCAGGCTAGAAGAATAAATAGTTCTTTAAATTTTTCTGTTTGGGTTACTTCTTCAGACTAACCCAAGACAGTTTATCTCTTACTCTTTCATTAGAATTTGAGTAGTTTAGTCTTTTTAAAACTTGAAGAACTTTGTCCTTACGCACGTCATATCTACTTAAAAACACAAAACAAAAACCACTCAAGTACTATACTTTCTTTCTACTGCATTTGTACAAAGTAAGTTTTAGATAGCTATTTTTAGTACATTTTTATAGCAAATAGGTTCTAAGCTTAAGTGTGCAATAGTGTGTATGTCCCTTGTGTGCAGCTACAATGAAGTGCTGAAGCTTTCAAAAATCATTTGCATATGTTGTGCCCTGTCTTCCTAATTGTTTTCTGATGTGCTTTGTACTGTACCATTCTCATAACTCAGCCATCTTCCCAGAAATCCTGTCATTCATTTGACTGACAAATCAACATGTCAGAATAACATGTTTACACTAATCTGGTGGCATCAACTTTTTCTTCCTGAAGTGCCAGTCTGTTCAGTTGTATGTGGGAGTCTAGAATGAACAAAAGATCTTAGATTCCTGTTTAATAATATCTTTATATTCAAATTCTTTATTTCTCTTACAAAACAAATAATGTTTTAGACTAAAATGTCCAATATTGATAACGGAACTTAAATTATCTTAAATCTAGTTCTAGTCAACTAAATGTGTTTCTCCACAGGTGATTGCTTAATGTGGAAGTCTTATTTATGCTTTACCCTTACTGACTAACCTTTAAAGTCATCTATAAAATCACATATTGCTTTATACATTTCTTTTCAACATCTTGAGTGTTGCATAGAGTTCCAATACAATACCATAATTTGAAAAAGATAAAACAGAAGCTTAAAAGGATGAACCAAAACAAAGGTGAAAATCTGAGCAGATGTCGACAGCCACTTCCATGTAGAAGAGAGGAAATAGTACACAGTGTTTCATTTCAGCAGAGTTGACTGACGTGACAGACAGAAGAGATCATTTCACTGCTGAATGAAAAAGGAAAGACTAACTCCTTTTTTCTCATGTGATGATTTTATCGGGGAAATTGGGAATCATTCAATTAATATATTCTGCAGAAGTTAAAAACCAACAAAATTAAATACCTATTCACATGGTTCACAAAATTAAATATCTTTTCATGTGGTTCAGAACTTAATTGTGAAGCAACTGTGAAAGCTATTTGAGGGGGGGGAAACAAAAGTATAAGCAGCAAAATGAGTTCGAGGAGAGGGTGAGGTAAAAAATCACAAAGCGAAGGTGTATATATGGTCAGCGGAAGTACTAAAAGTCAGCCTTCAACTTGGAGAGTTGTTGAAAGATTCTCAGTTACACACTGGGAAGTCATGCAAGGCGAAGGATCATCTTCATTTTCTTAATTTTTCATTTTTCAATACTCACTTCCTACATATCTGCTATTTGTTACAATTAAAAGTAATATACTGGCATAATTAAAAGTAATATACTGGTATAGTGGGGCCCTTGGCCCAATGTGGGTATTTTTTTTATTTGTGTATTATGTCTCACTTAATTGGATACCTTCCTGTTGTGTTAGCAAACATCCATTAATCCATTAAGTTACAGAATTAAAAGATATAATATTACCATATAGAATATAGAATTACTAGCATCATATGCTATATTAGCGTATAGCATTAAAAGATACAGTATTAGCACAAGTAGTTCTTCAGCTGTTTCAAACTGATGTTAGGAACATTTTTATACTGCTAAAATCTTCAGGTTTGAGCTATGATCTGTTTTGAAGCTGAAGTTTTACTGCTGTTTTCATTGACTCTTTGTGTATCATTGACAGGACCTTGTTTCAAAAATGCTTCATGTTGACCCACATCAAAGATTGACAGCAGCCCAAGTTCTTAGTCACCCCTGGATAGTTCACTGTGACCAGTTGCCTCAATACCAGCTGAACAGGCAGGATGCTCCCCATTTAGTGAAGGTAAGTGAGTATTTGTTCAACTTGCTGTTTAGGCAACAGAAGGATTCAAAAAAAGTTACTGTAGCAAGCGTTTCCTCTAAATACTATTTAAAAATTGTTCTGACTGGAAGTTGCATTAAGGATAAAGTGAATTTGTCGTATGTAATAGGATTTCTGAAGAACTCACCTATGGAGAGTAAATCCGATATATTTGTAAGGCTTTCATTTTCTTAGGTTTGGAATTTATTGAATTTATTGGGAGGTTTAACTGCCTTAAGAAACCAGCATAGAAGATATCATTCTTCTGATAGTGAAAAACATTCTCAGCTGACTATAGGGAAGCCGAAGAATAGTTTGGCTAAATTTACAGTTTCAGAGGAGGTTAATTGTCAGTCACTAAAAGAAAACAGTATACTTGATGATCACAGTATAAGCTAAAAAGAAGTCAAAAAGTCAGGGTTAATTAATATGGTGTCCTGCTGTTCTCTGCTCTGTCTGAAAACACAGTTTGGTTTTGACCCTCATAAACTTCTTCGCTTTGAACAAGCAAAGAGAAATCAAAAATAATTGAATTCTACTTCTCTGTATTCCACCCTGCCTTCAGTCTTACATCCAAGAATCTCTGTCACGCAACATAAAAGGGATCTGAAGAATATAATTAGCACTCTGAGTCAGCTATTAGAAATTTCTAGCATCCGAAACCACATGTGGAAAGAGGGCAAAGTTTTGATCCCACGGCTCACAACTTTTTTTTTTTATATATATAATAAATGTTCCTGTGCTGAATAATGTGGGTGATTTTTGGATATTTGTTGAAAACCAAAATGGTTATGTAAGTGATAAGCTGAGACAACCTACCTGGTGGGATTTCATTCCCCAACTGTCTCACAAAGCATGGAGAGAGAACTTAATTTAGCAGTCTATCTTATACCTTCTGGATTTGGTGCTTTAAGCAAGGTAAAATTGCGTTAAATTGATCTGAAAACTATTTATTACCCTAAAAAGTACTCTCTCCTAACACTGATGGTATTTGAGTAATGCAGGGGTACGTTTCTGTTTTGTAAATGAAAGTAGACTATGAATTAAAACTCATTCATAATCTCTGGTACTTAAGGCTGTGTGATCTGTAGCCTGTGCATCAGTCACAACGTCCTCCATTTGTCTTGTTTTGGTTTGTTTTTTCCCTCCCCCCCACTCTGCCCCACAGGGTGCAATGGCAGCAACTTACTCTGCTTTGAATCGTAACCAGTCCCCGGTGTTGGAGCCAGTCGGCCGTTCTACTCTTGCTCAGAGGAGAGGTATAAAAAAAATTACCTCAACAGCCCTGTGAAGTGACCTCAACCAGATACTTGGTACCGTGGCATAAGATGATAGCACAAATGATGGCGACAGGTAGCACATATCTGACAGATACCTGCAAGCACACTCTGTCCCAGCTGGTACCTATAATGCTGCTGCTCCTGCTGCTGCTACCGCTTTCATCTATTCTCGCTTTAAACTGTTGATGGCAAGTTACTGATCTGACGGGAGCTTCAAACGGAGTGACAAGTGGAAACGCAACAGATCACAACCGAATCAGCCGGAAGAATTACGAACGCCGCCTCTGTCAAAAAATACACTGAATAAAGCACTCTGCACCACATAGCATTATTTTTATAAGGAATATTTTTTTGTCCCCTAAAATATTCTTTGTTACAGGTAAAGATGGACAGTTTATGTTAAGCACTTAGCTTAAACAATCTGTTTATAATAGCACTATATACTTTGTGCCATCCAACATTTTGTATGTTTTTGTAAACAGTTCACAAGCAGTACATTTCTGTGCTGCTTCCTTTAATGTATACATGCCTTGTTTTACTTAGATATTATTAATCATTTTGACAATTGAGTCTGATTAAACAGGTCACCTGGATTAATCAGTGGTGTTGGACAGCTCTAAAAGAAGCCTGACTGTTAAACAGCTATTGAATGTAATACTATGAATATGTATTTCTCCTTGCCAGTGTCTTTTCTACATTTCCATGGTTTTGACGTCATGTTATGAAAATCGGGATATTGTTTATAGTATTCAAAATTTAAACAGTGGATCTTTCTCCGTACTATATGCACAATAGGTAATATAACGCAGAGAAAAGATAACTTGCTCCATATATCGCTCTGTCTTTCGTTTCCCCTCCCTTTTATTCTCTTCCATCTAATCTCTGGACTCAGGAATCATTGCTAAATACTTTCTGATAGAGGACATTTCTATATTGTTTATTCTTATAATCCATTGTTAATATTTTATCTCTATCCTGTGACTTTTGTTTAAGCTGCAAAGGATTTGTTCAGTGAATGCTGGCATTGTAGAAGAAAGGCAGTATTGAGGATGAAGCAAAACGTATTGTCCACTAATAAGCAGAAGCCTGCAAAAAGCAGGTTTCAGCTGCATTCATTGCAGCTGCAAAACTGATGAATCTAATGTTCTGTCAGTTGTTTTCTGATAATTTTTACATCCAAAGCAAAATGAGAGTCACCCAGATCTGTCAGGCATTAGAAAAGGGTTGTTATAATTTACCATGAAATTAGTATTGTCCCAGCCAGGTAAGACAAAGCTGTTCGAAGTGAGTGTTCTCACTTTTCCGTAGATGGAAGCAAGTTTGTAATGAGGGTAAAAGTCTCATTTTTAAATACTAATATAAACTTCCAATACACTTGTCCTGTCAGTGTCTTAAGTAATTAAACACGCATTTTGATCTCTAGTCGTGAAAGGTCAAATTGCCCACGTGAGAAGTTGAGCTGGAATGTGTCTGAATTCAGTGACTGTCCTAGTCCACCAAAATGCTAATGCTACATCAACCCATCCAGGTATGAACATGGCTGTTGGGAATTCTGGCTTTCATAAATACGGATCTGGATGAACAGCTCTATGTGAACAACAGAATTTTAAAACTAAAAGGTGCAATTCTGTGTTTTGCGTAAGAAGGTATTTTCTTGATTTAGTGGTATTAAATGTCTTTTATGGTGATTAATGTGGCAGTTTCCCTGAAATCATCAGAGGTTTGTTGAAAGGCAGAATCATCTTTATGACGCCACAGGTTTGTTCTAAGTGAATGCGAGTGTTCCTTCTGCCACAAGGTTTCCCGAGTTCTTGGGGAAGCTTCCTGTGTTAGACTTGCAAAGGATCCCACTTCTACTGCCCTTAAAAATCTGTTAAATGTTTAATCCATCATATAATTATTAAGGAATTGGTTTTATGAACATGGATTCTTAAATTACCATAGATTTCAGAAACTTGAACACACAGTTCTACCAAGCCATTAGCATTTTTCCCTTACTTGATGCTCTAGTGTTGAAGTTCCTTGTAGCTGTACCGATGTGCCTACCCTTTCATCAAGAAAGATCTTTAACTAGCAGCAGAAAAAGGCCATTTAAAGTTTTCTTTGATGGTGTCTGCAGTTCCAGAAGAGTTTAGTAAAACCTTTCCTTTCAGGGAACACAACTCTTGAGCGATCATTAAGACAAGCTTATCAAAATACAGAAACCATACATTCTGGAGTGGCTTTTAAATGTGTTAATCTGAAGATCTAGTCAACAACTGAGATTTAAAACTGATACCGTTGAAATAAAGGAGTGGCAGTACTTGCTACTGTGTCAATAATAGCATTTTAGTTGAGGAAGGAATTTCTCCTGTGTTCTTCATGTGTCCATATAGGTACCTGGCAAGGAACAGACCAAAAGGAGGAAGTGTTAAACATCTTCAGTATTGGCAATATCCACATTAAAATAAGATAAAAGTATTTTTAGTAGTTTTATTTTAGCCATATTTTGCGACCCTCAAGCTCACTGGTCATTAGCCAACTAGTGAAGCAAAGTTTTAACCCCTACATTTTATATACCTAAATTCTCAAGTGAGTTGTTAATTTGCTCTGGACTTTACAGATGTTCCTGCCATGTCATGTAGGCTGAACATTTTAAATGGTAATGGAGCACAGCAGCCTAGAATATGCTAACTTGAATGTGTTGAAGTTTAGATCCACTATATTTTTAAGTTACTTTTTAAATCAAGGCTTTTAAACCAAGGTATAAAGGGCCTGTCTACACAGGAGCTGTGTGTTGCAGGCTAGACTTAGATGATTTCATGTACCTTACCTCCTGCTTTGGATGCACACTCACACCTTTCACATTGATTTGTATGGGTTTGTAGCTGCAGTTGTTAGAAGCTATAATGAAATCCACATAACGCTTCTCTGAGTCCCAGCACCCTTCTATGAAAGTGTGAGTATATATGGCACAACTGTAAATTCATTGCTGGACTGCTGCTCGGTGTGCAAAGCACAGCAAGTGACTCCAGAATACAGAGCGATAGGAAATAAAGAAAGGAAAGCTGCAGATACTGGTGAATTTTCTACACGTAGGCCATGTTTTAATTTTTTTTAGCATAAAATTACCATTTAGTGTGCTTGAGCAGAGGGAAGAACATCGTTGCAATACTCATTAAATGCCATTTATATTCAGTAAGGGCAAAATTCTTTATTCATAATCAATCTAACAGTGGAAGAAACTTATAGGGAGTTTTTCAAGAGAATGTTTAAAACTTTTTCCTAAAGAGACAAGGGCATATCAAAATAGATTTCCGTGTCTGGGATCTGTGTGTGTTTTGCTTTCGTAAATGTGATGTACCAACTAAAGCTGTGCTTTTCTGTTATTGGAAGGAAAGGAGTCAAAGGAAGCTGGTCCTTAGTAAGCAGCAATGGTCAATAGATGAATTTTCACTTATGAAAGTGATGTAAATGATTAGCTTTATCTTGATACTCTTGACCTAATCAAAGGGAAGGTGTACTTACGAGGGATGTAATTATTTTGCAACCTAGTGGGGAGGGGGGGAAGTCTACTTAAGACGTTTTTAAAAAATGACAAAATCACAGATAAAATATTTTTCTACAATTCTATACAATCATACTTTATACTAGTTTTCTCAGCATGGCATGTAAGTGAGTCTAAGGTACCGTTCCAGGAAATCAGTGGTATTGTACCTTGTTCTAGACTATTACAATAGCATCTGTTAGATGCTTAGCACTGCTGTCATAGAACTGAAATGCTAGTAAAAAAAACAAAAATTGTACTGAATTCTTTAAATGATTGTTTTATTCAGAGTCTGATCTAGGAAATATTCCAATCATGCTATTAATGTGTAATTAGAACTGTTCCAGATGTAACTATGAACAGTTCCAGAAAGATATTGTTGCTTGTACTCCTGTCTAATGGCAGGTTTTGTAGTCTTCAAAAGAAATTGAAATTTCTACTATGAATAAACTTTCAGACATCTTAAAAGTGCTTTTTTTGGTCAATCATATATTCTGCCCAGTTATAAAAGTTGTTGTTTCTTCATCACAAACACTGGACTACACTTGTGGCACGACTACTGTATTTCCAACCAGAAGGAGTTTTTTGTAAGCATTTGTCAGTTAAAGTATTGCTGTATTACAGCCGTGTTTAGTCAGATCACGATTATTAAGAGGGAGCTGAAAGAAAAACACTTGTATTCAGTAGATGCTGCAAACCTAATACATGACACAACAAGACCAAAGTACAAGACTATTCTTAATACCTTATAAAGTACAACTTAAGGGGAGGCTGCTAAATAATGCTTGCACTGTCTGTGCTACTCCGTAAACAACCTGCCCACACCTTTCAGCAGCTCGCACAACTTGGAAGCTTACAACAGTAATTCTTTTTAGCCTTGCAAGCTGGAAAAGATAGATTTTTTTTTTTCTAAGTTGCAGAGCCCACATAAAATTACAGTAATCATGATAGATCAAACGTAAGGAACGTAACGTTGATGTCTTGCCCAGCGTGCCAAGAGAGCTGTCAGGGCACGCAGAGGGAGGTTCGGTAGCACAACAAGGTGCAACAGGCTCCCGGAATGCGCTGGGTTGGAAGGGACCTTCGCAAAGGTCAGCCAGACCAACCCCAAAGCAAAGGTGAGCGCAGCCTCCGTGAAATGCACGCCTCGGCCCTGAGCGCCGTGTGGGCGCGTCCCTCTGTCCAGGCGAGGTGTTAGCGTGCCCGCCAAGAGCAGTTTAAAGTGAATTTCCGAGTTAGGCGGGCAACCCGTGAGCCTCGAGAAGCGCTAGTAAAGCAGAAGGGCGCGGGGAGGGGTGGCCCGGGCACTGGAGGCGAGCAGCGGCTGCAGGCGGAGAGCGAGGCGGCCGCCGGCATCGTTCTTCGGGCTCGGCCTTGTCCGAACGCCGGGCGGGGCCGGTCCCGCGGGCTGACACCGGCGCAATCCCCGCGCTCCCGCCGGAAGCCGCCCCCTGCGGCTCCTCACGGGCCGCTGCTGCCCGCCCCGCGCGGGCCCCTAGCCAATCGCGCGGCGCCCGCCGCTGACGACGCCCACGGAGGCGTGTATGTCCCGCCCCGCCGGCGGGGCGCGAGGCGCACGCGCTGCCCTGTGGAGCGTGCGCAGTAGGCCGGGCTGCCGGGCAGGCGGCGAGCCCGCCCGCGCGCCGGGGGGCGCTGTCGGCACCGATCGGCGCCGCGGCCGGAACGGAACGGAACGCACGAGCCCGCCGCAGCCCCGGCCCCGGCCCCGCCGCCGAATCCCGCCCGCAGCCGCCGCCCGCCTCCGCCTCGCGGGAGCCGCGTGAAGCCCCAACCGCCGCCCCTGCCCGCAGCCCCTCCGCGGCGGAGCGCCCGGCGCCATGCCCAAGAATAAAGGTGAGGCGCCCTCCCCGCCGCAGGGCCTGCCGCGGCGAGCCAGTCCCCTTCGCCGGAGCGACGAGGCCGGGCCCGGGCGCGGCCGCGCTGGGGAGGCCCGGGCAGGCCCCCCCTCCTAGCCCGCCGCCGCCTCCTCTCACGTGGGAGCTGCCGCGGCCCGGTGCCCGCAGGAGGGGCGGGCAGAGGGCGGAGGAGCCCTACCGCCCGCCGCGGCCGGTCCGCCGGGACAATTCGTGGGCTCCCAGCCCTTCTCGGGCGCGGATTCTCGGCCTGGCTCCGCTCGAATGCGGCCCAGAGCCGTGTCGGAGGCCTCTGGGACCTGGCCGGCCGGGAAGCGGGGGAGGCCCTGCCCGCTCTTGGCTGTCAGAGACGGCCGCCGAAGGAAGCGGCCGGGCGTGCATACCCCTCCGTGTGCTCGCTGCTTTTCCCCACGCTGCCTAAAGAAAAGGAGGAAAAAGTGAGAGGAAGGGAGCAGTAGCTTTTTAGCAAGGCGAGGGGGAGAAGTGTGAGCTGCTCTTCTGCGTCTTCATGAAGAGCATTTAATCCTGTTGCCACGTGTGTGCCTTTTAAAAAGGGCAACTTCGCTTGGAGTGTAGGCTTTCCGTGTTTTTTGTTTTGTTTTTATTTAGGGGATTTCAGCGCTACAGTAACCTCTCAGGTTATTCTTCTACTCTTTGGTGGTTATGTTCATCATGTTTTCTCACCATTACTTATGAGGTATTTGGTAGCAGGGGTCACAAAAACTGAAAATGGGGATCTTGTGCCTGTCTTTGTTGGAGGCTACTGTCACTCCAGAGCAGCCAGGACATCTTAAGTAGAAATTCCTGTAAGTCTGATTATTTTATTCACTGCATTCAGAGATTGTAACACACGCTCTTTTCCCCCTCTTTTAATTTAGGCAAAGGAGGTAAAAATAGGCGACGAGGTAAGAATGAGAACGAATCAGAAAAAAGAGAATTGGTGTTCAAAGAGGACGGTCAAGGTGAGTTTTTAACCATAGTATGGCATCGCCATTGTTTTCAGTCAGATACTGTAACTACTGTGTGCTGGAAGTTGATTCACAAAGGAAAGATCTGAATGAGAAATACAAAGTTATTGTGGAATAAAGAGAGATACTCTTATTGGGGTTTTATTTGGATTATAAATGACATACTGAGTGTAGGAGGAAGACATTAGGAAAAGGGAAGTTTTAAATAGATTCACTTAAGAATGAAGCTTGCCTCTCCTTCACCTTATTGTGATGCTGTAATACAGTAGCTATGTAAGCATTCCTGAGAAATCCCTTGTGTAGCTCAGGGTGAGGGTCTGTAAGCAGCTAGCTTAGGTGATGTAGCTCGGTGTTGCCAGTAGTTTGTCTCTTAGATACACAGTCCTGTTTTCTGTTTTATGGGCAACTGTAGCATTTCTTGGATACTCTGGTGAGCTCTCCCTAGTCACTAACCTGGCAGAACAGTACACCTCACTGTTCTTCCGCTGTCCCCTGTTGGTTTGGTTGAATTGGCTCCTGGGTTGGGACATTTTAACAACTACTAAAACAGGAACAACAAGTAAGGTCCTTACCTGGATGTTGTCAGGTAAAATAAGCCACAAGAGTGTTCAGCTGGAGGGTAATGACTGGGTTTCCCCTCTCTCCTGCCTTTTGGTGGCAGTGAGCTCACCTCCCTGTCTTGTGTGTCATGCTCTTGCAGTTGTTCACACATGTGCAAGTACCCAGTTACTGACCAGTTAAACAGTTGGTTTTTTTAGAAGTACAAGAAAAGTGCTGACTTAAATCACTGTACAAGAAGTGACCACTGAACTAATTTTTTAAGCTCTCTCTTATATTCTGTCACTGCTGTTAGCAAAAAAGGAGTTGATTTTGATGCATCGGTAAAACTTGAAATCCTTTTCAACTCCCAAGAAAATACAACTTAATGAAACCTTGTTCTCCGTTATTAATAGTCTTATGTGGCTGTCTGGGCTATCTGACTTGTGCTAAGAAGATAGTTTAGAATCTCAAAATGCCTCTCTGGCTGATTGAGGTTATTTTTCTTTTCTGGGCAAAAATGGTCAGTCGAATAATATTATAATTCTTACAAGTTTTATTCTTTTTAGTTAAGTGGTAATACATTATGCTGCAAACTTTAATAGTATGTGTGTGAAGTACTTGAGTAGTGATTTCTAGAACTCGATGAGGGAAGGAGATTAAATACAAGATGGGAGATTGAGGGTGGATGTTGGGAGAGAAGCTTTAGTTTTCTGCCAAAGCTTGCCCTTTCTGCATTTTCTGGGAACGTCAGAACATGTGCTTCCAAGAACAGCGTTCTTTTTTTCCACAGGGACGCTGCAGAAGGGATTCAGGGTATCAGTGGGGTGTCCAGGATGTGCTGCTTTCTCCTCTTCCCTGAACGATAGCACAAGATTTTATCTGTTAACAGGTGCTATGACGCTGTCGTAAACTTTTGAACTCTTGAGTGTGACTTGATAGCTGTAAAAATTATCTGTAGTAAGCATTTCAGAGGGAACAAAAGCATCGATACAACCAAGAATGTGCAATGTTTGAAAATGTTAACATCAACAATGATATGAAAACTGTGATGCATTCAGCAGCCTGTGTGGCTGATCAAAGCTCCTCTCAGCTGTTCTTGGTTCATAAAACATTACAGCAAATTTTGGTTACAGTGGCAAAAGTTATCGCTTGTTTCATGAAGCTGTATTTGTTTAGAAGTTTTGCTTTATGTTACCGTCTCTTTCAGAATATGCCCAGGTGATCAAGATGTTAGGCAATGGAAGACTGGAGGCATTGTGTTTTGATGGTGTGAAGAGGTTATGTCATATTAGAGGGAAACTAAGAAAAAAGGTAATTCTGAAGCATTGTAGTAGAGCACTATGGCATTATGCATGATTTGTGATTGTAAAAATTTACATACGTATCTTGTTACAAAAGTTAATATTTCTGCTGTGCTTAGCATCTTAAACTTCTTTTTTGATAGTAAACAAGTTTGTTCTTCTGTTTATATTGCCAGCACAAAAATACGCAGCTTTGGCCTTTGAGTGAAGCTTATAGGACCGCCTTTGGATGTGTGTATTTCAGTGAATATTTTCATATTCTAGAAACTTACATGCATGTGAACTGTTAAGAAGGTCCCTAACTGTAGATGGGGAACTTGATAACTGTTTGGAAAATCAGCGTGGTATGTCCGAGTCTAAGTCAGTACTTAGCTTAGTTGGAGAGCTTCTATTAAGATGAAGAGTAACACCCAGCACTAGGAAAAGTAAAGGTTTAAGAGAGTTGTCCAGGGCCACTTTTTTTGTGTACTATTTCCCAAAACCAGTAAGAATCAGGGTTCGATACCCCACTTAGCTTGATCTGGGGAGGAACCAAATAGTTATCTTCTCACCAGAGGACTTATCTGAGAATAGTTCAATAAGATTGGTTTGTGAAGGTTTCTTTATAACTTCCTGCAGGCACCTCAGATGCTGTCATTTCATTGTCTGCTCCATCAGTTCCCGAAATACTTTCATGCAGAGCTGATCTGCAGAAGTTTGTACCTTCAGGGAAGTCAGGTGTACGTGTTAGCATTCTTAACATACCCATCTATGGATGGTTTCCCTTCTTGCCTTTGTCAGATGTTACAACTTCCTATCTTCTGTTCCCAATAAAAACAAATGTTCACCATGTTCATTCTGGATTGTTCCACCTGTCTGGTTTTGGAGAGCAGTGAATGCACGAGCCCCGCTCACTGCCTGCGCGACACTGCCATAAATTGTTGAACGTAGTGGGGAATGTACACAGATATACGTTTAAAAGAAAGGAAATCTTGACTGAAATATATTTAATCTTTAAAAAGTCAAGCTGATGAGGGATAGAACTGTCTTGTGCGTTTAAATTGGCATGTCCTGTCTTGCAGGCATCTGGTGTTGATTTGACTGGTGAGCACACTGAGTTACTAGAAGCAGCTCCATTCATTCTCTGTGCTTGTCCATCACCCCTTTTTTCTTTCATCTTTGCCCTTGAGGTTCTCAGCATTATTTCTGTTTTCTCAGAAGTTACGACTTAATAGCCACCTTGTTGGCTAGAAGCTCTTCAAAGAAGTTTGATTTACCTTAGTAATAGCTCCATAACATGTGAAATGATATCAGCATTTCTGACCTTACTTTTTCTGTTAAAATATGAAATTGGGTATTTCCAGTTTACTGATTAGAAAGTGAAAATGGTGTCTGTAGTGAAATGTTTCATGTCTCTCAGTAAACCTATATGTGATGTTTGACTCTGTGTTATACAACAAAAGTGGAATTCGGGCAATATAACACCTGTTTTCTCTTTCAGGTTTGGATAAATACATCTGATATTATATTGGTTGGCTTAAGAGACTACCAGGTAAAAATTCAGTGTAATTTGCCATTGAAGAATATCTTACAGCTTTATTTGATTTAAATTGTGTCAGGTATCATGAGGAAATTCCCATCTAACTTCCTTTGAATTTGTATTTAGTTATGCTACATCATGATTTTTAGTTTCCTTGTGTTACAGGAAGATTGTCAGGCGTAGATGACAAACCCTTGTTCAACTTGTTTTTCTAAATTGCACCCTGAGATGTTGTGAGCGAAGTTGCGTATGGGCATCACACCTGACTTGACTTTTTTTTTTTCCAAGGTGTAGCTGTTTGATATTTGATATAAGGGAGATTGAGCCAAACCCCAGACATTTTATTGTGACAAATAACAAACCTGTGCAAAGCATTTGACACTGTCCTGCACAACATCTTTGTCCCTAAATTGGAGAGATGTGAATTTGACAGATGGACCACTTGTTGGATAAGGAATTATTTGGATGGTCACGCTCAAAGAGTTGGGGTCAGCAGCTACAAGTAGAACCAGTAACGAATGGTGTTCCTCAGGGGTCCATGCTGGGACCAGTGCTGTTTGACATCATTTTTTGGTGACATGGACAGTGGGATCAAGTGCAGCTTTGGCAAGTTTGCTGATGGCACCAACCTGTGTGGTGTGGTCAACACACTGAAGGGAAGGGGTCCATGCAGAGGGACCTTGACAGGCTTGAGAGCTGGGCCTCTGCCAACCTCATGAACTTCAACAAGGCCAAGTGCAAGGTCCTGCACCTGGATTGAAGCAATCCCAAGCACAAATACAGGCTGAGTGATGAGTGGATTGAGAGCAGCCCTGCAGAGAAAGACTTGGGGATGCTGATGGGTGAAAAAACTGAATATGAGCTGGCAGTGTGTGCTCATAGCCCAGAAAGCCAGTTGAATCCTGGGCTGCATCAAGAGAAGCATGGCCAGCAGGTCAAGGCTGGTGAGACCCCGCCTGCAGTGCTGTGTCCAGCTCTGAAGCCTGATACATGTACCTGTTGGAACAGGTCCAGAGGAGGGCCACAAAAATGTAGGAAAGGTGCTCCAGCTCTCTCAACAAGGACAGACTGAGAGAGTTGGGGCTGTTCAGCCTGGTGCAGAGAAAGCTCCAGGGAGACCTTATAGGGGCCTCCCAGTACCTGAAGGGGCCTATAAGAAAGAAAAGGAGGGACTGTTTATCAGGGGTGTAGTGATAGGATGAGGAGTAATGATCTCAAACTACAAGATGGTAGATTTACATTAGATATTAGAAGGAAATTCTTTACTGTGAGGGTAGTGAGACACTGGAACAGGTTGCCTAGAGAAGCTATGGATGCTCTCTCCCTGGAAGTGTCCAAGGCCAGGCTGGATGGGACTTTGAGCAGCATGATCTAGTGGGAGGTGTCCCTGCTCGTGGCAGGGGAGTTGGAACTAAATGACCTTTAAGTCCCTTGGAACCCAAACCATTCTGTGATTCTATGATAATTAGAATTTTAGTAGTCAGAATTGTGGAGCCTTGATATTTAGGCTTTTACTTTAAGAGTAAAGTTAAGGAAAATTAAGTGGCCACCCAAAAGAAATGAAGGTATCTTACAAATTAGGATATTTTACTTCACATTTAAAGGAGCTGGAGAGAAAGGAGTAACAAGATACTCTTCTATAAAGATTACAGATGTTATTCGTCTATAAATAATATAGGTGTTACTAGTGTGCTGAGGTTAATAGCGAAATTTTTCTTCTTCATTGATGATTAATAAATTTTAATAAATTCTTATTTAGGATAACAAGGCTGATGTTATTCTAAAGTACAATGCAGATGAAGCCAGAAGTCTGAAAGCATATGGGGAGCTTCCAGAACATGGTAATAATCTTTTTACTTCAAATTGGAAGTCCATATTGGATAAGAATATTCAACATATCTTGACTTGGTGTGAGTGCACTCCTTAACTTCCCTAAATTCCTTTTTTTTAGCTAAAATCAATGAAACAGACACATTTGGTCCCGGAGATGATGATGAAATCCAATTTGATGATATTGGAGATGATGATGAAGATATTGATGATGTAAGTAGTAAACATATATTTTGTGTCATATGCTTGAACCTCTCATCTTTGGCAGTAAGCTATTTTTCCTTGTTTTAGAGCAGGTAAAATAGTACACCGATGTTTTGAATGTTCAGTCACCTTCTCAGGAACTGCTTCAGAAAGTGGTGTGGCTGTATGCATGCCAGTGTTCTGTTCACTCTTCTGTCCTACAGTCATCCTAGTTGACCTCTAAGCAAATGTTATGCTTATAGTCACACCACTAAAACATACCTGGAGAGTGGTGGTCTTATTACCCTTAATATGCCTAAAAGAAAATGAGAGTCATTGTATCCAAAAGACCTAAAGTTACCTAGCAGCATCCATTCAAATGAATGCATGTGTCTCAAGGGGGCCTACAGGAAAGCTGGTGAGGGACTTTTTAGAATGTTAGGTATTGATAGGACTAGAGGGAATGGATTGAAGCCAGAGATGGATTGGTTCAGATTGGACATTAGGAAGAAGTTCTTCACCATGAGGGTGGTGAGACACTGGCACAGGTTGCCCAGAGAGGTGGTGGAAGCCACAGCCCTGGAAGTTTTTAAGGCCAGGCTGGATGGGGCTCTGAGCAGCCTGGTCTAGTGGGAGATGTCCCTGCCCATGGTGGGGGTTTGGAAATAGATGATCTTTAAGGTCCCTTCCAACCCTGACAGTTCTATGATTCTATGTGTTCATGTGTGTGTGAGGAGTTGCAGTTACATGAGTCGACGACTGCGTACGTGGATGCAGCTGAGTGTGTTCACATTGAAGGTACTGAATGTAGCCCTCAGTACTGCTCTGTGAGGTGTAAGCTCCTTACAGTGAGCCTGTGATGGAAAGCAAAGAGGATGCTGCAGAAGGGTTTAGCTGACTGGTAGGATTTCTTTGTGTCTCCTGCACAGTAGGACAGTAAGATGTCTCAGGGAGCAGGCACAAAGATTGGTGGATCAGCTCCTGGGCCATGTAGGGCAGCTGTGACCAGCTCAGTCAAGACAGGGAGAGCCCTAAACTGCTGGTGCAGTAGGTTTTGGGGTTTTTTTCTGTAGTTTTTAACAACCTCACTATTTAATCATAGAATCATGGAACTGCGTGGGTTGGAAGAGACCTTTAAGATCACAGAGTCCAACAATTAACGTAGCAATGCCAGGTCCACCACTAAGCTATGGCCCTGAGCATTGCATCTCCACGTCTTTTAAATAACTCCAGGCATGGTGACTCCACCACTTCCCTGGACAGCCTGTCCAATGCTGGACAGCCCTTTCGGTAAATAATTTTTTCCTAATATCCAATCTAAACCTCCCCTGGAGCAACTTGAGGCCATTTCAGTGGCTCATGTTAATGGCTTCAAACTGCAGCAGAGTAGGTTTAGACTGGACATCTGTCACGTCCTGTTGTTCTGAGGATGTTGACTCACTCGGGTTCTCGATTCCCAGGCAAGGATTAAGGCAACTTACACCAAAGATCCGAACAGCAATTTTATTTATCAATCACCTGACACCGAGGTATTTGCAGTTGCCCGCTCAGCGCAATCAACACGCTTCACAACGAGTTACTAGTGAGCAAAAGAAACTGGCCTTGCCATAGATAGCTTCTTGTTAAAGCTAGAAAGAGAGAGAAGGAAAGCGATAGGAAAAGGAAAGATCACCACCCCTGGATCCAGCGACGACCATGGAACTCGCAGCAGTCCTCTAGTGGTGGGCGAAAAGCGCCCAACTGCCCGGGGTGATGGCCTTTTATACAGTCAAGTTCCTGCCATAACTGGGAATGAGGTTGGGGGATGGTGGGGGCTTCTGAGGGGGGATGTGTTACCCCTCCCTCTCCCGGCTTCTTGCAGCCACAGCTCCAAGCCCCACCTGCCCCCACAGCTCCACCGGTGCAGGGCTGGGGCTGGGGGCTCAGCAAAGCACTGAGTCACCCCCGCACAATCAGGGGCAGGCGCCGGACAGGCGGCTCTGGCTCCTTTAGGTTCCGAGAAAACCTAGACTGTTTGGGACATTTGCTTAGTCCCTGACAACGTCATGAAAATTTTTTTTTCACAGAAAGAGTAGTCAGACATTAGAACAGGCTGCCCATGTAGGTGGTTGAGTCACCTTCCCTCGATGTGTTTAAAGGTCATTTAGGTGTGGTGTTGGGGATATGGTTTAGGGGTGAGCTTTGTAGAGTAGGGTTAATGGTTGGACTCGATGACCCCAAGGGACTTTTCCAACCTGAATGATTCTGTGATTTCACTTGTTACTTGGGAGAAGAGACCAACCCCCACCTCACCACAGCCTCCTTTCAGGTAGTTGGTAGAGAGCAATAAGGTCTCTCTCAGCCTTCTCTTCTCCAGACTAAACAACCCCAGTTCCTTCAGCGACTCCTCATAAGACTTGTTCTCCAGACCCTTCACCAGCTTCGTTGCCCTTCTCTGGACCCGCTCCAGTACCTCAATGTCTTTGTTGTACTGCAGTGCCCAAAACTGAACACGGTACTCAAGCTGCGGCCTCCCCAGTGCCAAGTACAAGGGAGCAATCCCTTCCCTAGTCCTGCTCTCCGCACTATTTGTGATACAAGCCAGGATAATAATAACAACTACAGAAATAGTTGAGGGATTTGTGGTTTTAAAAAAAATAACAAAGACTTAAAGTCTCCAATTTGTTTACATAAAAAAATCATAAAAAGCTCCGTCTTAGTAGTTAGTTACTAATGTTAACTGTAATCCTGAATTTGCAGATTGTCACAATCGTGTTACTGCTTATTGCTTAGCCATAGTAACTGACCATGCGCACTCTGAAATTTTACTGGTAAAATTGTTATAATTCAAATTATATAGGAATTTGCAGAAGTAGAATCTGCTGTTCTGAGATGATGCACTTTGTTTTCCAATTGAGAGATGAATGTGTGCAGGGTTAACTGGCTGAGAGGATAAGTAGTAACTTGCTGAGCCAGTGAGTTAACTTAATTGGATAGAGTGTTCTTAAGTGTATTATTATGGTTTAATTCTTCATCTTTTTAGTCCTCTCCCTGAGTTGGTAACATGACTAATTCTCTTTAAATTCATACATTATTTTGGCTTTCTTGAGGTTCTCAATATATGGTGCAAAATAGATCAAATATTTTAGAAATACCAAAATCTTAATGAATTTTCTTTTGAAAATTGCACTTGGGACCTGACGGGGGTTGAGCGTACCGGAGGTTTAGCTTTCTGAAGCTAGAAACACTCTAGTACTGCATGCTTTTAATACTGAAGTTATTGTAAGATGTCAGAGTGGTAAGTAGCTGTGGGACTATTCAAATAATAAAATTTGCAAACGAGTGGATCTTTTTGCAGGATAATGTATTCAGGTGAGCAGCTGTGATGGGTTTGAAGCTTCTGTCAGCTATGCAATATAATACTTATATCACATTTTAAGAAAAGAAAAGACATAAAGAGATAAAATGTGAACGCCTTTCTGAGGATCATCCTAATGTGCCTAGAATGAAGTGAGGCTTCCAAGGACTCAGTGGAACCTTTCCTTCGTTGTTATGTCAGAAAAAACCCATTCATTCTGACATCAAATTAATTTGGGTAGTCACTACATAGGGAAGCTGCCCTTAAACCCAGGTTTGTTTTTGGTTTTGAGAATCCCGGGCTAGTTTTATGTCTGTGCTATTTATGCATAATTATATTAACCAAACTGCTCACCTGCGTGACCGTAGTATTGTCACAGCGGTGGCAGGGAGGTAGGAGGAGAGGAATCATTCACGTGTTAAGAAAATGGGGTATGAGCTGAGGGGAGATCAGTGCTGGATTGGGTTGGGGAAGTCTCCTGTTGAAGCATAAAAATAGCTTAAAGACAGAGTTGCTTGGTGAAAAAATGCCTGTGAGTTAAATACACGGTGTGGTGTTTTTGCTTTTCAGATCTAAATTGGAACAGAGGTTTACATTCCGACTTTTTTCCTCCAAGGATTGTTCTACATTGATATTTTGATTATTTTTTGGGTGAAGTCCCTTTCAGAAGACTGAAAATTCTCGGTAAAGAGTGTAGTTTGTTACATCAAAAGGATTTATTTTCAATGTTTGTTTTAAAGTATTTATATTTCTTTAAAAATGGATAATGCTGGATTATCACAAAGGTTCAAATGGAACGCCACAAATATTTTCTCTTCACCAATTAGAGCTTTTACCTCTGGATGTAAGTGAGATACAGTGACATGGGCTGTAAAAGACTGTGTTTTTCCCTTTTCCGCTTTCATCACTACAATTCCAGTTAAACTTGTATTTTGAAATAAAAATGTTTACCCTGTAATTATCATGGATTTTGATTATATACGAATACCCAGTTCAGATTAGTATCAGATCACACTATGCAGTGTCTGTCCTTATACCCCTTGCCTTGATGTTAGCCTGAAAAAGATTTTGATAATGTAAAAAGGAAGGCAGAAATCTGCGTTTAAAATTCACACTGCGTGATTGAATCTGCTTTTTGCGTCTAGTAGCGTGCTGCTATTTTTATACTGATTTTGATAATTAAAGACACTCTTTCTTTCAAAGATGTAAATTTGCCACAGCGGAGGGATAGGGGAGAAGTCAAAATAAAAAGTAAGCAGCATCTCAAATTTGCAGTTGTTGAAAACTGTCTTTCTTGTATGCACAGCGCTCCTGTGTCGTCAGCGCAGTAGTCGAGCTGTAGGTGCAGAAGACGAGCGCTGGGTGGCACCCAGCTTCACAGGAACACCTTAATACAAAACATTAACAGTTGGGTTTGTACCGAAAATTACATGAAGTAGTTTTTCTCCCCCAAAGCGAATGCTTAACATTCTTGATATGTTAAACATGTAGAATATTTTTACATTATAGAAAAGGTTATGTTAAGCGTAGAGTTTTATTTTAATCTTAAATTCCATACATTGTAAGGTACAACATTGAAGCTTATGTGAACTTTGGATAACAACGTAAACGCGAAAATAAATTTGCGTCAAACATAGGAAAAGAATCTTTTCATCCAGAATCAATTGCTGAAACAAACTAATGGAAAGATTCTTCTCCGCATTCAGCCTGGAGGGGTCAGTTAAGAAGCTGAATAAAGACTAACATCATCATGCAAATATTTTGTGGTAGCCTTAGTTTCTTTGTCTTCAATTCTGTATTTAACAACTCTGAAAGCAGGTTAATGAAAAACTTTGTGCCATAAAAATCTGGTTCTTGACACTTGTATTCGTTATACAGTCTTTTTGGTATGATGTAAAGTGACTACCCCAATAGATAAAAACAAAATGGCTTTAAATACGGAGTGGCCTCTGCTTTATGTGATTTTTAAGGACGAGTTTGGTGCTAGATTTGAACTTCCAGAGATTTTGTGAAGATGTCTTCTCGTTTACTTTTTTCTTTCATTATCATGCCTGTTTTCCTTACATGGATCTGATATCTTATTCTAGGGATAATGTTTTCTTAGTGTTAAGTAACGTTGCCAAATGTTTCATGGGTTTTAACTACTTGTTGTAAAAAACTTGCTAAATATTGGGAAAAGATACTACTGGTACAGCATTCTTACTCCACTGATCTTAAAGTATATTGAGTTCACTGTCTTTGTACGCCTGTAAGGTTCAATTATGAAGCAATGTAAATGCTGTAATGTTTTCAGGGTAAGGTTTAGAAACCGTTGCCCAGCTCATTGGTTTCCTCAATATACTAAGCAGACTACGAGCAGCCCTGAAAATGGTTAAAAGCTCTCAAAACTCATCTTGAGGTCCAAGTGCAGGTGTCCATTCTTTCAGTTGTGCCAGCAGGAAGGTTAATGAGTAAATTACACTGAGCATTCACTGAAGATTGGTCAGTAGTACGTAACTCACCTCACTCTGCTGGAGCTCTGCGGTGTAACAGAGATGAAACTCTGTTCCTGGCACAACTGGTTAAGGGTTGCGCTGAGGTTCCCCCCAATAGCTGCTGCTCCCAGGCTTGTGTCTGGCTCGGCCTAAACTCTACAGTTTTTAAGGAAATTGCCTTTTCAGCTATTAATTTCTTAATAAGGCTCCTGCTCAACACCATCTGGTTTCTACCAGCACCCTAGGCTATGCTGCCTGACTTGAATACACTTCCTCATCTTGTTTCACTGCTAAAGTTCCTTTCATAGCCCAGTCTCGGCAGCTTTATATAGTCCCCTCTTGCTTCTCTTTTCGGCGGGGAGCAGCTCGCACAAGCGGCTCTTTTCAGTGTCTACACAAAGAGCAGTCATGGAACAGCGGCTGCTGAGTAGGGGGTTGCAGTATTGCTGGCTGTAAAACCATGCATGAAAGGTGCTCCATCTCTAAGAGTATTCTGTAGATAAATTTTTAATAATTCTTGTTGAACTTTGGGAACTGCTGCTGGCTTTCTACCTGTAGTGTAAAACTGAAAGTAGGGATTTGGAAATTAATTTCCTGCAACTAAAGTGTAAACTTCGTGTTCTCTAAGATGTCTCGCACTCTGAGGTCTTCTCTGTGATTAAAACGTTGAAACACAGTTTTTATTCACTGTTCAGATCTTACTTGGCTCTTCACCTCATAATGGAGGCAGCTGTGCGTTTGATTGGGCAGCCCTAATGCTTTTCCAACATTTATCCTTAGGTATAGTCCAGACACACTAATTGAAAAAAATGTATATGGTTAAAAACCAACAAAAAACACTCCTTCTGCAACAGAGAGAGGAGCCACTAACTCGTGATTGTTGAGCTCAGTGCCATTTACTTGTTACTATGGATGGGTTATATCATATGACAGGGCTCTGTGTGTGCTAGTACACATATATGTGGTGCTATCTGCTAGTGCCATGCACATATATGTGCCACATGTCATACATACACATAGTACAATTTTTATATATGTATATACACGCACACATGCACACACTCTTAGATTTTCGTGTACTGTAATACGACCTGGTAAAGGTTAGGCTGGTGCAGTGATTGCCTCATAAGATCTGAGTGATGTCCATGAACGAAAACGAGCTTATGACTGATGGTGACAGTTTGCTGGGTGCGGGACCTGGTTGTGCTTCTGACCAGGTTCTTGGTGATGGTCCTGAACTAAGGCTGAGACTGCTGCTCCCTGGGGCCTTCCGGTGATAATGTAGGTCCTGCTTTCAGGTGAGTTGGGGCGTTGCCTGTTCCTGCTGTTGAGCTAGCTCCAATTTAAGCCATAATTATTCGCTGTTACTGAATGTGAATATTGTGGGACTTGACTACCTGTATGGTAAGACTCACTTGAGGACTCCAGCCTAGCTTTTCACCTGTGGGCATTATGCCATCCTGTAGGAAGCTTGACCACTTAGTAGGAGTGAGGACCTGAAAGTTAAGTGCAGCCTTATGGAAGATGTGTAGGAGGAGGGAAGTCGTACCTGAAATTCATCTTAGGAGTAGTCCGAATGCAGTTTTATTTGCCTCTTTAAACTTGAAGGCCCGTTCCTTGCTTCTGTGAAGGTAGCTGTTGGCAACACTTTCTTATCATGATTCAAAACAATGAACCTTCAGAATGTATTTCTCAGGCTGTTTCTGCCCTTCACTTTGGAGGAGGAGGGAGAAGAGGTGAGCAGGAAGGATGCCTGTATCTTTTTATCACAGCAAGCATGAGTCACAGTTCCTGTTCATTAATTCAGGTCGCATGTGCTACATTTTGCCCATCAAATTTAATGCCAACTTTGTGATTATAAAATACAGTCTCAACCAAATATAGATGTGAGGTGAAAATAACACCTCTCTCCATGTAGTAGTTCCATCTAGGAAGTAGGTACCAGCAGCAGGGGACTACTAGAAGCACCTAAAGAATTGTTTCTCCTTTCAAGTGCTTGTTTGCTTCTGGGCCACGCTTGGGATCCAGATGTTTGAACTACACCAATGACATTTTTAGACTTTACTTTAGATGCTTAGTGGGACAAACATACATAAAATATAAATGGAGACTGTTGTCTGTCCTATGAGTTATCTTCATGGGGTTTTTTTCCAATATGTGTGTAGACAGAGAGGACACTTGCACAGCAGTTTTATTTATACCCAGGTTGTCAGGTCAAGAAAGGAAAACTGAGTTAGAAATTGAAAGAGACTTGGTAACAGTTAAGGGGCCCATTACTGCATAACTTGTCTGAGAGTAAATTCTCTTGAAGTACTATTACTGTATTTTCTAGGTGCTTGTTCTTCCCTTTTGCTAAAGTGAGTAGCCTCGTGTTTGTGTCTCTGGGCTGTGGTGGTGTAGGAGTCTCTTCTGTGATCACTAGCATCTATACTCCTTAATCAGCCCAACTCTTCTTTATGGGTAATGAATTTTTCTTCCCAGTTGAGAGACATCATCAGCAAAATGCCTTTGCGGGCTTGGCCTCTGGAGGGAGCAGACAAGCAAAAAGCCAAACTGACCTTGGCAAGTGAGAGCAAGCAGTTGCCTCAACTTCTCCGTAGAAGTTTCCACTGCTGCATTTCATGGCCTCCGAGGTGTCCAGTGTCTGTAATAACTATTGCCAGCAATGGAAATCCTTAAGATTTATTTTTTTTATGATTTTTGAAGTAGGTTGTCTTCTTCCGAAAGAGCAAGCTGACTGAAGTACTTAAATATCGCTGAGGTGTGAGTCTGTCACTGGCAGCAACACGTGATGGATACCACTGTATTTACTACAGATGGGAACAGCGAAGAGCAGCAGGTGTACTGGAGGATTCCCAAGGGACACCCAGACCTGGTGGGTTGTTCCACCATCAGTGGTACCTGTTGTCTGCGAGGGTTCAGCTTTGTGACAACCCTCACAACAGTGACAGGGCTCTCTGTGGTTACTGTGTTCAGTCTCTGTGCTTAGAGAGGAAAGCCAAGTGCTGCAAAATGCTTGAGGAAACAGCTTCTGACTTACAAGGCTTTAAAACTAATCGTAGTAGACAGTGGTAGGGGGTGGGGAAAGATGCATTAACAAGGTTTCTCAGAAGAATTTTAGTCTTTTGCTGCCTGACCCACTGGAAGGATCTCCCCTGCTCATTGCCGAAACAGGAGATGCACACAGAAGCTACAGTGGTTAAACCTGTTGTCCTGGAGACTCGCCGAGAAGCCCAAGACCCTGAAAAGGTGTGGAAGCCCTTGCTGTCTTCCGAATCTGTAGAGAGTGATTGTGCCAACTTGCCTTGTCCAATTGCTCTGGAATAGGCCTGAAGTGTTAATTATCAACCAGTGCAGCACATGGCTGGCCAGAGGAAGTCTTGGAACAACTCATGTCTTGAGCAAATAATAATATGCAACTAGATCCAAATTTTGCTGAAAATGGCAGGAACAGCCAGTGCTACATAATTGTGCAGATTGTGATGAAATACACAGAGATGGATCTTCAGAATGGTGATCTAACTCCACAGTTCTCTGCTGCTAATTGACTGCAGCGTAGGAGCCTGAACAGAAATGAAGAGGAAGAAGCCACAGAGCAGTTATTAGTGTGTGTAGGGTTAGGTTTCCCCTAGATTTAGTAAATAGTTTCTTAAGCTCTGGAGAGGTAGTGTTCAGACTTTTGCAGCTGTTAGCCCAACAAGAAGGACCTGCAGTGTTTTGTTTCAGGGGAATGTGCGGCTTACCAAATTTTAATGGAACATTTGGTTCTTTACACCTAAATGACACTAGTCGCTTTGGAAAAGTATGAGTGCATCAATTAATTTTAATATTCATAAAGATGTTATATGATTCTGCCAGCCCTGTTAGCTGAAAACATCTTAAAAAATGCCCCCATTGGTGTGGTTGTCCAGTCTTACTGTGCTCCATTTAAGTCACAGAGTCACAGAGTGTTAGAGGTTGGAAGGGACCTCAAAGATCATCTAGTCCAGCCCCCCTGCCAGAGCAGGATCACCTACAGTAGATCGCACAGGAACGTGTCCAGGTGGGTTTGAAAGTCTCCAGAGAAGGAGACTCCACAACCTCCCTGGGCAGCCTGTGCCAGCGCTCTGTCACCCTCACTGTGAAAAAGTTTTTCCCAATGTTTTTGTGGAACCTCCTATGTTCCAACTTGCATCCATTGCCCCTTGTCCTGTCAATGGACACTGCTGAAAAGAGCCTGGCTCCGTCCTCCTGACACTCCCCCTTGACATATTCATAAACATGAATGAGGTCACCCCTCAGCCTCCTCCAAGCTAAAGAGACCCAGCTCCTTCAGCCATTAAAGTGAAAGGGTTGGAAGTAATGGGCACTCTCTATCCCGCTGTAGCTGTCAGCTCCATCCTCTTACTGGCAGCTTATACCACTTGCCACCTTGTCTTTGGATCACTGCTGTTACCAGAGTATTGGCAAGCGAGCCTACACCCCTTCCCAAAATAGGACACCAGTTTCACAAAGGTGTTGGAAATATGCAACAGTGTAGCAATTGTTTCACTAAAAATGTGAGTAAGCCACTTGCTCATGGCTTTTGTCTTGTCTCTCATTGAGCATTTCCAAGGATGGAGATTCCACAGCCTCTTGGGGAAACCCAGAAATAACCTCCCTGTATCTCATTGGAATCCTCTGTTCCAGGTTTTGTCCTTTGCCTCTTGTTGATTCACAGTATGCAACCAAGAGTCTGGCTCCCTCTTCTCTTCCCCTTCACCCCAGTTATGTAGTTGCAGACAGGAGTAAGGTGTCCTTCCCTTCATCATTCTTTCCTAAGCAAGATCCCTCCTAACTTTGACCTCTGAGCCTCTCCTCGGTATCATGTGCTCCAGTCCCTTCTGCAGTCTTGTTAGTCATCTGCTGGGTTCACTCATTTTTCTTATGCTGGGAGCCCCAAAATGGACACAGTATTTCAGGTGCAGTCTCCACACCACACTGTTCTCCACTGCAGTCTGAAACAAGCATTTGGGGTATGATTTTTTGTCCACCACAGAGTCACTGGAGCACTCAATCTGAATCACAAGATTCGAATTTGACTCCAAGAATCTGAGAAATCCTGACTCACTGCCCTATTAAAGAAGGTAACTGAGTGACTGTCTCATCAGTGAAGTTGCATGAAATGAAAAAATACAATTGTGAGCTAGTGCATAAAAAATTTAGAGGATTTTGAGGGTTTTTTTAGACTAGCTTTTATCTTCAATGCAATCAGACCTGCACCAAGAAAAAAGGAGGTCAGATATGGTGCTTCAATACATCCTCAGGTACTTCACTTCTTATCCCCAGATGCAAGACCTGACATTTCCCTTTCTTAAACTTCATAAGGATTCTGTTGACCCATTTCTCCAGCCTGCTGAGGTCCCTTTGAATTGCAGCGCACTCATCCCGTGTATCACCTACTCCTCCCAGTTTTGTGTCATCTGCAAACTTGCTGAGGGTGCACTCTGTCCCATCATCCATGTCATTAATGAAGACGTTGAGGAGTATTAACTACTAGGATACACCACTAGTGATTGGCCTCCAGCTTGACTGAGTGCCACTGATCACAACCTTTTGATCCTGGTAGTTCAGTTAGTTTTCTATCTGCCCCACTAGTCTGTATTTCATCAGTTTGTCTGTTGAGGATGTTATGGAAGACAATGTTTGAAAGCCTTGCTCAATATAAATAGCATCCACTGCTCTCCCTTCCTCCACCAAGCCACTTGTGTCATCTCATCATACGGGGGAGGTATGATCTCCACTTTGTTAATCAATGCCGACTACTTCCCAACCCCTTCTTAACGCTTGATGTGTTTGGAAATCATTTGCAACATCACCTTCCTGGAGGCTGAGGTGAGGCTCCCTGCTCTGTAGATCAGTGGATCCTCCTTTTTGCCCTTCTTGAGGAGAGCAGCGTCATTTGCTCTTCTCCTGTACCCAGGAACCTCCTTGTTTACTCAAGTTTTGAAATACCTAAATACATCTCTGTAAAACGTCTGTAAAGTTATATTATTTTAAAAGTACATATTTAAGATTTTCTCGTTGCAGGTTTATTCATTATAAACCAAAACATCTGATTTTTCAGCACTTGTAGGTGCATCTCATCAGGTATCTTCTGGTTCTAGTCTTTCCAAGTATGGCTGCTCTTCTCCTTTAGATCCAGCACGTCCTACCATCTCTCCACTGAAATGTAGAATACTGGACCCAAGGTCAAATCCTCAATACACATCTATAGATGTGTAGAGCACATGGAGATATATACCCTCTGAAGGTTTGGGGCTTTTTTCTGTAAGGGAAAAAAAAAGCAAACAAAAAATCCGCACCTCTAAACAGGAGACCAGCAGATTACTGTTTCCCTGAATATGGTAAAGTTCTGTTGGTGGTGGCTCTTGAAAATCATATAGACTATAAATGACCTTATTGTAATTTGTCTAGGATTAGAGAAATCATGTGGGCTCTCTTATGCATGACAACTTGCCTCCTGCAAGTATCACAAAAGCACACTTTTTAAATCCAAAGTATGTAGGTCCACTCGATTCAGCCCCTTTTGAAAACATTCTTTCCTGTACCATCCAGCATTGCTAAAACAAAAGTCTGCAGCCAGCAGAGAAGGCTAAAGAAGTAGGAGCAGAATTTGTTCCTAAGTCCACACGCTTCAAATTCCTCTACTTCAGAGGACTCCGTATAACTCTGTTCTGAGGACAGAATCATAATTTCAAAATTATCATTCTATTGAGATTTAAGCATCAAATGGACTGTTACGACTTGCTCTGCTCCATCATGTCAAGCTATATGGAAAAACCTGGCAAATTTATATTTTGTTCAGAATTATTGTCTTTCACATGCAGCTTAGTCCTAACTGATAAAGGCAATGGCAGTCCATAGACTGAGAAGAGAACGACGATGTTTGATATTTCCCGACGGAGGGAAAAAAATTCAACACAACTGAGAGACACTTTTTTTTCTTCTATAACATGCATGTGGGAAACTACTGGGCTGAGGTGTTACGGAATTGATACGGTTCACAACAGGACACATCTATTTACATCAAAGCACTTTCCACAGATTAAAGAAGTTAGATAATTCTTTGATAACAGAAGGTCAGAGAAAGACTAATTACTAATTTAAGTCCTCTTTGTTTCAGACATGGCAGAAGGAGCAACTGAGTCTAGATTTAGATTTTAATGTGATAGAGGACTAAAACTAAGTTTGACAGATGAATGGCTGCCAGGGCAAGGGAAAGAGGGATGTGGAGCAGAAGCATGACTTGAATGCCTTCCCTTACCCGAAGTCTGTTGCTATAGTTCTAACTCCACAAAGCTGGCTGATGAGAGGTGTTGTCCCAGTTGTGCAACTCACCAAGGTGTTTCCCATCTGTTAAATCTTCTCTCTTCAAACAGGCTAGGTGACAGTTTTCTACCACCACTCATTAAACAAACAAGTTAATAAATACATTATTTTAATAATAGGGCTTTATTAATAAGATGTTATGAAGACCTGCTGCAAAATCATAAAAATGTGAGTCGGAAGGCACCTCTGAAGGTTGTCTTTTAGTTGGACCAGATCAGCACTGATTATGTCACTCTTGGCTTTGCCTGAGTCTTGAAAAGACCCAGTGACAGGGATTCTTCTGCCTCTCTGGACAACCTGTTCTAGTGTCCAGCTACCCTCTTGCTGATTTTTTCTGATGATCAGCCTGAACCTCCCAAGTTGTAAACTGTGGCAATTGCTCTGTTAGACCAGTTGGCAGCAGGAAGAAGAATTTGGCTCTGTTGTTTTTAATCATCCTTCAGACAGTTGTAGGCTGATGTTATGTTACTTCCTAGCTTCCTTTTTACCCGACTAAGTCCAGCTCCTTCAGCCTGTCCTCAACAGCTTCCTTATTAGCCTTCCACTGAACTCTCTTCAATTTTGCCATGTCCAAAACTGAACACTATTTCAGTCAGGTACAGCTTCACTGATACCAAGCAGAGATTACCAGCAGATTTCCCTCGATGTGCTGTGACACACTTCTAATGTAACCTGATAATGTAATTTCTTTCAGCTTTCAATCATTCTAAACAGTCTGTTTGTCCAGTCCATGCTTCTGCTGTTTCCAGAGGGGAAGGCTGGGGAAGGCGGTGTCAAAAGCCATATTCAAACAGAGGTATATTACACCCACGGCTCTGCCCTTGCCCACAGAGCCAGCCCTTTGATCACAGCAGGCCATCAGGCAGGTCAGCCATGGTTTGCCTCCCTGGCCTGACTGCTGCTCATCACATGCTCCCTGATCTTCCCACTGACTGAGGTGAGGCTGACTGGCACGTAGGTTACCAAATCCTCCTCCTTGCCTTTTTTAAAGATGAAAATTGACAGCGGCCTCACACTCAGACCCACCAGGTCTTCCAGTAGCTTAGGGTCAGTCCCATCCAGCCCAATGGATCTGAATACATCTGGTTTCTCTAGCCTGTTTGCTCCTCCTTTGCTGGCTGCCCAACTCTTCCCCTGACTGTGCCTATGTAGGCAGGAGTCTGGAAGTTGGCTTTGGCTAGGAGAACGAGCAGAAAAAAGGCACTGAATTAATAATTTTTTTCACTGACACCTGCTGTCACTCGGGGCCTCCATGTGCAGAAGCGTGTTTTCCTTGAACTTGCTTTTCCAATTAGCATTCCCACAGAGTCTGTCTTGTTCCCACCAGTGCCCCTCAGCAGTCTCAGCTCCAGCTGGGCTTTAACCTTCCTGATTTTTACACTAAATACCTTAAACTGCTTTTTTGAGTGTGTGTCTATCGAGTGTTAGTGATTTACTTAAGATATTAGAATAATTTTATTTATCCTGGCTAAGGTAAATCACATAGAAGATGGTCTTTCTGACTCTTGCACACTTTTGTTACAGCAGGTCAAGATTCGTGAATGAGCATGGCAAAATTGCTCCAGCTGCAGAAATAATCATCTGCGAGTAGAAAGACACGGAAAAGATGTCTGAAATGACAACTCAGTTAAATGAGTTCATAAAAATATCAGCAAAAATGGAATGGGATTCTTCTGGTCTTTAAGAATTTAGAGGAAAGATGCAACTAGACAACGAAGACCAACCTATTGTCCTATAGGAAGGTCAAGCATTGGTCTGCCACCGGGAAGCATTCTCGGAAGAGGATCGTACACCAAATATTTTGAGTTCTACACTGAGATCAAGGCTGATTTGATTGACAAGAGCTTAAATTTAAAAGCAGGGAACAAAGCTGGGAAAAGCTCACTTAATCTGCATGACTGTAATGTAGTGAGAAAGAAATATCAGAGGGTGAGAGGAATGAAAGTCCCAATACTGATAAGAGCACTTGCTGGCTAACACAGAGTGGGAAAGTACTGCCTAAAAATTAGGCTCTAGTGGTGGCCAGTACGAAGCTGTTACATTGGTACGACAAAACAGGGGATCCAAAACAACTGAGTCAGAATGTGTAGTAAGGAGACCTGCGGAGGATTAGCAGTTATGGCTGGAATGTCAGGACAGAAGTACATGCATCATTTAGGAACTACAGAAGAGAAAAATAAAGATAGTGAAGTAGCATCAAGTATTAATGGATGGATCACGTTTGAGTTAAAACAGTTTAGAGAAAGGAATCAGAAATACTGTACTGAAGTGTCAAAGAGCCTGAAGTATCTAAGCGAGCCTGGGAGTTGGGTTTAGAGAGGGACGTAGATCTCCATCATGCCATTTGGAAAAGAAAAGCACCACTAGCATCTCTACAAATATGGAAAAATTTAAGTCCCCAGATTGGAAGACCTACTTATTCTTAGATGAGCTAACAGATCACTACAGCGCAGTAACAAGATATGCTACAAAAACTTTGTCACCTGGCTAAGAAGAAATATATAAAATCCTTAAACATTTTTTAACTACAAGTAAGTAATTTCTACTAATTTTAACTGATCTGAAACAAAAAGAAATTCTGAAATGGCAGAATTCTCATTGAATAGAAATGCTAGGTTTAGTAATTTTAAATTTTCCAAGCAGTTGGGTTAGTTGCATCAGCTCGTGTCTTCAAATTGAGCTTGAAGACAGAGTGAATAGCTTCTTTCATAATTAGTGAAAATTAATTTAAAACAAACTTTGAACATTCTGATACGCAGTAGAAATTTTTTAAAAGGAAATGACAAGATACGCAGTAGAAATTTTAAAAAAGGAAATGACTAGATATAATTAAACCTGATTTTCAAGGGAGAAAGGGGGGAAGACTAAAACGTCAAAGAGCTTGAATTCAGAAAATACACTAAATGACTGCAAAACCATCATTATTCATTTGGTACTGTCCTTTACATTATTTCCACAGAATATGTCATGTCTATTCTTATTAACTCACTAGCAATTAACATATCTTTTGGGGTTTTTTAATATTTTGGTCTCATTTACATTGGCTACAGAGGTTTGTAAACATTTACAAAACGCATTCACTGTGCTTGCTTAGTTATAACTCCTATAAAATTCAAATCTAGTGGAAGCAGCACATTCCATGAGTTGTTGGATTGGCAGAGAGGCAGAAAATCCTTAATTGTATGTGAGAGCGATCTTTAACCAGTGAAATTAAGGTAAGTTAATGTTTGATTAATATTTGATGTTTACTCAAGTTTTGAAGTGTATGACAACTATCTAAATGCATCTCTGCGAGACTTCTGTAAAGTTGCTATTTTATCTTTTTTAGCATATATATTTAAGATTTCTTTGCTGAATGTTTATACACTGTAAACTCAAATAACTCATTTTTTCTTTAGAGGTAGATTCTGTAATTTGCTGTAGCTGTGCTGAAGTCAACGGAGCTCAGTCTCAGGATCCATTTCATTCTTGATGAACAAGTTTTGTCAGTAGACACTCCCTTTTTGTGTTGAAATGTTCAGTATAATATTTTATAGCCCTTGATTTGAGGTTCAGTACAGCCATTTTTCAAACACTGCTTGCTTCAAAATTATTGATCTGATTTTAATAACCAGAGACCTTTAGACTGTAAGCATCTACGGGCATAGCCTGATTTATCTTGCTTTGAAGCAGCCACAGAATCACTGCGACCGGTATCGCGTTCTCTATGTTTGAGTGTGCCAAGTCGCACACATGAATAATTGTCACAGTCTGTGGAAGTTAAGAAAGAATGAAAATCGATTATAAAAGTAAATAAAATCCTCATCTTTTGGAATCTTATTTCTGTCTCTTTAAATAAAAGCCATCAGAATTCAACTTCTATTTTCCCACGCTGGACAGGTATTAAGTATATTCTTAAGTTGCATCTGGGTCTGTTGTAGGTTCCTAATAGGTAGTTATGACAGCACACCTAAACCACGATGACTTCTCTCTTCCGATTATTATCTCTTCCAGAGTTCTTGGACCTACCTGGTCTATATATGTTCCAGAGGTTTTGTATCTCCACAGTAGCCATGAATTCCCTTCCCTTCAAGGTGACTTCATTTCTTATACACAGGGTGCTAGTTTAACCAAAGAGAATAAAAAGCTAATTCTCTACTGACTGTCTGCCATTTGGTGAAGCATAATTATTATTCAATGATAACTAAACTTAATTAGTTTAATGCTATTTTAGGCATTCAATCAGAGTGGAAATGTCTCAGGATTTGATTTTCCATAACCTTGAGAATGGCTCATTATCAATCTGATGTAGATATGTTCCTGTCCATGCTTCCATCATGTCAGAATATAACATAATCTTCCCCTATATGAACAGATGTACTGCTGGGGAAGGAATGTTCCTCTTCCTGGCAAAGTACACTGGTGCTGTTAAACAAAAATACAACAAATAATCGCAAATCCTTCAGGCAAATATCAATCACTTCAGCAGGTGTTGAAGAGGAATGGAGAAACGTTTCTATGGCTGCAGGGCAGACATTCTTTCCTTCCTAAGCAAGACTTATCTTCTCCTACCTCTCCCAGCAAATGCTAAGACTGTGTCACATCCTGTTAAAGCATGAGGAGCTAACAGAGCTTTTGCCTTTTCTTCGCCTGACACTGCAGTAAAGAACCTTTAGTTTAATCCCAGAATCAAAAGCAATCTAAAACTCATCAGAATCTAACTTGTTCATGTCCCCCAGTGGTACCCAGCAACAAATCTGCAAAGCAGTTAATAACACAGCTGTTAAGACTCGTGGCTCACAATGAATCTGGAGGAGGAGAGCAGGTATTTGGTGGTAGATAAGGAAAGCCTTATTCACAGGAGAACTGGAAGAATAATATATATCACCCTTTCAATGAAACATTGATGAAAAAAATTCAATTTAAATCAGGTGTGAAATAGGCTTGTGCTGCATTCCACTACTGCCGTGCTCAGTAAATCAGGGTGTGTAGGCAGGGCCATGTTTGTACATGACTTAAGATGCCTGTGCCGTCAGTAAATAACAAAGGACAAGGTGATGAGAGAATTCCTCTTATTTTTCTGAAGATTGACCCCGTTAATGTCAACCCATTCCAAGCCACATAGCTCAAGATGACTTTCATAAATGTGCAAGGTGAGAATATGAGTTCAAGACATACTGGGAGTATAAAAAATCATCTACGGTATAGGATATTGGGGCAGAAGATGTGTGATTTAACAATGTTTTCATACGGAGGAGAGCTATTACACTTTTCACATGCCAAGTGACAAATACGAAAGCAATCAATTATGATTCATCCTAAAAACCATTTTAACGGTAGGCTGATATTATTCACCAAATGACACTTCTTAGCTATGCAAGCATACAAAAAATAAGCAGACAGATTTAGTTCAAGCTTTGCCGGATGTACATTGGTCCCGCTCTTCAATCAAGGGAACTTAAAAAGATAGTTTTATTCCTGTAGATATTCTGCCCGTGACTTCTTAGACAGTGAGAGATAAACAGAAATTGAAGCCATTTCACCAGGGCAAATTTAGCTACATTTCTTAAAAACATTCATGACTAGAAGGTAAAAGTCCTCTAGAAATACCACCCTGACTTTTGATTTCAAAACTGTGGTTTTGAAACAGAGCATCGTTTTGCTGCGGGTATCTAGCTTCAAGACTGACACCACCAACACATTTTATAGACAGTTTTCAAGCAACTGGGAAAAAAACATTCTCTCAGTTTATTGACTCAGTGCCCAAGAATTTTTTGTGTAAGACTGTTCCCTCGTGAGGAAGATTTCTTATTGGTCAATTAGTCCATGAGCATTTCTGCCATTTGCAAACCTAATGTCTTGATAACTCTCCAAGTGCAATTGTGATTTATAATCTATTTTGGGAGAATGCTTAAGGTGATAAGCTAATGTTTCAGCAATCAGGAATATCTATAATTAGTTACATCCACCACCTTTCTTCAGTTTCTGATATACGTGTTACAGCACTCTTTTTAACTTTTGAGTTATGCTCTGTCTCTCTTGGAGGACATGAGCTTATATCATGGAGTATTTGCATTCAGATGAAATTGTCTTGTCTTTAAAAAGACTTTGTTGTGAGCACTCAATTTTATTCAGAAGTTATGAGACACTGGACTTGCAGGAGTTTGAGAAAAGGAAGGACGATTCTGAAGTTAAAGCAGGCAAATAATGCTTGTGAGAACCAGACTTCCCACCTTTGAAACGCAATGTTTGCATGGCGCTGTGCCAGTTGCGTTAACTGAAATATCATGGGTAGCCATTCTGTTTGCCTCACTTTTTTGGGGTTCTCAACTTGTTAGCTATTGATTCAAGATGTTAAAACAAAGCAGAAACCATGGACCGTCGTAGTTTTGTAACATTGTAGATTTGCCCATTTTGCTTATGGTTCATCATTCTGTTTTCCCTTGGAAGCATTCCTAGGGATAGATGGATTTTGTCACATAGATACAAGATGATGGAAAAAATACTGAAAAAAAAGAAGCTAAGCTTTTCAAAATTAGTTTACACTTTGAACAATTTTTAGTTCAATGTCTGTCAAAGTCACAAAATTAGCAGTCCCTTCAGCTTTTTTCTACTTGCGTCCTGACATGGCTTTAAGACTTCACCTCTCTGCAATTTACTTCTGAGATCTTCCCAGGCTTAGTGGCGAGCACAACAGTAATCTAGAACAGATGACCAACACCTACTGTATGTATGTACATATTTGTAGACATACTCACGTATGAATGTTTGCCCAGGTTTGTTTAAATACAGCACCTGCTGAAAATGTGTGGTAAGAGGAGAAAAACTTTTTCCACAAAAGAAACCCAAAGTGCTGTTGATTTTAGCAGCACATACCACACCATAAAGAAGGAAAAATGCTTTAAAGTCCAAGAATCTGGCACAAGTATTCACTTGCAGAAGGACAAACTGGGCATCAGATGAAGACAGTGGAATAACCGAAGTGTCTACAATAAAACACCTTCCCAGAGGGCTCAATGTGATGTGCCTTACAGAGATGAAGTTGTGCTTGGGAGAACTCCTGCATCGCCTTATAATTCATGCCAAAGAGCTCATGATTAGAGGCTGGCTGCAGCCCAGCACAGCTCCTCCCTGCCTGTATCCCTGCCCTCGCAGGCAGTGCTCTGGTAGTTACTGCTCCTGGTTCTGCCAGGGGATGAGGAGAAACTTCCCGGTCCCATCCCTCAGCTCCCCAAGGCTGTAGGGCTGTCAGGTTATGTATTCCTTCCCCTGTCATTCAGAAGTGGAGCCTCACATTGCGCCCGGTGACACACTGCCTCTAGGATGGTTTCCTTTGGCGTGATGTGAAGGGACAGCAGAGCAAGGTGGGGGGTGGAGAGCTGGAGAGTGACATGGTGACATCTCCAACTCTGAGTCTGCAGACACTTGCTGTAATCCCATTGCTGCTAAAGCTGCTAGAGTCCAAGAAAATCATCTTGCTCTGGGAAGTACAGGCAAAAATCAACAGTTCACAACTTCCTTTTTAAAAGCTGAAGATTAAAAAAAAAATTCCCCAGAGTTCCACTGTCTATCATAAAGGATACACAGGTATGTCTCAAACTAGCTCCTGACTCCTGAGTGTAAATGCGTACTAAAGCTTAGCAGATTTTAAGTAACCCACTAAGTCTGGTGCTTAAAGATCCATAAAGTATTCAAAGTCAAACCTGAGCAAGAACAGTTATGGTCTTGTTTCTTAGGTGCTGGTAGATGCACATGGCACTAAACTCACTATTCTGCGCTTTAAAACAACCTGCCAAGCTCTACAACATAAAAGAACTAACAAACAGCTACGGACAACTCCAGATCCATCACCTTTTTGCTAGTTCTTCCCTGTATGTAAAATATGATAATAGTACTACTTCATCTTAGAAGGCTGTTATAAAGTTAAATTTAGTAATGCTTGAAGGAGTTATGAGAGTACCACAGGAAAGCCATCATGGAAATTAATTAACCTGCCTTCAAGGCAGGATTTGAAGAATACACAGTGAATATGACATGAAAGATTCCACCTCACATGATGAAAATGAAGAGTAACATTGAAGAACTATACATTAATTAAACACATCCTTTGCATTGAATGAGGCGGGAGTCTTGCGGAAAAAAACACCCCACAAAGGTAATTTAGAAACTGACTCATATCACATACAACACACAACACTATAGGGGAGAGTTTTTTTCTTTGGAGCTTTAATGTTTTCCATATAGTTTCCTTAGCTTTTCCTTAAAATCTTCTTTTTCCCCTCCTTTTTTTTTTTTTTACTGTATGGCTCCCAGCCTGAATATCGGTGAGGCTGTGAGCCAGCTATCAGAGGAAATTACTGTTATAGGAGACTACTTATTTCTCCATGTGACACGATGCCTACGGGCTTCACAACCACTTGAGAGCCAGCACTAGTAGGCTCACGTTCCCCGTGGCAGTTTCTCCTGCGGTCCTCCTATCCATCCCTCTCCACCCAATCACTGTCTCCTGCCTGAATAACCTCCCTGCAGATACCGCCATGCCCCCTTTTTCAGCTTCTGGCTGTACTCCTCCATCTTTTCCTGTCCCTTCGTATACCCCACGTCCATTCACCGGTTTTCTAATTCCCAGTTCTGGAAACTCATCCTCTCTGTTTGCTTTCCCTCAGCACTAAACCCGTGTAACTTGCACTGACACCAGTGTTCGTCGGGCACCAATAAGCTAAAGATTAATTAAGATTACAGGAGATTTTTCCTTCTCTTGGTTTTGTTGCCAAAGGAGCCCCTGGAAATCAGGAGCCAAAGCTCCAGTAAGAGAGGTAGGATTTCTCTTCTGTAACGTGAGAAAAGAGTACAGTTAGAAAGGTAAACCAACTCTAAGTGGAGCTCCTTGACAGAAGTTTAGCCTGAGAAGCATCTGGCATGAAAATGTCAATTAATACTTTTTAAATACGGCAGAGTTATAACAAATGAAAATGAAGTCTTTCACTGATGAGGCAACATTAGGAATGATTGTTACTATACGCACCAGCAAAACCTAAATCTGTCTACAAACTTTTTATGAAGGTGTGTGAACCCAAACGCAAGGAGAACACTCGTATGTATAGATGGAAGACAGATTGTTGACCAGCATGCCAACAGAGTAATGTGCACTTCATAAGAAACAGTGATTTCCTGGGAGACATGTCAGGAATATCAAAGTCAATGTTTTCAAAAACAAACAAAAAAAGAACAGAAAACACTTGCCACCCCCTTATATTGACTCTAGTCCGTATTTTCAGCTAAAGAAGAATGTGACACCAATATAATTGCCAGACAAAAAGAGTAGAGCAAAAGGACTATGAATGGATAGTGGATTTTGAGGCCAGAGAGCAGGAGCTGCCCCCAGGCCGCAGGCCCAGAGGCTGAGTACGTTCCCATAAGCCCTGTGGTGTCCCCACATGGGAAGGCGGGAGCAAAACAAATATGCAGCCTGTGTGTTAAAACTTCTGGGTTTTTTTTGATTGCTAGCACATAAACATTTAGGAGGAAAAAAAAAAAGAAAAAACCGTTCCTTTGTTGTTGTCTTTTATTACATGGATTTGTTGGAGAAGGTCCAGAGGGCCACAAAGATAGTCAGAGGGCTGGAGCCCCTCTCCTACGAGGACAGGCTCAGAGAGTTGGGGCTGTTCAGCCTGGAGAGGAGAAGGCTCTGGTGAGACCTTATAGCGGCCTTCCACTGCCTGGAGGGGGCTACAGGGAAAGCTCGGGCGGGATTTTTTGTAAGAGCATGTGGTGACAGGACAAGGGACAATGGTTTTAAACTAGAGCAAGGCAAATTATTAGATTAGACATTAGGAAGAAGTCCTTTTCTGTGAGGGTGGTGAAACACTGGGACAGGTTGCCCAGAGAAGCTGTGGAAGCCCCCTCTTCCCTGCAAGTGTCCAAGGCCAGGCTGGATGGGGCTTTGAGCAACCTGGTCTAGTGGGAGGTGTCCCTGCCCATGGCAGGGGGGTTGGAATTGGGTGATCGTTAAGGTTCCTTCCAACCCAAGCCATTCTATGATTCTATGATTTCTCCTCATCTAACACCGAGTACAAAGCAACACTGCTGCGCAGTCTGAGGGGCCATTCCAGGCCTGTGTGGCGGAATGTGCTGGAGGGATCCAGAGCAGGAGGACACGCTTGTGCCTTTCTCCAGCTCCACTGATTCAAGCGAGGTGGCTGCCAACAGCCCACGAGGTCTTCCAGATAGAAAAATTTGGAATATACGGTAGGACCCTCCTGAAAACCGGAAGGAACGTCGTTTGCCTCCGCCGGATAAAACCGATCAAATGCTCCCGCTGCGGGTGTTCGGCCGCGCTGCCCCGCCTGACGGGCCGCGGGGTGACGGTCGGGCGGGCTCTGCCCTGCGCCAGGCCTCTCCTGCCGGCGGCACCCGCTGCCCTGCGGCCCAGCCCAGCCCGGCCTGACCCTCCCCGTCCCGCCGCCCGAGAAGCCGCTCTCTGCGCTTCAGAGTAAGGCTTTACCGAGTGACTCCTGGCGGGGACCCCCCTCCCCTCCTCTCCTCCCTGGGGCGGGGCGGGGCCGGGCGGCGGCAGCACCTGGCGGCGGAGCAGCCGCCCCCGCCTGGCGCAGGCGGTACCAGAGCTGCCGTCGGCCACCGTGCCCGTTCCCGCTCCCGCTCCTCCCCGCCGTGTCAGGTGCCGCGGGGCGGGCAGTGCGCCTGTGCGGCGGCCGCTGGGCGCCGGGGAGCGGAGCGAAGTCCCGGCGGCGGCAGGACGCGACGGTGGCCACCGTTCGAGGAAGATGGCGGAGCCGGGGGCTGCGCGCAGCTACCCGCGGGCGACAGGTAGGGGATGAGCCTGCGGCCCCCCAGGTGTCGGAGGACGGCGGGCTCGTCTGCCTGCTTCCCCTCGCAGGTCCCGGCGCCTTCCCGGGGCGCCGGAGCCCCAGGGGACGGCGGGCGGGGGTCGCTCTCCCGGCTGCCCGGCAGGTGCTGGCCGGTGCGGCGCTGAGGGGGGCGGCGGCGGGAGGGTCCGGCCGCCATCTCGGGCCGGGCCCTCCGTGGGGCGCAGAGGGAGGGGGGGGGTCGTCCCCCTCCCGCGGAGGGGACGAGGCGGGTTCTCCTCCGGGGGGGGCCGGTGGTTGGCGGCTCCCGGGGGGACGGCAGAGCCGGTCTCGGGCGAGGCCCCCGGCGTTACCCGTACCCGGTGCCGCCTTTGTGGTGCGGAGGTGTTTGCCATGAGGTGGCTTTTGTGTGGCGGGTCGGGCTGGGCAGGGCAGGGCAGGCAGGTGGCCGCCTCTGCCACCGCGGTTTCCCCGACCGCGGGCTGTGCTGCCGGCGTGTGCGGGGGGGAAGCAGCTCGTTGGGCTTGTCCCGAAGTGGAGAGCGGGGAGGGAGCGATTTACAAACCTCATTTTTAGCGGTGCCTGGGCCTGCCTGTGCTGGTTGGCCAACCCGGGCAGCAAACTGGTCGAGCTGGTATGGAGCGTGAACGCCTCGCTCAGAGCCCTCATACGCACACGGTGCCTGTTGAAGGTCCCTCCTGGTTGTGCTCGGTGAACTTCTAATTTCCGAGGGCAAAAAAGGGTGCGGGAGATGTGGCCGGAGGTGGCTGCGGCGTGTGGCACGGCATCAAGTGCCCCAGCTCCAAGAGATGCTGAGGCCAAGGCCGGCGGTCGTGACCGTAGCCCTCGGCCTCCTCACGTGTAGGTGTTCGGGTGGGTCCAGCTGCTCTTTCTTCACACAACCTCTCCCCGGCTCCACGTCGGAGATGAGCGGTGATTAAGGTGTTAGGCAGCCGCTCGTTATGCAGCTGCCTAATTATCCCATACGAGACCTTTGCTTTGCGGATGGCAAACCCTCTAAACCTGGGGTGTAAGAAGGGGAATTAATTTCCTACTTATCTTGAGCCAATGTAGTTTCTAAAAGTAGCTTTACAGTTGGGTTGAGAGATAAGGGAGTATTATTGCCCCAGATTTATGGAGTGGGAACGTGAATCCGGATCTTTGACTTCTTCTCTGAGGTAACACTGTTTGGGGAGCCAAGGAGGGAGCGGGGAACGCCTGTGTTTGTTGTTCCTTGCCATTCTCCGGTGCTTGGCAGTCCTGGCTCCCCCTGTAAGCTGTTGCAGTTAAGCAGTCAAGTGCTTCTAGGTCTTGCATCTCTATTTTTTCGTGTTTCACATGAAAGAGAAGGGAAGAAAACAATGCTCGGAATTCTTGTGAATTTTTTTTTGCCTCTAGTGCATGAGCAAATCAGCTCAATATTCACTCGCACTCTTCCCAGATGTTTTTTCTTCTTGCGTTTTTCTACTGTATGCTTTCTAACTTCAGAGGCAAATGTTGAAAACAAAGTTTTGCTCATTATATAGACATCATCTGTTTTTCCACCCTGTATGAGATTGGGAATCCATAGAAAAGGCATCATGTGGTATAATTAAAGACAATACCAAATGGATCATGTGTTGTAGAGCATGGATGGGCACGGACAGATGTAATCACTTGTGCTCAGGCATTGACATTTGAATGCTAATACCCAAGCATGGCAGTATAGAATATTCTCAGCCAAATCTTTTATTTTATTTGAATTAGCTGCTAGAAGATAATATATGATGTGCAGTAAAAGATCATCTTGGTGTGTGTGATGTGTTTTACAGACAGTGGTGTGGATGGGATTTGGATCTATTGCAGCAGAGAATGAGATTTTTAGGGTTTTTTTTTTCTGGGACCTGACTTACAAATTTGTAGTAAGCACAACACCTACTAACACAAATCCTTAGCGTGGGTATGGAGGAGATACTCTCTTAGCTCTCGTGTGTGCTTGTACATCTTGATCCTGGAGTCATCATCTTGTTCATAGGAATAAGAGGAATCTTGCCTCCGTGTTCTAAAGCAAAAGGCTCCTTCCCACTGTGTTGCACCCTGAAGGGAGGCTGCCCCAGCAACGGGCAGTGGCTGCAGCCACCATCCGCATTCCCAAACTTTGTAGTTCTCTGGCAGCACCTGAGTTTTGATCTCTGGGTCCTCCAGTGCTGAGAGTATTGCTGGGATGGCAGTGAAAGTGAGGCAATTAGATTTAGGATATCCGTCACTTCAGGCTGTCTGCCCCGTCGAGCTGTACCATCAAGCCTGGAGGAAGGGAAGGTATCTGCATACACTGGCTGCTAGGGAAGAGACCGTTGAGTAACTTATAATTTCTACAGAAATCTGCAAAAATTTTGTCACAAGCAAATATTTGCAGAGCTCAGGTGTGTCCCTTTGCTGAAATCAAAGGCATGTGGCAAACCATAGAGATGCTGCAGCCTGAAAAGACGATGTTGCAGGAATCTTTTTGCCAGGGAGAGTGTTTGTTAGGTGACCAAAACGTAGGCGTTATTGCCATTGCCATCTGTAGTGATGGTAATGACTAAGTAGCATTTGAAGGACAAGCTGCTCGATATTGAATCTCTCATCTTCCCTTTTGCTGCTTGGTGAAATTTGCTTAATATATGTTCCAAGCGATTGAAATACTGAACGCTTCAGTTTTCAGTACAAAATATTTTTTTTTCTTCATATAGAAAAGTTAGTCAGCTCTAAAAGGATTTAAGAAAAAATTACATGTTTTGCCTGCTTAGACTGTGTATCACAGAAACAGTTTGTATGGAAGGAATTAGTGTGTGTGTTTCTTTAAAAATTCTGTGTGGATTTGTCTTCTTGATAACAGTGCTTTTCCAACTGATTTCTTATCAGCCGTAATTTAAAGAAAGTATACTCTTTTTGCACTGTATTTTTCTTTTTCTCGTGTATAGACATTCAAGGTTGTTTATCCCCAAGGTTAATTCATGTGCTGCTTTTCATGCAATGTTACCATTTGCAACTCAGTTTAGTTCAGACCGGTTTAATACACTATATCCTCTCAAGGTTATTGTTTTATTACTTAAAATATTGTAACACTGACAGACTTCGCTTCTGTTCTTTCAAAAAAAAAAAAGTCAGATCCCTTTCCAACTAAGTTTCATTAAATTGCAATGAAGAAAAAATATCTTGCCTTTAAAATCCAAGACTGCAGAAATAGAAGGAAAGTATATTTCATATGTTAGGGAAGTGGAGAATCTGAAAACTTCAGTGTTTGCAAGACAAGATGTTGTTGTATAGTGTCACATACCTCCCTTTGCTTTAGTGGCTGGTGTATCTGTAGCACTGGAAAGGCATCAGGGGTGCACTTCTTTATATTAGGTAGTTATTTCCAGACACACTGATTTAAGGAGTGTGTATTTATTTAATGTAAATGAAATTATAGATCCTGCGTGTTGATATTGTACAAAGGTTTATGCAGTAAGGCTTTTTTGTCTCATGAATAAATAAAATGCAATTACAACTTTCTTAGTTATCAGTCTTTCAATGTGTGCGGTGCAAAACTGACATGGGAGATGCTTTTGAAGTCTTATTCATATCTGTCTTTTACTGAGAAGTACGTTTTCAGGCTACAGGAAAATTAAGAGCAAGGCTTTTAATTCTGGACAGTTCAGGTGATTTTTAAAAATAATCTTAGTTTATTCTTGTGTGTTTCACCTCTGCCAGAAGGTCCCAGTGTCAGTGTTGTTGAGTAGCTTGTGTGGCTCTTCTGTTCCGTTATCTTGACCACTTGTCATGAAATGTGGTTTTTTGGACCAGCTCTCTGACAGGGCGTTGCAGTTCTCAGCCCTTCGTGCACAACTGGCTCAAGCTATTGAGTAGATCCTAGAAACAGTTATTCACAGTTTAAGTTCTATACAAAACAAAACACATAAAGTGAATAAAGTATTGTTTATGTAGAATTTTTATAAATAGCTAGAGTGTACAGGTTGGGGAAATACAGCTGATCAGGAAAGTAGTGCAAATCATGGGGATGTTAACTGCCTTGAGTAAGAACCAGCTCAAGTTGTTTCCGCCTTGTTTCCATCTTTCTCCTTTAACTGACACTCTCAGTTGTTCACAGCTCGACAACTTCAGTTTTTGTTAGGTCTCTGTATCTTCTAGGTGCTGTTTGATATACTTACCTTTCAGGTAACGTGTGTGTGTGTGTGTGACAAGTTACACTCAGCTCTCGGTGTACTGTGCTGTGGTGGTTCGGGTCAGTAAGTCTGTTAAATACACTTGTGTTACAGAAATTTATCTTCCCTGTGAATTTCCCCTGCTGGTTGAGAGGGACAATCTGGATAATATGCTTAAAAATTTGGAAGGAGTAGTAATGCTGGTACTCAGCCAAGGTTATTGCAGTAATCAAAAGCAAAGTTCTTTCGGTACTGCAACAAATTATTGATTTGCTTATTTCAACCTGCATGGTTCGTGACATTTAGATAATTTGAGTTACGTTGCTGTAATTGACTTTTGTTTGGTATTGCCATCACAACTTGATATATTGCCTACATGTTTTCTGTGGTTGAAATTAGAGCATTTAAGAACATGGCATGTATTAGTGTTCGCAGTAGACTTGTGTTCAAGCACTCTACTCAGTGAAAAAAAGTGACGTGAAATCTTGGCTAATCTCAGAGGGATTTTACAGCATAGTGTTGCCCTGGACTGACTTTAGCTAGGATATTTAGAAATACCTTTCACTTTGTTTTATCTTCACAATGATGGATGGTAGTATGTGGGGGTGTAAAGATAAGAGGTAAGTGGGTTTCACAAAGTGGAAATCTATCTAACCATTACAGCAGGGCAAAAAAATTCAAAATTAAGCTTATTGCTATGTTATTTAAAGTACTTTAACACATCTGCCAGGCTTCGTGTCTGTCGTTCAAATAGTGCATGTCTTTTCTTCTTCATTTGTATCATGAAACTGTCACGATTCTAAACCTGTAACACCCAGCACTCTGCAGGTAGGAATATTGTAAGAATCTTAGTAACTAAGTATTTCTGGTTGCAGCTAAGGAGTAATCCAAATGTTTTTGAATTGTCTTGTGTTGTGTGTATTTACTTACATAATGCTTTATATTTCAGGCTTTCTGCAGATGTAATGAATTAATATATTAAAAAGCCAGTTGGTAGCATCTTAGTTCTCCTCTTAATTTTTTTCCCCTGTAACTCTTACATGAATGATCCACAGCCATTACACTTTTCCTTAACTATTTAATATCTGCCTCCTCTGCGATACAAAGTCTCATAAAATGCGTGCTTGTTTTCTTTCACTGTATTTATTTGTGTATATCAGTTTTGCTTACCAAATGGCAGATCAAACTGTGTGGAAGTGTTTCGCCCCGCGTTCTGGGGCATCAGTTTCTGTTTTGCACTTGAATATCTGGAGGTTTTTGCTACTGCTTTCATGTGTTTGTATGTGTTTTCCTTTGATCAAGAGGAAGCTGATCCTTCTTGTTGTTTAAGGTGCTGCAGACAAATGTCTGCTTTGCTGGGATTGATAAAGCATTTCCCAGATCTTTGCATAAACCGCAATTATGTAGCAGGTAGGCTCCTCTTTGCTTTTTAGCTGATTTTTCAGTGAGAATATCCAAAGCAGTGATGACCAGAAGTACTCCTGATGTTGTGCAGGGTTTGCACAGTTGCAGTGTGGTTGCTGTTTGCATAGAAGTAATTTTGCTTTGAACTGATTGTTTCTGTGTGCCAAAGTTTGTTCTTTCGCTGTGGTTTCATGTTGTTTTTCTTGGCATAAATAAAGGTGCCAGTAGCAAACTAATACAAAAAATGTATTAATGTTCCACTTGCGTTAATTTCTTTACAATATGGAAACTGCAACTTTTTGTGTTCCAGTGTTAGGCACAGGTGCTTTTATCCCTAATAATTATATCTGTTGTTTTGTAAAGTTATTCCTGTAGGTGTGCATTTGCCTTCTAAGAGGACCAGACCATTGAATATGTATCAACTTGATTTGATATGGTGAACGTTTTAGTCCAGAGTACCTTCTGAGTTGGTACTTTACGCCAGAGCTGGCTGCCTCTTGGCCCCACGTGCACATTGATGCGTCTGCTTGCGCAAAAAGAGAAATGGATTTTATGTCCCATAACCTTGGTGCCATTATTGGGACGTTGTGCATCCAACCATTTTAGAAGAAGAAAGTATACGAAGCTTCATAAACCTACTTTTCCTTTCAATAATTTCTCTTGGATATTCCTTTTTCTTAGTGGAGATTTTAACAAATACAACGAGGCTGTAGAATTTACCACTTGTACCTCAGATTTTGAAAGGATGGAGAAGGATGTGTTGGATGAAAGTACATGATGCCATGTGTCAGTTTGCAGATGCCACTGTAAAAGCATCTCAGAAAAACTTCAAGAAAATAGTAGTGATGCTAGTGTATCTGATTATTTTGTCTGTTTTAATGCCAGGTGCTAGAAGACATATTGTGGTTTTATTTTGGTTAGGTAAGATCTGGAAGTGTGCCTTGCTTGGTTCAATCCATATGAATTATCAAATTACTTGTCTCATGCCAAGCAGAAGGTAGCAGAGCTTTCCTTTATTTCAGCAAAATGTTCATTCAAATATTTCTAGTTTGCAACTAATTTTAGTTGTGGGTGTGGTGGAATACTGAAATTCTTAATGTGGCTTTGATTTAAAACAATATAAATATATATGCATATACAATTTTTCCTAAGGTGGTGTGGCATGCCTGAGTTTGTTACTTACACCAAGTGCTGAAGGGGTCTTCCTCTGCCCGGCCAGGGAGAGCACTGCTGCTTAAGGTAAACAAGTAATAGTTTGAAGAATACTTCAGTCTAAGTAAACGCCCCTTGATTATTGAGTTGGAATAAACTTCCAGAATACAATTACACTCTAAGGAAAATAAACCTCATTTTAAAGAAAAAAAATCTAGTCATACAAGACAAAAATAGTTTTTCATGCTACTAAGTTGGCTACATGGCAGATCATGTAAGAAGGACCCTTCCTTTTGTCCCAGAAGTGAAAACAGGGCAGTATTGCAGTGTTTATCTGCACATCGTTACTGGGATTTTACACATTTTAAGTAAAGGGGTTTAATTCCCCTTCCCTTGGGAGGGTGGTATCCACTCATGGGAAGTTCTTTCCTTCTCCCATGGCTGGCAACTCGCCTGCTCCCGCCAGTCGCTTTCGTTCCCTCCTTGCTGTTGAAGGTGGCATCTCTGTGTGTGCGTGTGTGTATGGACCCACGCAGCCTTGGGGGAAAGAAACCTCAGGGAGAGGGCTGGAAATGTGCTGCTGGGGCTCTTAAAATGTTGGTAAACAGTAAATCAATTATGACTTCCAAAACAAACAAAACTGGTTCCCCTTTTCCTGGTTTAAAGGGAAGAGGGAGCAGGGTTATACTTTTATCCTTAATTTCTTGACTTCTAGTACTGTGCTTCAGCCACAGGGCAACTTTTGCCTTTATGCTTAATGGTCTATTAATAGATGTAAGTATTTCCACTACGGTTCCTCGGTTTGGTAGTGCGAAGTGCTGTGGTTGTAAGTAAACATGGCAATTTTCAACACTCATAGGAAGTGGTTTGATGGTGCAATGAAATAAATGGGTGACCTTCCTTTGGCATAAATGGGGTTTTGATGAGGTTCTGGATGAGGATGCTGGCTTGCAGGGGCTTGGTCCATTATGTGTTTCATAGCTCTTAGAGACCAGGTCATGGCACTGACTGAAAATGTTTGAGTGATGCGTAGGGAGGGGCTGTTTAGAGAAAGTGTTACGCAGAAAGGTTGTATTTCTATGGTGTTATCAAGTTACAGAACTGAAAGAAAATCTGAAACAGAAATAACAGTACAGATTGAGGCATTTACAAATAACAGGAAGAGTTTTTTTTTCATAATACTTTTTATAATCTAAGGATTACCCCTTGCAGTGTGTTTTCCCTGTTTTGGGATGTGTTTTTTTTCCTTCTCTTGAGGTTTTGTAATCTCTGTTCTTACACCACAGTTGCTGCCTGTATCCAAGCTTCTTTTAAGTCTCATACTGCCAAAGGATGTCTTTAAAAGAATAGATAGCCTGTCTTTGAATCTTAATATATTTAATCTGTGATGAACTTGTTCAAATGATGCGTGAGTGGAACTGAAAGTCACGTTACATGGTGCAAGCACATCCACTTTCAAATCCAATTTTTGTCATGACTGGTCTGTTTGTAATGCTGAAGACTGTAAAAGAAATCTTCTTGCAACCAAGGGTCCTTGTAACGAATGCTCCCTAAAGCATAGTGACAAGCTTACAGGCCGTGTAGCATCTCAAAAGGTGTTTAAAATAGCACAGCATTGCTTCTGGAAGACCACTGAATTCTCTGTTGATGTACAACTCCTGCAATGCGTAGAGCTCCTGTTACTTATTTCCGGGTAATGGTGCACCTGTGCCAATGATAAACTGACATCGTGCTAGGTTAACTCTGATTTTTTTACAAGTTGGCTTTTTATTTTTCTCACTTACGGTTTTCCATAAGTGAGAAGGTTTTCCTGCTTCCCCATTCTCATTCACTCATCCCTGTGTGCAAGGTCATAAGGATGGCTGCTTCAGGCAGAGCAACAGGATCTCCTTCCTTGCTTTGTCTTCCCTGGTGATCTGAATAAGGCATTGAGGGTAGGACATAAGATCACGGCAAGCATGCAGCATGATCCCTAGTGTCCCACGGATTACAGTTCCGGGAGCTAGAGGTGTACCTGGAAGACCTGGGTGTATCTTCTACGTGTATGTATTCTCATGCTTCTCTCTCCAGCTTTGTAACTGCTCTCGTGCAGTAGTTTGTTCTTGTGCTCCGTACTCCAGCAGAGCTCACCCAACCCCATCCAGCCTTGGGAGTGGAGGGAGAGAAAAGCGTGATGCCAAAGGAGGAGGCTGGGCCCGGATGGGTTTGGCAGGAATCGACCTCTCACCAGCACACCTGCCTCCCGAAGTGGAAGCCCAGAGGGCTAGAGAAGCTCTTAAATTTTTCTTGAGGCAGCTGCAGGGGAGGCAAGGAGACCAGAAAGAGAAAAACAGAGGAAGGAAAAGGAAAGTGCATTCCATGCTGTTTAACCTTTGCTTCAGGCGTTACTGTTCAGAAATGGAAAATCACCATATCAAAGAGCTCTTTGAAAATCAAAGTTAACAAACAAATAAGATGAGGAATGTTTTCTTAATCTTCATGGCAGCTACCGGTTGACTCATGTTGCAGTATGAAATGCCTCCGTAAATTACAGACTCAGAGAAGTAGAGGAGCAGAAGTCTTCACAATGGTTTTCTAATGGCTAGTTTGTACTGAAATGAATCCAGGTACCTCCTGGTGACACACACACCCTGAGAAACTCTGACCAAAACTCCTGTGGTATAAGGTAGTGCATGGAAGATGTAATTTTTGTATTCTGACCTTAGTTCCAATGGCCAAGAACTGCTGGAGGTGATTCTGAGCAGCAGCATTTCAGGCTGATTATATCATACAGTCCTTCATACAATTGGACAGCTGAAAAGTCCCAAGAAAGATGACTGTTAAAGAACTGTGGAATTAACTGTTCAGCAGCTAAAAGCTAGCTTTAACTCCAACTAGATTTGAATATACATTCAGCCCCACCTTTTCATTTCCCACTATATCATCTAGTCCATTACTTCTTGCCTTGCCAGAATAAACCAAATTTGCTCTTCAGTGTCATTCGGTAAACAGATGCTTTCAGCCCTGTCTGGCAGATGCTAAGTACTCTTTTTGGGGAACAATTAAATAAGGAAATATACTTATTTATTTGTAAGCAGATCTTGAGTGACAACCATTGAGTATACTGTTTGGGGTCTTTGGTGATTGATGCAGTTTACATGAACTTAAAAGGAGTGATGGTGTCAAATGTGAAGAGAAAACCTCTTTCAGTGTGCATTAGCTAGCGCTGCCTTGATAAAGCGGTGCAGGATTTCACTCCTGGTTCTGGATTTACTCAAGCACATTATACTGAAGTAATGTGCCCCTGAGTCTTCAAATGGTTCATTAGGCACAAGAATCTCTGTCTCCTGGTGGTAGCTGGCTTTCTTGTTTTGGTTCAGAAATGTTTAGTGTGTCAGTAAGAGGTACTAAAAATAAAGACAAAAATATTTATGTCTTACTGTTAGCTAGTCTTCTTGCCTATGGACAGAAACAATACCAAAATGTTTGCTTGTTTGTTTGGGAGAACTTAATGTCAAAATACCATTGGTGTTCTCATGTAAGAAGTTTGGATGCTGAATTTTCTGTTGCGTGGTGTGCGGTTTTTTGTTTGTTTCTTTTTTTTTTCTTTTATTTTCCTGTTTTTATTGGTAGCACTAATCCTTTTCAGTGAGGTAGAGAAGATGGGTATAGTTGGTTGTTTGTGACGATATACCTGCATTTTAATTTGTTCCATTGCCTACTGCCCTGGGTGAATCCTTTTCTCTTGCTGCTCTCGATTCAGGCACAGGTGAAGGTGATCCTTCGTGTGTGTGCATAGACCTCCTCTTCATTTTTTCCAGGCTTTCCTCTTACATACACAGGAGGGGGATGCCAGTTTTGCTGCAATTCTGACTCCTCGTCTTCCCTTCCAAAATATTTACTGACTTCTCTCACTTCAGCCAACTCAAACTACTCATCCATCTCTTTTCACTTGCTGTGGGTAGGCAGGTTTTTCAAGCCCTGACTCCATCTTTTGATTTGTATCTATGTCTGAAACAAAATTCTGGAAGAGTGCAGGATCCCCGTGCAAGTGCCAACTTTCAGCCTGGGTGCGTGTTGGTACGGGATTCTGTGTTCAGCAGAAACACTTTCTGTTGCCACTTTCGAAACAAAAGCTTTTTCTTGTACAGGTGTGTCCTGAACTTTGATCGGACCGGCTAGTCTGTGTCTAATCAGTCCTGGCAAGGAGCTCCGTAGTCAGCTGCCTTCTGCTAAGAATGCTGCATATGATGAACAGATATTTCCAGTGAGGCAAGGTTTGTGGACAGATAACCTCATTTTATTAGGCCAACCAGTTGTAGTCCAAACGAGCAAGCTTTCTTGCCGATCGATCTGGAGAAAGAGCACCTGCATCCTGGTTCATCACATGTGGAAGCGAAGAGAAGAACGGGAGAAGTGGATGCAGGAGCCTTGAAGCTTCCTTGGCAGCTGTGGGTTCTGGCTCTCGCAGAGGCATGGGATATTGGGACCCAGCCTTTTATACTGGGACACAGCTCCTGTGGTCTTTGCTTTGCTCTAGGTGTGCTGCAGTAGGGCAGCTGCTGCTTAGGGTGGTTCTGTTCAATGTGGTTGCAGGTCCTAGATAAGCACTAGTCAAAAGGGAGGGAATAAAAGTTCAGAGGTCTAATCTACCTAGAAAAAAATATCCCAGTGTAGTTCTTGTATTTTCAGGGTGGGTGTTGCTATAAATATCGACTAGATTAAGTTAAGTCTTCTGGGATGCAGAACAAAGTGTGGAATAAGCGAGTGCTTCTGTTCTAGTATTACTATTGATTGGGTTTGGGTTTTTGTGCTTATATCCAGAACTACTGCAGTTCCTGTTCACTTTCTTGATTGGTGTGTTTACTAACAGACATTGTAATGGTTGAATTCCAGATTAGCAAAAGAAATTAAAACTGGGCTATAAAAAGAAAGTTTTAAAAAAAAATCAAAAGCTTTGACACATCTTTCTTGTCAATATGTTTTGGTTCAGGGTGCGCATGCCTGTGATTTTAAAAGCAATTAAGTCGAGAGAGACATTGATGTGTAGCATCATTGTATGCTGCCCAAAGAGGTTGTGGAGTCTCCTTCTCTGGAGACATTCAAAACCCACCTGGGTGTGTTCCTGTGTGACGTACTCTTGAGTGGTCCTGCTCTGGCAGGGAAGTTGAACTAGATGATCTCCAGAGGTCCCTTCCAACCCCTGACATTCTGTGTGATCTCTGTGTGTCTGTGTGATGCACTTTTCAGATTTCTTCTTGTAAATGCTACAACTAGCATATTTTTGAATGCACTCTCTTGTAGTAATTGCTAAATATTTATCAATCTCTAAATCCAGTAGGTACATTTAAGTAGGCAAGGCTCTTGTTTTATATACTGCAGTTGATTTGTTACCTAGGTTTTTCACCCGTTTGCACTGTATAGTGAATGAAGAGATAAATGACGCTGCTGGTTAACTTCCATGAAAAATGTGATACAGTCTCTCCTTTCCTGGCTTTGAGAGCTTCCTTTGCCAAGGAAAAATGTCATGTGCAAGCTTACTGGCTTCCTGGAAGAAGTAAAGTGCCATCCATAATGCTGTTAGCAAGTGTTGGAGTTTTCATTCTGAATGGGGCGGGATTTATGGCACCAGAGTGCGGGCACATCTGGAGCTAAACTGCAGCAAGCAAGCACGTTGCTGTGGCTCTTTCTGCATGGGCTCTGCTCATAAGGACCCTGCTGGATTCTATCCCTTGTTTAGTAGAAAGGAATTTAACAGTGTGAAGTGTATCGTATCACTAAAGCAGTAGTAGCTTTGCTGTTTTCCTGTAAGATTTCTGTGGAGGATTTTAGAGTTAGAGAGTAGAAGAGATCCTGCTGCCACCTACAGCAACACCAAATATCAGATCTATTCCTAGCACATACATGCTGTCCTTCAGTGTTTCAGGATTTATATTGCTAAGATAGGGTTGCGCAGTAGTTATCTGGAGAAACACGGTTTTTTTCTTACTTAGCTGAGCAGTGCTTCTCATCAGGAGCCATAACTGGAATTCACTGTCAGAGCCTTACATGCCTGATGGCAATTTTTTTTCAGCACATTTGAAAGGGAAGGAATATATGAGGCAGTATATGTACAACTGCTTGGTTTCAGATTGAAGAGCTTTCAAAATCATTATAAAACTATTCTTGATATTTAGCTTTGTTCTATTCCTCTTGACAAAAAGTTTGGGGAAGTGTAAATAAACGTGGGAAAAATAAAGGTCCTGTTCTGAGTGTTGTGTGAAATATCCTTAAAAGTTTTTTCCTTTGAAAATAGTATATATTTTCATCTCCTACGCAGATTGCGTGCTAAGTATAAAGCAGCAGCTCTTTTAACACTTTGCTTGTAGTACGAGGGCATGTGCTTTTGAAAATGGTTGGCAGAACAGCAAATTGTAGGCAGAAGGAGTGAGGTTTTTTGTGTGCAGCACAAGGAGGAGATGGGAAGTTAATCCTGGCAGATTAACTTTACCGCTTAGCGGGAAAGGCCGAGGTGTCCCTTGCTGCTTTCATGTCTCACCTCTTAAAATGTAGCTCGCTGAAAGGTTTTGTTTGACTGATAGGGCAAGAGTGGTAGACAAATGCACGTGAGGAAGGGAGGTTTGCAAACGCATTTTCGACTGTGTCCTCTTAGATGGGTGTGGAGGCAGGGGGTAGATGACAGAGAGGTATATCTGGGCAGGGATAGTGCAAACAGTCCATTTTGGTTTAGGAAGAGTTGGAAGTAACGAGTATAAAACTGTACTTTTTTTTTAACGGAATGTAAAAGCTGAAGGCGGTTGCCTCCCTTGGGCTCCTGGTTTCCCAGAGAGGATGATAAGGGGAGAAACTTTAATTGCAACAAAGGCACAGCTTGAGCTCCATTTCAGAGAGATGAGGAGGTGGGGTGTCCGCGGTTCCAAGCCGGGAGACTGAGCATCTGCACGTCTTGCGGATGGGCCTTATGTTGGGCAGACAGTGCCAACAGCTTTGAGTTAGCGTGGGGTTAAATTCAACTTGTTGCAGTCATGGAGAGCTTTCAGTTTCAAGAACCTTCTCCATATTTGAAATATTTCATGCGAAATATTAACAATGTTCCTTTTATGCCTGTGTTAACACTACTCTCCCAGAAGCCTTAAATGATGACCAATGTGAACCACAGAATCACAGAATGTCAGGGGTTGGAAGATGCCTCAAAAGATCATCTAGTCCAACCCCCCTGCCAGAGCAGGATCACCTACAGTAGGTCACACAGGAACGCATCCAGGCGGGTTTTGAATGTCTCCAGAGGAGACTTCCTGGGCAGCCTGTGCCAGTGCTCTGTCACCCTCACTGTGAAAAAGTTTTTTCTGATGTTTTTGTGGAACCTCCTATGCTCCAGTGTGCACCTGTTGCCCCTTGTCCTGTTATTGGACATCACTGAGAGGAGCCTGGCTCTGTCCTCCTGACATTCACGCTTTACATATTTATAAACAAGTTGAGGTAGTGTGCACAGCATTGATGGGTTTGATGTCAATAGTAAGGAAGGAATCCACTCACTCTTGATTTTTCTGTAGGAGCTTTTAGGTTCTTCTGAAGACAAAACCAAAATCTCTGCTTCAGGTATTCATGAGTAAATTCTGGCAGATGATTCAGTGGTTTTTCTGTGCAGCTGCCTTGGTCTCTGAAGAACAGTGTCAGTGAGGGGGAAATGGTAGGAAGCTCACACCGTTTTGTTGTGGGGCAGCCACAGAAACAGGAATGCTTATTTATGTGTAGCTTGTTCTTCTGTGTAGCTGATGCTACCAAGACATGACTGTAATTATGTATATGTTACCAGTAGTGAGCAATTGGTATTGTTATCCTGAGGCCTTCTCAGGATGCATTGATTTTTCTTTTTTTCTCCCAACTTGGGTACTTGGCTGTAAAAAATCATTATCGGTTTAAGTCACTAATTCACGACATTTGCTCTGATGTTTCCATTTCTTGTTAGCTTCCTTAACAAGTTTGAGTTTTGCAAGGAAGATCAATTTGTTAATTGGTGACTGTGATTTGATCCACTAGAAGGATATAGAGCTTTTGAAATCACTTGATTTCTTTTTTTTTTTTTTTTTTTTTTTAAAGCAAGGGGAGGAGAAGAGAGAACAGATGAGCCTGGTGTTATTTTGGTTTGGTTTCAGAGATGTCTTAAAAGCAAGAATGAAACTCATTTTAGTGTCAAAGCTCTGAAAAATTCTGAAGGAATAATCAAGTAGTGAATCTGTTAACATTTTTAGTGCATTTTCTAGAATTTCTTGCATTTCTTGTAGCAGGATTGAGAATATGTATGTGTAATTACTTTTTAAAGATACTGTGATAGCATGGGTGAAGCGTGGAACTATAACATTTTCTCAAATTCATCTCACCTCTGTGCCCATTCTGCATCCATCCTCTCTCCTTTCCTCAAGTGTTGCAAAACCAGCTTTTGCATTGGTATTAACATTTTTATAATGCTTTCAAAAGGTTGATATAATGTATTAAGACAGGTGTAGGTTGTTCACTTGGAGAGATTAATACAATTTTTTTCTTGTCTCAGAAGTTTGTCTGCTCCGTAGTCAGGAGGATTGATTTTTTGTGTGTGAATAGCTATACTTTTTTTTTTTTTGAGAATAGCTATACGTTTTGAAGGCCAAAGAAAAGATGGTGAGAAGAGGGCATTCCTGTTCCTTCTCTTTAACACCTTTGAGTGACAAAAGACCTGATGTAAAATCCACTCACAACCACAGCTTCTGTGAGTTCTTTTCTTTTTAATAGATCTTGCCTCCTAGTGTTTGGAAGCCAGTGTGCAGCTGTCGGCATAGACTGCCGAGGATCATCCTAGAAGCACCCGGGCGCATGGAAATACTTAACTCTGATGAATAGTGGCGGAATGGGAACCTCTTCTTCTGTGGAAATTGCTGCTTTTTTTGTCTTCCCAGTGGTTTCTGCCATTCCTGATGAGTTACTCATCCAAAGATATCACAGCTAATTTTTTTTTTTTTTTTGCAGAAGGGAATTTTGCATTTCAGGCACTTGTCTAAATTTGAGCAAAACCATACTTAATAAAGAATGTCACACAATAATTAAAGAATAAACAGGATCCACATGTATTCTTGTTCTGTGAAGAATAATCATTATATTAGAAAGCAACTCATTGATTTTCCTCATAGTCCTGTTAAAAGTTTATTTATAAATGTGAAAACATAAGGGGTTTGTATATTGGTTTTTATCTTTAGTCAGAACTCTGCTTTTATAAAAGAGTTTTTTTAAAAGAGCATCCTGCATTTGTTAGGTGATCCTGGAAAAAAAATCAATGTATGAGGTTGTATACCGGAACATCTACTAGACATGTTGACTTAAAAATCTTTCATCCTGCGTGTAAGCAGAAACAAAACCACAGTTCAATAAGGTTATTTCTTGATTCTTACTGTTTGTTAAGGATTTTTTATCCTCTGGTAACAGGTTTAACTTTTGCAGTTTTTATGCATAGAGATACAAATATAACAATTCTTTGGCAGTGTCCTGTATTTACTCACACCTTCTGTAGAATTCTATTACACCCAGTCATGGGAAGAAACGGGCATACATCCCTTTGGTACAGTGGGATTTATTGTTGAGATGGGAAAAAGGATAATGGGATCAAGATGAAATAAAGGTCGAGCATTTTATTTTAGCTTTACTGCTCTGCTGTTGATTCCTAGTGACCTTTTTCAAGCATCGTCTATGCAGTGCTTTCATTAAGCTATGAAAACCCCAAGCTCTCCTGGGGTTTATTTCTTATCTCTGAGGTTAACAGGACACGAGCACTGTCTATTTCTTGCTGCTCTGAGCATTCAGCTTGAGCAGGTGCTGAACCTGAAAGTATATATTGGAAAGCTGGTACTGTTACTGTGTTAATTTGTTGAAAATAGTCTCTTTCCTGGGAAATGGTACCCGCTAATGAGCGCTTACACAGGTTTGTTACGGGTGAAGATGTCATTGAGTGCAGATTTGTCAGTGTTACATCAAGAACTAGGTTCTCTTCATCTATTTTAGGCATTCGGCTTCCAAAATGTTTAAGTTTTGATGAAGTAAGTTTTGAGGCTATGTTTCATCTCCAGCTGTCCAAGGAGATAATTATGAAATTAAGTGCCTAACATTGTATTTCCTTTGCGAAGATGCTTTAGCTGCTGTTAGTTCTGTTTTTCTGAGAGCCTTACTATTGTGTCCTTTCGTTCCCTGAAGGTCTGTTCCTCTGAACAGTGAACAAGTGCTGCCTTCGTTCAGGAACCCAAAGGCTGGTGATTCAGAAAACAGTCATATATAATGGAACTGAAAAATATGAACTTTAGATAGTCTAATCAGTTAGAAACCCTGATTTTAGTATGTTCTTTTAGAAGCCTTTGATCCTTAGCTGGAAATTCATCATATAAATTTCTCTTCCCTGAAGGGTTCTGTGTCCTGCTGCCTGATATTCTTCCTTAGTCATAAATAAAAATGTAGAGTTTTGAGATTTACGCACACACACCATGTTTAAATAAAAACTGCTTGCATTGCTATTACATCTACAATGTCATATTTCAGCTGTTAGTAAGGAGGCAAATGAAGACAGGTGGTATTTTGAAAATACCCGTAGAAAATCCTCCTGTTTCCTGTATGCACCCTAATGCAGGAGAGCACAGAAATTACGTTACTGTGCACCATTAGGTGCTCTGCAGGAATTCCCCTGACATCTACCTGTGCTAGTTGTCTTGGGCTCCCTTTCAGTAGAATGGAATAGGCACTTTTAAATTCCTCGCTCTGGAGGAGGTGGTGGGTCCTAGAAGTACCCCTGCTCTCCAGAAGGTGAGTGAGAGGGAGACTGAGAGCTATGAGCTCAGAGGTGAGTGCCTCTTTACCTGGACAACTGAAGTCACGGTGAGTCTCACCCTCCCTGGTAGAGCGGAGATGCTGCAGCTCTCCCAGCGGAGTGCTCTGTGGCTGGGAAAACCATCTGTGAGCCCCCATCCACCGTTCATGAGATGCTGGTAGTTGTAGCAGTCACTGTAATTCTCGCTGGTCAGGCTTTCCAGTGTGCTCGAGAGGTGCAGGAGGGCTGGTTACGCCCCTCCCAGGCTGGGTTGAACCTGCTGCCAGCATGCCCATGGGCTGGAAGCCGGGTGCTGTTGACAAGTCGGGTTGCAAAGGTTAAGTGCCACTTTGCGCCGACGTTCCCCTCTTGTAGGAGTGTGTTGCTGCTGGCTAGCAGTTTGCAGAGCCTCTGCTCAGCTGTGGCGTTTCTTGGAAACCTTTTGCTGACTCGCAAAGATGTAGTCAAAGGGACTCCTCCAGTGGCAACCGTTTGTTTCAAGCTGCAGTCTCCCTCAGTACGCTGATGGCTTTCCCTGGTGTGTGACTCGAGGTGCCCCATCTAGTCATAGCAAAGCTGACCATGATCTGTGTGGCCTGTGTGATGGGCAGCGATGGTTTGGCACCCCCGGTTGATGGTAATCGTAGAAAGACTTCAGTGAGAAGGGACCTTAGAGATCACCCAGTTCCAACCCCCCTGCCATGGGCAGGGACACTTCCCACAGACCAGGTTGCTCAAAGCCCCGTCCAGCCTGGCCTTGGATGCTTCCAAGGAGGGGGCAGCCACAGCTTCTCTGGGCAACCTCTGCCAGTCTCTCACCACCCTCAGAACAGAATTTCTTCCTAATATGTAACCTAAATCTACCCTGCTCTAGTTTAAAACCAATGCCCCTTGTCCTGTCGCTACACGCCCTTTGAAGAAGTCCCTCCCTGGCTTTCCCTTAGGCCCCCTCAAGTACTGGGAAGCTGCTATAAGGTGTCTCTGAAGCCTTCTCCAGGCTGAATAGACCCAAATCTCTCAGCCTGTCCTCACAGCAGAGGTGCTCCATCCCCCTGATCATCTTTGTGGCCCTCCTCTGGACCCTCTCCAGAAGATCAGTGCCCTTGTGCTGGGGGCTCCGGAGCTGAACACATTACTGCAGGCGGGGTCTCACAAGAGCAGAGTAGAGGGGCAGAATTACCTCTCTTCATTCAAAACACTTATTGCTTCATTTCAATGTCATGATTTAAATGAAGCAGGCAGGCAAAAGAAAAGCGACAGGCAAATTTTGTAGGGCACATGTTGATGTGTCCCCCAGAATTTGCAGTTGCTTCTCTGGCTCTGAAATAGAAGCTTGCTTTAATTGTAAATAGCATGACTGCTCTAGATACGCTGTATGTCACTTTAACCTTTGAACACTGTGGTTACAACACGTGCTACTTAAGCAAATAATGTTTGTGGTGTTTTAGCTTTTGGCAGTACAGTAATTGGAAATGTGGGATGGGTGTTAGCATGAGAGTTGCCCAGCCCTGTTTTAGAAAGATTTGTGTAAGGTAAACACATGTACAGTGATTCATGTGAAGATTGTCATTGGGCAGAGCATCTGGGACTAGGTTTGGGAAAAAAAAAAACCAAAACAGTATAAAATTCTAAAAATCCTCTGGTTTTAGGCTTTTGATTTGAGTTTTGTTTTTGTTATACAACTTCTTGACCCAGGTAGGGTATTTTTATTGCTAAATTGCAGGTGGTTGTGAGAAGAGTTTGGAGAACTGAGTATGTTGCTGGATTAGCAGATGATACTGGTATATTTAAGGAAGACTGAAACTTAACCAACTACATTAATTCTGCTTACTGGATGTGGATATTGGATACATACTTCCATTGCTTAGTATGTGTTTACTGGTGAATCTAAACTTATTTTCCAATTGTAACTAGAGAGCCACATGCTTAGCAGGTTGTGGAGCCTTCTGCTTTGGAGATGAAGCCATAATGGATTAAGTAGAGAGCAGGTTTCTCATTTTAAAAAAAGTACTGAGATGAAGGGGGCCACTGGGTAGGGTCCTAGACAGGAAAGTGAAATGGGTGAAGGTTTTTGGATATCTAATTTTTTTTTTTGTAGTTGACATTAGCTCTGTAAAGCCAGATCTCTTCAGTGCTCTGCCTGTAAGTATTCTCCAGCTGTACAGACCCTGCTTTGGCTCCTGTCAGGAATAACCATTCTTGCATCTCATAAGACAGAGATTTCAGCTTGAGGAAGCCTTTGCCAAAGCACAGCAGCGCAGATGGCGGTTTAGATCTCGTTGCATTCCTTCTCCGGTTTTCATGAGGAGCTGCAGAATTTGCCTTATTGACACTCCTGAAACTCTGCTTGGATAAATGAAACCTTTTTTTTTTTTTTCTGCATCCTTTGGCAAATACATATAGTAGTTCATCTTTGATGAGTTTTCCTGACGTGGCTGCCTTATGTAATTTTTAATGTCGTATTACAATTAAAACTGTAATCACTAGTGGCACAGGGATTACCTTGTATTTCATGCTTGTGATGCAGCTCTGAGCCCAATATTAGAGACTGTGCATTTTTTTTTCTACAATAGAAATGGATGTACCCTTTTCCTTTGGGAGGAGGAAAAAAAAAATCCGTGAAAGTAGAATTTTATTTGAACCTTTAAAACATGGTTAAACAGCAGACTAAAGGAGGATATTGAAAATAAAAGGACAAGGGGGAACTACATCTAAATTAGAACGTGGAAGAGAGTGTAATCTCTGAAAACTATTAAATAGTAACATTACAAGACAAATATTGTGGAGAATCAAATTGGTAAAGGCATAAAAAAGGACAGTGAACATTCTACCCCTTCACACAGACCCTGCCAGAATTAGTGGCAGTTGCTAAATGGTCCCTGTATAAAAGGAACAGTCAAGAAACATAAGGCTGTGCCATCAAAGCTTAATTATTTGCATCAGTATTCTGTGTGAAGGAGATTAAGAGGTCTTTCTTGTCCAAGTCTGTTTTACAATGAAATACAGTTTAATCTATTTCTTAAATTAGTTGATGCCAGAGGAAATGAACCTCAATTCAAAGGCTTAAAAGAATTAGATAACTGAAGAGTGACAAATCAAAGTTTTCAAGCATAAAACTGAGTGCACAAAATAGAATATACTGGGAGGAGCCTGTGTGCTTTTTGTCAGGAAGTGTATCTTGTAAACCAGTTGGACTTCTTGCAAGAGGCCAGCAAATAAATGGAGTGATTGGGAAGAAGGAGTATGCTTGGGTTTTCTAAAAGGTATTTTTAGGAGCTGTCATCAAAACCCATAAACATCTTCAAAGCTCTTTAGTATCTGGTGAATTCAGGGTTGGGGTGGAAAAATGTATAAATACTGAGATGGGGTTTTCTCTTCATAAGGTGTTAAGAATACTCATGTAAAGAATAATCACTTACTAATGTTTATTAGAAAAATTAGTACCAGGTGACTGAGCAGTAAAAGGCAGATAAAATTCATCATCCATTCGTACAAACGTATGTGGGGAGTAACGTCTGTGAGAGGCAAGTATGAAAAGGGAGATGTTTTGAATGACCTAGTAATAGTGGTGAAGGTGGTCTTGGAGGAGGGCTGGTTTGCAGAGGATGGACCTTACGGTCCGTCGGACATGGGGGTGACAGCGTTCCCCACAGCAAGTCCCTAAGCTGCTTGTCAGAACGTGCTTGACTGGGATGCCCAGCACGTGCTTCATCCCTGTGTCTTCACGGAGTTATTGCTGTTGCCTGTAAATGTGGACAGACTCTTGTTCTGAGTGGTGTTAATGATCATTCAGACGCTGGTTACATGTGGAGGCTTTGTATGAAATATGCGCAAGTGAGCAACACCTTTTTTAAAAGGTGTACTGGCTTTTAAAAAAGCCAATATTTGAGTCTTTGTGATACGATTGTTTCTTTAATATTAGGTATATTTTATTTTTGGAGAGAAGCTCTATTGCTTGTCAGAATTATTGATGATAATTTAAAATAATTTTAAAAATTTCATCTCTCTCTGGAGTTTGGCATATGGCAAAAGATTATAAATTATAAAATTTATAAATGCCTTCAGCCATTAGTTGCACTGCGAAGTCCCAAATCTGTTTCAAGTGTGACTTTCCGTAGAATATAATCAGCAAGGAAAACTTTGTCAAGCCTACTATCTCTTGTAAAATCTATGGGTCTACAATGTATTTTGTGCTTTTTTCTAGTAGACATTAATCACCACATTTCGTAAATATATAACCATAGTGTAGACTTGCAGAGGCTTTCAATTCTCTATTAAAATTGCAATTTTGAGAATGAAAATTTAATTATATTGAGACTTTCCTTATTCAGTATTTTCTACTTTAATGAGATATAAATGTAGTAGTCCATAGCGAAACCATTTCATTCTTACTGATTTATGTTCAAAGGGACTTTGTAAATTGTCCTTTAAAATCCTAGAGTGGTTTGATCAAGATAAGAGTATAAACTGCTTTCTTTTTTTCCAGAAGCTAGGAAATTGTTTGATTTTGAAGGTGACCATGTTGTTCTTATTAATAGTCTGTCTCCAAATACCTACAGTAATGCTGTTTCTAGAACATGTGTTGTCTGATGCTCCTAAGCAGAGAAGCATGTAACTTGTCCTCTAGATTATCAATTGACCGGATTGTATGTAGTCATCTAGTGGTATGGACACAACAAAATTCTGCTCCCGAAGACAAGTCAGAGGTCTTGACACCTGTTTTTGCTTTAGAAGGCTATTTAGTCTTACTGTGTTGGCTTTATAAATCAAATAAAGCAAAAGGTGTTTATGATGGGATTCAAATATCTTGGTTTTTACTGTAAATGGGTCAGTTCTTATCGAGTTCCAAGGTAAGCAGAGCTAGTGTATTGAAGACTTCACACTACCAAATATCTTCATTTTCCATTTCTGAATGTTTTTCATCACGTTTCCTGCGTGTAAATTTTCATGTGTGGCCTAATATGGTTTTTCTGCCTCTGTCTCTGAGTTATCACCTTCAGGAATGCAATCACAGGATTGTATTTGCATGTTTTTCATCTTCTTCAAAATACCCACATCTTTATCTTCTCATTATGCCATTGCAGTGTGTCCTAGTTGTCCCAAACTGGTCTCTGCAAAGGAAAGTAATCCATACGTGTCATTTCCATTCTTGGCTCTGTTGGTTTCAAGTTCAAATGAAGAGCATGCTGTGCTGCAAATCTATTTGCTCTCTTGAGGTTTTGAACTGTTTGGCAAAGCAGTTTCTTAGCAAGATCTCATCTGCATGAGCCTATTAGGTGAATAGGTGTTTTTCCTTCCGGTATCCCTGTGATGTACAGAAGTTAGCTTCCAGTTCTTCCATCAGACTGGTCTGGAAAGCACAGTGTAAGCTGCGAACATCCCTGGCTGCGTTTTTGGTTTTGTTAATGCCTATTCAGGCAAGACGAGGAGAAAGGAGGATCCCTTCCCTGCATGGCCACATCCCAGGAAATAGCACTTTGTGCCCTCCTCCTGCTGTCCCCTGTTCCTCTTGCCCCGTGGCCCTCAGAGAGCCTCCTGCCTACCCCTGCTTTCCTAACCTTGGCTATTACGCCTGTTTTGACTAACCTTCCTCTAGAACTGTACAGTCTGCTCCAAGTCTGGCTTATTTCTGGGTGCGGTAGACTATTTCTTAAGCTTTTCTTTTCTGATCTACCAAAGAATTGCTCTTAACAGCACACTTAAAGGTATAGCAGTATCAAAGAGCTGGAGTTTTGACCCTTAAGAGGAGGCACAGCACTCTGAACCCCTCTGGGGCTCTGGATGTGCACATTCACTGTATTGCTCTAAAAGATTGACTCACTTTGCAAAGTATTCTGAACTAGGGCTTGAGCAGTAGCTTGGGCAATTGCAGAGAATAAAACCTAGAATTTGAAGAGCATGTAGTTAAACCTTCATAATGCCTTGATTTCGTCTTCCCACATACACTATTTGTTTTCTGGTTTTTTTTTTAAAAGCTTTTTTTTTGCCTCTGGAGACTATCAAAGTGGTGCTTGCTCTTCTTCAGGTTTCGTATGCCAAAATATTTAGCTTGGTCTCTTTTTTTTGTGTGTGTGCAGATGATGGAGGATGCTGCTGTATGCTGTATTTTCATGCTCCTCTGTTCTCGAACATCACCAGCATTGTCTTTACAAATAATGTCAACATGTAAAAAAAGAAAAAGCATCTCAGTTGCCTCAAATAAATGCCCTTCCTCATTGCCTTGTAGAGCCATCAGAGCCCTTGCTTTTTGATTTTAAGAACATTAAGTAAACAAGGGCATACATTAGATTGCTGACGTTAAAATACTACGAGATATTTTAACAGTTTGAAAGAAGCTAGTTGTCATGCTTAGGCGTAGTATTGTATTCACAATAAATTGGAGCATTAGACAAAGTCCTAAATTGGTTGTGTCAGGTTGTGTGCTGTGGGTGTGAAATTCTCTAATTTAGGCAGGTCAACACCCGCCTCTTTCAAGCGAAGAGCTGTACTGCCGCCTCCCTCCCACGTGTGAGACGTAGCTGCCCGCTTCAGCTGCGAGCTGCCAAACTCCGTCTTAGATTCACTGGCCGTGGCGGTGGCCCAGCAGCCCCACGGGGCTGGGTGTGCTGCTCAGGGTGTCCTGCCTTCAAACCCTTCGTCCGCTTCCCTCCTCCTGCGTGGGGTGGCCCTCCCGCTCCCCTCCACCACGAAGGCGAGCGATCAGCTGTGCCCGTGCGCAAATGTGGAACAGAAATCCCTAAACTGGATCATCTGCTTGTAGGTTTGAGCTGTTTTGGTTAGGCGTGCTCTGGAGTTCCTGGATAGTGCGTACCTACGCGCACACACGATTTAGTAATTCTTTTCCCTAGGCCAAATATTTCTACTTCAAGCTATTTTAGTACAGTGAGTAGGATGAAAATTTTCTTGCTAAACCTTAAAAAGTAGTCAGAAAAAACCCTCGTATTTTCAAATACCACGCTTGAGTGTGTGACAGACTTGCTGGGTGAGTAATCTGAGTTAGATATCTATAGAACACTCGTCACCTCGGTATTGAAATGCCAAGTCATACGGATTTTAGATTCGTAGACTTTGTCCGTAGGGACTATGATGTCTCATTCTGTTCCTTCCTTCTCGAGTGCCAAGCTGTTTTGCAGTGTAGATGCGTGCTGCTGGTACACTGTATCGAACAGGTGAATCCCTCTAAAATTATTTCACAGGGGCAATCTCAACCTGAGCATTGCTGCAGTGGTGTAGAGATGTTTCCAGCTGTCACAGGCAGCGAGCCAGCCCTCTTTGCAACACTGCTTTGCAGGTGGCCCTTAATGGGTTTCTGCACCTGCACAGAGCCTTCCCGACTCTGGTAGGGGGGATCTTGCGTCCATTGCAAGATCAAGGCACACAGTTATGCGATTTATAGACACCTCCCTCACTCCTAGAAGCAAATCTGATAAGGTCTACGGTGTAACGGTTAATGAGTCTTTTTTTTTTTCTGCAGAGGTTTAAAAGCACAGCTGTGATACTTCAGGTCGCAACTGCATCTGAAAAATCCCATAATTAAATCTTGGTGTGATAATGTCTTAATTACTTTTAAATAAATTGACTCCATCGGAAAAGCTGTTATATGAGGAGCTTCGTCAATTACAAATAAGTGAATTTCGTAACAGCTTGAATGCCTTATGTTGAGCTGCCTGTTTCTGATTTAATGAATAATGGAAGAATTGGAGGACACTTCATGGTCCTTTTGTTGGTTGGAGTTTTCTTAAAAGTGCATAATTTGATAAACCTTGTAATAAATTTTAATAATTACAAAGTCTGAGGCAAGCCAGCTCCTGTTGTCCAAATCAGTATCTTACATGTTGTGAAACAAATAGGTGTGATCCACACTTCCTCAATCTTGTGGATTGGGACATGTATAGAAAATTATGAAGATCCCTTCCATTTGTGAAAAAATGGGTATTTTTATACAGAAATTAGATTCTGTGCACCAGAAGGTAGTTATCAAAAATACCATCTTGCTCAGCTGCTGTAAGCTGGCCCAGTTCCTCTCCCTGGACTCGGATCCTCATGAAATGAAAGCAATGCAGTTACTTGAAAGCAATGCAGTTACTTCTCGCCCTGCTACGGTTCTAACCAGATATGTAGCTGTGCTGATTATCACTGCTTAAATGTGCATTGCTTTGATTGCATTATTGCCCCGAGTATGTTTGACTGTTATTGTTGTTATTGAATTTGGAGCTGCTGTAGCGTAGAAGCAGTTGCATCCAAGTGATGTCCTCTGCTGAGAGCCTAGTACTACTTGCTGCGAGTTTGCTCAGAAATTGGCTGCTTAGTGGTATGAAAACATTCCTTAGCAAAGAGGCAATTTTCTTTTTAAGGGACTGCATACAGGCTCACCCTAATTTAGCGACAGTAAGATAATCGCGACGTTCACCGAATAGGGAACAGTGCGTGTTTTGCATCCAGATGCTCACGGGCATCCTTTTGTGTCGAAGTGGTGGCTGCCAGGCTAGTGACTCTGTGGACTCTGTTGTTGTGTTGTTTTGTTTTTTCTCTTAGTTTTGGTCTGATCTCATAGTAAGAGGGAGCAAATCTGCAGAGTGGACAGTTCCTTCCTCTTGCCGTCAATGAGGCAAGTGTGATAATGTGAAGCTTTTAATTGCCTTGGAACTTGGGACTCTGCTGCGTGTGCGTTAACTCCTTTTGCTCACTGAGCTGGTAATAAGCTTCTGAAATTGTTCTGCTCACTTTGTTCTCACAGCTGACAAGAAGACCCTGCAGCGTCTGCAGCCTGCCCACGAGGACCTCAAGCCGTTCCCCTCTCCCACTCCCATTTATCAGTGGGAAGGCTTTTTTTACATCTTGACAAAGCTTTTGTACTCAAGCAAGCCCGTCTCCCTCAGTTTCTGAGCAGGGCATTGAAGTGGCGGTGATACCCAAAGACTAACTTTGGAAAGTGATGTATCAAGTGGAAATTGTGGTTGTTCTGTCTGTGTAGCAAGACAAGGTGTTGTTGTTTAAAAGGTGACAAATAAGTATTTAAAGCTTTAAGGTGAAGACATTTGTCTGAGGACTTGAAAATGTTTGCACACAAGGATGCATGGACTGAAAAGGGGAGAAAATGTTCCTTAAAGGGGATTCAGAGATTGTCAAGCCAAAACAGCTTTAGCCAAGGATGAGAGAGTTAATTGATTTTTCTTAGTTAAAAACTTAATGGTTTGTTATTGTTCAAGTATTTCTGAATCATGTAAGAATTTCTGGGTATACTATAAATTATTATCAGTGATTCTTCTATTGAAAGAAATACACTGAACACTTTGGAGAATAATACCTACTGAATTGCTGATTGTGCTAGTAGAAAGAAGCTGAGAATTCTGTCAGTGGAGAAGATGAGCAAACTTTGGAGGATCCAACTGAAGATCAGGTTATTGTTCTTGCATATAAAAAATAAATATATCATTTGTACCTGTCTACCTCTCATGGAAAATGTACAAACAGGTGGAGTTATGATTCTGAGTAGTGCCACAGTTAAGGCAACTTTAGTCATAACAAAAAGGACGCCCAGTACATCCTATGTGTATATCAGGCATACTGCTGTGGAAGGACTTAATCGTGCACTTGGATCCTTGAATCCTGGTAGATAAAATGTACTGACGTTGTTATAGTTCAGGTCAGGTCATTGCAAGGATATTCACATTTGCCAAATAGTTATTCAGATAACTTATATTTCACGTTAAGGATTTGTGTATGTTAAGCTTAAGAAATATGTTGTAAAAACTAATATTCACATTTTGCTTTCAGGCAGTTTTGATGTACTAGCATCGCTTCAAAATTTTTTTAACTTAATTTTTACAAGTTTCTTGAACCTTAAGGAGTCAAATATCAGTGGTTATATATCTGAAGTGTAAGGCAAGGCTTGCTGGAAACTTTATTATTAAAATAGTGCTGAAAGCTATATATTGAGATCATGATGCTGATCAAGAACTGGCATATAATTTTTTCATCAAATATTTCTGGACTAACTTGGTTGATCAAGAAAAATAGAGCTGTTTACCCAGTGAACTGAGTAGAAAACATATTTCTAATTCATGTCAGAGAGCACCTAGATAAAGTTCTGTAAAGTGTAAGCTTTGAAACGTGTATTTTAGTAATATAACATTAATTTCTTTGCATTCTTTCTCTTTTATTGAAAATTGGAGGAACTCTTACTGTAGGGTATATTGAAGGAAATGATGCTTTATAACCTTAAAACTCTTTTTGAAGTGAGATTGTTAAATCACAGAGTTGTTGAGGCTGGAAAAGACCTCTGAGATCATCAAGTCCAGCCTATGACCCAACACCACCACATCAGCCAGACCAGGGCACTAAGTGCCACATCCGGCCTCTCCTTAAACACCTCCAGGGACGGTGACTCCACCCCTTCCCTGGGCAGTGCATCCCAGTGCCTGAGCACCCTCTCCATCTACAAGTACTAGACTAGTCAGCTACTGTAAGGAAACAAGTGCTCTTTTCCACTGATTTTAAGTCTGTTTTGCATTAATAATGATTAAAAAAGTACGGAGCAGTGTGTTTTTCTATTGTGTTAGAACTGTGCCAAAATATGAGAAATTTGGACTTGTGCGATTCACAGAGTTGTCTCAGATAATTCTGATGCGCTTGGCTGGGCTGCTCACTCGTGCTGACAGCGCCCGAGGACCCAGCCGCAGGTCTGTGCCTGTGGCTGTGGAAGGAGAAGAGCATCCACCTCTCCCTTGTGCCTCTTCCAACCACGCTGCAGCCTGGCCCTTTGCTCACCTCTTTCCTCTGCCTTGCCAGGAAGAATCAGTCTTCGGGGTCATACAGTGGCAGTGCAAGATGCTTGAGTTTATTTTGTTATTCTTTCTTTTGAAGACCAAGCATCTAACCTGGAGAAGGCTTGTGGGGGCACCTCCTCAGTGTATTCCAGTACTTAAAGGGTGGCTCCACAGAGGATGGAAGGCAAGGGGTGACAAGTACAAGACTCTTCATCTTGATAAAAGAAATCAATTTTTTTACGGTGAGAGCAATAATCACTAGAACAACCTCCTGAAGGATGTGGTGGATTGCTCAGCCCTGGAGGTTTTCAAGATGGGATTGGACAGGGTGCTAGATAATCTCATCCGGGCTCCCTTTCCCAGGAAAGGCTGGACCAGATGATCTTTTCAGCCCGGGCTGTGTAGTGGTTCTGTGAACCTTCAACACCACCCTCATCTTCAGAGGACAGACTTCAGAAAGCGACAGGCAAACCACTTATTTGCAGTACCGAAACTGAAGTTTTCAAGTAAGACCTAATGTGTGATTTTTGTAATGGAAGCAGCCTGTATGTGGATTCGCTGTATGACCTAGAGCCAGTTTGGGCCAGGAGCACCTGGCAGGGCCAGCAGGCCCGGTGGGGCTGGCTGAGGTGAGGGGTTGCTGTGGCTGACAAAGCCTGTTTGAGGTGTCTGAACCACCTGAATGAGGTGGCTGGGTGCCAGGTCCTGAGGAAAGATGCCCGTTTTCTAGCTCAGGGCTTCTTGAGCACCCTCAAACAGTGAGCTTGCGTGGGGCGCACCAGTTTGCTTGGAGCCAGCACTCTGGATCGTGGCAGGCACCTTGGGCAGCAGGAGAGGGGCTGGCGGCACTCACCCTGCAAAGGAGGTCCTGTGAGCCCCTGCTGTGCCTCAGAGTCTTCTTGGGGGCCAGTTTGCAGACCAAGGGAGAAGACGCAGCGGTGGGGCGCAGGGCAGTTGTGCTGGAAGCTGCAGGGCTGCAGGAATGAGGAGCGTGAAACGTGGCAGAAGGGTTTTTGTTTTGAGGTGTGAGGTTTTGAGGGAAGGGAAGAGCTCGTTGGAGGTTTATGCTGAGAAGTGGGAAGATGTGGGGCATGCTGGAGAAGGGGCATATGTATATAGGTGGAGCTCTGGTTTTGGAACCTGAATTATTTCAAAAAAGAAGCGGGAAGGGCAGGGAGGAAGGCTCCTTTATCCATTTCTTGTTCTCTTTTTAATAAAAAGAGTGAGGAAAACTTCAACAATTGAGCTCAGGATACTGATATTCTCTGTGGCCAAATGCCACTAAGGTGGAAAGAAGTAATGATCCTAACCACACCAAAGCAACGTCTCGGCAGCATTGCATATATACCTGCATTTCTCAAGTGTTCTTTCCTAAATCTAAAAATAAACACTGAGTAACACTTGCCACCACTGAAGCTTAACATGTTTATTGTTCTTCACACCACAGAATTCTTAATGTGACTGTAACAGGCTTGGTGCTGCCCATTTGAGCAAATCCCAGTCTGTCAGGGAGAGCTGCTGGGGCACTGCCGTGCTGGGAAGGAGGTTTGGGGGTGTCATTCCTGGTCTGCCTCTGCATGTAGAGGTTGTGGCTATGGTTTTTCCTGTTGATCTTTCAGATAACTGTGTAAACTGGTGAGCATCCTGGCTTGGAAGTGTAGTGCTAAGGGCAGGAAAGTTAAATAAGCCTGCCATGTGATCTCCAGTGAATAAACAAACACAAGGGTGTCTTAAAAGCTGAATGTTCACACAGCACTACTATTTATCACTCTGTGAAAACTGGAACATGTTTCTATGTTTTGGTTTTCAATTTCTTTCCTCTCCCCTTCTACTATATATATATATATATGTATGTATGTTTGGGGAATAGATCTGTATACACATGCATAAATAAAATCTCTTTCAAATCTTGCTGTTTACTCTTAGTCCTGTAAATCAATCGAAAATGGCTGAGACAAAAATAAATAAAGACCTAGTCTTTGTCTATTGCATGAACAGCCTTTGGCTGTTTGTGTAATAGACAACGCTTCCAATTGAGCTCTTTGTCAGCAAGAAAAGCAATCTTGAAATAATGATGAGCTCACTGTGTAAAGTATATATATTTTTACCTGGAAGATCAATATTTACAGAGTGCTATTTACTGCTTTTTCTGTAGAAGTTAGCTTTGTATAAATCATGGTAATCTACCTATTATTTTTTTCATAGTGTTAAGAGGTGGAAAGTTCTTATTAAAAACCTGTGTCCACTTCCAGTGAGAGGCAGGCTGCTCAGCTGCCGGTATCACTTGCTGGAGGTGTCTTTGTGGAAAGTAATTTTGAGAGTGGAACTGATTGGCCTGCAGGCATGCCCTTTTTACATTTCTGAGAGGAGTGAAACAGATAATGACCTCTTCAAATAGTGTTTAGGAATGTTGTCTTTGAGGTTATCATGATGTCTACTTGGGTAGTTGTCAAAAACATCCTTGAGAGCTCCTCTTCAACATGGAGAAGGAAATTGTTGTGGCTTCCCCGCTGCAGTGGGTGTTATGAGCAAGTCTTCTTAGGAAGCTGTACTTTACTTTTCATGTCAAAAAAGCCCTGCAGAACTTTTCTGAAAATAACTTTTAGCACCAACTGTGGTATTACAGTTGAAAAGAAGAATGATTTTATCTTCCTGCTATTGTTTTTCTCAGCTGTACTAGGCAGGATATTGACTCCCATCTGGCTAGATCTACATGGTATTAATAATTAGAGTTGTTTGCAAGCAGGCTGATTTAATTTTCATCTTGAATACTTCCTATTTTCAGACTGAAACTTTTCACATTTCCTCCTGGGTCTACCTTTATCAATTTCTGAAATTGCTGTAGTTGCATTGCATGTATGTCCATACATACATCTTCGTTTGGTCATCTTCGTTTGGTTTTGTATTTATTTTTTTTTTTCAAATATGTGGGCCTTCTTTAACTGTGCTTCGATAGACACATCACCTTGGACTTTTTGAGCTGCAGGGTTTAATAGGCAAATAACCCTGATCTGTCGGCTGAACTGCCGTGATGGATTACATAGGGTAGCAGTCACTCGTGTTGACGCTCCACCCTTTAGTCTGGGCAGGTTTTCATGAGCATTCTAAAATTTAAGAAGAAGGAGAGGTTAATGCAAGGTGGAGTAGACAACCCCATTGCAGTGTAGATATCTAATGTTTTCCCTGAAATCTTATTTATTCAGTCACTTCTCACTCGTTCTGCAGGAGCAGCTGCTGGTTTCTTGGGGTGTGCATTATGGAGCAGAACAACTTTTTCCTCCCTTCTGTTAGCAGCTGCTGGACCCTGTGCACTGAGCAAATGAATGGTTTCCTGGCTTCTGGTTACTTGCGCATGAGTGGCCATTTCTGCATGTTAACAGAATCGTTTATTTATGAACATCTTTTATGTATAAAGTGTTTGGCCCAGCATAATCATAGGCTTGGGTAGTGGGCGTGTGTGGCTTGTTAAGATAGAAATAAAAGAATGTAATAATACCAGTTTTGAACACTTTGATTTTTGTCAAAAGTACTTCATAAGCCCCTATTTTAAAAAAAAAAAAAAGTAAATATCACTACAGAGAGTGTTTCGCAATCTGATTCACGTAATAGGCTTGAGGAGAAATCTGTGTTTAAAAATGTCTGAAACCTGGTGTGCCATTTGCTGTTGACATTATTATTTTACTCAGTTGCCATCTAGTGGACTGACTAGGAGGATATCACCCTGTTACTGTGGGAGGTTTGTCCTTGTTTTATGTGACAAAAATGATCATTCGCTGTCAGTGCTTTGTGAAAGCCAGAAGTGGAAAAGAGTGGACAGGTTTTGTTGCAGTAAAGGGGATGAGAAATAAACAGGAGCCTGGGAGAAAGGCTGCGCTCGCTGGTCCTCCCGCTTCCCTGGGCTGCTCAGCCACAGTGCACAACCTGTGCCCTCCAGATGCCACGAAGTACCTTCTGGGCTGCACGTAGCAGAGGTGTGGAGTGGATGAACTTTGATGGTTCTCCCACAGGAAATTAAGGAATAATTCAGAGTGTTGTGCTTTGGAAATAGCGCGGTGTGTTGCTGTGCTTTCCTGCAGGGCTTGGGCAGGGTGGGTGCAGCAGGGTGCTGGGGGTGGCATCCATTGATGGTCCTGTGCTGGCAGGGTGGTTGCTTGGGTCGAGAGGTCCCAGCTGGGAAGAGCAGGAGTTAGGCTGGACATTGGGCTCCCTGAGACATACGTAGCCCAGAGGTGGGATGCAGTGGCCTGCAGCCTCAGTTGGCATCCATCTGTGTGGCATTGGTCCTTTCCCTGTCGTGGGGGGCAGCGTCCCGTGTAAAACCTCTCTTAGTAAAGGAATTGACTGGAGAAGTGGCAAGGGCAGATGGATGCAAGGTAAATTCAGTGTTTACCCCAAACTCTCATGCTCCTCTTCCAGTTGCACATTGTTACAGACTTTGCTCTTAAGGGACAGTGTTGTTCTAAGGTTAGCAGAACATGGTAGTGTTGAACTGAGATACAGTGCATTCATATAACAAGCTGAACTCGTAAGCTCATAATTACACTTTTAAATTTAAGGACAACCTTAAGGGCTGGAGCACCTCTGCTATGAGGACAGACTGAGGGAGCTGAGATTGTTCAGCCTTGGAAAGCGAAGACTCCGGGGAGACCTTATAACTGCCTTCCAATACATGAAGGGAACCTACAGGAAGGCTGGAGAGGGACATTTTACAGAAGTGTCCACTGATAGGACAAGAGGAAATGGATTTAAATTAAAGGAAAATAGATTTAGATTGGATCTTAAGAAAAAATTCTTCAGTACGAGGGTGGCAAGACTCTGGAGTAGATTGCCCAGAGAAGCTCCCTTGAGGTGTTCGGGGCCCAGCTGGATGAGGCCTTGAGCAAGCTGGGCTAGTTGAGAGACATCCCTGCCCATGGCAGGGAGGTTGGATTAGGTGATCTCTAAGGTCCCTTCCAGCCTAGGCCATTCTGTGAACTGTTATTATGTAGGTGATCGGCGTGCTTGGGCCATGGTTTCTGTGGGAGCTGCTGAGTTCTTCAAGTAGTGTGTTTTGGAGTTTGTTTTGCTTGCAGTCTCCTTTGGACTGACCCATTTTGTTGTCCTGTGTTTGTGCAGTTTGTAAACAGGATAAATTCTTAAATAGGGGGTGTTCCAGGTAATGTTTAATACTTTTAGCAATTATTTATGCTTGTAATTTCTTTTATTTTGCATAATTCATGGGAGATTATTTCAGTCAATCATACAAAACTCATCTTCTGCTACAGCCGAGTCATTTTTGAGCTAGAACATGGCTTGTTCTCTTTTTGTGGTCACAGCAATAGGATGTATACAGGGTGGTAGATCCAGAATAGGAATTATTTTAAGTAATTGAAGATGCTCCTGGAATGAGGAAAGGTTTGTATCTGTCTCCACACTGCAGCTGTAATGTGAGTTCTGGCAGCCTGTGCAAGGTGGACAGTCTGATTGCCTCTTTAGAGACACCAGTGAGGTATTAAGAGCAAACTAAGGAATGAATTGTAAATAGATACTCGGCTATGGAATGGCTGTACAACAAGTTTTATTGGTACAAATGTCATAACTGAAGTACTGTATAAATCTGGGTCTTTCTGTCTTACTGGTTTCGTAGCATGAATACGGAAGTAATTAAGTAGACAAGAACATAGTTTGAGATTCAGTGTTGATGCTAGGGTGGGGAAAAATGACACACAAGCTGTTACGAAAATTAAACAAGGATTATTTTGCTATCTTTTTTTTTGTGCAAAGTGGGTGCCAAGCTAGAAGCTTTTGGTGATAAACACCTGCATTCTGTTGCCAGATACAGCTATGTTTGTTTTATTTGCAGGATCTATCAGGTTAAATTGCCTGCCAGCAAATTGTTTTATTAAAACCGTGTGACACATCAGAAATGAGATAGAGGGAGGAAGAATGAACAAAAGAAAATTAGAAAGTAAATTTTAACTGGAAAATACCATCTAACCCATTTACAGGCTAATTGTAGACTTACAAAGCCTAAACACATATTAGAAGAAATTAAGCTAAATGGCCTTCATCTTCCATAGTGTGCAATTACATTATAATATAAATAGATCATTTAACTGGAAAAATCATCATTCAAGTGTTTTCAAAAAATCGGTTAGAACCAAGTATTGCCTGCCAAGCGTGTGTGACCTTCAGTTTCTGGCATTCACCATGCATTTATGTCTATTGAAAAGCTTTCTTTTTATCCCACTGTACACATCCACGCCACGTGTTACTAGACTATGTCATAGCATTAAATAAATCTGTATGCCAAAAAAAGTCTGGCTGCGTGATTACATTTGGTGTATTCAGTGCGGCATCTCCCCGGGGAGAAGACTGCGAGTGTGAATTCAGTAATCGTCGTCAACCTTAGTACATTTATTTAGTTCGCTTGTGCAAACAATTATCTTTGTTTCCTTTTAGAGCTTGTTATGTTCTGTGCCAGTAAGTTCGTCAAGCTCATCTGTTATCACCTGCTTTTTAGCTGAACGGTGCTGTTTTGATAAACTGCAAGCACTCACAGTCTCTCCTTCTGCTTTTTATAAATAACCCAAAACAAAGTACGACTGAAAATTAGTCTTTCCTTATCGTTGGTCAGTTTTTCTTGGAAGTTTAATGTCAAGAACACTGGATTAAACTTCTTTTAAAGTGCTCATTTTATATGTTGTCTCTGATTTTCTTTAAGCCTGCCATATGAAGTGTCTGGCAATTAATTAGATGCTCTGAAAATCGGTACAGTGTAACATCGTGTAATTGTTTCCTATAGCATTTAAACTGTGTGCTTAAATCTGTGTTTTTTGGCTAATCTACATACTCTCATTTTTTTTAGTTGCCTTTATTCTTTATGAGTTATTCGTAAAATAATATGCAGAAGAGATATCAATTTTTCTCTGAACTATTAGATTATTTTAAAAGTGCATGTAGATTCCTGTAATTGTTTTTTTTAGCAACTTCCATAAATTTTGATAGATTTTTCTTAAGTTGTCACGGGTTGTCTTTTTTCCTGAGGCCGTCCTGTTGTGTGCATAGCTGGGAACTTAAAGTTAAAAAAATGCTTAATGATGTATTTGACAGAAGTTGCAGTCTGTAGGGTGCTTTATTTCTGCAAAGATGGTAAAAACAGGTGATGCCACAGAATGCGGTGAGAGCTCGTCCTGTATTACATGTCATGAAATTCACCACTTTCAGGAGGGAGGAAATTATGAGTGTCCTGATCCCTGAGAACACTTCAATAGACACTTGTATCCTGACAGACGCAAGAGAATCTGGTTTATAGGCACAGCCCCATAGGAGTTAAGGCTTTTTAGTGCCCTGTAGAGTTTTTCTTTAAGTCACTTGTTTGAAGATTTTGAGTTAGCTGAAGAGTAAGATTCTGTGGGCCAGATTTCCAGCTCTGCCTTTACATACGAGCGAGAACAGAAATTCGATGTGCAAAGAGCTGCAAGTTCAGATGCAAGAACTAGCAGCATTCATGTTGCATTCCCAGAGTTGTATACAGAAGCTTAAGGGCTAAAATAATAAACAAACTTTGCCTTTGCATAAAATAGCTTTTCTCACGCTGTGATAGAAGACCCGTATAAGGTTTTCAATAAAGTTTGTAATTTTGCACAGATATAAACCTTTTTTTTTTTGTTAAAATAGTTTAAATTAATTTCTGCTGGTTTTGCAAGGTGTTGTAAAAGTGTCTGGACACTGGTGGTGAATCACTAACTCTAGGACTTACTTATGTGACAGCGTTGGACTTTGTTCTGAATCGTCAGGCTTCTCCAGATGGTTGAAGAATCACAGAAATATCCCAAGAAATGTTATTCCTTAAGTATTTGTATTTTCACAAAGAATCATTGAGTCATTAAAGATGAAAAAGACCTCTAAGGTCATCAAGTGCACCTGTCAACCCAACACCACCATGACCGCTAAACCATGTCCCAAAGTGCCACCACATCTACGTGTTTCTTGAACACCTACAGGGACGGTGACTCCACCACTTCCCCCGGCAGCCTGTTCCAGTGCTTCACCACTCTTTCAGTAAAGAAATTTTTCCTAATATCCAACCTAAACCTCCCCTGGTGCGACTTGAGCCCATTTCCTCTCGTCCTACTATCGCATGTTGCTTGGGAGAACAACCATGTTTTGGGCCAGTGTCTCTGGTTTGTGAAATGAATTCAGATAATGGCCAAAAAAGAAAACACCTTGTCTGTAGAGTTCGAGTACGTGTGGAAGTGCTGTGTGGATCTGAAGACTCTCAAATGATTGTGCCGAGGGAGATGCCAGCCCAGGCCCTGCAGTCTACCCCCGGTGCCGGCAGTGCCCGCCGCACACCCGCCTGCCTGGGACTTCCCCAAGCCAGGGCAGAGGCAGTGAAAATTGCATGTTATTGACTTAATTACATCTCTCAACTCCTTTCTCTTTGGGCCATGAAGGTCACAGAAGACGGTGGTAGATACCTGCGCAAACTGGAGTCTCCCTTCATCCCGTGTAGTTTGCGACATGTCACTGCCAAAGTTTAGACGAACTTTTTCAGAAAATATTGAATACGGGACCTGATGTCTGCACCAAATACTGCAAACCTTAGTGACCCACTATGTTATAATTGGTCTGGGTGTGCCCTGGATTCAGTGTATGTGTTCATCTTTGCCTATGATTTAAGCACTTTGCATACAGCTTGGTCACTCTGCACAGGTACCTTTCACTTCTGTTTTATCTTTTAAAGATTTCTGTAAATCTTTATAAAAGCTCCAAATTCTTGCCCTGAAAAAAAAACACACTTCCTCTTCTTGAGACATGAAAAATCAGTGTATGCACAGTCCACTCGTCTGTCTTGTGTGGAAGTGTTGGTTTGGTAAAATATTTAATCTTCAGGTTAAGAGCTTCACACATAATGTGATTTGTGTTCTGAATTTGCGTAAACAAATAAGTTTGTAGGGGAAACGCAGTGAATAATCCTCTGAGAAATTAGAGATTAAACAAAGATTTATCTTTTCCAGTGGTGAAAAGGCAGATTTAATCTTTTCAACACTTCTTTAAGTAATGAAAATCCACCTAAATGCTGCTTAAGAGCATAAGTTCACATAAGTCTTTCAAGGGATGCAGAAATGATCAGTCTTATTCATCCTGGACTCCAACATCCCCGTGCATAAATTATGTTGCATGTGCCAGTGTTAAGACTCTCTCAACTTTGGGATATTTCATAACATCCAGAAGCTCTAAGTAATTCATACTCGTAGATTAGGGGTAAGTGTTGAATGAGGTTTTGGCTTTTGGAACCATGTCCTTTGGGTGTGTTTTGATTTTTAACAGAGACAATTAAAATTTTCTACGCACAGAGGTTAATATTAAATAATTTGATCAAGAAAAATCGTTATAAATGATCATACAAAGATGCATTCATTACATGCAAAAGGATGTATGCAAATATAATATTTTTGCTCAGTTTTTCTGGGGCAGTGGGGTGACCAGTGCTTGGTCAAGTGTCAGCAGTGTCTTTACTGTGCATGTTCTTGGAATAAATTGGCTTTGTTTGGATAATGAATGGATGTTCTTCCTCTCTTATAAATAAATCTGTGAGAAATGTTAGTGTGAAGCACAGTAAAAGCAACATTTTAACTCTCGCTTCTTTAGTCATAGTCAAGTCTGCAGAAGGTAAAGTTCACTTGATCATGTCCACTCTGGATCAATCAGATTTGCTTCTTTTTTCAAAGCTTTTGCCAAATCAGAGGGAAAACATACTTTCTACATCTGGTACCTGCTTATATGTGCAATAATACAGTTTTACTGATGTACCAGGCAGAGCAAAGTGGAGGTCATTTAGATTAGTCTGATGGGTGTTTGGCCTGTTAATAAGTCATCAAAGCTTGATTTTTAATTTTTTTTAAAATATAGAAATAATATATAAAGGGAAGATTGCAAATGCATTCTTCTTTTGTTAAATTCTCTGTTCACTTTGCTCACCACAAAAAAAAAAAAAAGAAGAGAAACATCCTAAAACATCTTCAGATATTTGGTCATCAGTGACTTAATGATGGAGGACAAAGTATAGTGAGAAATGAAGGTAATGTTAAAAAGTTAACAGTACCATTTAGGAAGAAAAATACGTAGGCATATTGTGGAAAATAAAGGGCATGCTGACAGCACTTTGCATCTCTGTAAGTATTGTTGGAAGCCAGGTATATTTGCTTAATTCTGTAAATATACCTTTTCTACAACTCAGAGCAATTCCCAAAGCACAGATATCTCTATTGCAGTTTCTATTAAATTAGTTCTGAAATTAAAAAAAGTTAATAAAAGGACTCTGCAGAGCCATTCCCATTTATACACGTGCAGTGGATTGTTTAAGATTGACACTGCGCTGTACAAATCACAGCCTCTGAAATGCTCATTGACCAAGCCTCTGTCTCCCCAGTGTGAGCCCTTTATTTGTTGACAGCAACCTTGTTTTGTAATTTCTTCAAGGGTTATTCTTTTAATGACGTAATGAGAATGTACTGACAGATCTGTATCGTCATTTTTACTCGGAGCTCTAGAAGAATGCTTTCTGGATGAAATTGGCTTAGAAATGAGCTGTAGTTTTGCCCCGTCACGCTTTTGTATGGATGCTTTGACATAGAGGTTAATTAAGAGTTTGATTATAGGACTCTGTTTTATCTCTACCAACTGGGCCATCTGCAAGCAGTGGCCGGTATCCATCTGCTTTGCCCTCCAGCCCTGCAGGCAGGAACCACAGAGGAAGGCAGGGTGTGCAGGGGCTGCTGGGGCTTACCCCAAAAATGCTGTACTGCAACACCCAAGTTACCTGAAATTGGAGTTTTGCAGGTGCTCTGTACTGCTGCTGTGAAAGATTCTTTTTGGGTAAAAGGAGCTCTGGCAGCAGAATAATGGACATTGGCAGCTCGCTTCCGTGCCGTGAGCCGGGCAGCCTGACACGTGCTCCAGGCTATTGCCTCGGCAGGAAAATCGTGCTCCCTTTCCTCTTTGCTGGGAAGCAGGATTTTAAGAAGGGGTGCTGGGTGCTGGCATGAAGGGCAGCAGGGCTGCCTGGCCTGCGGCTGTGGAGAGGGCTGCTCCTGGGTCAGGAGGCTGGTGACACACCGAAGAGCCTGAGCATCAAGGCAGGAGCCCTGTTTTGTTTTTTTTTTTTGCATCGAGTAAGCTGTCTGTTTTCTTTTTCAGATAATTGTCTTTGCAAATACCGGCTTTTAAATTGCAACCTGGGATGTTGCAGTGAAGGTTTGAGCTGGTGTTTATCTCTGGCAGCAGAGAAGAAAAATGGCAGTAGAACAAGAGGAGGTGGTGGTATCCCTCAGCTGCAGGTCTTCTCCTTGTCCACACGTAGGGGCTGTAAGACTTCCACAAAAACTCTTGCTACCTGGATCTGGAAAAGCAGTTCTGTGTCCTCCCTGCACTTCTGGTGTCTTCGTGCACTTCAGCTGCCCTTTTGGGAGTGCAGCACAGCAGTGAAAATTGCAAAACCGCCAAAGCGTAAGATCGTTATTCAATGCCATACACCAGTAAAGCCAATTAACTCGAACAGGAAGGGGTTTTAGTGTGCATTGGGGGATTACAAGCTAGCTGGAGGTGGGAGAAATGGATACTTGGAGGTTTCATCTCATTTGCCGATGTTAAAAATACCTGAATCTCTCAGTGAAATGCCAGTTTTCACTGAGCTCTGGTTATCTAATATGTAATAATAAATACATAACATCAGCAAGTGCTGATACATAAATGTCTTGCAAGTTGAGAGACATTTTTAATGAGGAATGAAAGTGTGTTAGATTACACTATGGAAGCAAAGCTGTTGGTTCTAGTTCATTTTGGTGATGGAAGTTGTTGGGAAGAAGTTGAATTACTTTTGTTTTGATGTGTATGCTCCTGAAATGAGATTGTTTGGGTTGAGTTCAGTGAGACGGAGAAACAAATATATATAATCCTAGAACATTTTCTTTAGGTCATTTGAGCAAAGTAACTATAACTCGAGGCTTGCTCTCTCACACGGAGGCTTTTTCTTGCAAAGTTCCTAAGATGAACTGGGCAAACAGTGTTTACAGTATTCCATAGATACTCTCCTTCCAACAAATGCATTTTCCATTTATTATGGTAGTATATGAGTGATAGGACTTCTTTTCAGACTTAGGTGGGGCATGTAAGGGCTTGCTGACCCTGACAAGATATTTCCATCTTTTCTGTTTTAACAGAGTAATTCTGCTGAAGTCAGTGAAACTAGTCTGTGCAAGTTAGTAAAGGCATAAATCCTAAATACATGTTGGGACAATTGCTAATTCAGGAGATAGTCAGTGAATGAAGTAAGAAAAAATTCTGTTGCCAAAAAAAAAAAAATTTGTTTCATTTGTAATGTTTATAGCTTTGAGGTTTGGAAGCTTGCTTGTTGTTTTAGCATATAATTTCCACCTAGTGCCAGCAATTATTCCTTGGTGATCCCTACTTTCATTTAGTTTCAAAGTGTTAATTTTGTTAGAAGCAGTATTTTGTTTTGCTTATTCCTTTATCTATTCCAGAATGGACTAGTCTTTCCTTCCAGAAAGTTGCTGATTTGACTCATGACCATCCCCCATCCCTGCACAGAATTCTACGATCGTTTATTTGCTCAGGGAGTGAGTTTGAAAAAGGTGGCTTCCTTGGACACAGCATGTGTGTAGGATTAATCCATTATCAAGTTAGTGTCATGAATGCATGAATTCCTTTTGGATTATGCTGTTCTCTTGTTTCACTCCTTGTTATTAATCTTGTGTAGTTAGGTATCAGAAGCAAGAGAGGGCTATGTAATTATTTTTGGTTAATATTCTTGAGGGCCTTTTGTGATAATATAATTGAAGTTGTGACCAGATCAATTTTAAAAACCATAGTTTTCCTAAAGTGGATCTTCAGATTTGATTATCTGTCTTTTACATTGAGGATTTTGGTGTTTCCTAGAGAAAAATATATTTTTTTTAAGCAAATTGTGGGGAGACAAAACAACCCCAAACCCCAACCTTCCACAACCCTCTCAACCACTGCAAAAAAACCCCCAAACCCAACAAAAATAAGGTCCTCCAAAAGCCCTGCATGGAGTGTTTTAGTGGATGAGCCTTAAAAAAATCATTCATAGTTGTATGTGCAATATCTTGTATTTTTTTATTATTTTTTTTAAAGTTACATCTGAATCTTTACCATTCATCTCCCTTTTTGTGCAATTTTTGTAATTACCTGCAGTAAAAAGCTGGGCACAGAAGGGGCGGGTTAGAAGGGGAGGAAGAGCCTACCTACAAGTTCCAAATGGGTCTAGAATCGGGTGTAGTTTGAAAAATAGGGCTGTAAATGTTTGGGTGTGTTCAGGCTGGGAGAAAGCCACTGTCAGGCTCTGGTTAAGCCTCCGGACTCCTTTCTGCCTGAGAGATTACAGAAGCACGTGAGTAAAAGAGCTAAAGTAGAACACGCATTGACGTAGTGTTGCTGCTTTCTACGTGCTTACGGGGTGGGGATTTATCTAGGAGGGACCTGCTCGGTAAACTATATTACTAATTGTTAATCCAGTGTTATCATTTATCTATTGGTTTTATACATAACAGTATTCTGCTGGTGCATCACATCAGTTCTCTCTGAGTGATCTAGAGATGCATCTGCTGTGCGGCTCCGGCACTGGAGTCTCCACAGGGTGCTCTTAGGGCTGCACATGCTCTTTGTACGTAAAGCACGGAGCTGATTATGTGTCTGGAGCCATGCGGAACTAAAAAAAATAAATAAACCCCTGCGTTTTATATTTTAGTGAGTTTTTCCTCCCCCTGCAGTAATTAAGATATTTTTGTTTCTATACGTGATTGCCAAACAACCTGTATATACCTTATGTATCATTTTAAATTTCTTTGGACAGCATTTTGGGGTGATTTCACCTTAAACTTAAATAAACATACCAGTAGGCTGTATTTTGCTACTGTAATCTTCGTGTAGGTATGGTGTACAGCTGAGGTTCTTGATTCAAATGAATAATTTGAAAATTCAGAATGGGGATCATGAATGTAAAGCAGGCATGTAGTGACCCTTTGTGTCCTAGCTGCTTAACCAGAACATGCAGGTCTCTGGCAGCTTCTCCGTTCTACCTGCCAGGCCACCTCTCAGACAATGAGCCTGGGGTGTCTGAAATGTCACAGTGTTTGGCAACTGAGCCTGCCTTTAATGACTTCATCTGCTTAACGTCTTCATAACAACAGATAACCATCCTGGTATTTTAATTAAACATAATGGAAAATATCCTTTTTTTTCTTTTCTGTTTATGTTTGAAGTCCAGCCTGGCAAATATAAAAATAAAATTAATTAGCTGAAAGTGGAAAAACTCTGCTTCTTTGTACTTAGATTTTTGAATGCAATACAATAAACGGCTTTTTTTAATTAGATAAAACTTTAAAAAAGACAATTATCAAAAAGGAGGACAATCCACTGAATCTTACTGAATGTACCCACAAAGCCTTTGTGTTGTTTGAGTGTTGACTCTACCTGAAAGCCTCTCAGTGATATACCATAATTAAAATTTAGAAAAAATGCCTTTTGCCAATAGAAAGTGTCATCCAGGTACAGTCACGTGTAGTTTTGTGCCTTTTTTCCCCCCTCAGAGTATAGTCAGTAACTGAAAAATTGAACATAACGTTTCTTCATTCAGTAGTACCCAGAGGGAAGCAGCGGCAGGTGGAAAAATTTGTTCTTTATTGTTTCAAAGAACAGTCTCAAGGGAGAGAAAGCAGGTTTTTTTTTTTAGGAAGCAAACCCTTGGTTGTATAGATTTAGTTTTTATTATTAGAAACAACAGAGTTTGCCGGCAGAACGGTGGGTGTGGTGCAGTGATATCTCAGGCTGGGCGGGGCTGCTTTAGGGATGACCTTACCCAGAGCCCTGGCAAGGCCACCCATTGGCAGAACTGCGTCCAAACTGGGAATTTCACCAATGCAGCAACGTCAGCGTACGTGACATATACTGTGGCAAAGGTCTAAAAACGTTGAACAGTGCCATGTAGAGTGGGTGAAGGTCTAAATGTGTTGAACATGAACATGTAGGGTGGCAAAAGGTCTTGTTATGCTGAACCGTGTTATGTAGAGCTGGCCTCAGATCCCCAGCTGACTTTCCTTCTGAGTTGGGATGCCTGCCATCAAGGGCTTCAACGTCTGCTATAGATAAATACACTGAGATACCAAATACTGCCTTACAGAGGACAGAAGTGTGTATGGGTTCAACAAAAAAGTTGGGGAAAGAAATTTAAAAATGGAGGCCCTACCCACTCGCAGCTACTTGGGTGCAAATTTCAGGAGAGGCGTCTTAAGCAACCAGTTGGTCCTTCTGAAACCTACTCTCAGCTTCCAGTAACCTGACTGTCCTGCTCGAGTACTTGTTTTCTCAACCAGAAACAGGGCACTGATTTCAGAAGACAGAGCTTTGCCTTGTGTCTTATCGGGACAGGACAACCTTCCTCTCTGTCCTGAGCAACCATCTCATCATGCTCTACAATTACCTCATCATGCTCTACAATTACTTGAAAGGACACTGTAGAGAGGTTGGTGCTGGTCTCTTCTCACAGGTCATTAGGGACAGAACCAGGGGGAATGGGTTCAAGTTGCAACAGGGCGAGTTTAGGCTGGACATTAGGAAGAAATTCTTCACGGAAAGAGTGGTCAGACACTGGAACAGACTGCCTAGGGAGGTGGTTGAGTCGCCATCCCTGGATGTGTTTAAGTGTCGCTTAGATGTGGTGTTGGGTGATACGGTTTAGGGGCGAACTTGTAGTGTGGGGTTAATGGTTGGACACGATGATCCCAAGGGTCTTTTCCAACCTGAACTATTCTGTGATTCTATGACAGGACAACCTTCCTCTCTGTCCTGAGCAACCACCGTGAGGCTTACACGAGAGGTATGTGGAGCAGAGTGTGTGTGGACATGTTGTGGCACTATTTCATCACTCTGAACAGGTTTACCCTGCCCGTCAAAAAGGATTGAAGCAGTGATTATCATGTCAGTTTTTACTTCCATGAATATTTATTTGTAAGTAACATTCAAGTATTTAAAGGGTCCTGCGGCATTAGCTGGTCCATCACTGCTGTGGGACTACTGCTGGCATTTTAACTGGTTTTAAGTTATGGCCTTTTTCTGTAGAAACGCTTGTTGTAACAAAGTCCCAGAGGGAGCAGCTGGCCCTCTTCAGTCAAAAATATGAGACAAAAATCTCAGGGCATTTACCCAGCAGTTAGAAACATGCTTTTGAGAATGAGAACTCTGGAAAATGGGCTTTTGAGGAGGGCTGAGAGATGAGTGATTTGTGCGTACGTGCGTGCTTCCTTACAGTAAAATCTCTGATGTTGTTACTTGGACGGTTTCCTTACTCTCCTGCAAGTCTGGGAATAAAAAGTTACTGGAGAATTTTCTGCCATTGTGTCTCTATGTTAATTACTCTGGTCAGCAGAAGGCCCAACCGGCCCGCATTTACGTCGTGACTCAGAAACCTGGCGTTTGCTGCTTCTACGCCTTTCGAACCGCGGGATCAGAGGCTCAGCTGTAAATACGAGGAAGGCTCGGGATAAAGCTGAATGTACAGGCTGTTACCCTGAGGTCACTGATCACAGTGAAAGCTGCTTTTTTTTTTTTTTTTTTTTTTTTTTGTGCCTTGATGTTTTCTTTTCCACTCAAACCTTGCGCTGCCCTCTGCTGGCAGTTTGCATCATGAAGCAGAGGTGGCGTCACGGTTCCTGTCGTAACAGAGTTGGCCACGCCGGCTTGTTGTCTGCTTCACCAAACAGAATTTGAATTCCTTTCATTAATCAAGTGTCTTACCACAGGTGACTGCTGCGCCCATGACTTTTGTGATGTATATTGTATGAGGATGTGTAGTAAATATGCTAATTTTGGCCTTAAAAAGTCATCCCAAGGTACAAGCTATATTTACTTTCCGGAGACAAGGAAACTTTTGATTTTTGGCAGGCACGCTGGGTTGTGAAGTCGAGAGCTTGAGTTAAGAAATGCCAATATTGGAGATGCTGTGCAGTTTTAATGCTACCCTTGCTGCATGCAAATGCATTTGATGCCTGTGCTTATTAGATATCGTACTGTTTTCCTCCACACCATTTTTTGCACATTGGTGTGTAGCACGTGTAGTGAGCAGCAATTCCACGTGGGTGTTGTTTCACCTGTGACATAACTGGGTCTGGAGTGCTGGTTGCCAAGACAGAATCCAGATTTATAGTTCTGTCTACTTTTCTGGTTTCGGAAGGGAGTGAAGCAAGAGGTACCTAATCACTTTGAACTTTTTTCACCTCTTGAGGAGGTTCATCCTATGAAAAAGCAAAGGGACCTAAAAGAAAAAAGTATATAATAAATACGTAATAGGAAGCAAAGTAAGGATTGTACAGACTGCTTCAATTCTGATACGTCCTCATTTCTTAACTATGTGGCATTAATTTCTTAGCTATCTGGCATTACAGCCTTGATCTTCTTTTAATATTATCTAGGTGGGGTTGAGGCATCTAAACTCTTGAGAAAGCCAGCCTGAAAAATTGTGCATCGACTTTGGATAGCAATGGCAGTTGTGAGTAAGACCAGAGCTTTTAGATCCATTCCTGCCAGTTACATTCATGAAGCAGTTAAAGTAGAGATAAGTTTGCTGTAATTTTATTGACGAGCATGATGGGACACATTTTGCCAGTGGACTTCATAGATGCTTGAAGGCAGGAGAGTGACGGGAGTCAGGGCAGGATTTTGTGAACATAATCCATGGGCATGTACCATCTTGCTTGTCCTCTCCTCATCCCTCCAGCTTATCCCCATCCTGGTTTCCACACATCAGGTTCCACCTCTCCATCTGAGTTGCACCCTCTGCTGCAAAAGACGTCAGCTCCTGCCTCTCCTTGCCTATTTCCCTTTCTTGAGTCTCCACTTGCTCCTAAGCTCAGTCTTCCATCTTCAGGCCCTCGATCTGGTTGTGATTTCACTTCCTCTACTGCTTCTAGCCTAGATTGTAGGTTTCACAGTCTTTTGACTTTGAGATCATTGAAAAACTTTCAATTGGAACTGTAATTTAACTATGACAGCAGGATTCCCCTTGTCTACTTATTGCAGGCCCGTTCAAACCTTCGCCATGGTTACTTTACTGAGCCACCTCCTCTTCTCCTTTGCTTGTCAAATCTGGCACTAAATGGCAGCCAAGCGAACAAACAAGAGGACTAGTAGGGAAGTAGGATGAGTGTTCGGTAGTAAATACATACGTATTTGACCCACAAATTCTTGTTGTAATTAACCAGCTGGGAGCTATAAACGCAATTTTCCAGAGGCCTGGCTGCCATCAGGTAGTCACCGTCTGTGTGTGCGGAGGAGGGTTAGAAGTGGTGTTTGAAGGTGCTGCTTGGGGAAAAAGCAAGCTGTTATTCTAATGGGGGACAGCTGGGAGCTGCGTTTTTCACCAGTCCCGAAGGACCACCACGGCTGGTTTTAAGCCTTCCTGCAGAATCGTGGCTTTTACAGAAAGGCACTTGCTGTGCAAAATCTGTGCTCCCTCACATAGGATGCCCCTTGGAGAGGAACCTTCAAATGCGACTTTTCAGGAAGAGTATCGGGGTTACAGCCTAATTGATCTGATACAATTAACAGAAGGGAAGGGGGACTTAATTATAATTCAGTAACTCAGTAGGGAGCCCAAATAATGATTGCAGAGGATGTAAGCTGTGCTGTGAGACGCTCTGCCTGTTTGCACTGCAGCCCTGCTAAGACCCCGGGAGATCTTAAAACCAAAGAGGAGGCACTGGAGGCCCTGCCAGCTGTTTTAAAAGGATGCTGTCCTCTGGCTGGCCTTGGGGATCACTAGCTGGTGACCTTACGCCTGGTGCTGCAGAAGGTCCATCTAAGGTCTGTCTGGCAGCTCGTTCCAGGGCACGCACGCAGGTGACCCGAGGCACCTTGTGTGTCACACCTTGCCTTCTTAAATTGGGCTTTTTGGCTGAGCGAAGAGCTGGGGAGTCCGGATTGAGGTACGAAACATCCTTAGGCAACCTCCTCCCAAACAAGGAACCTGTTTTTAGATCCTAACTCAAGGAAGGAACAAAGTGTTTCCTACCCGGAAAAGAGGGCAGGAGGGCTGCTGCCTCCCTAGCCTCATCCAGCGCTAATTGCTGGTTGTGGAAACTGAGCTGGTGGTTCCAGTGGTTTTCTGTGGGCACGGAGGCTGTGGGGCTGTTAACCCATAAATGTGAAGGCTGAGACTCTGCATAGCATTACGCTGTGAGCGAGGTGCCTCCCGCTTTTACTGCTTTCCTGAGCCGCCGCTGCTGTTTTTAGCCAAAAACATGAAAATGAGGTTATTAGCAAAGCTGAATACATGTTAATTGCGTCCTTATGGTTTTTCCCAAGAAAGTTTTATGTTTTTAAACAAGCACTAACAACATGCTTGTTTGCTCTGAGAGGAAGAGTCGGGCACTTACGCTGAGGAACTGTGCCTGGAGTTCGGCAGCAGGTAGGAGACTGTGCTCGAGATCTGTCCAAATCCCAGCCTGTTAACCTGCCCACGTCCAAGTGCGAAATTGTTTTGTTGGAGTCGTTAAATGCAGTAGATATGAGCTATTTTTGGTAGGGGGGGGTTTGTGGGTTTTATTTTTAGTTCTTTTGGATGCCTCTTTAGTTTTACTGACACTTTTTAACCCTTCTTTTTTTTCTGTCTCTGACTTCAGCCATTGATGGATTTCTAAAAACTGATGAAAGACAAAGGCTGGCAAAGGAGAGAAGAGAAGAAAGGGAGAAATACCTTGGTAAGATGGCAGGAGGTGTATGTATTATTTATGTATGTGTTCATAGGCTTAAATTACTAATATGACTTTTTTTCTGTTCTGAATTTTAAACATTGTAGTTATGTGCAAGATATTGATCGGCAGGATTCTGATTTATAGAAATACTAAATAAGTTTTGAATAATACTCAGGATAATACGCAGGATCGTTTGGTGGAACAGCCTCAATTTTAGTCTGTTAAGTTCTAGGCACATGAAAAGGTTTCATGGAGTTCTTAAGTACAGCATAAAGCAGATACTTTTCCTTCAAGTTTTTAAATGGTCAGTATAATAATTTTTCTTACTTTCTTGAAAGATTATTTCCTGAATAAAATAAGCATTGATTTCAGACTTTTTAAAATAGCTAGTGGTTTTTAATCTACTAATAACTCCAGGGAAATGTTGAGGAAATTGCAGAATATATACATGTAAATATCTCTCCATATATATATATATATATATATATGGAGGTGTGTGTATACGCTGATACTTTCATATATATATATATGAATGAAATTAACTCTGACAGTAAATGTTGAAGAGTTAACTTCAGCTTTCTTGTTACAACAGTGAAGAAAACTGAGTAGCATGTTGTTCCTTGGATACCTATCAGAAGGAATTGTCTGTGGTTTATGGTTTTGTAAAACTTAAACTAGGCGTATATTTTGAGGAAATGACAGCTAAAGTTGTATGGATCCCTGTGAAAAGAAACATAGGAAAATACTGGTTTTCTTGCAATAAATAAAGAAACTGCTGACCATTTCTTGACAAAAACTGAGGCTTAAGAGCAGTCACTTGACATTTTTAGTCCTGTGGGCTATGTGAGCAAGATTCCTTTTGGTAGTTCCTGTGAAAAATCTGCTGGTGTTCAGTACTTCTCTTCCCGGAGCCTATGTGGGGCGTGCACCGGCCTGAGTGTACCTTGCATCTCTTCCAGATATACTCAGTCAAGACTATCTCTTCTGTCCTCTTGATTATCCCTTCTTTGCTGGCTTCCGAGAAAGTGACATTATGAGTAGGTTGGAAAGGACTTGGATTAAAAAGCAGAAGAGGAGATGAGCAGAAAACTGAAAGCTGGAGAGTATGGGAGTAGTTGGCCCAGGGGACTTGGAAGGTGCTGGCTGAGATTCTCGTCTCCAGACATCACGTGTGCCTTCTGGAAACATACTTTTTTAAGGGTTAAGATGATTTCTCGAATGGGGAGATCTGGGTTTCGGTCACATTTTGTCTGTGGCAAATTTCTTTTAGAAGTTCAGAGAAAAACAGGGAGTTCCCTGGAAGGACATATATTTATGGGTACTCTAGAGGAATATGAAATAACCATTTCACCAAAGCTGAAACTCATTAATCAGTGGTTTAGTATCCCTAAATTAAGGAACAAGAATTGTATGTATGATGACAAAAGGGTTTCCTTCTCTGTCCAGAATCAGTCCCAGGTTTCATATACTTACTCAAAAGGTAACATCAGCACAGTCTCTGGGCACGTCACTTATTTTGGTGTCTTTGTTTTGTTTTTTTTTTTAATCAACTCCAGCTTGCTGTTTTCACTTGCCCTACCTGCCATGGCTAGTAGTCATTCACAGTTAGTGACTGGTCACTTGACTTCCACGGTCTGTGAGGTGCCTTCTTATCTGATTCTTCAGGTGTACAAGTCCAGGCTGACCTGGCAACACCAACACCCCTCTCATACTGCCCTGTCCTAGTCAGAGAGGAGTAGTGGATTCTCTTAAGGCAAAAGGGAATGACAACATCAACTGTATTTCTAGCAAGAATAAGGTAGAAAGTGTTCTATAAAGCCAGTTGAATGTGAGGAAGAAGTATTTGAGGAGGATCCAGTATTAAAGGGCAAGAAGTGCAACTGTTGGAGAAGGATCTGGTGTTGGAGGGACTCGGACTTTAAACCAAGGGCTTGAGGGTTTAGTGGGGCTAAGAAGCCTGAAGGTCACAGTGTGATTAAAGAGCCCCAGGGACAGGAGCTGAGGGGGAGAACACTGATGTGAGAAGAGGAAACTGTGATGGTAGGGCAAGGGCCCTGGACTGATGGGAAGACGCTGAGAGATTAGAAGGGTGAAAATTTGCTGTACCAGGAAACAGGAACTGAAAAAGTAGACTGAGGCTGAAAAAATAAGCCGGATGAAGGACTAGTTCTTGTGTAAACAGTGTTAATTCTGGCTTTCCCTAACTTTCAAGTTCTTAGCCTGGCAACTGTGCGAATACTCCTTCTTTGATATCGGCTGTATGTGTGTTGTGACATTACAGGCTTGCGTGAATGTAGGCATGCTTACTGAACTCCTCTTTCCTGCCTTTTTATGGAATACACTTGCATGAGAAGTGGATTTTTCTTTCTGATCTGTCATGTTAACTTCTGCTGCTCGTTCTCCTATGTAACCCTGAAGCAACAGCCCTGTATGTAATGCTGCAGTCTAAATTTCCGTAACAAGAAGATTATGTCTCCAGTTGGAATAAACAACTGGCAAGCCCTCAGTAGCAGAAGTAATATTTTTCATGCAAAGAGGCAGAAGCGGATAACAATGTAGCACCAAATTATGAACAGAATGGTGTATTTTCAAAGTTTCATTGAAAACTTAGCATGTGTTGTTTTCGTGTATTTATTTTGAAGGCAGCCCCATAAGTCGAAGCACAGTTTTAAAGAAAGTTTAAGGGCTTTTGCTTCAACATGTATGTCTGATTCACTTCAAAATCTACTGGGAACTTTCGTTATGTCTGAAAAAAGAATTTGGCTTTAAGCTACAGAGGGATTTGGAACAAAGAAAAAAAGAGTTGTTAACTATTCTGTACACTGCTTTTACATAGGTAAGAGGCACAAACTGTCACCTTCTATACAAAGGGCTTCTCTATTTCTCGAGCAAATCACTTCGATTTGCTAATCGTTTCAGCACTTCTGTGCACTATATTTTTTCTTCCCCTTCTTGGACTATAACCTTGTGTACTTCTGTTTGTTATTTTACTCTGTCATGTTATCAAATAATTTTAATGCAGGAGAAGATTTGCATAAAGTGAAATAAACCTTTTTCTCTGGCTAAGCTGCTAGGGAACAGCAGATACTGGAAAAGGAGAGAAGAGCAAAACTTCAATATGAAAAGCAAATGGAGGAGCGATGGAAAAGACTGGAGGAACAGAGACAGAGGGAGGAGCAGAAGAGAGCAGCTGTTGAAGAAAAACGGAGACAAAAGCTTAAAGAGGAGGAGGTAAGGTCCACTGGGAGATTTATGGCAGAGCAGCTCTGTGTGGTAGCTTTAAACATAGCTGGATATTGACCCACTTAAATGTTGATTTCTCTTTTTGGACCAGAGACATGTGGGCATTACTTAGGGAACTGCAGCCACACATCACCACAGCTGTGTATACACCACCACTGCTTGTACATCAAAAACATTTTCTAGAGCTTTGTTGTCTCTTGATTTTTTTTGTCTGATCGCACAGAATAATCATCTGTTTATGCTCACATATCTGGGACTTTGACTGCCAGACAAAAAAGCACTAACTTTCCAGAAGGTAGTTTTTCAAGATGAGCTTTTCTATAAATCGGCAAGATTTTTCTTACTGTTTATTTACTGTACTGTCTGTGAAACTGAACTAATGTTTATGAAAATTTGGTTTGCCTCATTAACATAAAATCAGAAATTCTTACTTAAAGCGGTGAACACTCTAGGTTGTTTTAAAATTCTGGCACAGAACAGAATTAATCACATACCTTTCAAAGCATCTTCATACCCTTCTCATTTACTCTCTTCTGAGATTCAGGGTCTTTTTTGCTTTAGTGAATCCAATTTCTGATGCAGATCTCTGAATGCAGTGTTTGTGTGCATGTGTGTGTCTCCACATGACATTCTGTAGAAAACACTAGCACTGCTACTGCAACTGATAAAGAATTAATGAATTTCGGAAAAGGAGGCAGTGGTTTAAAAAAAAAAAAGGGCGGTAAAAAAAAGGCTGAAAAAGATACTTCCCTAGTTCCTAGATAAAAAGGCTCTAGAAACCTTCAGTTATTAACATTCGTTTCTTTTCTGCCCCTCATCTTTTGATCAAAATATTCTTTGCAAAAAAGGTAAAACACTTCTGCACAGGATCAGACTAACATACTGCTGTCCATTGAAATTTTTTTCATTGTTTGTTTTTTCTCTTTGACTTGAAATGAAAATTACATCATGTTGTTCCTCTTGTCATTCCTCTTTCAACTGTAATGTACTGGTTGTAGCTTCTGCATAATAGCTGAGAATTCATTTAAAATATTTTGTTCACGTGGCTTGTTTCAAATTTTGGTAAGAAAAATGGCAAAAACAGAAATAAAGGGTAGACCTCTCTCCTTCTGTGATAACGTCGTTGACCTGAGGTGTTCCTTCCCCAGTATTTCCTGTGGTAGTAACATTTTGTAGCTAAGCAAAATTGATCCCCTTTATGAGAGTTGTAAGGGAAGATGATAAGCAGAAAAATTTTGAAAACCTTGTCCTCAAAATTTTCACAGGAGAGGAGCAAAGAGGTGCAGAGCTATAGGAAGAGCATTGGAACAGGCTGCCCAGGGAGGTTGTGGAGTCTCCTTCTCTGGAGACTTTCAAAACCCGCCTGGACACATTCCTGTGTGACCTACTCTGGGTGATCCTGCTCTGGCAGGGGGCTGGACTAGATGATCTTTTGAGGTCCTTTCCAACCCCTGACATTCTGTGAAGAGGGAGCAACTGCCCGCTTTCACTCCCTGCGTGGTTTCCCTGTACTGGAGAAATCAGAGTAGGGTTGTCAGATATGAAAGAGGCTGTGCTACGTCTGACCCAAAAGTTTGTTCAGAGGGGACCTCGTTTTCTGTAATGGCCTCCTGCACTTGCCCAGAGATGGACGTAAGAAGAGACTGAGCACAGAGTGATGTTTCTCCAAAGCATCAGCAAGGCTGTTACAGCTCCTTAACACCCCATACATGTGATGGGAGACTTCTCTAGTGGTGAAAGGCTCACTACCTTCAAGTGTTTGGCCATAATATGAACACCACTCCTTGTTCTGCTCACTGAGCTGGTCCTTCAAGCTTAAACTGTCCAAAACTTTTTGGGAGCCAGGGCAGGCCCAGGCCTGGCTCCTTTTGCTTTCCTTCCTTCCGCTCCCTCTGGGCTGAGGAACCTGAGGGAAGGCTACATAGGCATGTGAGCAGGAGATTGTTTGGGGATGGATTAGAACCAGTGGGAGGAAAAATCCAGGAGCCTCTGAAGGAGGGAGAGAGTGCACAGGGGAATAGTCTGTAGAATGAAGGAGGAAGAGGACAGAAACAAACTGGGAGGAGACATCACCACCTCCTGGCTTTCTTTCTTGGTTATTTGTCATTCCCTTATTTCTCAAATTCCACTTGAATTCTACTAAAGCACCTGCCAAATCCCCACCCCCGGCTCTTCTGATGAACCCCTCAAACCGCATGTGTGTAGCTGCAGTGGAGGTCTGAGCAGGGATGGTGATGAAGTTGCAGCTCCGTGGGCATTGCAAGTTACACACTGCTCACGCACTGCTCATTCTGAGCATTTGAGGCCTTCTTTACTGGAAGAGCTTTGAACCCATATTTCCCACACCTCTCTTTGGGGTGGGGTGGGGTAGTGCCCGGGCCAGTGACCCAGTGTGCTGTGGCAAGTCCTCAGTGTTTCTCCTTTTAACACTGGTTTACACCGGCTGGGGACTGGAGCACCCGTGTCGTCAGATGTCCAAAGTGCCAAAGAGAGACACTTCCTTGCTCTGTCTCTGCCTTGTTGGTTGTTCTTTATATCTTCCTTAAGTCTTTTTTCCTTGCTTTTTAACATAGCAGAAGGCGGTGCATATTTGGCATAGGAACAGGTTATATAAATCTCTCTCTAGAAAATATTGTTGCATCTCTAAGAGTTTTAGAGAGACAAATGGCTCAACTGTGGAAGTTGTTGGCTTCCAACATCAGACCGTCCCCTGCTGATTTGAACGCAAAGGACTTTTCAGAGAGGAGGTGGATAAAGTTTGATTTATTTTGCTTACTTTTCCCCCCCACACCACCAGGTAAGAAGTGGTGTTTTTAAAGCCTATGTTGATGAGAATGGAGGTGTTCTAGCAGAGTTCTCTGGGGCAGCTGGAGCTTGTTGCAGTGGAAATGTGTCCAGTTCCTCAGACAGAAACTCAATAAATGTGTCTGAAAACCATTCTGTCTGCATTCACTGCACCTTTCTTGTCTGTAGAGATCTTCGTTAGCACTGCCCTTCCCTCCATATTACTTTTAAAGCTGCCTATTTCCTTTAGTAAAAGCAGTCCCTGAGCCTTGAGGAAGGAAGTGTGGTGGTGTTCAACAGAAGTTATTAAACAATTGCTTTTAACACTAAGTAGCCAGTGGCTTTGGGACCAGATAAAAGCAAAGGTAGTCCTCTTTCAGCTAAAATAGTTCTTTCTGTTTCCCTGTCTTGAACTTCCCTGTGATTTGGAAATACCTTGTGGATAAATGTCTAGCTGTACACAGAGTATTAGGAAGTCTCTGTGGAAGCTGTTCTTGTGTTCTGCTGTTCTTGTGTTCTTGTCAAGAGGGAATGGCTTCAAACTGCAACAGGGTAGGTTTAGATTGGACATTAGGAAAATTTTTTTCACAGAAAGAGTAGTCAGACATTGGAACAGGCTGCCCAGGGAGGTGGTTGAGTCACCATCCCTGGAGGCGTTTAAAGGTGGTTTAGATGGAGTGTTGGGGAATATGGTTTAAGGGTGAGCTTTGTAGAGTAGGGTTAGCGGTTGGATTCGATGACCCCAAGGGACTTTTCCACCCTGAATGATTCTGTGATTCTATTCTGTAAGACAGTACAAGCATCACTTGTATGGGCCATGTCAAGGATCCATCCATACAATAACATCCATCTGGTCATAGATCCACTTTTTATAGAATAATCAGATACTTTTAAAAAAAGGAAATTGATAAAAATGAGTATTGATCCTACCAGTATATCAATGTTTAAACTGGCTGCTGCTGGTAGACAGCATCAAATCTAATCCAGGACTCAGACTTGAAAGACTGCTAAAGGGAAAAGAATATCCTGCACCGTTGGAGAGATTATTTTTGTGCACATGTGCTATTTGTTACATTTGTACTAAATATGCACTTAAGCACAACAGTGAAAAAACTCTCAAGATGTTATAGCGTTAATTATTTACTGTATTATAATTCAGTTACTTTAAAATTATAAAATATGGAAATACTGTTTTCCAAACGTTTTTTGTCAATTCATATACTGAGTGTGATTCAGTTGCACAAGTAATGTGAAAATTTTGTTGCCGACTGTTTGAGGTTTGCTATGCAAGCAGTCTCCCAGTTTGCTGTGCACTGGACATGAGAGAGTTTAGTCCTCATTGCAACACCCACCGTCCTCTGCTTGCCCCCTGCCATTACTTGCTGCTACAGCAGCTCCCCATCTACCTTCCCTTGTCCTATGTTTTTCTTTGATGTACCCAACCCTGAATACACCTGTAATTGACTGAGAGTAGAAATTAATTAGATTCAGAAGGGTGGTTAGATTTAAAAATACTGTATTGCTTTTTAATGCATTCTTTAAGTAGAAAATAACAGAGCTTTCTTGTTGCTATGTGGAAGAGCGACTCAAAAGGTGAAGCCAGCTGATAATATCAGGAAACAATGAGCTACTTTACATACAATGCTGATGAATATAGAAAGTGAAACACATTTTGGGGGGATCCTTTAGATATTTGTACTATAGGGATAAAGTAGATTTAGATTTTTTTTTGCAAAAATTATTTTAAGTTATAATGCTTGTGAAATTATTTTCCTTGTTTACACATCTCTATCGTGTTTTGCATAGAGAAAAGGAAAATACTTCAGTCAAGTTACTTGTCTTCTCACTATTGGTTTTTGGGTTTGTTTCATTTTGGTTTGGGGATTGTTGGGGTTTTTTTTTGGTTGGTGGGTTTTTTTAATTCAGTCAGTGTAAATCATATTTGTTGTATTGTTCAGTCTGAGGAAAACCTGGATGAATAACTGGATTTTGGCAAGTAACCTGTATATTTTAGATAGTAGCAGTAGATGGCTCTCTTTTTATGGTTTTATTCATTCTTAATTTAACCTATACACAAAGCTGGTACGTTACAGTTTTTTGTGGAAGCTCACTATCTCTTTAGTGCTGAGATTATTACCTCTACGTATAGCGGCTAGAGTTTCCAAATGAGAATCACATGAATAAAGTGATATGTTTTTAAGAAGATACTTTGTCTATAACATAGACACACGGAAAGGGTTTTGCACATTTTCTGCTGATGGAATGCTTTGTCTTGTTTAGTTTTTGTCACAGACCAAATTATTAATGTATGAGTTGTTTATGCTATGCTTCTGTGTGTTTTATTGTTTTCATTGGCTTTTCAGTTTTGTGCTAACTTAAAATGTTTTTCAAACAATTATCCTCTCTTTGTGAAAAATGGCCTTCATATTGTTCTTTATCTCAGCTATATCTGCAGGGTTTCTTGAGGTTTAGTAATTATGTTCCATAGTGCTTTAATTAAAAGGCTCTTTGCAAATGAAAATGAATGATCCTCTCTACATCATGTAATTGAAGATTTCAACCTCAGATTGTAGGTAGCATGGGCTTTCAAATATGTGTGGAAAATCATTTAATTTCATTAATCTCTTCCATCATGCATTTTATTCTTAAAATGTACTTTCATAGTAGGTGGTATAAGTGTATTCCATGGTTTGCAAACTACAGGGTATTGCTGGTCCTTGCTCCAAGCAGCGCTAAAAAAACCACCCAAACATAAATCACCCAGATAATTGAAACTTGACTGCTTTCATCTTATCTTTTTTTTGATTAATGTATAGCAATATTCATTAGATATACAGAATCTTTCTTCTTTTCTTTTTTTTTTCCCGTAAGTGTATGCTTTAATGAATAAGAAATGGGAGGGTGATTTTCCTTTGTAAAGAGTGTGGGTAGAAAGGTATATTGGGGCAAGATGCATAGCAGAAGAAGATAATGAGAAGAAGCAGACAGCAGGGAGGAACTGGTGATGAAATAAATTGGAGGTGAGGTCTGGAAAGAGCAAGTGCAGAAAAGGGGACTCAAACAGAATTAAATTAATGCTGGGAGGTGGGAAGTTAAAAGCAAGAGGTGTGAACTTGAAATGCAAAACCGGTACATAGAGATTTTAAACGTGAAAATTGCATCATTAAGTAACAAGAAAAGAAAAACTGTAGCAAACCAAGTGAGAGGAGTGATTTTGGGTACCAGAGACTGGAAGATTACTTTCTTTTCACACCCAGAATACAGACAAGAAGTGATAGGGTGTTCAAAACAGTGGGGTTTTTCTGTGCTCTTGCGGAAGAGGCTCTTCTTGAGCTTTGTGATGCTTTGTGCGTTTGCTCTGTAGGGAGCAAAAAGGAGGAGGAAAGAGGCAGGGCGTGTGCTTGTGTGCCTGCCTGGGCACTGGTGACACTGACTAGACAGAGGAGAGGAGAAAGGGGGGAGGGAGAGCAGGGAATCAACTGCCTGCTTCCAGTGACGTTGCCTGATAAATGAGAGACATAGAAGGGAGACAGTACCAAAGTGAGATCTAAAAACACCTGACTTAAACATTGTCTTCCGGGAGATGGCAGCAGAAATTGCAGCAGCAGGATGAGTCACCTGGCCAAAACGTAGCAGGGGTGGGAGAGCTGAGAATGGTAGAAAGGGTGTGAGAATTGCCATTTTTCACTCTTTGTATAGAGGGTGATATGACGGAATTCATTGTCAGAAATGATTTGTAATAAAATTAAGAGAAGAGAGCTTAAAGACAGAAGGTAGTGGCTTGCTGTTGAAATTGATGGGTAATTGGTAGCAGAGTTGGATGAGGTGGAAAAAATGAGGTCAGAAATAAATTACTGGAAGTCGTGGTAGTTGAAGACATTCTTCAAAGATGTAGAAGAGGCAAAGTGTGTTGCAGATAACCAGAAGACGATGAAAAGGCATCTGGCGTTATAGAAAGTCAGTGACCATAAACGGAGCCCCAGGAAGATAACAAAAAGTTTACAGGTACACACGTAAACGTTCCAGGCACGGCACTTACTGGAGGTGCCTGCTGTTAGGGTCTATCTGCTGAAGGAGCTCCGCCAGCGACAACAGGCCCAACATCAGTGCAGAGACGTGCTTGAACGAAGACTGAAATTTTGTGGTAAAATATCTCAGGGAAGAGGAATCGGAAACCTAGACCGAAGTCATGAACTGGTGAGAGAAAGTAATCTGGCCAAGGGATGCGGGAAAGGTTTTCTGTGTGGTTGATCTGAGCGACCAAAAGATACTGGAGACAGAACAGGGGACTGATAGAAATCCAAGGGGATATGATGTAATCACAGAAGCCTGCAAGGTCAAGTGTGGAGAGAGTAGGACTGTTATACCAGACCAGAAGGACACAGCAAAAGTAGTAAGAAATAGGAACAAAGATAATAGTGGGATCAAAGGGCTAAAAACTATTGGGGCAGAAGTTGGAGGCAGCAGGAGTTAAACACTTCTTTCGCAGTAGATGTTGGGCTGCTGAAATGCGACGTTGAAGAGGTTGCCAGGTAGGAATGAGGTACTGGAAGGAGAAAAGGAAGAAAGTGGTAGGTGATGGAACAGTAGGTGGGGAGGAACCAGGTTTTATCTGCTTGAAAGGAGGAAAAGGTGCAGAGCTCATTGCCACAACAGCAAACTGCTAAGAAACTAGCAGAGGGAATAGGTGGGAACAAAACTGAGTTGAGGTCTTTGGGTGAGAGTTAGGAGGTGGTGGAGAGAGGGGGTAAGGCAACTGTAGGTAGCTGTAAGTTAAAGAAGGATTTGGAGAGCGAAAGAAATCTCCTTCTTGTTCTTCCCCATCTGAAAATCCTCACTCATCAAGTCATGGAGAACAATGTGGGGGTAAAGGGGAAAAAAAGCAATATCTCAAAACTGCATGATCTGGGTATGCACTAAAAAAAAAATATACAGGAGGGGAAAAATCCCAGAAGCTCGTAATTGCCTAGACCGTAAAGAACCTAGTGGAAGAAAGGAGGGAGTTTCTGTAAAAATAAATAAATAAATCAGGCATCCTGCAAAGTAACCTACTTTAGATTTGAAGCGATCATTTATCTGTGTGGCTAGGAGGAGCCACTGGCGTTGCAGCAATGTAGCTGTGCTCGGAAGGGGATGAAAAAAAATAAAATCCTGAGGTCTGCATAGACAAGAAGGAGTTAATGCTTGTCGAGCATTATTCTTATACAAATTAAGTCCAGAGCACACAGCAGCCTCACCAGCAGGAGCAGATGCTAGGCAGTGATGCAACCTGTGTTATTTACTTAGGCCTCTGTAGTGACCTCAGTGGCTTGCAGACAAAGGATACCCATATCTGGAGGTAGGTAGCACGCTGATACCTTCTTTATTCACTCCTTTTTCTTTTGCTGCGAACAAGCTCCTGTAAGTGTCTCGCGTGGAGCAACAGGGGAACTGTGTGTTTTTAGCCTGGTTTCAGAAGGAGGGGGGGGCCGGGAAAAAAGCCTCCGAAGAACTGATTGGGATTTGGTTTCTGGTTTTGTACCGATATAACCAGGAACGTTTAGAAGCCATGATGCGTCGGTCCCTCGAACGCAGCCAGCAGCTGGAACAGAAGCAGAAGCGCTGGTCGTGGGGAGGAGCACTGGCTGCAGGCTCAGGAGGGAGAGATGGTGAGTGAAAGAGGCTGCCTGCATTGCAGATCTCGAAGTGCAAAATGCATGAGGCTGTGGAGATGGTAGGGATGATGCGTTTTATAGTTAGGGTGGTGCTGTAGGGGCTGCTGCCTTGGGGTGTGAGTAAATGCTTTGTAATTGCTTACCAGGCTTCCTCTCTCTTAATACTTTCTGGGGAGAAAGGTCGCTCCTAACTTTAGGAATGCAGATCGTTTTAATAGAGCAACCAGAATCTGTTGGGAGGATGCTAAAATTAAAATCTGTGCTCTCTCTCCCGCGTGCATTGTCTTCCCACGCACACAGTTAGCAAATTGAATATTCCTCTAAGCCTTGCGAAAGATGATCTGTTTTTGTTTGGTACTTCTAAAAACCCGACGGGAATTTCTAGATGACTCTGCAGTGTGTGCAGTTTTAAAATAGTTTAGTTTTTTTCCCCACATACTTTCTGTTGCTGTTCTTTTTGATTTGGCTTCAGAACAAATTCTTTTTATTACATAATCAGTCATGTACTGCTTTTATATTTCAAAAGTACACATATTTTCTGTTTTAAATCATATAATTTATTTAAATTTGCCAGGTTTGAATAAATTGATGTTATGGGGGAAAATACCCATGTTTAAGTGATGATGAAATACAACAGTTACTCTCTTTTGAATAGTGTATAAATATTCTTAACTCTAAATATGCAAACTCTGTTTCACATCGTAGTTTTCATGGTATACCATTGAAAAAGCCAGGAAATGAAATATGTATGTGAGAATAAAAGAAGTCTTTTATACTTTGAGAAAGAAACCACTTTATCTTCGCAGTTTATGCTTAATTCCAGTTCCCCCAGCTTCCTCAGTAATTTCTCTCACCTCTTTTTGCTCTGATTTCTCTGCTGTGTAGGTGAATCAGAAAATACCCCACCCCCTGTTCTAGGTTTAGCTGCCAACACCCTTCCTCCAGACCCTGTGACCTCTACTGCTCCTGCTGATTCCTTCAATGGTATTTCAGAGAATCACAGCACCATCGTGTCTCGTTTAGAGCTGTCTTAATCGGCTGTAATCCATCCACTGATCTCGTCCTTCCTAACCACTGTTTCCTTATTATTTCAGTCTGGTGCTCTCCGGCATTACCCTTAGCGATGTGGACCAAATGTCTTTTTTTTTTAAATTTCCTTTTAATTTTGCCATAGTGGAGCTGTGCATGCCTCACATTCCAGCACAGTAGAGGCATTTCACCGTTTTCTCACTAACTGTGGGCTTCTGCTGCTCAGATTCTCATCTCTGTTAATTCTGTGGGTTCTCTGTGGTGTGTGTGTGTGTGTAAATGTAATTATACATATATTTCACAGTTCTAATGGACGTGTACAGGTGCAGGTGCCATAGAAGAAAATTCAGTTGCACAGTAAGGGAAATGTGCTATGGAGACCATGTTTCACCGAAACAGTCCTTCCTCTCTTTCCATCTCAAGGGCCTTTTTCTACAAGATTTTAAGAACAGGCAAATTTGGTATAAACAGCCATGCTAGATTTTCAACTGCCTGGAGCAGATTTTGGCTAAGCTGGTAACAAATTTAAGTAGTTGACTTTTGTTTAAGCAACTGTGTTTTGTTTTCTTTTATATTGTTAAGTTATATATATTTCTTAATGTTATTCCTATGAAAGGACCGTGAAGTGGATGAGTCCTTCAAAATTAAGAATGGTTTGCATATAGGATTTTTAGATTACAGATTTATGTGGCGTTTTGGAAACGTAACGCAGTCCTTTTAAGAACTAGGTTCCTTCTCTCCTCCCACCCAAAGGAGGAGCTAGGCTTTGATATTACTCCTGCAGAACGCACACTAAACATTGATGAGCCCATGATCTCACAGAGCTATTATTTCTGCACAAACGGATTCAAACTTTTGTGCTAGTTGTTGCTCATGCACAAGGAGATTTAGATGTGCAACTGACGTTTTGCAGCATAATGATGTTATACCTGCTTTTTTTTCTTTTTTAAAAAAGAAAAAAAAGCGAACAGAGAATTCTATTCTTTACTGTAGTAGATGGAGGCAAATCTTGGAGACCCCACTGAGACAACTTTTTGGTGGATCTAATAGGGAAAACAGTAACTTAGGGTCTGCAGAACCAGGGCCACATATATGTCTGTAGCTGAAAATACTTCTGTTTTTGAGAGAAAATTCAAATTTAAGGGACCAAGCATCCATGCTTTTAGCTTCTGTTTATTGTGCAGTGAGTACCATATACTAGTACGTGGTAGTAACACATGAATAACACTTTTCTGTCATGGAGTTGAATAAATGGCAAGGTAAGAAACAGGTAGTGTGCCCAGGGTTTGTCAAACAGTATTTCAGAAGAAAAATGAAAACCCTTGGGATAGCACTAAAAAGTGCTTTTAAAATTATTTTATTATTTAAAAAAAATATTCTGAAGCACATGAAGAACCAAGTGGCTGGTGGCAGATCAGTCATTAAAACAGTGAGTTCTCATCACGTGAATGCACAAATGTTGGTTATTTAATTTTCTTATTAGAATGATACCTGAGGTGTGCCTCAGCTTTTCCAGACTGAAAGTAGAGGGGAGGGCAAATGGAGATAAGGAGTTCAGAGCTGTCATGCATGCAGTTGTTTTTCTTTAGGTAACTTTCTGCTTGTGCTGGTATTGAATATCTTGCATCAGAATGGCTTTTCTCATTCGGACCTGATATATAATTGTTTGACTCTGACAATATAAACGATAGGCTAAAACTGGAATGTTAAATTCGCAAGCAGAGAAGTTGCATCCCAAAGCATGTCTTAGGAAACGCTGGTTCTCCAGCAGTCAGAAGGAGCTTATCTCATGCCTTGTTCGGTGCTGTGGTCAGTGACAAGGGCCTCGACTACAAACGCGAGGTTAATTTGGGGAGTTTATCAACGCTCTGATGTGAATACAAATGTCTTCAATGCGTCTCTCTGCAGCATGTGACAAACTTTCAGCTTCTACAATGAATCTGCCAAAGCAAATGGAATCGCCAATCAGTAAGCGCCTCTCCGCCTCCACAGCGGCAATAACACATTCCCCCGACAGAGGCAAGTGAATGCGCTGGGCTCCTGCCAGCGTAAACTCTCCTTCTGCTTAAAGCACTTCTTCTCGTCCATATAGCTATGTAAAACTTGCTTGTGTCTTACTCAGCAGAGCTCAAACATTTGAGAGGTTCCAAGTTAATACAATAAAATAGTTCTGCAGCCTCTCCCAAGACCAGGCTGCCATGCTGGGGATCCTGCTCTAGGAACAAATGCAGTGGGGTTTTTTTTTTTCCTGATTCTTTTTCAGTTTTTGATACTCCAGCAAACAGGATTGTAAAGTTGTAATGGTTTGACCCTGACTGTGGCTACAGCAGTTTCCTAAAACTGGACTAGACAATCCTAAAACTGGACTAGATGATCTTCTGAGGTCCCTTCCAACCCCTAACATTCTGTGATTCTGTGGACAGTTTGGGATCTTCTAGCCAAATAATGGGAAAAACAAGCAAGCCAAACATGTGGCTCAGCACTAGACATGGGATGTACCATGGGCAGAAGTACATCCAACGAGCCACCTGGGAGACTTCAGTCTGGTGGTTGGAGTTGTAGAGCCCTTTAATTTGATTTGAAACTGATCCATGAGAGGCTCAGCAAAAGATGATCATCTTGTGGGATTAGTGATTACTAAACACTGCAGAGAGGACTGAAGGTTTCATCTCACTGTGAACTCTAGATTTATTTATTTTTTTGGTTTGTGCATCTCTTTTAGCTCCCTCTCCCCCCTTACTTTTTTAAACTCTATAGAGGAAAAAATACACTGACTGAAATAAGTGACATTGGATATTTTTTGGTTTTTTTTTTTTCCTAGAATGAAAAGAGAAGGTAGATTAATTTATGAATTGCTTAATGAAAAGTCATCCATAGCTTTGAGGATTTTATGATAGGTGGTTACATATATATATATATATATATACACACACATGTAATAGTGACAGCTATAAATACCTGTCTTATATAATTGACGCTTATATTCATGGAGTAGGAAGGAATGCAGTCATATTGTACAAATAAGGCTTATATAATGTTGTGAGACTGCAGATTTTAAATGCAGTCCCAGTATGGCTGGCACATTAGTGAATAGCTGTGCTGTTATACCAAATGTTTCACTTTTTCTGCTGGGGAAGAAGGCAGCAGACCTTTCTCATGCTGAGTCATGAAAGCGACCATTTTGGAAAATGGAAGGTACCACTGTGTAAGAACAAAATGCAACACTGTCTTAACCTTACTATGTTTATTGTGCAGGTGGGAAAATAATTTAAAGGGATAAGGAAACTAGTTACCTTCTTTTCAGAGGGAGTTACAATTATCTTTCAATACTTTAAATCTCAAACACTTCAAGATTTTTTTTTTCATTTCATTTAGTCATTTCATCGTTTTGTTTCAGTTATTTTAAAGTGACATTGTTTTATTTATTTGCATTTTAAATGTTATTTTATTTGCTCCCATCATTCAGCTCACCGCATGCATCTTAGTCCAATGGAAAACTTTATTGTTTCTCGACTGCTGACTCCCACACAATCATCTTTAGCCAGAAGCAGAAGTACATTAATGCTTTCTGAGCAGTACAATAATCCAGGTAAAATGTGAATTACTCACTTTGAAACCGTTAAGGTATGGTTTTGGTTGCACTTGAGTAGTTACTGAAAGAAATTAAGTACTGTGAACCAAATGACAATTTACATGATAGTGCAATATCAACAATGAACTAAGTTATTAATGATAACAGTGTATCTAAAAGCTTGAAAAAACACATCATCTTGTCTGTCTTGTTCTCAATGTTTTTTTTTTAAAAAAATAGTTCTTTAAAAAAAATTGAATTAACAGTATCACTAAAACCTAAGCCAATGAAAAACTTAAAACTGAGTATATTCATTTAAGAAACAGTTTTTTAGAACAGTGTGTGGCACCTCAGGCTTTACTTGATATAGTACTGTCATCCTGTTTCATACTCTAGTAGTATGTAGAACAAAAATCCCAGTACATCATTTTAGCCGTAGTTATTTAGCTAGGGTTCCCGTTCTTTGCTGTTAAATTACTTTTTGCCTTTAGCTGTGTGACTGTATGTGTATTTTTATATATGCGTGTGTGTATATACACATATGAAATAATACTTACTTAGAAAAAAAAAACAGACATTGATAGGAAAATATCAATTCTAAAAATTATTGATCTTTAAGAAACTAAAAATGAGGGAAGATCGACTGGCATTTACAGGTATGAACAGTAACTAGTAAAACCCTTATTCTGCAAACTTCTACAGAACTAATGTTTCCAGTCCTGCTAATACTTAGGCAAGTGCCCGATTTCGACAGTAGTTTATACTTACAAAGCTGTACCTGGTCATAGGGTTTGCTGAAACAAGGACAAAAGTTTAGCAGATTTTTTTACTTTTATTAAAAAACAAACCAAAACCCTCACACCGCAACCCCACGCCCAAATGCCTGTCTGCAGAAGGAAACACTTTTTCAGGATAAAACTAGTTAGATGCTAAAACATAGATCATCCTTATGATGAGTATTTTCACACACCGTGATTAAAATAGGCTTGAGTCCTGCGTCTGTTCTTTTAATACAAAGCTACTTCAAAAGTTGCAAAGGAAGTCTACTTTTTTGCCTCAGTTCTTTGTTTCTCTTGCTAATCTGACAAGGCCTTATGTATCATTTAGATTTAATCATTCTACATATACCCTCTTGTGATATAATTAACAGTAGAGACAATGTTAGATAATTAAATTTGGTTTTATGCAGATAGTTTATATGTAAGCTGATGCTCTTCAATGAAAAAAATCAAAAATACCAACCCTGATATAAGCCTCCCACTGCCAAGAGCAGAGCTTTGGTTTGTTAAAGTGCTCGTTGCCCACCAAGGCTGAGGACTGCCATGTGTAGGAAAAAAATGAGATTTTCGCATTTCTCCACATTCTGAATGGGGATGAAATGGCAAAAGCAGTGACTTACCATAAAACAATTTCAGCTTCTGCAGCAGTAGAAATGCTGAGTGGAGCTGATGAGAGCTAAGGGGGGCTGGATTTGGAAGGACTGTACTCTTCTTCCATGGCTCTGGCTTCATGAAGGATGGGATGTGGGAGATCTCCCATTTGTCGTGTATTTCTCTCCATAGAAGTAGCTTCCTGAAGAGGGATCTTCCTTTTCAAGAGCTCATACTGTGCCTCATGTCATTATGTTTTGGGTCAAAATTGCTCTGCTCCTGCATTTTCTCTAGGCTTAGAAATGAGGAGCCCCAATTTAAGACCCTTTCTCTAGGGCGATGCATTATCAATGTCACTCTGAGTCAAGATATTCAGGCAAAGGGTTGGTATTGGACACAAAATTAGGTGGGTTTTTTTTCACAGTTGAAGTAAAAATACTTATCTTAAGTAGCATTTAAGTTTCTGAACATTTTTATTAATACTCAGTGAACTTTTGCCAACTTGCTGGAAAGGCAGTCAGAGAACACACAGGTCCAGTTAAACTTGAAAGCATAGAAGAAGGCTTCAGGATGAATTTTCGTAGGACTGCCCCCAATAAAAAAAAAGTATTGAAAGTGTGAATTCCTTGACATTTGAGCATAATTACTACTTTTCCAGAGTCAATACCCTTCATGACTTCAGTTGGAAACAGACTGTCACATGGATGCAGTTATTGTCTGTCGTAATAAAGCATATACTCTGTTGATTGTTCTATGTGTATGTGAAAGTTTCATCTTAGCAGCCAATATGAACAAAATCAGGAATAAAATACCACATTTTTGAAAATCATGTTCATATTGCAAGTTAAGAAAAAATACCCAGAAAGACTTGCCCTTTGTGCTGTGGTGCATGTTACTTATCGAACGCAAACTGATGTCTACCACAAATAACAATAACTGAAATACCTACAGCAGCATTTAGTTTAGGTTTGGGGTTGCTGATTTTTGGTTTTGGTGGTTTTTTTGGTGGTGGGTTTTTTTTTTTTAGACTAAGTATTATTTTAAAAAACAATTAAGATATTTAAGAGCGTTTGTCATGTTTAGGTCTTAAAAAAAATAATCCCCTACCCTCCTGTCACCTTTCCTGTTTTGCAGTATTTGTTCAAAAGTCACCCAGCTAGAATTGTTTAATGACTCTCTTTATCGTATGTGAAGGAATCTGGAGTTCTCAGAACAGAACCACAGTTGTAGTCAGGTCATTCAAAAGGTGTATGAGCAAGAGAGCAATATTCTAGAGATTATTTCTAAAACTTTAAAAATCTATAAAATGTTGCTTTCAGCTGAGGTAATTTTTAGTAAACATGGGTCAATGTAGAGTGTGTTGTAATGGCATCTTTTTAAGCACTGATTAGAAAAAAAAAATCTCAAACCCACTTTTGAACATTATAACATAAGAGTATGCTGTTTTCTCCTCTCCCTTACTTCCTCTGTCTGTGCTCCCTTTTGCTCTTGCTATTGTACTATAACTCTTTAGTATTCCATATCTGTCCTCGTGTAGCACCAGCTAGTCCTCTTAAATCTCCCTACAAGCCTTCCCCCACCCGAAGCACCGACAGAAAGAAGGTGACTTCACCCTCCACTTGCGATTCCATGAAAGGGGCGGCTGCAGCTGAAATTACTCAGGTGGGTTTGTGGTGGTTTTGATTTCGCTTCTGTGTAAACTGATGTGGCTTCTGGTTCTTACCTTGCCCCCGTCTTGTAAGAAACAGCAGTAGGAAAGTAAGCCTTGTATGCATCTGTTGCTTTTGTGCTCCTCTTCAGCAGCCTTTTACTATCTTCCTCCTCCTGGGCATCAGTGTTGAGTGCTGGCATTTGGAACAGCAACTCCTTTATTTTCAGGGAATTGAGATTTCTGGCACTGCAGTGTATGTATCAGGACTTGCCTGTAACTTCTGGGAACAGGAATGACAAATAGGATCTCTCTACTGAGGATGACTATCCAGTCTTGCTGGTTGATCAGCAAGCTTCATCTATTTTGGAAACTTGCCAAGTGTATCGACTATGCCAGTGGTTTATACCAATTGCTTAACTCTTTCTGTGGATGTTTTTAATACTCTGTTTGCTTAAAAGATGCATTATTGATCCACTGTAGTTTCCAGAAAAGCAAGGGCAAGTAATTCACCTTCATAATGTAAGGCATGTCTTAAAAAAATCTCAGCTGGAGCTGTAAAATTCACGTAAGGTCCTGTGTCTTGTTAATAGTTCATAGTAGGGGGATTCGTGACATCTAAGTTAGGTGCGAGAGGACTGAAGCTGGGAGCTAAAGATTTGTGTGGTGTCTCTCTCAGGTGTGATTCACACTGTTACGTCCAGCAGCTTTTCTGCAAAATGCCTGGGTGCTCTACTGATCACACAGATGATTTTGAAAACCCCACCCAGTGCCGTCACCCCTCCCAAGAGTTCTTGGAGAGGCTCTGACGTACTGTTGCTTATCTGCAACTTGTATTCTGTGCCCAAGTAAGACATGGGGGGCAGTGGAGGTTGTGTCTATGTGAAATAGAAAAGTAATGCACCTCAGTTATGAGCTGGTGTTCTAAAAGCCTTTAATCTTAAATGTCTTTTTGTATGCTTTTTACTAAAACAATCAAATGTATTTTTGATGTGTTGGTCCTAATTATGGAATTAAATGAACTAAAATAGACTCAGAAGATAAAGAAGGAGAAGCGACCTGGAACACCTGGTTCATCATCTGGCATGGGATCTCCTCTACGAAGGTCTGATTCTCCTGCTGCCATGTCCAGAAGATCTGCATCACCTGCAACACCTAAGTATGCCGTTCTTTGTAGTGGTCTAATGTGCTGTGAGCTTCTTAGTACCTATAAAGGAGACATAGATTCTTGAGGAATTGAAGTGTTTTATAAAGTGTTTTATAAAATCTAGTTTATTTTAGTTACACATACAGAGGGAGAGAGAGACATAAGTGAACAGATATATATATATAGATATATAGAGAGAGATATATAAAAGATTGTGTTAGTGCTTGCTAGTGACACTTTGTGCCTATTCTCAGTGTTTTGAAATCATCAAGGTGCATCTCATTATTCATGTGAAATTTTATTTAACATTTTATTTTTTAAACATGCTTTTGTTTTATTTGGTTTTGAAGAAACTGCCTAATGTGAGGAAGTGCACAGAACATGAATACTAACTAGAAATTCCAGCATTTAAAATAATCATTTCCTATTGCTGGCATGATCATCTGGTTGCATAAATACACTTAACTATGCATCATCTAAAGCATTGGTTTTAATCTTTGCTTATTTGCAGATGTCTGTGGGTTTGTTGCTTTTTGTTCTGGTTTTGTTTTTTTTTCATGCAGAGTTGCGGACCTAGAGCGTATCCGGGCTTACTAGCAACTGAGTTGCTTTTCTTAGTTGTCTTTTGCAGATACTCAAAACTGTAGTCCTTGTACCACAGCTTGCAAGTAGTCTAACATGTCTTCAGCTTTCTTAGAATGGGTTATTAAGTCTGGCTGAAATGCAGAAATATTCTAAAGCAGTCATGATCTAGAGTAGTTATCTGATGTTATTTGTTTGGTTGGTAGGGTATTTTTTTTTTTCCCCTGAACCCTGTGCACAGGTCCCACTTCTGTCTTGAAAATAATCTCTTTTTGTCTGATATTATTTATTTATATCTTTAAGCTGAACCTGGCCAGATTCTGAAGCAGTCTTGATGATCCCCTTTCTGAAAAACTCCTTCTGTTTCAAAACCTAGCTGGTGTTCCTCCTCTGTTACACCTCTGAATGCGTAGCTCTTTAACAGAGGATGATTTTTGTCTGTGAATCTGGCATTAGACAAAAATACAGGAAACCCTCTGACTCTTGGCATTCGTTCTGTTTTAGACATCCCCTTGCATGCAACTGGGAAACTGCAATTCTTGATTCATATTATAGGGCCACAAATTCTCAGACTTTCAATATCACATATATAACGTCGTCAGATTCTGAACTATTTTGTGAAGAATGGAGTGATATGAAATGTTAATGGCAGTCAGATACTCCCTGTTCTGAATGCATCTTTCAGTTCAGTCAGCCAGTATAAAAGACATACCAAGAGACGTATTTAGTTCAGCAAAATGATTGGTGGGAAATGGATTGCTGAGGGTGAAGCACTTCTTGATGGGCAGACGTGGAAAAGGTTGGTATTGCTCATCGTAGAGACATCTGGGGAAAAAAAGAAAAAGCTTCTGTGAGACAAACAGATGTTTAGCGCTTCATGAAAAAAATAGAGCCAGTCTTAATTTGTAGCACTAATTTCGAAAAAAGGTTAGGCAAAGAAGGAGGCTTTTTTCTCAGAAGTGCAAATTACAAGAACCTTTTTATAATAAATTTTTTCATGACTATAAGAAATATAAACTGCAGTTCTTAGAGGAAGAAGCAGCAGGGAGGAATTAAGAAGCCTACTGGTGACATTCTCTGTGATTGTGAGCCACAGTCATTATCCTCCTCTTTTTTTTTGTTTTTTTTTGTTTTTTTTAAAACCCTCCATATCTTCCTCAAGGGAATCTGATTCTGACCACTGCTAGGAATGTATTACTGAGCATTTAATCTTAACATGGCCCAATTAGAACACCTTCCTTGACCTTTTGAGAGATACAGTAAATAGAACTTAAATCCCTGTTTATTGCTGGTTGCAGAAAGATGGTTCTGCTTCAGCAATCTTGAAACTTCCTCTAAGTAATTTAAAAATAAAATAAAGAAGGTGCACTGATGACCATATTATACTATTATATAAATAAATGCATTTTTTCATACAAGTCTAAGGCCAGATAACGATCTGGCTTGTCAGTGGATTTAAATTTAGGCAGTGAGGTTTTTGGAACCTTCCTTTAGATTGTATAATCTCATATTTTAATTTAAAATTAGCTTTGGATCTTAAGTACAGTTTTAATGTGACTAAACATGTAGACAAATATTCATTCTCCTTGCAAACCTGACAATCTTTTACCAAGTTTAATCTTCCTCCTTCCAGCACAACGTATGGCTATAAAAAACACCCTGGAAGCAGTAAGAATACGTCTTGCACAGCATTAGGAGTTAGTGATCCTGCACAGCACCTTAACTGTGAAAGCTGTTGAGGAAAGCATTAAGTGTGGCCAGTGATTTAGATGATAATTAGCTGTGTGCATTTTTCTTAACAGCTTGTGACTTGACATTCAAGTTCTCCTTGGTGTTGTTCTAGTTATTCGTTCTTCTCAGTCTTCATCTTGGTTTGTGAGTGGCAGTTGCTTGTCATGTTTGTATGTTACTTCATTATTTATTAATTAAAAAGCTCTTTTTATCATCATAAAGTAACTGAAACAGGCTCTAACAAGACAATAAAACTTCAGCCTAAAGAGAGACAGTGATTGGCAGAAGAGATTTGCAGTAATAATATAAATAAAACAGTGTTTGAAGGTGCAGATTTTACTGAGAAAGCAAAAACGATCAGCCTAAGATATAAAGTCCAAGATAGAATGAGTGAACAAGTATGGACTAGAAGAGAACAGAGGGAAAAAATAAAAATATATTGAGCAATAATTAAAAGCAAGGAAGGAGTTCAAAGCTTGCAGATATTTAAAAAAAGTAAATGTGTCAAGAAGCATCACACCAGAAAGAAACTTAAAACTGTTACTTTGAATCCAGCGTGGATCAGCTGACAGAGATGAAAATTAATGGGTTAGAGAGCCCGGCTAATTGAGAAATGATCTTTTATTTTCACAATTGCTATTAGATACTGATTGTGTAAAGTGCTCTTGCTCTTCAGATCTTTTGCAAGATCAATAATACAGTTTTCTTGGTATTTTTTTTTGATGTTTCATCTTCAAAGATCTATATGTTAGTCTGTTTTTATTCTTGCAGCATCCCTCAGAGTATAGGTAGGTGTCCTATCTTATAGATCAGCAAAGCAATACAGGCTGTGTCCTTCACACGCCTTTGGGTAAGTGGCCCAGTTGAAATCAATGGGACCTGATTGAATCAAGGAAGTAGGATTTACGTATAAGTGTCTTCAGATGAGCCAAAGTAGAAGCCAGTGAAGAAAAATGGAAAGCTCCGACAAACTTCTGTGTGAATTATTTTGCCAAAACATTACCTCATCGGGGAAGGAGAAAGGGGTGAGAGGAGAGGAAAGAGGGACTGCAGCGCTGCTGGGGGGGCTCTGGTTCATTTCCAGGCCCTTGTCGGTGTCACTGTCCTTTGCTCGGTTTCACTAACCGAACCCGTAACCTGCTGGTTCTTATGGGCAATATCCCACTGCAGCCATTGGGACACACTTTGATGTCAGAAATACATAAGCTCAATCAAATTACAGAATACTGATGAGATACGAACCTAGAGTAAAAACAAAAAAGCCCAAACTTTTAAAAGTTTTGGAAATCACCAGAAAGGTGTCTGTGTGTAGTGAATTGCTCACAGAAGTAGCGTCTCTGTCACGCAGTGACCTACTTTTAGATTTTATTTTGTATGTGCTACATTTACTACTCTTGATCTTTGTTTTGCCTTGGAAAGATAAAGACGACTGGCAGAATGTTGGATTGAGACTACTTTGATGATCTTTTTCAGCAGCTAGCTAGAGAATGGGCCAATTTGAGATTTTGAAAACATCTGTAATAATGCAGCTATCAGAATAACTATTCCATAGACCTATGCTGAGTTTGTGCTCCTTTAAGAGATGTAAAAGAGAATCTCTCTCTAGCTAGAAAATATTAAAACAAAGTGAAAGAAAACTGCTTTTGATAAAATACCACAGATAGCAGGGCAAACATGTCTGAACCCAGGAGGAGCAATCTTACAAAGCAGGACTGAGAACAGGCAGTCCGTTGTGTGGTTTCAGCAGAGCTTTTGTTGAATTAATAGGGATATAGGAGGGAAAAATAATGCAGCTCTGGCACTGCTGCAGCTTTCTGATTTACAGTCAGCCTTCGGAACTGCTGTAACCAAAGACCTGTCACGTACCTGGCTTTTCAGGAAAGCATGCTGTTCTTTCCCTTGCTCTTTGTGCTCGAAATTGCATGTGACCTCTGATTCATGTACTACATGTACTTTATTTTCTCCGTTTAGCAAAAGTAACCTCAGTATCCCTCTTGTGCTCTTCCTGAGGCATTATTCTGCAGTATGGGCTTTCCCTCTTTTAATTAGATAAGAGACATTGTGTTTCAGGACCATCGGATCCTCAGACCTGACAGAGGGTCTGGCAGTGCATGTAGGGGTCAGGATGAGAATGGCTTCTTAGAAGGTGTTGCCCCCATGTCAACGTAGGGCTTTGAGGTGAGAAAATTTAAGTCCTTCTGGCTGGAGGAAGATGCTTCCCATACTTCTCTAAAATCCTGTGGCCGGGATGAGTGAACTTTCAGACAATCATCAGGCTACCACTTTTTGGATTTTGGTAATTTGTCGTCTTAATTCTCTGATCCTGACTACTGTGTTGCCACATTCTCACCAGGGTTTTTTTACATCCCTTTCCTTTTCTCTTAAGGCAAAAACTAAACACTTATTTAAGCCTAAGCAGCCCTCTATGAAACTGTTTATACATTTTTCCCTTAATCCCATTTTTCTGCCTTCACAATCAAGTTTGGCCCTTTCTGATATCATTTAAATACTGCTAGAAGGAGTGTTTTTTCCAGTAACAATTCTGCCCGTGTCTAGGCATGTTAAAGATGATAAATTGACAATACGTTTTAAATACAAAGGGGGAAACAGTGTTCATTTAATACTTTCTACTGGCATCCGGTACATGATTTAAAATTTCTGAAAAAAAGATTCTCATTCCTGATGGACTTTCTCAGCTTTTCATTCTTCACACTACACTGGTGTCATCCTTGAAGTAATCAGTCTTTTCTATGCTTCTTCCTTTTAGTTGTTTTAAAAGAAGCAAAGCCATACTTGTTCTTCTGGCCAAAGAGCTATAAGAAAAACTTTCTGTAGGTTTAAAAGTTCAAAGATGCATTTCTTAAATAATACATTCAGCCTATGTTTCTAGCCCAACAGGTAAGTTGTACAGCCAGTCTGCTCTGATTCCTATCCAGTGCCAGATATATAGATCTCATGACTAGACTTCTTCCTACCAACCTCTCTCATTTGGTTGTCATGTCTTTATTAGAGAACAATTACTTCTGTGCTTATACTGAATATGATTCAGCCTTGGTTATGTGACTGTTTTGCTCCTCCTGTCACAACAAGTTAAATAAAAGGCACTGCAAGGAACATGAGGTAAAATTGGAAATGTAAACTAAAGACAGCAAGAAGGGACTGTGTTTTGAGGAGGTGTCTGATTAGCAAGAAGCATCCTTTGTGCTGCAGAGAAACATAAGAAAGAGATTGTTTGCGCTTTATTTACACATTATATTTTTATGAAACGTGGTTGGAAATGACTGTGATGGTGAAGGCACACATATGTAGTTGGGACCTTGAAATCTCCAGGAAATCTCCAGGAGGGCCTGGGAATCCATCCACGTCCTAAAGACAAAACTAAAGACAGTGCTAAAACCAGATTTGGTCAGCACCAGCCAGTCTCATTGGCTTCTGCCATTGCTGCTTTTTACAAGAACTGGAAACAGACTTGCCTGTCCACATCTTCCAAAGCCTGTTTCTGGCAGGGAGCAGCAGGAGCAGGCTGCCCTGCAAGGCGGGGCAAGCCATGAGCCACAGGTGGCAGCGGGGCCAACGAGGACAGCAACATCACCCACAGGACCCCATCCCACAGCAGGCAAAAGAGGTGACCAGGGCCGGGCTGGGTGATGGTGACAAGGCTCAGCCAAGGCTTTGCTGAAGCAGGTCCAAGGACAAGAGCCAGGACATCAGGATCAGCAGGTTAGGAGGCCAGGAACAGGCTTACCTACAGCTTAGCTCAGGCAAGGGCCAAGGGCGAGGACCTGAGCTGCCAGGGAGCTCCTGGCCCTGCGGGCAGAGGATACCTGAGCTGAACTTCCAATTTAGTTGGGTGCTACTGTTCCACCAGCCCAAGGGCTTTTGGAGTCTGTGATGGCTCTTCAGTGGGAGTAAGGAAGTATGAGTGGCGCAATACTCTGCAGGCTTTTCCTCCCCGCAAACCGAGCAGCTCTGAATGAGCTCCCTGTGTTCTGGTGTCTCAGCCTCTTTCAAACACGGCATAATACAGTGGAAAAGAACCCTTTCTTCTTCTGAATTTTTCTCCTGGAAAACATTTAGTTTTTGTTATCTGGTCCCTAATGCAAATGTTGTTGCAGTTTTAGTAATATCTGGCCACATAATACTGTAGTTAGATCTATACAAATCTTACTACTCCAGTCCATTAATTTTCAGCCTTTGTCTGTGTTTTTCATGCTGAAGGTCTGCCAGAATGAGTGTATAGTCCAGAAAACATCTTACAGTATATGAAACTCTACACTGTGTAGATGAAAAAAGTGATAGGGAATAATACATTTATATCATAATTGCATATCCGTAAGAAAAGTTAAAGCTACATGTGTAATGTTCACTTCAATGTAGGATTATTTATTCTAATTGGACTCTAATAAATCATTAAGATTGTAATCTCTTTATTCCCATACTACTTAGTCACACAGCTCAGCCCCTTTCTTAATATTACAAGTATTAAGTGCTAGTTACTGGTGTTACATAAATAGTGAATGGTGTTTGTGTGAAGTTTTACGTTTCCTGGTAATCTTTCTCTTTAATGTACACCTATTTTCAGTGAATATCATGTATCTTTACCCTTCTGCTTTCTCAGACCTGACTTCAGGGTTATCATTTCACCTGAAGCATGCAGCGGCCAAATGGGCAGTCGGTCACATTGACACCGTGCTTTGCCGTCACCACAAGCGCAGCTGTGTAAAAGGCTGCAGGGGCTGAGTTTGGAGCCTCGAGTGTGTTGTGTTGGTGCTGATTCAAGTGCTAGCTGAGACAGCAGAGCTGGCTGTGCAGTGATTTAGTCAGTTCCATCTCATTTTGTAGTACCCAGCGTTCACTTTCCTATATAGTAGTATTTGGTGCTATTTTGGAACATGGGATACTATTAGAAAAAGACCATGTTTGACAAGGCAGTATTGAGATGAAAGCAGAACAGTGCAACTCATAATTTCTACTAACAGAAAGGAGTCATAGCTTTGCTTTAAATATTGAGGAGGACTGTTGAATACAGTGATGTGGACAAAATTGTTATGAAATGGCCATTACTAAAATAACAGGTTTAGGAAGTCCGTGATTTCATACCTCTTGCCTACATCTTGGACAGTATTCTTGGTCTTTTTAAATGAGAGTTTTCTGTAATCATTTGTACTTGCCTACCAGTTCCCTGCATTTCAGGTTCTGATTGCTTGCATCCAGGTGGTTTCTATGCAATATCATGCAAAACAGGTGATACTCCTGTGCAAACAGGGACAAAAAGGAGGAGAGATATATGTGGAGTTTGATTGCAAGCTGTGTAACTTGGCCTGTTTTGATATTTATTTTTTCTCATCAGGACAGTTGCAAAGACTTACCCTCAGTCTCCTAAAAACGCCAAACAATATCCTGCTTCTCCTGTGAAGCATCGTGCCAACCAGGAAACTCCTAAAAAGAAAGCTGATAAGGAGAAAGAAAATGTCAGTCATCAAAAATCCCCAGGAGCACGCACTGATGAGGCAAGCCAGATGGCTTCTGAGAAGCATGTGCCTTCTGCAGGAAAGACTGAAAACAGTGAAGGTGAGTCTTAATGCAAGAATATATTGTAAGACATGATGGGTCCCTGAGCCTTTTAAGCAGTAATGACCTACTCTTTTCGCAAAGCTGCTCTGTCATAGGCTTATGCCGGTGTATAAAGGTATGTACTGGAACCAGTAAATGCAGAGTTTTCACCAGGGTTGCCCAAGTGTGAAAAACGATTGTTAATGAGGATGCGAAAATGCTAAAATCCAAGGATGCCTTTATCAGTCCTATATTCTGTGTGCTGAAAATGCTGCTGAGGTATGCTTCTGAAAAGCCAAGGTGTCGTACCAGTGTGAACCAGGCGCATTTCAGTCTGTGTGAGGGTGTGGAAGTTGTGGGCACTCTCTTTGTTCCCTGTCTAATTTTCCACCTTTGGTCATCTTCTTCTAGGGAAGATCACAGCAGGAACAACCGATGCAGAAGAAGCTTCCAAAATTCTAGCTGAAAAAAGACGACAGGCCCGCCTGCAAAAAGAACAAGAAGAAAGGGAAAAACAGGAAAGAGAAGAACAGGAGAGGTATCTCTGTCATGAAAGTTATTACCTAATAATTTAACCTGTAGCACTGAAGATGCTTGAAACTGTGGTAGTTTTAGAATCAAGATGGGAGCGTAAGTGTTAGTTTCTTTCAACTCAGACCGATAACTCAGTGTCTTTCACAGTCTTTATGACTGGTGAAGCTAGAAAATCATGATTTGGCCTCTTTAAGAAGCCTGAATAAACTGTTACTCATCCATATGTTGTAGTTATGTCCACACTGTGGTGTACAGTACAGTGTACTGCAATGTACCTGGAGTATTTTACATTATAAGAAAATGTTTGAGGCAATTTTAAATGAGCTAGCTCATGTAGAAAAAAAAAACCACAACAGTCTTGCACTATTAGTATATGCCCTAAATGGCAAGACTTGTGTTGTTCAACAAATTAACCTAAAGTTCACCTTCCAGCCCAGTACTGTTGCAGGCAGTTTAGGGCTTTAAGAGTGTGAGCATAGTGAAGGCTAAGCAGTGAAACTCAGGCTGTGCTCCGGGAGCAGGCTTTTTGGTTTTGCTCCACATGGGACGCTGGTTGCAAGTGTCAGCAAATCATGCCCTTCCTTCAAGCCTCTAAGAGTAAATCGCTAACTGCATGTCTAAATTCAGCTTTGTCTGTTCTTGTAACAAACATACCAGGGAGCAGGGATCACCAGCACCTGCCAATTTGTCCCAATGGAAATATTTCCTGAATCTCTGATATGCAAGGATAAGAACAATCACTTGTCAAAGCAGCTCTTGCATGTGGCAACAAAGGATCAAGATGTCCCTGAGTGCCCAGGGAACAACACAGGTGGAATTTAGACCTACTCTTCCTAGTGTACCCCTGTGTTTTGTCGACTTTGTTTGCTGCTACTCATCCAATCTGTTTGTCCTTTCCTGAAATGATACCAGCATTCTGAATGTGTGAAGCCCAGGGGAACAGGGATGTTTGTATTATTCAAAGTTACTTTACCAAGAATAAAAGCTCTAGTTGAATTTCTTTGATCACACCTGTTTTTTTTTTATGGGAAATTATAATTTCTATGAAATATTTTAGACAGAGAAAATAAGATTGGAATAACAGTTCAATAGCAACCTGAACTGTGAGCATGCGCTCAACCTCTTTGCTGTATCTTGGCTTTTTTTTGTGAAAATGTGCACTGATGCATTTATTATTGGTTACTGCTGATCGTGTGCCATACATACGATGGGATTCATGCTAAACAAAATGAAGCCTTTCAAACATACTGTTGTATTTTCTGCAGGCTTGAGAGAGAAGAACAGAAGAGAAAGGCAGAAGAAGAAAGGCTTCGTCTAGAGGAAGAGGCTCGGAAGAAGGAGGAGGAAAGAAGACGTGAAGAAGCAGCAGCTAGGAAAAAGGCAGAAGAGGAAGCCAGGAGACGAGCTGAGGAAGAACAAATGCTAAAGGAAAAGCAAGAAAAAGAACTCCAGGCCAAACTTGAGAAACAGGTACCGTCTCAAACACAAATGTGAAACTTCATATGACTGTATATGTATACATATATTTATATGTACCTTATAAATAAATACGTCATAGCATTTGGTAATCTGCCTGAAGAAAATAATGGCCCTATCATATTTTGCACATTTCTATTAGAGGGAAGAAGCAGAAATCAAAGCCCGTGAGGCAGCAGAACAACTGCGTCTTGAAAGGGAACAAATCATGCAGCAAATTGAGCAAGAAAGACTGGAGCGGAAGAAGGTGGGTATTTACTTCTCAAGACACTTATTTAATTTGTTGTTTAAATACATAACCCAGGAAGTACCAATAGTATCTAGAAACCGTAATCTGGAGGGATTACAGGTGGATATTTATGCCTAACTTAATATTTGCTACTTGCATGTTAGGGGAATATGGACATCAAAATTTGTAACAACGTGGAATTTCCTAAGGGAAGCTACTTTCTACTCAGTACAGAACAAACAGAATTAACCTCTACCCACAAAGTTAAATGCCTGAGACAAATGGGCAATGGCACGCCAAAGCAAAAGACAATTACTGCCCAACCCAAGAAGTCACAGATTATTGAGGAACACGGGTGACTTTGTTTTAAAACTTACTCAACAAAAGCTCTCTGTCATTAACTGGAACAGTTAATGTGACGATCAAACAGGTTTTCTCCCACTGGGCTTGTCTCTGGTTGCATTACTTGGAGGCTGCCAGATCACTACTGCACAAGGAAATGACTGGAGCTACATAAATGAGCTTTATCTACAGCTCTGTGGCAGGGAAGAGGGAACAGCTGCAGAGCTGCAGAACCTCTGTCTAGTTATAAAAGGTCATCTCTCCATATATATTATTCCAATATGTTATTTTTAACTGTTCACCGCAGAGCTGGAGGCCTGTTGCAATTGCAGATTAGAATACCAAACCAAAGTGTCTTTAAATCTGTAGTAGTTTACTTTCACAGTAATGCGAAGAGACAAGGTGTTTTGGGAGGGACTTTTTAATACACAAAGAAGAAAGAGAAGTGTATTTTAGGGTAATGCCTTACACGTTTCCAGCAAGAATAATTTCAGATATTTCATTTTACTCTTCCATTCCAAAAAGCTAAACTATTTTTAAAGGAACTATTTGGAAATAGTCGGAAAAGCAACTAGATGTAAATAACAGCTGTTGGTTTTAAATAAACATTGTGTTCCAGAGCAGAGCACAACTCGTAACTGCAGACACCTCATATGGAAATGTATGTCTCTAAATTGCATCTACTGAGAAGGTCACGTTCTTTGGGATCTGAAAGCTAGCTCCCAGGTGTTTTCTATCTTTTGTTTTCTTGATTTTTCTTGTTTCCTCTTGGTTTTTCAAGGCAAGCAGGGATGAGATCATGAAAGCAGAGAAAAGTTTTCCTTTTTCTCTTTTTCTCTCCTGTATCAGTCTTTTGTGTTAAATATTCTGTCTGCCTTCTCATCCTCCAATTTATTTTGATTTCTAGAGAATAGATGAAATAATGAAGAGAACAAGGAGGAGTGAAACACCAGAAATGAAGGTATGAAAGTGTGTGGAAGCAGGGTTTTTCTGTTTTATTACTTTTAGATGAATGTTAAGCTCTAGAGCAATTCCATGTTAGCAGATATGCTTATGTATACTCTGCATCCAAATTTTAGTTGCATTTCGAACTGAGAACAATTGTTACTGTGTCACAGTTACTGTTGTGTCACTGTCCACAAAGACACAGCTTTGTGCAGCCATTGCAGACGTATCTCCCTTGCTATCTAGCAAGGTAGCAAGAGCCCATTTCTGCATGATGGAGCTGTAACATTTACTGATGTGATGTGTCTTGTCCTGCTTTGTACCAGCCGGTAAATTAGTAACTGAACACTCTGTGTTAAGCCTCCCAGGAATGTAGGATTCTAAAAAAACACCCAGTTGTTCCAGCTAGGAAGTGACAGAGTAAAGTTTTCACTTCTAAGTTTTCTGCTGAGGAAACTGTTTTTCCAGTTACTTTCAGAGAATGTTTTCTTTTGGAAGTAAAAAACCCCAAACTTCTATGCCTAACTAAAATGCAAAAAAAACCTCCTCTCTTGCTGTCCATAACCTTTGACCACCTTGTGGCCCTGGGCAGTCTCACAAGTTTCGAGTCCAATAGTTTCCATGAAGCTTACAGTCCTCAGTCTAACACGGTTGACTTGTTACATGATTACAGAAGGAAGAACCAAAACTGGAGGTACCATCAACTTTGAATGTGGAAAAACAACCAAAAGCCCTTGTTCTCAATCAGCCAGGTAAAAATTCCCCTATTTTTCTGATGTGTTTTCACAGTTAGTTCTCTTCAGAGTTTTGTAATCTCAGACAGAGCGCTGTGTATTATCACACAGAACAAAGATTCTTTCTTCTCATCTCAGGAAGAACAGCTACATTTGTGCCAGTGATGAGTGTTAGAAACTGGAGACTTAGGTTTGTTTTGCCACTGAAACAGAAGCAGAAGAAAGTTTCTCCTCCATTTTAGTACCTGACATAGCATTTCTGTAAACGAGAAGTTCCAGTGTGCCAGTAGGTTTGCTGCAATCTGCCTTCACATTTTGTAGGTAGAAAATATTTTCACAAAACCAAGCTTGCAGGTTTTTTTCTAGCATTGCTCTAAATCTTGCATTTAATTCGGCCTCACAAAAAAAAATTATATGTATTTAATGAATTACTAAATTAAATATATATATCTGCCATTTATCAGTATTTTGTTTACTTTCCCAAGCTAAAGCTTTAGTACATGACATAAAAGATAAAACATTCTCTTCTTGTTTCTTCAACTTTAAAAGATGAAGTATAAAGATCAATTTTTAGAGTAGAAAAAGAGGATTGACAGTACAGTATGATGAGTCATAGATGACACTGAGTCTTACTGCATTGTCAGTCTTCCTTTCTACTTGATCTATAACTTTTAAGCATTTGTGACTTTATTTTTTTTTAACTATTTAAATAAAGAAGTTGCTATAAATAAGCAAGTTGCTATTTAAATGAAGAAATTGCTATTTCTAACCTTCTTTTGTAGAGATTAATGGATTGGCAACCTGCCTGAAAAGCAAAAGCTTAGAAAATGCTGCCTCCGTAATCCCTTCCCAGGATGTAGTTGCTAATGGACTAAAGTCAGTTTCGGGATTTATTCAGCTGGAAGCTGTTGATGGGAAATCTAACAGCATGGAAGATTCAGCAGATGAGGTTCAGTCCATGGATGTGAGGTACAGACCATACCTACCAATAAAAATGGTGGAAATCACATTAGAGACACACAAAGTTTTCGTTTGTTAATACTTTACTTCTCATCTACCTGACAATGGGGCAGATGCATGTGGTGTATTCCACTTTTGTACTGCCCTACTGGGACAGACCAGAAGTCCGTCTACCCCCTTGGAGATACTTCAAGAGTATCAATAAGAAAAACTGCTTAGGGAGCGCACCTGAGCCCACCAGTTTCTGCCACGCGAGACCACATGAAAAGGTGGCGTTAGGAATACAACTCTGCCTTGCCTTTTGAAATGTCCACTGATGGACCTGTTCCGCTTGAGTTTATCCAACTCTTTTTTTAACCTTGCTGATAATGTTTGCATCCAGTAGTTCATCTACTTCATCTAGCAGCAAGTTCCACTGCACAGTCTCACTAGGTAAATTACATTTTTTGGCATATGTTAAACCCAGTCTCTTACTGGTGTCATTTGGCACCCTGTATGTTTTGCATTGCAAGATTTGATGCAAAATAGTTTTGCCCTCGGCTTATCTACCACTCCTTCCTAGTTTTAGGAATTGTTGTTGAAATCCTTTCTCTGCCTTCTCCATACTGAAATGCACTAGCCTTACCAGTCTGGGCAAAGCATCAGCCTGTAGCAGCACTTGTTAAATTAAATTCTGAGATTTTTAATATCTGCAGTGTATCATAAGGTCATAAGAAACAATTTTTTATTTAAATGGTGATTTGTGAGTGCTTTAGGTGGGACAGCAATTTGCAGGATGCAATAAACATTTGAGTACGGGAATGGTGCAGGGACTGAAATAGTGAGTTGGCAGTAAACTGCCAGAAGTGTTTTAAGCGCTGAGTGTTCACATCACACAGCTACCACAAACTTCAGTCTCTAAGCAATATAGATTGGGTATGACCTCCCGGCGTGGACAAGGTAACCTCTGTTTGTTTGGATTGAGAAATACTGGTCTAGTGGGAGGCGTCCCTGCCCATGGCAGCAGGGTTGGAACAAGATGACCTTTAAGGTCTCTTCCAACCCAGGCCATTCTGTGATACTCTAGACGAAGACTTGCTGCAACTGGCCTTAGGATAAGTAGCAGTTTTTGGACAGTCAAAAGATTAATGTGGTTGTTGCTTAGTGAAAAGTTACACACCTCTTATTCTGCGTCTTCCTTTTGTTTATCTTTTATGTAGCCCAGTTTCAAAAGAAGAACTTATCTCTATCCCTGAATATTCACCGATGAATGAACTCATGCCTGGTGTTTCTTTGGACCAAAATGGGACAAGTAATTCCAAGGCTCTTGAAGATCTTTTGGATTTCACAGGCCAAGCTACATACTCCAAGACGTCCAGTGATACCATTAGCCTAGATGACTGCAACAAAAACTTGATTGAGGGATTTAACAGTCCAGGACAGGAAAATACACTTAATTCTATCTGTTGACAACCTCACTTTTCAGCAGAACAGATAAAGGTACAGTATTGTGATAAACATCTGAAATATAATGAATTGCTGTGATTTCTTACAAGCTTCCCAGAAAAATATAGCAGTCCTAAACAGCATACATGGAGAGAGGAAGAAGGCTGGTCTCATCGATATTTAAATTCAGCATAATCTTTCGTATTTGCAGCTCTTTGTAAATTGGCATCATAGAATCATAGAATGGCCTAGGCCGGAAGGGACCATCATGTGCAAACTGAGCGTATCATAGCAACCAAAAGTATCTGGTAAATGGAAACGTTTCCTTTATGCATTCAGAATATTCAGAATATAGTGAGAAGAGTTTTGGGTTTTTTTTTTTTTCCATTAATACAGTACCTTTCCTATAAGTCTTTGGAGCCTATTTGCATGAAGAAAACAGTTCAAAGTGAGACCAGCCTAGAAATGGTAGTTATTGTTGTTGCTTACTTTTCTCTGCTGCTGTAAATATGTGCACGGGATCACTTATCCTGGAAAGCCTGCACAGGAATAAAAGCATAGTAGGACTTCAGTGACAGTTTCAAAGTGCAGTGCCACCGTCAGTTTTTTGAAAGAGCGTATTCTAAATTACAAAACCAAGGTCATCTAACTTGCACAGCTGACTTGACGTTCTTCTCTCTCTTTTTTTTCAATTGACAGAAGTAGCAATTTGTGGAGGATATATAGCCCTGTGATGCTACTGGCAGTAAAATATGAGCTTGTCACTTGAAAAAGCTTCTGCAGTACTTGAACAATGGATGTCAAATAGTCAGAGCTGCCTAGAACTTTGTCTTCCCAGGGAATATGTTGGATAACTGGCTGCTTTTGGTAGGAACCAATGATCTAGAGCCTCGATGGTTTCAGGGAAGACTGAGTGTGTGTTAGAATTTGAGCTTTAGCTGCTAATGAGGCACTTAATCTTTTAATTTAAAATTCATCTCAACACTTCACTGTGATTTTTACCTGTGTGTTTTATTTTTAAATAATTCTTCCTTGAGGTTTATCATGCACCCATTTAGACGTCTTTTTCTTGTAAATAATGATGAGATTTGCCCAGAGTGCATTGAAATGAAAGAATATATTGTACTTTTAGTTTTGTGCCTATCTTTTTTTTTTTTGTCTTTAATAAGGAGTTATTAGCCACTTTTATGCAGGTGTATAATTCAAAACTGTAGCCGAAGAGGTTTGAAAAATATACAACTGCTGGAATCAAAAGAGCCTTCTTACCGAGTGTGGAAGCTATCCCGTTATGGTTATGTTGACACGTTTAATCACTAGTGGCACTTACTGGTTAATATTAATTAGTCTGGGAACGACTATCAGTTATGTGTTTAAAAACATACTTGTGTAACACCTGTAAACAAAGTAGGCAAAATGCCAAGTGTAATCCCTTTATATATATATATACATATAGAATAGCTGTAGTAGATCCAAGTGAGTGGTCGGAGGGTGAGATAACATGTTAATCTTTGAAGATGCAGAGACTTAATGCCAGCAGGCTTTCTGTCACGGCGAGAAGTATTTTCTTTCCATAGGCTCAAAAACAAGATTCCGTCAGCAGCAAAACAATATGCGAATGTTGCAGCAGAAATACGAAGCCCGAGGCGTGCTCGGGGAACACCGCTGGCCCCATTGATGTTCCGTAAGCATCTGTATCGAAACATTCATATCAGGATGTATAATGTCTAGACATTATGTGCCATACTGTGTTAACTTTATTTCAGTTGGTGAACTATGATAACTTTATGCTCGATCATGTGCTGCTTCAAGGACACTTTTGTCCAGTTCCTTGTAAGAATAAATTATAAATACAACTCTCTCTGGACACTAACACAAAAGACGTGAAAATTTGGGGGGTGGAGGGTTTTTTTTTCTTTTTTCTTTGGTTTTTTTCACATGTAAAGGAGTTCACAGTGTAGCTTGAGCTCAGTTGTAGCCCTGTTCATGTGCTCTTTAAAGCCATCAACGGGAAAGTAACCAATGACGTTATGTGCGATGTATAAAGAAATAATAACTACAACAATCCAGCTCTATTTATATCAGTGTACTTCAGAGAAATACTTTCTTTTGACTGTGCAGTAAGCTGTAGCATGGTACTGTGTCTTCCAAATTAGTCCTTCATCTATTTCCTAAATCATAAACAAACAAAACCAGTTGGTTTTGCTGTGATACATTGTGTTTCACAAATGTCACATTATATTTTATTATGGTGTCATTGTATAACCTGTAGATTTCTGTATTTGCATGACCTGTATAGCATGTATAAAGGTGAAATACATTTTCATTTATGAATCTGACTTGTTTCTTAGCTTTTCTTTTTTTACTCCCAGCAAAACTGACTAATTTAAAAATACACGTATGTTAATTTGCTCTGAGGTTTTTTTTCTGAGGGACAGTATAATACTGAATGCAGGGCTGGTTGTCAGAGCTTCAGAATATTTCACCGCCGTTTCCTTTGCCATACACCGATTTGCTTTCTGAGGTCTTGCCAATGCACAGAGGAAATGGAGACTGGTGGCAGAAGAACCTTAAGGTGAGGGCTTCCAAACCAGTGGCATCAAGAGTGCTAGTGACAGTGTACAGGCCAGTTTGCAGCTCCAGCTTCTGCTCTCTCGGGGTGTTACTTGGCAAAGAAAACAAGGAAAAGAAAGCCTGGGAGCCATGGCCAGTAAACACTGTTCTATTTAGTGTGCAAGAGCTGTTCTGTTCCGTAACGTAAACGCTGAACTTCTCTTCAAGCTACAGGCACGTACTTTGCTTGGAAAGAGGCCACGCTGGGTGTGCTGTTAGTTTTCTAGTGATATGTTGGGGAAATATTCTACAATTCTGAAATGCTTTTTCTTTTTTTGAATCATACATACCTCCAGTCAAAATTAAAAATGCAAGAATCTACTTTTATTATGAAGTATACTCGTATTTTCCATGTGACAGTTCATCTTACTCTTACTAATTCTTGAATCATTCACGTTATTTGTCCACTCAATTATTTACTGAGATTAAAGGAAGTATAATAAATGAGTATTCATGAAAAAAGAGACTGGATATTTTTTATATATATTTGCTTTCAGATATAACTTTACAAATTTGGCTGAATATCTGCAGCAAGTGCTGTTAGCTTCTACTTTTTGCTTCTGATGATGTAACTCCTTCATACCACTACCATACCAGTGTTTGCCACTGTGATTCAAGTCTGTGCAATGAGCGAGCGTTAATTTTTCAGCGCCCTTGAAACTCTGGTGGATCACTAGTGGTTCACACAAGTCTTAGTAGAGCTTTTCTGCGGTAAAGCACTTGAGAATCAAGCTATAAGAAGCAGCGAGAAGAAAAAGAGGAGAGCAGTGATCCTTGAATGGATTTTTGTAAATGGATGAATAATTTTTTTTTCCAGATTACTTTTATAAAGTGATCTGCAAAACAGGATTGTACACACCAAGAAGAATTGGACATTGCTATACTGTCTTTTCCCAGATTTTTTTTCAATGACAAGTGCAACTCAGTTTCTAATACATAAGTAATCCCTGTGAGGTAACTGGGCATCACAGTAGCTCACTGTTTTAGGTTCAAGCACTTTCTGTGGTGTTGCCCTGGGACATGACACTCAAAGCTTGTCTCAGGCCCCAGCAAAGGCCCTGAGCAGACCTCCTGCCTCCCCAGCGAGTTCAGTTCAAAACGACATCAGTGAGGAGTGGATCCTGGACCCCCAGGCTGCGTTTTCATCTGGTGTTGAAGGGCTAGAAGGAGAGGAAAATCATCCTCTCTCCTGTAACTGCACAAAGTGTGTGTGCAGAGGAAGCAACAGGAGTAGTGCAGACTGCTACTCCACTGGCAGGCTGGGGAACGTTCCCTCTGCCACCTCTCACAACGAGAGCAACACTTTTCCCTGTGTCCCACCACGGTCCCAGCCTTGCCTGATACACAGCCCAGGCGCCCCTGCCCATATTTCGGGCGGTGGCAGCGTGGCACTGCACCTCTTCTGCTGCTTCCCAACCCCGTGCATGCCCGAGGCAGTGCTGTGGCGCTGAGTCCCAGGGCCCCTCATTTAGGGCAGTGTTGTTCAGGCTGTTGGTTGCCTCCAAAAATCGCATGGAGAGTGGTTTTTATCACCTGTGCTGTCTCTGTGTGTGTGTGTGTGCCCAAATATACGTAAGTCGCAGTTGTCTGGTATTTGGGAACATTGGTTTTCTATTTCAACTTCTGGAAAATGTATTACTGCTGGGCCACTATACTAAGGTCTGGACTATACTAAAGTCTGGAAAATACAATGTATGTTATGACTGGATGCAATTTTCTTTGGATTTTCTTTTTAATCTTAAGAAAAATGGGTTTTAATTTCAGTCAGGTATTCAGATGCAATTTTGTTATTGCCATTAGTGACAATAATACCAGCGCAGAACAGCATGGATCACAGTGTTCATCTCTCCCCCATTTTTTTTTATCCCATCATTTATTTTAGCCTTATAATCTCCCACAGCTGCAGAGGAGGTGATGCCATTCACTCAGTTGGCCAATTTAACTTGTCTATTGAAGCAACACATTAAGTGTAAAAGCCCTTAAAATTGCAGGCAGAAGCACTGAGCGAAGGGATGTTTAAGCTTTTAAAATAATTACATGAAGTATAAGAAAATGGTTTCTTGACCATCAGAATAATTTTTGACGCTTATTTCCTTGTCTGTTGCCTTGTTTGTTCCCCAGCCTTGTATATGTTTTACACCATTTCTAATGATTCAAGGCTGAGGTAGTATGGTGTTTAAACTAGTGGGTTTGATGATTACCTGTAATTTTCAGGATCAAAATAAATGCTCTGGAAACTAGTGTGCGATGTTCACCTGGGGGCTTTACAAAGGTGTATCCCTGCTGAAATCAAGCCTTAATGATTTCTGGAGGAAAAAAACAACTATGGTGTGGGATAGATTCAATGAACAGAAGGAAATGATAAGCAATATGCTATGTGCTCTACGAAGTCCTTTCTCTAAGAATAAGTTTTTAAAATAGTTACATAAATAGCTCAGACCAGCAGCGTTGCATTATCACTCCTGTCTTCTTGCTGTATCTGAAAGGAATAACTTGAAGTCAATGGCAATTTTAGGTGATTGACATACGGGAATGGACCCAAGAACATAAAATTACAGAGCTGGTGAAAAAAATTAATGGGTGTGAGAGATGTTCACAATCAGGAAAATTACTCTGACAGTATCTCCTAATTTCTTCTGGAAATAACAGCCACTCTCACCAAATTGAATACATGAGCAGAACAGCAAGCAGGATCAGGGCAATATCTGTAACACCATAATATTACGTTCACAGATCTCAGAGTAACTTCTCTCTTTTAAAATACAGATGGCAACACTGTCTGAAATATTATTAGCACCTGAAATGGGCTGAGCTATGGGGGTTTATAACAATAAATTCTATGGAGTCACTCCTAATTTTGCTGGTGTGAGATCTCCATCAGGAATGGTTTTAGCTCTTCATTTTGGTTTTCTTAAACCTCTTACCAGTTCAAATACACAAATCCAAGAGAATACAGATTCTGGTGGATGGCTGCTGGAATGGGCCTGTTCTCTTCAGCTCCTGGACAAAGGCTGTTCACGCCACAGCTGGCAGAGAAGCAAAGAGGCTGAGGAGCTTTTTAGAGACTGAATACATGCACTGGTGTGTCGGGAGCAGCAATGAAGCCCCACTGGCACAGGCAATGAATATAATCCTAGTCAGAAGAGGCTAAAACTTCCCCAGATGAAGACCAGGTCAGAATTTCTTTCCTTTTGGCAAGAAGCGTTTGCATTTCTAACCTATGTTTTTACAAGGTTAATTTATGCTGGTGTCGGGTTTTAGGGCGGAAAGTGTCCTGCAGCAAATCGAAATTGCTGGTGGATTTAGCAAATAAGTGAGTTGATGGAGTGAGGGAAGCAGTATGGGTGAAGGTAACAGTCGCTGAAGAATAGCAAGACACTTTGAAAATATTTAGTGCCACAAAATTACTATTAAAATTCCAAAGACAAAGTAGTATCGATCATGCCTTCAATGTTCTGTCAAGCCGGACATTTTGAAATTGGATCTCAAACTTCTCGTCCTGCTGGTTCACAGCAATTTCTTCTGCCACCTCTCCAAGATCTGGCTCTTGCACTGACAAAGAAATTCAGCCTTTCTGCTCTTTCCTCCTCAAATTCATCTGCTGTGGCCTCTTGAGTGAAATTGTTTACAGAGAGAGTGGTCAGGCATTGGAATGGCCTGCCCAGGGAGGTGGTGGCTTCACCGTCCCTGGAGGTTTTTAAACTGAGATTGGACATGGCACTTAGTGCCATGATCTAGTAAACGGACTGGAGTTGGATCAAGGGTTGGACTTGATGATCTCTGAGGTCTTTTCCAACCCAATTGATTCTATGATTCTATGATTCTGGTTCAAAGCCTTTGCTTTTAAAATCCTGTTACTGTATTTGTGTCGCACGTTGGTGTTAATTCATACGCTGAGATTGTTTTCACTGGTATTTTGCCAAAATCCTACCAACTCTACGTGGGCCATACGCCTAGCGGCAACAGCGCCTTTTCACATGTTGTTACAGGAAAGTCATGATAGCCTCATAAATAAAACATTACATCATTACGTCATGAGGGCTCAGCCTCACTAAAGGCTCTCTTTAAAGAGTAATTTGATGATACTGTTGGAGCCAAGTCATGCAGTCAGTCATTCTCTCACATCACTTCAGGTTTTAATTAAACAATTACTTAACAGCTTTCCTTAAATTTCAAAGCTGAATAATGCAGGACTTACTTCCTCAATTAAGGAGGGAATCGTTATCTGTTGCTCTGAGCCTAGTCTGAAAAAAAATATCACAGTTCCACAGAAAGCTGTTAAAGTTCCTACAACTAAATTCATTTGGGTTTTCTTTCTTTATTCTGGACCAAATTCTTGCCTTGTCCGGATGAGATACTACAGATTTGAAGTTATTTTGACAAAGTAACCTCAGGAGTTCACCTAAACACCAGTATCCCCTTTTCTATAAACAAAGTGCTGAGGCTTCTCTGCTGGGGATTTAGAGCTCTGTTTAGCTAATTTTGTTCCACTGAATGATAGAATTATTATTATTGTTGTTGTTGTTAAGTTAGCGATGTGCCTGCAAAGAATTAGGCAGCTTGCTCTCATTTCAGGACAGAAGATATGCTTTGTGATTTGTTTAAAGTGTTTTGATAAAGCTCAAAAAAAAAAAAAAGCCTGGTTGGGCTAAGGGGTATAGGGGCCAGTGAGAAGAAGAAGGCGAAAGCATAAATATGAAACTGCTCCTCCAAAAGCAGAGATCCACGTTAATGAGGCCACGCAAGTCTTATCAGGAGGCATAGCAAGATAGCAAAGTACAAATGAAACATTTGCCTTTAGATATTTTGAGAGGTTGGCTGGTGAGAAACCACGATTACCCCTGAACAGAAGTTCTTGACAGGTGTGGGACTCAAAGAAAGAAAGGATTGTCTCAACATTGCAAAGACGCATAATTTGGAACTGCAAGGCTTATCACATCAAACTGCAGTAAGTAACCAACTTTCTGCAACATTAGTAGAGACTAACACTTGCGAGGCTTGTACAGGAGGCCTTCTGCAAGGTTCTGCCAGAGAATATGTTGAAGCGTTGCAGACGCAGCAATAGTTCAGCAAGGAACTGACACACTGCTGCAAAGGAGTCTAGAGAACAGGGACTGCTAATGAGCATCGAGATCATGAAACATGAACTCCACTGTCAGGAAGAGAGCAGCCAGCTGGCCATCTGGTCTAAAGCAGCCTTGTAGCCACCAGCTCAGCATTTTTGAGCTAAAGGGGAAAAGTACACAGCGAGGAAGACTACGAACCTTCCTCCAGAAGACCCCGGCCCATGACCACCAGAGACCACCAGACGGCAGTGCGCATGCTGGAAGAGGAGATTTATCATGCCTAGTTCCTGTGAAAAGGTGGAGAAAAGGCAAGGACAATGGCAATAAAAGAAGTGCAGACCAGCACCTAGTCACAGTGTTCCCCCACCGATGATGTCAGACCTGCGGGACGCTGCTGGACTCCATGGTGGTATTGGTTTCTTCTTCTTTTGCCTTTCTCTTTCTCTCCCCTCCCCCCTTTTTCCTCTCTCTCTTTCTTTGCACTCGAAGAATAAATACTCAAAAGAAAACACAACATTGACCTCGTTTGTGTCTTAATTTCACCTCTGGGATCGTTGTAGCTTGACTGAGTACAATTCAGGACGAGACAACAGTGGATCATTCTCTAATGGCCCAACCCTCTGTCCCTGCTCTGACATGCTTCTTCCCTTCTACAGGCTGACTGGAGGCACCAAAACGAATTGTGCCTGACAACCATGCTAACCAGCTCCCTACAAAAGAGCTCGTAATTTCATTTAGCTGGTGCACCTCAGCAGAGAACCGGCATTCGGCAGTGGCTGCCATGTGGTGAGCCTGGCAGCGCAGGGATAAACACCGCAGCAACACTCCCCAGCACAGCTCCCACTCCCTTGCACTGCCTGCTTCTGTGCCTGACCTTGTCAGGGATCAAGGAAAGTGGGTTTCTTGGTGTTTTTTTTTTTAATTAATATAATATGGTTCAGCAAAGATCAGTGCCAATAGTAATGTTTTATGTGGAGAATGAAATGCCTCCTTGACAGAAGAGATGTGCAGGGTCTGTCTGCTATCAAGGGCTAGTTTCTGCCTTTGAATTCCAGGTGACTTTCATTCACTGTTTCCAAGTATTTAACATGCAAACTGCAGCCATGCCCTTTCCAAGGGGAATGTTTACTAAATTAAACATTAAAGGAATATGGAAGCTATTCTCTATTCTAATGATATTTCATTAGGAAAAAAAACATGGAAATAGATTAAAATAATTAGTCTTAATAAGCAGTAATTGCCAGGTCTTGTGCAATAGAATAGTCTTCACAATTTAGAGATGGAGAATAATCATGCTGTGGAACTACTAATACCCACTGCTTTGAATATTAATTTAATTTGTAAAGTGTGCTTAAGTTCTTGTTTTCTTAGACTACATGGTCCAAACCATTGACACCCTTGTGTATTCACTATCCATCAGCATAGTATCCATCCTGCTATCCAACAGGGTACATGTTTATTGGATCAGGACCATCTGAGGTAGCTTCAAGTAAATAGGTTAATAATGAAGTTTAAGAATTTAATTTGTGCAATGCAGAAGTTTATCGTGTGCATAGAGCCGGGTTGTCTGTACTGAGTGTTCTGGACCAATTTTTGCTTCAAGTGAGCTGTGTGCTTAGTTTTAAGTTTCAGGGCAGCACTAGCCCCGCTATGTGCAGAGAACAGGCAAACTACTACGCCAGCTGAATCACAAAAAAAACCAAAATCCTTTTTTCTGTTAATTTGACTTTCCCCATCTTGAGAACAAAACCATAGCTCCCTATGCAGTAATCACCCTGCGTTATTGCAAGAAGTGTGCCAAACTGGAACTGTGCATAGAATAGTAGAATCATTATGGTTGGAAAAGACCTTCAAGATCAAGTCCAACTGTTAACATTATCTGGTTGAGCCCTCCGGGCTGGCCTGGGTTTCTTTGGAAAAATGCAGATTAACAGCATCTTTCCTCTTCAGTCTCACTTTCTCAATCTAAAGCTCACTCTAAACTTCCTAATAACAGGAATATCAGCATGGTGAAGAGGCAGCAAGCATTATTTGGTGCAGCTTGCCACGGTATTTTTATGCCATATAGTTGAGTAAATCTTCTGCAGTCCATTTTAATGGGGGAGAAACAACTATTAAATTTAAAAAATAATTTTATGCGTGTATACGCTTTTCTTAGGAGAATTTCAAACATGAACATGGAATTATTTTGTACAGCAATTGTGGTGTTCCTCGTGTTTCAGCTAATCTAGAAAGAACCAAGCATGATCCTGCGGACAAACACAGCAACCAGATTTACAGCTATGAAGAGGGATCCCTCAGTGTTACCTGCAGCAACTCTGCCAAGGCTGGGAAGATGGAGATCTGAAGATAATGCTCTGCTAAAAGATCAGTCCAATAAAAAGAGGGCGGGGAGATGTCAGCAGCTAAAAGTCTGAAGGATAGCCAGCCAGGAGCCCACACTAGTATTGGGAACGTAAGGAAACTGAGACCACCTCTCTGAAGTACATCTAATTAAAAGGCCAACAGGAAGCAACTCTTTATCCAGTGAATTTAAACGTCTAACTACACTCTATTAGGCTGTGGTTTGACAGCAGAAATGCAGCACTGACTCTAGGCTGGATCAGAAATGTCAAGACTATATAACGCGGAGTTCTGACTCTGGCTTGTTTTGGAGGGCTTAAATTGTTTTAAAAAAAAATGTTGACAGGCTAACTTGGTGTTGGCAAGCTTTACACTAGATCAGATGTCATCTGCCTGTGCCATTGTAATGATGCCATATCGGGTATCATCCCTCCTGCTGCAGCTACTGTAAAAATACAAACTTGTGCTTGGGTTGAATCAAAAGTGTGAGCCTGCAACTGATTGGCATCAAATTAATATTAATGAGTTGGTCTGACAACACACCAAACTAGTATTCAAAATCCTTGACCAACAGCCTGGGATGCCTAGTGTAATCGAGGTAGCGCCAGTGTCTCCTTTTACACGTGGTTTCTCATGATCTTTATTTTTTGGTGGTTTTCTACCGTAAAAAAAGACACTGGAACGGGCTTCAGCATGCGTCCTGTGTGTGCTCCTGCTGCTCACATCTCCTGAAGGAAAAACTCAACTTGCTCTGAGGCCTAACCGGTTCAGCCTGCCGGCTATCACGAGTGACGATCAAGGGCCCAGAGAGGTGCGTGTTCACATCGCTGGGATCGATCGTGCCTCCCAGCGAAGGCGAGCGGTGCGATGCTGCAGGACGCGCTCAGACCGGCACTCCAGGAACCTGAGAAGAGCTTTGAGGAAAAAGAACACCAACACACCCAAACCTTGCCAGAGGTGCCTCAAGCCTCAAAACAGCAGCAGCCCATGACAAGTGACAGGACTAGAGGGCACGGCCTGAAACTGCATCAGGGGAGGTTTAGGTTGGATTTCAGGAAGCCCTTCCTCATGGAGAGGGTGCTCAGGCACTGGGATGCACTGCCCAGGGAAGTGGTGGAGTCACCGTCCCTGGAGGTGTTTAAGGAGAGGCTGGATGTGGCACTTAGTGCCCTGGTCTGGCCAATGTGGTGGTGTTGGGTCATAGGCTGGACTTGATGGTCTCAGAGGTCTTTTCCAGCCTCAACAATTCTGTGATTCTGTGAAGTAGGCCACTGCCACCTTGTCCGGGTCCGTTGGGGCAGTGTGACCTTGTCCGGGTCCGTTGGGGCGGTGTGCAGCCTCGTCGCGGCAGGGTCTGGCCCGTAAGGCCCCGGGGAGGCCTCTTGCCGAGCCCCTCCTGCCCAAGACTGGGGCGGGCTCTTCCCGGCAAACCCCGGCACGTCGGGCCTGCTCCGCCGAAGAGCCGGCAGCCGCCCCCCGGGCCCGGGTGGGAAATGCCACGGGAGGAGGCTGCTTCTCACGAGGCTTCCCGGCGGAGGGGGCTCCTCAGAGCTCCTTCCTCCCCGGGAAGGGCGAGGGCACCCCCTTCCTCTCTGCGCTGCCGCGGCCAGGAGCGAGCGCCCGACCGCGACGCCTGCAGCGAGGAGGCGGCACCGGAGCGACCACGGCGCGGCAGCACCGGGAAAGAGAGGAGGCGGCGCCGATGCCACCACCGCCCGGCCCCGCCCGCCCCTCCTCTTCCGGGGCGCCCGCCCTCCGCCCGCCCTTTCTCTCCGCCGCTCCCGTGAGGAGCAGCTGCGGCCGGCACGGCCCGCCGGGACCCGCCCCGCCTCCTCGCCGGGCACCTGCTCGGGGCGGAGCGGCGGCGGCCGAAGGAGCGGTGGCCGTCGGCGGCGGCTCCGGCAGCAGCGCCGCTAGCAGCCCCGCTGGCGGTGAGTGCGGGGGCCGGCGGCGGCCACACAGTCTCGGCGGGGCCTGGTTAGGCCCGGCGTGAGGTGGGCGGCGGGGCGGGGGTCCGGCTGGTGCCGCGCGCTGGGTGAGGCGGAGCCGAGTGCTCGGGGCCCGGGGGCGGTCATTGTCCCTGGCAGCGCCGCCTGCGCCCACGGCGCCCTGCGGGCCCATCCCCCGCCCCGGCGGCCGGGAAGGAGCGGGCTGGGAGGCCGGGGGGGCTCCGGAGCGCCGCCGGAAGCTCCACCGCGCCCACCGGTGGGCCTGCCCGGCCGGGTGGAGGCAGCGGGCGGGCGGGAGGCGCCGCTTTCCTTCCCCGGTGCGGGGTGGGGCGTGTGTTGGCCGCTGTGAGAGGGGCGTCTGCCGAACCCGCTGTGGTGCCGGGGGGAGCCGGGAGCAGCGGCCCCTGCGTCCCGCCCCACCCCGGGGGGGCCTGCCCGTGCGGTGTTGGCGGTGCGGAGCTCCCGCGTTCCGGGCCAGGTTCGGGAGGGCCGCGAACAAAGCGACGGGGCAGGGGCCGTAAGGCGCCCCGGGGCTGTCAGCGCCGTGTGTCCGTCGGCCTGTTCCCCTCTCCCAGTGTCTTGACGGTTCCAGAAGCGCTGTGTTGCTGTGAACCCGCTGGGCGAGGAGCGGAGGGGAGCTGAGCTTGCTGTCTGTTGTTACTGTAAGGACAGCACTTCCCTCGGAGGTGAGCAAGGCATAAATACCAGCAGTCCCTGTTCTTAGTAATTTATATGCTGTCACACACAGATTTGCAGCAGTTGGTGGGTTTATCATAACTTACGGCAGCACAGGTTTTGTGCAGCAGTCATACATTGGGTTTAGCGTGGCTTACAGTTTAGCTGAATATATTTTCAGCATTGAGTCAGACCAAGATGAATTGGTACCGATTTGATGAAATGTGGGGTTTCTGGTACTAACTCGTTTGGTTTAGTTGATTATGCACAATTACTCATGTGCATCTGAGGGGGCAGTAATGTCTCGGGAGGGATCAGTGATAGCAGTCTCCTCATTTGGCTCAACTCCATCCAGAACAGCAGCACCTAATTTTTATTGCAATTCTTAAATGCCTCAAGTCACTTGTAAATATAGTTTAGGTTCCTGAATTACAAGAGTTTAAAACAAAGGCTGCTCAATTTGCTGGGAGATTTTAATTACCTGCTTACCTTGCGTGTTTGTGGGCCTCAAGGAAAAGTGAATCTTTCCCAAAAGTTTTACTAGGTGTGGACTGCTGGAGGAAGAGTGTGGAAGAGGATGCCAGAAAGGGAGGGGAAGAAATATGCAAAAGGCATGGAAGGATCTCTGGTGACGGAAGCCACGTTGTGGCAGGCTGTGAAACACAGGGCTCGGCACAGGGGCAGAGAACTTGAATGACTAAGTCTTTCCCCGTGTTTTCGTCCTTCCCTTCTGAAGGACTAATCAGAAGCTGTGAGAATTTTTCTGTTGGTGGGTTGGTTTTTTTTTTTTTTAAATATTGGTGTTGATGAGGTGAGCTGAAATTAATGAACTTCCTTTAGAGGCACACCCTGTTATCCTGATAAACAGCTGTCTGTCTGAATGAGTGTCCATGCATTCCTCCACATCTGCCTCCAGCAAAATAACTGGTATTTCTGCCACCGCTTTTGTAAGAGCAATCAAACCATCTCTCAATCCGCCTGCGCTCTGATGAGATGGGCTTGATTTCGGTGCAGTGTTGCCTTGTGGGTGTTCACCTGTCAGGAGGTAACGTAGGCTGGGCTGGTGTCGCAGCGAGCTGGCAAGTGATGTGGTTGCACACAGTTAGGTTTGCTTTTCCTCTCAGGTGGCAGCAGGCGCTCACTGTCTGCGGGGAAGGAAAGAAACGTGCTGGGAGTCCCTTGCTGGGAGCAAGGGCTCATTTCTCTGGTATGGCTGGGGAAAGTGACCTGGACTCCTCGGTCTCCTGGCAGTGCTGCTGTGTGCCATTGCTGATTCTGGATAAATAAAGGGTTTCTTTTGGTTTTCTGTTGGGTTTCTGACTTAAGGTGAAAAAGCAAAGGTCTCCATCATGGTTTATGTGCTCAGTAGGCAGAAAGCTGTGGTTTGTCTCTAGGACTATGACAGGAATGGGTTTAACATGTCCCCTTAGGAACTGGAAGGCAGAAGTGGCTGGGCATGGTGCAGTGACATTTAAGGCTCTGTAATAGATGGGTGTTAAAGGCCTCTAATTCAATGCATCATAGAAATGGCTGACCAATATGTTTGTGGGTCATGCTTTCTTCATGTGAAAAACCCCAACTATTTGAGAGTGAAATACCTAATTTATTATGTGTTACAGATTTCTCTTGCTCAGTCTTTCCAAGTTGGCATTGTAATCTGTTTTTCTGCAAAGGTGAGGCATCGCCTGCTAATTAGTACCATTAAATGGGTTGGTTTTAAATGAGAGAGCACACTGGGCTTAAGTTACGTGCTCAGTAGATCTACTCAGTTATTGTTATGCTTTTACTCAAATGTGCAGTGGCAGGGGAATACTTCCTATGTATCCAAAGTAATTACTTAAAACTTGCTTGGTGATCTGCTAAGAAATACTGCATCATTCAGCTAGGCCTGTACTTTCCATAGTAGGTCTTCATCCTACTCTGAGTTTAAGGGGGAACGATCATTTTTATGTCTATGTATTCCATATAGCAGGCAGTGGAGAGTTATGCCCACCTGCTGGCCCTGCATGGGGCGGTTACCTCGTTGGCGTGAGGCCTGGTTGTCTGATAATGATCCTTGGTATTGGGATACAACCTGTATCAAGCTACCTTCCCTGGCTTGTGCCAAAGAAAAAGGGTAAATCTGAGAGGGAGGGCAAAAAGTTCTGCAAAGCTGTGGAGGCTGTAGTTTCAGGAGGTTGGAGGGATGCTTCTGGTGCAGGGCATCTCTCGGCAGATGAAGCGGAGCGTCAGAGCTTGCCACACTCCATGGGTTGTGATGTGTTTGGCAGGAGTGTGCCATCGCTGCCCACCGTTCCCAGCTGCTTTGCCACAGCTGCCATGGGAGATGCTCTGGACCAGATGAAGACATTTGGCAAATATAAGATGGCAAGGAAAAGGAAAAATGTGGAAGAAAAACAAAAATTAAAAAGAGAAGGAATAGCCCTGTCATCTGCTTGGTGGTGCTTGTGGTGAGGATTTGGGCTGTGAGGCTCTACAGTGGTCTGAGAGTGCTACAAAATATTCTGGAGATTCAAAGCACTTGAGTTGTGGGGAAGGTGCTCTGAGAGAGAAAAAAGGCCCGGAGAAGGGATCTGTAGTCAAAAAGGGCATTCATTGAATATTGGAGAGCTGTGAGGAAATGGAGGATGGAGATACAGATCTCGGTCATTTGGATTGATCTGTTACCTCCTGTGTTGTCTGAGAGGGATTGGTTTAGAAATATCTCAGCTGAGTTTCTTTTGCCTCAGCTGGAGTGTATGTCCTTGACTTAAAGATCTGTTCTAACTCATAGTTTTCAAACCTATCATGTGTGTCCTGCCCTGAGGTGATGTGCCTTGAGCTGGGAGTCATCCCCGTGGGCTGGCAGAGCTGTAATTCAGCTTCAGGCACCTTCCTGGTGCTGGGGTGGCGGTGCTGGAGCACAGGGCAGGGTTGTGCTACACACATCATGAGATCCGTCCTCCAGTCCCTGCAGGGTTGGGAGTGGTAGATAAAGGTGCTGTTGGGAGTGGGGTTTTGAGGTTGAAGGTGTTTAGTGGAAGAATCGGGGCAAAATGGGTGTGTGCATGGTCTAGCACAGCACTGGAAGCCTCTGTCTGGTATGATGATACCCAGGTTTGTCTGGGAAGCATTGGCCGAAGTCGATGTGAAGTCCTGGTGCAGGTGCTGAAACGTTCAGTCTGGTTTGCTGAGACATATTTCTCTGTTCTTATGCTCTTTCCTGGGCAATTGCTGTTGGAGGTGATAAGATTTGCATGGAAGCTGAATAGACAAGAGTATGCCAGGCTTGTGTCCTTCTTGGGCAACAGCTGGGGTGGGAGCCTCATGGAACAGCCTTTGAATCTGCTATTATAACTTAACTACTAGAAAAGTTGCCAGTTCTGCACTTTTCATTTAAGGATAGGGTAAATGGCTTTCTGTATTGCAGGTTTCAAGATTTATTTTTTTTTTTAAGGCTGGATTGCAGCTGAGCTTTTAATTTGATTGTGTTTTTGTCAAATACTTGGCTGTCTTGGTGTTGAGACTCAATTCCTGGTTTCTCTTTCTTGACAGACACTGCAGCAATACATGCTTTGGTGTGTCCCCCACAGCTTCCAATTGATCTCTGCCTAGAAGACAGTCAATGAAAAGCTTGCAGCTGCTTCTTATCTTTTAGGGCAGAGCAAGAGAATAGTAAGCTGAGTAGTTCTCTTCAGCAGGGGTCAGTGTCTGTCTGCCAGTCTACTTTGTGGCCCAGACTGTGAAAGACTGGCGTATCCCTTCCTCTGAAAGATTTGGGAGGCCGTGGCAGTGGTGGTTGGGCAATGAAGTGCAGCAGAACCTTGATGGTGAGCGCGACTGCCGCGGACCTGCCCTCTGTGTGTCCTGCATAGGGCGTCTTCCATGAGCTCCCATAGATGATGGAAGGCACCCAAAAGGCATGTAAAGCAGTCTGTGTATTTATGGTCTGTTTGCAGGAGAGTTAACTACATCTACTCAGTCTGTGCTCTGTTTGCAAGATTTTAGCTGGTTGAAGCTTGGTGTGGGACTCTTGGCCTTGGGAAGAGTCCCAGTTCCCCTCCGTCCAGCTGGATGACTGCAGTCAGTTGTGATTTCTTGTATTTCGTGCTTGAGAAGGTCAAGGAGATTGAAGGTTGTTCTGTTCAAGAGAGGAAGTTGTTAAAAATTTATAACCTTTCTGAAAGCATGTCTTCAGGTTAGCACATCCCATACAATTTCTGGTAATTTTCAAGTTAACTTCTCTCAAGATACACCTTTATGGTTTGTGGCGGACAGATACAGAATTTCCTACTTGTCAAAGCACTGATCTCTCAGGGATGGAATCAAAGGAGAGCTGGCAGCAGGTTTGAGGTTGTTTCTCCTGAGAGAGGAAGTTGCCTGACTTCCATTCCAAAAGTCAAGGAAAACAAAATAAAGGGAAGTTCCCATTAATATTTAAAAACTGTCTAAGCACAGTTACTGATAACTCATCCAACAAGTCACTTAGTGTCGTAACACAGCAAACACAGGCAGCACTATGAACTTAACAATATTGCTTCCCAGTTAAAAAAAAATGGTTCTTTTTGTTTTCTTAGTGACAGCATCCCGTATAGTACAACGGGAGGACTTGATGAAATTTGGAACCCAGAGCATAACAAGTCGTGAAACCTCTGCTCCAGCTTGATGTGACCTTTCAGAAACACCTGACTGGCTCTCTTGGGAGGCGTAGGGCCTTCGTTTCGTTCAAGCAATTCTACTCTAGACAAGTTTGCTACCTGGTACCAACCTACAAAAAGCTTGCTTGTAGTATAGAACCGTATTGCTGATCTAGGTGAGACGATCTAAACCTAAAATTGACAGAGTGCTTACGAAATCGGTATAGATGAATTTGTGATTCTGATGTTAAACTGGGGTCTTGACTAGGGGTTAAGTGTTTGCTACCTTTGTATGCTGCGTGTTGTATCTTGAATATCGCTGTGTGAAAATCCTATTGCGTGGGTCACTTTTTAGGAGGCTCATCGAAACAAATGAACGCTTTCTTTCCACTAAACAAAAGGAGTGTCTTTGCTGGAAATTACTGTAATCCTCTTTATCCTAAGGCAAGATCTAGGACATGCTGTCACAGTCCTTCTCACGCTTTTATTACGACTCTTTAGCCAGTCTTGGAAGAATAAGAAATCTTTCATTATGTATCTTCAGTTTCTAGCCAGCTCCATCTGTGTTTCAGGTTCTGTAGGGTGGGGTTTAATGGTACTTTTGTCTGGTTTGATATTTATGTGCTCACTTGAAAACGAAGGATAAGGTTCAAAACTGAGGGGAAGGTAGAAAGAATGGGGTGTAAAACACTGTCCCTTTGTAATGCCTACCACAAGAGAACCCAGGAGTGAATCTTTGAAGCTTGTGGGACACAGCTCTTGTTAAAATGTGTTAGCCAAGGGGTCTAGTTTTTTGTTTCTGAAATCCTGTTCAGTTTGGTAAGGTGTGTTTTTATGGTTGAAATATGGGAAAGTATTTTGGTTGCAATGTTACTTTTATTTGAAAAATAGTATTTGGGACCTGGCATTGGAGCACCATCTTTAACTTTGGCTAGTATGATCTTAGAGTAGAGCAGAGGGCCTGAAGTTAATCCATGCTATGCAGACCTCAGATACACGCCTTTAGGATCTAAGAGGCAATGCTGACTTCATATTTGAAAGTTCAGGGAACAAATATTTTATATTATCTTTGGGATATGCTGGGGTTGTTTGTCTGTTTGGTTTGTTTGTTTGTTTGTTTTTGCTTCACTGTCCCTCACAACACTTCTTACAAGTTCATGCCTCATGGAAAGAGCCATTGCAGAGCAAATGCTCCAGTGGTAAACAGGAGACTTTTGAGATTAAAGAAAAATCAATTTAAGAGTGTTTTCTCCTGATCTAAGAGATCTATTGTTGTGTCTTGCAAATGGTTATCTGGTTTGCTTGTGGTGCAGCTTAATGGGCAGGAAGCGAATGTTTCCAGAATCACTCTGAAATATAGTAGGTGGTTGTCTAACGTCCACCTGTGGTGATAGGTATCAGAAGTAGGCTGTACATTCTTCTCTAAGATACTGCTGTTTTAGCCATGGGCTAATCATACAAAAGTAAGATATAGCTAGGGGTAATATTTTATTTGACCAATTAGTGTGGTTGGGGGTGGGGTGTGTGTGAGGCACTGGGTCAGTCATAGGAGTACACACCTACTTCTCCAGGTTTCTTGCATACCTGGAAGCTTGCTGGGTTTTTTGTGGGTTTGAGGTTGGTTTGTTTGTGTTTTTTTCTTTCCTCTTTCAATTTTAGTTGGTGTCGTGGTTTGACCCTGGCCGGCCACCAGGTACCCACAAAGCTGCTCTCTCACTCCCCCTTCACTGCTAGACAGGGGGAGAAAATATTTCAAAGGGCTCAGGGTTTGAGATAAGGACAGGGAGATCACTCTCATTTACCGTCCTGGGCAAAACAGACTCAGTTTTGGGGAAATTAATTACATTTATTAAGAGAACCAATCAGAGAGGAGTAGTGAGAAATCAGAAAAAAGCAAACAGATCTTAACAAACAGAACACCTTCCCCCCATCCCGCCCTTCTTCCTGGGCTTAACATCAATCCCAGTTTCTCCACCTCCTCCCCCCGAGCGGCGCAGGGGGACAGGGAATGGGGGTTACGGTCAGTTCATCCGACGTTGGTTCCACCGCTTCCTCACTCCGGGGGAGGACTCTTCACTCTTCCCCAGGGCCACTGTGGGCTCCCTCTCACGGGAGACAAGCTTCACGCTCTCTTCTCCGGAGTGAGTCCTCCCACGAAGGGCAATTCATCACAAACTGCCCGACATGAGACACCTCACGAGGGGCAGCCCACCCCTCGTGAGTCTGAGGCGCAGTCCTTCAGGGGAAACTGCTCCAGCGTGAGCCACCCGCAGCGTCACAAAAGTCCCACCGGCCAACCTGCTCCAGCGTGGGCATTCCTCTCTTCCATGGGCTACAGGCTCTGGCAGCGACTTGCTCTGATGCGGGCTTCCCACGGGCTACAGTCCCCTTTCAGGGATCCACCCACACGGCGTGGAGTCCTCTATGCGGTGGACATCTACGCGGTGATCCTCACGGTGGACATCTGCACCTCGCCCATGGGCTGCAGGGGGACAACCCGCTTCACCATGGTCTTCACCACGGACCCGGGGGACTCTCTGCTCTGGCGCCTGGAGCTCATCCTCCCCCCCCTCCTTCTTCACTGACCTTGGTGTCTGCACAGATTCTCACTCCTCCATCTCTGTGCCAGCTGTTATGGCGCAGTTCTTTTCCCCATTCTTAAATATGTTTTTCACAGAGGCGTTCCTCTGCTATCACCTTACTGATAGGCTCAGCCTTGGCCAGCGGCGGGTCCCTCTTTGGAGCCGGCTGGCATTGGCTCTATCAAACTCAGGGAGCTTCTAGCAGCTTCTTGCAGAAGCCACCCTGCAGCTCCCCCCCCGCCGCCAAAATCCGGCCAGGCCAAACCAGTACAGTTGGTCAGGTAAAAGATTCTATTAAAGAAATTGTTTCAGCACTGAGAGTGTCAAGAAGGCCATGCTTAGCTGATCCAGACTAGTCTTCTGTATCTGAGTGTCTGAGCAAATAATTACAGAAAATACCACAGCACATATAGAGTGACTTTGACTTGGTTGTTTCCTTCCAGTTTCAGGTGACTGGTTGTTCATTAATTTCAGAGCTGCTGATGGATCTGGTTTTGTATCTATTTATATTTCTGGCCTTTATAGCATCTTGTGGTAACTGGGAGCTGTAGGCATGGGTATGTGATTCAAATTCTAACTTTTAACCAGTGACCTGATAATTTCACTCGGCTGTAATCCTTGTGTTTGCTAAGCAATAAATAATCATTCAACTCTTGTTCACCAGTCCTGTTACTGGCAAGTTCATTTTGCCTTTCATCACCTGTTTTTCATGTTTCTGGTATCTTTTTGTAAAGAAGAGCAAGGAGGGTAAATGACAGTGATATTTCTTGTTCTTCCATAGCTTTGATGAGAAGGGATGCCCACAACTACTTCCAGGATTCAGGAGCAATGCTTTCTCTCGTAGTGCACCCACTATATATTTAAATGTGTGTCTAGGTGGTAGGTTAGTAACAAGTTAAGTATAAAACTGAAAAGCGATCTTTTGTGCATGGTTTTATTTGGATGAAGTGTGTGATGGTACAGCAGTTAAGACTTGATGGAGCATTTACAGTTGACAGTACGCCTGTAACCATGTAAAATATCTGTATATTACAAATTTCAAATTCATTATATCTAGAAGGGTCCCTTCGGAGAGCTGGCCAAATAACGACCATCCCACCGATATGGCTACAAGTTGTTCACCCTTTTTTGCTCCAGACAGCCCAATCTATACAGTGAAGCAGTGTCCCCGCGCCTGCCCCTTAACAGAGTTGGTCAGTCCCAGGTTTACACGCGCCAGTGTTTTATTGGGCAGTGCCATTCAGCTATGCAGGCGGCTCTCGCCCCCCCTTCTCCCCCCAGGGCCAGCACCTCCAGCCAAGCATCTCGCAAAGCTCTCACAAAACAGATAAAAACCTCCTTCTCCTCGTGCCTCAAGGCAGCTCCAAGGACAGAACCTTTATTTAGGCCTAAGCTGGGTTGTCCAAACCTTTGAAGGGATACCGCACCCCTGCTCCACAAGAAATACCCCTACAATTATATATGCAGTTTAGAATATAACTCTATGCAAAAATGTTTTACTTTGTAAACTTCATTTTAAAGCTGTTTGTCTCTCTCCTCTATCATCTGTAGCATTTAGTATATACTGATGATTATCTATAGTGATTTTTTTCAGTTGCTGCAGCTTGCTGTTGAGATTACTAACATTAAAGAGTGAATAGACAGCATTACAAAATGGAGGGGAAAAAAGGAGCAGTGGTCAAATACTTAAATCTTCTTTATGAAGAAAATGAGCTGTGTTCCGAGATCAGCAGGAAAAATGTTGCTTGCTTACCTTAAAATGAGAATTAGAGGTAAAAGTAAAACATGCTGAAGCTGTGCCTCACCCCAACCTTGAAGCATCTAATACTACACTTGTTAAAAGCAGCTGTCCCTGTTGCAATTTGTAATGCGATTCCATTACCAGACTAGTAAATTGTATCCTTTTTACAGCTTCAAGAAATTCATATAAACACCTGAGAAGATGACAAGGTCTAGATCAAGATCGCCACGATGGAAACCAAGGTATTTAACTTGTGTTCTGAAGTGTCGCTCTGTTTGAGGATTTATAATTAGTATTTAAAACCTGTGTAAGAGAAAGAAAATTGCATCCAGAACTGCAAAGTGTATTTTATAAATTATTTGCTTTCCAAACTGAACACCACCTGTGTTTTTTTCCCAACTCACAATTTTATTATTATGATTTTATTTTTTCTTAAGCTGCAGGTGTTGAGGTATTGCTGTCTGCCAAGAAGCTTTTCAGCTTGTATATTTGGGAACTTGGGACTACCTTTAGCACAAAATCCAAGCACCGAACTAGTTAAGGTTATTTTTACTTACTCAAGCAGCACATGGTGTGTTTAACGTCTGTAGCTCACTGCTGTTTTGCCTCTTGATCTACAGGGAGGGCCAGATCTACTGTTAAAAAGAAAAAAATGTCTTGTTTTAAATGCCTTTGGCTTTCTGACCCTGTGGATCTGATCTGCGGATTGATCTTCAGTGTGGTTAGATACGCGTTGCAGAATAAAGCGAATTGAAGACACGGGAGTCAGTGCCGTTCTTTTTGGACACTGGCCTAGTAGCATTTGCCATTGATGCATGTCACCAGAGTAACATGCAGGTGACTTCATGCCATTTGTTACTTGCTGAATTTTTAGGACTTGCGATGGCAATTTGAGATGTTGAAACTAGGAGGCTGGAATACAATTTTAAGCTAGCAAGAGCTATTAGTGTGTAATATGAAGCTGCATTTTTTTGTCGGGTTTGGGTTGCTTTTCTAAACAGACTTTGAGTTATAATGACCGAGACCAAGGGGGTTTGTTAGATGACACATACAAATGCGCATGCATTTTTGTTTGTTGCTAAAAAGAGAAATCCTATCTGCTTTCATACTAGATGGATAGTTGTGAATATGCCCTTTGAGTGAAGGGTGGGGAGGGATACCCTGGCTGTCACTAAAATGCGAGTCTTAACCAGAGCAAGACGGGGCAGCAGCAGCAGCGCGGGTGCTGTTGGAAGTTAGCCATCGCAGTTTTAGGAAGGTCTGTGGTTCTGAGATTGAACTCATTTGCAGAAATGGCTAAAATAATGATGCCAAATTGTGTATTTCCAATATGCGCACAAAGAAGATGACTTCCTTGAATTTTTTCAACTTATATTTTTTGATGCTTTTATTAAAGAGTGTATCGAGAACGTACAGTGAATACTTGAATACAAGCAGAACTAGTATGTCTGGGATTACTTTCTGGTTCTTGCTAGTGCTTTGTGTTTTTTTATTTAAGGAGATTTTGGCTAAAGAGAATTGGTTGTTTTCAGGTTGCTTTCATTTTTGTAGCTGTAGGTGAAAATGCGAAGCTGAGTGATGCAACTGAGTGGGTCTTAGGGATTGAATATTTAATAGCAAAAGTTGCAATGAGTGTGGAAGTGCATATGTATACTTGTATGGGTACACATTATTTTTAAAAAAAGACTAAAACCTCTTCCTTAAACTCAGTCTTTTCTACAGGGTGAAGCGTGCCTATGTGACATTTTAAATTGTATATTTTATAACGTTTTCGGTTGGTTTTGAGGGCTGTTCTGGCATGCAGAGAAAACCTGAAAAGGGTTTTTCCTTTGGAATTCTTTATGTGCTTTTTTTTTTTTCCCTTCTTTTTTCTCTTGGCACTGAAAAAGGTAGGGAATGCTTGAGAAGTGTGAAAATGTGTATAACAGTTGCTTTCAGTGTAGTGGAAACTTCATGTATATGAATGTATTTTTAGTTTTAAATGAAAAAGATGCAAAAAGAAAAATGATTGACTTGCTACTATCTTGAGTGGGTATTTTTACTATGAAAACTTTTGACAGAGTAAAAGTAAGCTCTGTACTCTAGCCAGGCAAATGACACTTCGAATATCTTGCTTTTAGTTTTTTGACCAATAGATTAAAATTTTTGTACTCAACTGTACTTCCTTAGGGGGTAGATGTTCTCATTAAGAGGTTGGCTCAGTTTGGGACTACTTAAAGTGGATTCTATTTTTACCCTAGGTCCTTATCTCCAGCATTTAGGAGTCCAGAGCACCATAGGCAAAGGCATGCTCGTATTAATTATGACTGTGAATATAAAAGCTTTTGTAAGGACCCAAAGAAACCTATGCCTTGGAGAACAGAGGACGAAAAATACGGACAAAGCAATTCCAGGTTTGCACCTCATGGAAATAATCACCAGAGAATATATGAACGTAGATCACCTTCACCAAACCTGAAGAGAGTTCCCATGGAAGATAGTTACAGTCATAAGCCCTACAGAACACATTCATCTGAGAGGACTGAAAGCAATAGGAGATGCCAGTTACCAGCAAAGTACTCGGAAATACCGTATAAAGAGCACGATCGTCCGTTTTACCAGCACAAAATGGAAGACAGATACATGTTTGAGCATTACAAGGTCACCGGAAACGAAAAAGGAGTGAAACCGTTTCATAGACCGTTAGGGGCTTCATGTAAACTTGAAAGAAAATGGCATGAAGACGACTTGAGGCCCCAGAGGTTGCATGAAGAGAAGTATGGTCAGTCACCCAGAAGAGTTTCTGATGAATTTACGGCAAGGAGCTCTTTACAGAAGAGGTATAGGAATAAAATAATTAAAACCTGGGTATTGTGGTGTAAAGCCTCAAGTGAAAGTCTCTTTTCATTATAGTTGAAGAGATCCACCTTGAAACACGTTGGCCACTTTGTAGTTTAATTATGGGCGACTGGTAATAGTGAAGTATTTGTCTTTTAAGTAAATCATATTGATGGCTAGAGTATGAAAGGATAATATTTCCCTCTTAAGAGCCCCTGCACATCTGTACCTTGGCGTGAGGGATTATGGGTTAACTTGCCACGCATTCTGCTGTCCAACATTCTGCACATATAAGTTCTCGCTTTCTTCTCTAGTGCAAGTGTAAATTGCTTTATGTCAACACAGGTATCCTGAAGATCACGATTACAGAGAATATGGACACACGTCTAAAAGGGCTAAAGAAATGGAGAGGTATGACGGTGGAGAAGTAGCAAGGAATTCCAAGTGGAAGCAGGAGCGTTCTTTTCCACCCTACCAAGAAAAGGAGGAGCAAAGAAATGTGGGTGTCCAGTCCCACCGGTCAGCTGAAAGGGAGTACTCGGAGGGTTCTGTCACAACGATAGCCTATGAGTACAGTCACAAACGGCGCAGGCATCTGGATGGGGAAAGGCCCTTTTCAGACGATAGAACTCAGAAGTATGCGAAGCAGGAAGATCAGAAATATGGTTCTTCTAAGGGTGCCCGGAATAGCAAAGAGTTGGATTACTTTAGCGGTGGAAGAGCAAGACGGACTGAAGACGGGCACGTCGAAGCACCTGTTAAATACAGTTCAAAGAAGGGCTGTGATGCTTGTGTTAACTCTTCCAAAATGGATGTTGACCTGCGATCTTTTAAAAGCAAACCGAAGGAAAGAGTAAGAAAAGAAGGGGAATTCAGGAAAAAAGTAGATTCCTCCGATAGCCAGCATGATTCAAATCACACGGTTTCAGATGTAAAAGTGTCAGATATCAACTGTAGGAGGGAACATCTTACAATCAAAGTGGATATGAAGAAAATGGTGACCAAGTACAGGTACTGGTTTTCCCTTGCCTCTTCTTTTTTTCCCATCTCTTTAACAGTTTATGAGTATGGGAGGAAGACATAGTTTCTTTAGGAGGTAACCAGGACCTTCTTTATTTTGTTTGAAATGTTAACTTGCCCAGACTAGAAACTTACAGCTTACCTCTATTAAAAAAAAAAACCACCACCCAAAACTGAACAGAAAATATCCCCTAGTTCATTTAATGGAGCAGTAGAAGCAGGCACAAAGAACAGATGTGCCTGATACTTACCATAAGCAACTTTCACATACAGGTTTGTGAGTGTGTTGTTTCTATTTAAAAAGTAAAAACAAACAACAGCGGAAAAGCCTAGTCCTGTGCTTTCTTCTGGAATATGCTGGCATTTCTGTGACTGACTTATTTCTTCTAAAAACTAACCTTTAAATTACATAAGTCTTAGGCACACTTTCACATGTTCAAGATCTCAAGTTCAATTGGAGATCCCAGAGTTATTTATTGTTGTAACAAGTGAAGTGGCAATCTGTTGAGACATCAGAACTGAGAAGCGATAGAGTCTGCTTCTGACTGGCTCTTGTAATACTTGTGATTGCCTTGAGCATTCCCAGTGACAGCTGAATTGGAAAAGAAAGTGCTAATGTTATGAAAATCTAGGTGATGGATATGTGGTAGAGAGTAAGCAGCTTGGTTTGCGTAGATTTTTGCCCGCTTTACTGGTCTGTTGCTGTGCTGTTGCAGGGAAGGGTGTCACATAATGGCAGTAATCGTGTTTGGAAGGGATTACCTTCCCTTCTAAAATGATCAGCCTTCATTTTAAAGGTATTTTGCCCCTTGTCCCAAAGAAAACATTCATACTGTTTGGGTTTGTTTTTTTTTGCTTTTGAATATTTCAGAAACATGTAATGCAGTGAAAAGTTACAAAGACAAGTTACTATACTTACTTATCTTACTGTTAGCCCCCACATAAGGGGATAATATTAAAGACTGAAGAAAGGGAAGTGAGGTGCCCCCTCACTCCCTCCAGTGAGGACAAGCATTTAACTTCCTGAATGATGATTTAAGGACAATAACTTAATTACTGTTGAGTTTTCACAGAATCATAGAACCATAGAATCATAGAACAGTTTTGGTTGGAAGAGACCTTCAGGATCAAGTCCAACCTTTGTCCTAGCCCTGTCAACACCACTAAACCATGTCCTTCAAGGCAACATCCACCCGTCTCTTAAACATCTCCAGGGATGGCGACTCAGTCACCTCCCTGGGCAGCCCGATACAATGCCTGACAATCCTCTCAGTAAGGGTTTTGTTGTAAACCTGCAGGACAGTTCCTTAATCTAGTAACCTCTTGCTGCTGCTTTTGACAAGTCGTACACAACGGACACCATAATTATTTACAGACTGAATAAACTACTACTTTGATTACAGCTGATTTTGTATGTGGAAGGTTTGATTCCTCAGTGAGAATTGCTAAATATTTCTTTAAAGATGAGAACACTAATTTTGCAGAAGCTAATGACTAGAGTATTTGTGCTGCCTGTTTTAAGCATTTAGCAAACACCTGACTTGAAATGACTCAGCTGAGAGGAATACTTTCTTTATAAACCCCGGGGAAAAGGCAGGTAATTCAAATCATCTGCAGTTGAAGTTATTTGGATTCCCTCTCGCATGCATTTATTTCCACTTTACTGGGGGCAAATAGGTGACTCCTAGTACCTGCTAGACAGTATTTCTGATACAATTTTTTTTTTATATGACATTCTAGTCTTGTTTCCTTCAAGTACAGGATGAACAGGCTCATAATCATTTTGCAGAATGCACAGTAAACAGAATCTTTATCCTAAAAGCTTCTACATGGGCTGTTCGAATCCGTTCCAAATGACAAGCATTTTCCTTGCAACAAGAGCAGCAGGATTTTTAAAGTGTTAGCTTTCTTGTCAAAATAATTCTCAAGCAGCAATCAACCAGTTGGAGCGTAAACTTATTTAGAATGAGTAAAATTTGACAAAAAGATGCTAAACACGTTTTTAAGTTCACACGCTGCCACTGGAAAGCTGTTTCACTAGGCTCAAGTGATGATTCATTTCCCAAGGATGCGATGAGAATTTTTTTTTTGTCTTACATATCTGAACTGTTCTTGGAAATTATCCGATAGCTTCTTATAAACAATGAGGCACACATAATTGCCTTCCAGTATTATACTAAGGAAGTATTTCAGGATCTTCATTTGCCTGCTTTAATTGATAATTTAGATGAATCAGGTTTAAAACTCACAAATTCTGTATTGCGTACTTCACTGAAGCAAGGATACCCGAGAGTGTAGTCATCTCTTTTTATTTTCTTATAGCTTTTCTTCCTTATGAGATTTTTAATTAGAAAAAAGGAACAAAATGGGATTTCAGTTTCATCACACTTATTCCTAAAATGAACTTGGTAATGTATTGCTTTGTTCTACTTGTCTATTTGAAATTTTCAGATACGGCGAATTCTTAAGTGAGTATCTGCAAATTTTCATTCTAGGACTGCCTCTAGTCATACTACAGAGAGACAGATGTCACATGATCTGGTTGCTGTTGGCAGGAAAAATGAAAATTTTCATCCGGTGTTTGAGCACATGGAATCTGTAACTCAAAATGTTGAAAACGACCCATCAAGAGAATTTACTCAGGAAATAATCACAATTATCCATCAAGTTAAAGGTGGCTGTATTATTTGGGGTATACGTGTGTGTTTATGTATTTAGAATTAAAATCAAACAGGTTAGATATGCTGTCCTTTTAAATCTCAGGCATCTGCCTTTGGCTTCATTTGTATTTTGCATTCATTCTGTATTGTTCAAGGAAAATGGAGCTTGAGAATTTAAAGTAGTTGGGTGAAGAATGATTATAAAAAGATCTCAGTCCATAATAGAAGCATTATTATGGATGGTTGAGGTCAAAATGATTTTGTGCTAGTACTGAAGACTAACCTGCTTGTTCAGGAACAAGAGAAAAAATGGAAGCTTTGCTGTAGTCACAGCTTCCTAGTTATGTATAGTTTCTTTAATTTTTCCGATTACTGTTTCAGTGTTGAACTGTATAGATTCTGGCTGAGTGCTACTGTGATAGAGCTGACAAATAGTTAACTTTCAATTTGACCTAATTTTACTTTAAAATGTTGTCTGTCTGACCTAATCATTCATTTCTCAGTGTTAAATGACAAATAGTTTGAAGTTTAATCTCAGCAGTTATCTTGGCATACTGAAAGAGTTGGTCTTTTAAAACACATGATTTCCCACCATACATTTCAGCTACTACAAATGAACATTTTTGTATTTAATGTCTTTTTGCAGCCAATTATTTTGCATCTTCTGACATAACTCTACATGAAAGGTTCTCAAAAATTCAGGATAAACCAGTTGCAAATGTGAATGAAGTTAAAACATGTTTGGATCCAGAAATTCACAGGTAATTGATGGACTTTGCCTTTATTTGTGTTAAGGTAGTTATTCTTCAGTAGGCTTTATACAGTGTAAAGTTTTTCTTTTCACTGACTCTAAACTACTTACCCATAGTCCATAAAGAATTCTTAGATGGTCAAAATGCTCTTGCTATTTATAGTGATTGCGCCTGGTTTTATGTAGTATTTTTGTGTTCCAGGAGGATTGACATGTCTCTAGCAGAACTTCAGAACAAACGGACTGTGCCGTCTGAATCTCTCCAGGTATCTTGATTACTTAGCTTTTTCGGCAGACAGTAAGTTAAAATGATACAGGCAACATTTTCCCCTTGCTGTTGGTGCATCATTGTTACACGCTTTGGAAGCCATCGCTGGCTGACTGTTTTGCAAGTAAGGCACACCTGAGCGTATTTACAGATACCGCGATGGTGTGAGTATACTGTGTTGACTGATGAGTAAAATGCAGGTGTGTTCTCCAAGAGTAGCTGGAGTGTGGTTGTTCCTGCTACTTGAAACCCTACCCGTTTTTTAATAGTGTAAATAGTAAGTACATGATTAATGTGGCTCTTGCTTCCACCTGAGATTAGAAAAAGCCTTTGTGTTTCTTCTACCCTCATGTTAGAATGACCTGCCATCTGCATAATTCTTCAGAATGCTATTTTATCCCACTCTTTCATCCAAGGACTTCCTTTCTTCCCTTTTCAAGCTACACTTACTGTGATTCTTTTTTTTTTTTTTTTTTTCCCCTATAGTGCAGGCATGTGGAGATTCAACTTAATTATGAATGGTAGAACTTCTTAACATTTACTGGAATTTATGTGAATATTTTTGCCTTGGCAACTCCATACAGAATTCCAGTGTTCTGTTTGCTGCTGTCGGGACGCTGGTAAAAAGGCAGAGGGCACGAGAAAGTGTGATTGCTAGGGAATACTTTTGTTACTGTTCTGCACTTTGGGGCCCTGGGTTGATGTGCAGATAGTTGGAACTACATTATCAAGGTTATATACCATTTGCAACTCTTGAAGGGCAGAATCCTGTCAGTGTTTAGTTATTAATAGCTAACTTGACTTTAACCCTTCCTCATAACTAGAATATTATGAGAGTTTTAGAAGATCCAAATGATCTACGGCATGATATAGAAAGGAGAAGAAAAGAAAGATTGAAGAATGAAGATGAGAGGGTGTTTCGTGTAGATGATGTAACTCCAAGGTAATTAGCCAATAACAATCTTGTTGGCCCAAGCCTCTAGTTCTCTTACGTGTTCATTTTTTGACTCTTCACAGTTAACATTCACACTTATTGTGATTCTTTTCCATAGTTTGTCCTTTTAAGCTTAACTTGGACTGAAATTCAACTTATGTACACTGTGAACTACTCTGTAATGGAGTGTTACTTTGAGAAAGGTTAAGCTGCAGTGGGGAAAAAAGTTAATAGCGAGCTCAAACTGGGAATAGGGGAAGAAATGAAGATGCTTAACTATATTTTTTTTTTTTTAAACTCCTTGATGTGCCATATAAGAAAATTCTCTTGGTACTTTATAGTTTCATAAAAGGTTTCAAGGATGAATACTTCGTTGTGTTGCCCTGGATGTTTGGCAATGTCATGTGAAAAATGAACAATTAATCGGATTTTTCCGGTTGTTGAAGAATTTTAAGAAAAACTAGATTTTTTCTTAATTTTTTTAAATAACTTTTTATTGTTATGAATTTCTTCAACAAGATTAAAGATGTTTGCCCCAGAGATGTCTGCTAACCTCAGTCAACTTGTTTCACTTTTGATGTGGTGAGGTTGGTTGTCAAGAGAGATTATTTGTTAGAAGAAATACTGATTTGAAGAATTGCTAGAATGTAATGTATCTACAGCGTAGTCATGACTTGCAGATCATTCGTAATATGTTGCTCTTTGTTCATTTTAAATGCAGTCTATAGCGGCAAATGTACACATATTTGGGGAAACTGACTTGTGGAGCTGCAGAATTATTTTTGTGTTTGAGATTCTTTAAACAAAAAAGCAGAAAAAGTTGCCACACCAAATAAAAATAGACTATTGAATATAGTGTATTATGTACCTGAGACTATGTCTTTAGTTTTTCTAGGAACATGGTTTTGGTGTGAACAATGAGTAGAATTTCTGTGAGATTGGGAGTTCTTCACAGTTCACATATGGGATGCTGGCAATGCCTATGAGCCAGTCCAGTGTGCTTCTGTTTTTGTCTTAGCAATTTATTTTGCATCTGTGAAAACGGTTTCTGTGTGTTTCATGAAATGTGAATTTTAACTTCTGGTGATTGCTTCTCATAGTATACAGTCTGTTTTGAGGTTTGTGAACACTTCTGTATTAGCGATGTGTTCAGTAGACACAACAAACAAGTAAAAGCCCACAGCCAGAGCATCCTGCTTGCTGAGGATGAAACTGGAGCATCTCACTACTTATCCGAGCTTCAGTTGGATTTGGGATTTCATGAAATGGAAAGTTATGTGCAGCTTTTAAAGATAATACCCCATGAAACAACTTGTGACATGCAGAAAGCATTTCAGCCAGCGGAGGGCAGCAATGACCAACCATCCAGGCTGGTCGCTTCTGGGGTGTGCCAGGGAAACTGATTTGCACAGTGAGGATTTCAGGAAGGCAAAATATGTATTTGTCATTGCATAAGAGAGTGCAGGTTACTATATAATTCCATGCAACCTGGGCCTGAGTTTAGTCAGAGGACTAGTAATATAGTAATATTGTCAAATGCCCTAGAAAAAAATTACTTACATCCTGTCACTTTGCGCTTCTAAGTGATCGAGATGGTAGACTAAGGTCACTTAAAATACAATGTTGATATGCTACAGCCTTAGATTTTAATTATTCTCTCCTTCTCTTTTTCATACACATCAGGAACCAGCAAAGCTGCAGTTTTTCAAAATTACATAACTCTCAACTTGATGGCTTCCAAAAGCCTATGAGGTTCATTAAACCACCTTTCAGGAAATTTATTGGGAAACCTCACCTGGTAAGCCTGAATGTAGAAATAGTAGCTTCTGCATTTGTTGTTTTCACATCTATAATTGATTTTTTTTTTTCCTGCATTGTCTATGCTGATGTAGGTTTAACAGTCTGTGATATCTTGCCCTTTTCAATTTCAAGTGAGGCTTTATTATCTTCAGGCTTTGTCGAACAATAAAACTGCTCATAATTTCACAAGGGTACTTCTTCAGGTATTTGTTGAAGTATAAATTAACACAAGTGAGCTAAAGCCACTTTTATGACCAAATGCTGATACAACAGAAATAATTCTTTTGCTTTTGTGTGCCTGTTCGGTATTCCACAAGAACTTTAGTACTGATTTTTATAACTGAGTAGTGAGTTGGCCAGGTGTTTGTTGTTTCAGAAAGCTGGTTTAATTGATATGTTGGGTAAAATCAAAACGTTTTTTTCATTTAACCCAGGAGTAACTTTAGATCTCTTATTGAATAGCAGGAGCAGTTCAAACTAAACTTTTGAAATAAATTTTAGGTTCAAAATGAATGAAATTAAGGGGCTTTATGAAATAAACCCTCTTATTGTTTGTAGCTTTGTGAAAGAAATTTGTCCCTAATACCGCATTTCTTCTACTGGGTGATGTACTACCTAAACTAAAAAACTAGAAAGCCTTCTTGCTGAGCAGATAACCAGAGGTAATGTTGAACAGTTTGAAAAAAAGAATCCTCTCCTGCATTGTGATTTTCAGTGGTTGGAAGAGAAGGTCTGAATCTTGTTTAGATGGCATTGTTACTAAAACAATGTTTCTTCTCATTACAATAAAAGTTCTGGAAAACTCTTATTTTAAAAAGAAATAAAAATGAGGAATAAACCATGGAAATAATCAGAAATGTCTGAAATAATGTTCATGACGATGGAATGTTTTACAATGGAGCAGTTTACCTGTGTTGATATTGCTTTTATCAAAGGTAGTTGGGCAATTGGATAGTTTCTAGACTATCTTTCTGTGATGCACTTCAAACTCTCTTGCCCATTTCAGTATTTATTAGGTTCAGCAGAAATAAATTTGTCATTTTGGAAAATGGCTTCTAAATGAAAGTAGTCATATTCCCAAGCGTTTGTGCTTGTTCAACTTGAGAAACTGGTGAGACAGAAGAGCTTTATTGATGATTGCTGTGTAATTCTACAAGCTCTTTCTAGGGACAGAGTTCCTAGAGACCATCAAACTTTTCTGAGGTCCATCAAAAGTAGCTTCTATGTTCTGACCATCACAGAAATGTAGCTGTGTTGCAGATGTAACTGCATTTCTCAGTGTAAAGCAGCATAACTTTTTAACAGCAGAAGTGCTGCTTACTCAGGACTCAGGTTGAAGCCCCCAAAGCCAAGTACTAATTAAGCATCTCTCCTAGTGCTGTGTTTCATAGTGGTGTAGCCAGAAGGGTGTTAATAACCCACCAGTGTTTCAGCTACTGCTGAGCAGTGCTCACACAGCACTGAGGCTGCCCCTCACCAGTGAGGCTGGGGGTGGGCAAGATCTTGGTAGGGGACACAGCCCTGCCAGCTGACCCAAACTGACCAAAGGGGCATTCTATACTGACTGCTCAGCTAAGAGGGCAGGGCTTTCACTGAAGTGTTTGCCTTCTCAAGCATCTACGTGTACTGAAGCTCTGCTTCCTGGGAAGTGGCAGGACATGGCCTGCTGATGGGAAGAAGAGAATAAATCATTAGTTTTCCTTCACTCTCCTGTGCGGCCTTTGCTTTTTTGCTTTATCAAACTGCCTTTATCTTGACCCATGAGTTTTTTCTTTGTGTTATTTTCTCCCCACCACTGTCCTCCTGAGGCTTAGTGGGCACCTGGTGTCCAGGCAACATCAACCTACTGCAGTAATATAGTAATTTCAAATAAAAAGGCTGTTAGTTGGAAAGAGAAACTGAGTTTACTGCTGGTTATGCTGAAGATTCAGGAAGATTGCGTTTTGATATCTAATAGTGAACTGCAAACGTACAGTTGCTAGAAAGTCCTGCACTGCAGTGAAGAGTAATCATAGAATGCTCATAGAACAGCTTGGGTTGGAAGGGGCCTTAAAGATCATCTAGTTCCAACTCCCCTGCCATGAGCAGGGACATCTCCCACATCTAACCTGACCTTGAACATTTCCAGTGAGGGGCCTTCCACAACTTCTCTGGGTATAATCCATTCAGAACAACAGTAGCTGTGAAAGCATGGCTAAAGGCATCCCAAAGAAGGAATGACTCTTCGTGAAGTCAGCCATGCAGAAGCTGGTTTGCAGACAAGGGGGAAGATAAAATGATTTAATTTTGCCATCCACCTTTGTCAGTAAAAATAGAATTAATAAATGCTTGCCTACTCGCTTGGAGGGCTTATGGACATCTTGCAAATATGTCTGCAGTACATTAGTCGGCACCTTTTAGTTGCATCTCCTCTTCTGGCTTTGTGTTTCTGTTTTTGCCTTTTGATCCTTACTCTGCTCCCCTGTCTGTTTTCCTGTTTATCTAATATCTCTCTGCATTACTTTACATATTGAGCATTAAAGAGGGTAGTCTTTTGCTGGGCAGAGCAGATCACTAATACAGCTAACTGTATGTCTGAGGCTATAGAATCACAGAATCCTAGAATGGCCTGGGTTGGAAGGAACCTTAGAGATCATCTAATCCAACCCAAATAATCCAGCTGAATAAGCGTAGCTCTGGTAGTGTGGCACTTCCCATGGCAGATGGATGTGTTGTTGTGAGAGAATCGGTGATGCTCGAAATGGTTTTCAGTGAAGGAGTTCTTCAGGACTGGGTGTGATGGGAGAAGAACTTATCCTGGTTGGCTGTAGCTCAAGCTCGATCTCCACACCTGTACGCTGCTAGCACTGCTTTGGTATTTGTTGTGGGAGTCAAGTGGAGTGGCATCCAAGCAGCCAATGTATAATTTCAGCTGCATCTATATTTTGTGTTTAAAAGGCTTTCTGAAGTAATTTCAGGGCTCTGTGACCATATCTATTGCTATTTTGTTTGGGAATGTAATATTAGTAGACTTGAAAGCAGCCCTAGAAAAACAAAAAAGAGTGAAGGCAAAGGCCGCTTGTAGCTGCTCTCTGGAAAAGAGCAAATGTTTGGAATTTGTCACTCAAAGAATCTTGTATCAGAATAGTACGGTTCAGGTGTGAACAGTGCCAAGCACCTTAAAAAAGTGTAAGCACCACGTCTAAATGTTCAGAAAACATTGCATTAGATTTAAGAAGTGGTGGTTTAGTGGGTCACCAGAATACCTTTTTAAACAGGAAACACACTGAAATGAGGGATGTATTACTGGGGCACAGCAATACATGGAAAAACTGAGGAAAAGTTTGAAACGTAAACAAGAGCTAAGACTAGTTGTTGAATAAGAAAATAAACTTTCTGATTTTGCCCAGTCTTATAGATACTTGGGTAGATATTGGTTCAGTTGGTTCCACAGTCCAAGTGTAGCTCTCCAGTTTTAATGGGAAGCTGTTGTATACAGCAGGACATGTAGCAAGAGAACGTTGTGTAGACAAAATTGTAAAAGTGTGGGAAAACACATGTGAGAGATGTCTACGTTTTTTTTTTCCCACTTTTATGGATGGAACTCTCCTCAGCAATTCTAAAAGCAAAGCCTAGGAAATCCAAAACAAAAACTCTAACCTTCAGCACTTCTGTTGGGTTTGTTTGTTCTTGTTTACAGGTAAATATTGAAGGAAAAGTAAATCAGAGAGGCAGGTTTCAAATGACAAGTATGAATGACAAGACTCAGAAAATACAGCAAAAAAAGATAATTTGAAAAAGAAAAAGGTATCTGACAGGAAAGCCACTGCAGCATCTGAAATATTTAATATACTGGATAGATATTGGCACATTTTTGTCTTTGTTAGTAAAATTTCATTGTGGTTTTCTTTCAGTGTTGCTTGGGGAACTGTGTGTGTTAGCATTGATAAACGATGTATGCTTAAAAACTGAAAGCCTGATAAGTAGATTATATCTGAGGCTAGGATGTGCCTAATTTTAAACAGATAATGTGTTGGTTGTATTAAAACATCCTTAAAATAAGCTATTGAAATGTGATATTAACACCACTTTTTGATCTTGTTAAATGGCCGATATTAAGTCATTTGGGTTAAAAAAAAAAACAGGGAATGATATTGACTTGGTTGGCCTACTTTTGGTATCCCGTGGTTAATGGCCATGAACTTTTCCGTGCAAGGTGTGAACATCTTTTATGGCAGGCCAAAGGATTGTTTATTGTGTTAATATACAATAATTGAGTGTTGAGATTAAACTTGAGAAGAACTTGTGCCCGGAAGGTGCAAATATCTGTCTAGCCTTGATTATAAGAAATGTCTGTCTAGCCTTGAGCCCTGTTGACAAAAAAAGGCTGGTTAAAGAATAGAATATCGGAACAAGTATCTATTTGTACTTCCCCATTTTATTTTAAGTTGGGTTTTTTCCCGCTTTAAAACCTCGGATTTAAGAAATTCCTGAAGAGCAGACTGTGTAGTTCTAATGATGGGGCGGGGTGTATTCACAGCTGAGACAAACTTTAATTCCTCAGGTTTTACTTTTAACTACAAAAGCAAATTTTTCTGAATAGTTTTGCACCTTGTTGAGTTCTCAGCTTTAAGTAGGAATGAACT